>ML663568.1:8805268-9260582 GCA_007570785.1 Antilocapra americana | reverse complement strand
TTGTCTGTGTGTAGAGACAGGTGGCCAGGGACAGTCCTTGTCTGTGTTTAGTGACAGGCATTCAGGTATAGTCTCTGTCTATGTATGTGTGAGCTGGGTCACCCTTCACAAGTGCTTATGGGGTCGCCATGCAGCTGGGCTGGGACGGGTAGTTGGGATTCAGTACAACACGCGCTGCTGCGGCCATCAGAGTGTGGATGTCTAGACGGGTCACATGGCTCCTCTATGAGTGTCCTGGGCAGCTGCCCTAGGGACAATTGGGAGGTCACACATCCTTCTTCTGGCTAGTTTTCACAGCCTTGCACACATACTTACCTGCCCCGTGTGTACCCCTCCAAGTGCACACTCACACACAGGGCTCCCATGGCAGTTGGCGTCCACTGTGGTCCCTGGAGCGAGCTGCTCCCCTCCTCCCAGGGACTTCCCTGCAGCTGCCCTGCCCTGCTCTCCACCACCAAGCAGAGGGAAGGGCAGGGCACTGGGAAGAATAGCTTTTCATGAGTAAGTACCCTTGCCTCAGACCATTCTACCAACACCCAGACCTTTGGACATGGTGGAGGCTTCTTCCATCCTGGGGTCTCAGGCTCAGTCCACAGAGCTACGGGGAGGGGGGCGCCTGCTTCTCCTAGACATGGCCTTGCCCTCCGAGGTGCCTGTGCCTGCATGTCACCTCTTCCTGGCCCTGTCCCCTTACACCTGTCCCCGAGGAGCATCTTCTCAAAATGCAAACCTGATCAGCTCCCACCATTCAGCCCCACTCAGGGGGCTTCCCTGGGCCCTGGAAACTCCAGGGACAAAGGCCAGAGTCCTGTCCAGGTCCATCAGCCCTACGGTCCTCCTATTCGGCCCCGGATCTTCCTTTTTGTGGTTTGTCACCTCTGCACAGTCGTCCCCAACTACATGTCTGAGAGCCGCACGCCTGCACCCCCAGGGCTACCATAGCAGCCCTCGGCAGAGCCGCCGCTGGGGAACCCCCTGTGCCCTCGCCCTGCTCTGTCCGACACAGTGGTCACCAGTTGACCAACAAGGCTGTTCAGAACTCAGACTCAAAGCAAATGTAAAGCACACGTGGAATTTCAGAGTGTTTTTTAAAAAGCTCTCAATGCTTTTTTAAAAAAAAAAATCAACTACCTGCTGAGATAACAACATTTTGTAGACACCAGGTTAAATAACACATATCACTAGAATCATGTTGGTTTCCTTCTCCTTTTCTCCTTTTCGCCACGCGGCCACAATCATAAGTGGCACATGTCTGCTTTGAGTGGGCACAGTTCACCGGGCCGTGTAGATGCGTCCCGGGAGAAGTGGTCACAGTCTTGGAGGTCCCAGGGTGCGCACGGCAAGTCCCATCCAGTAATAGCTACTAAGATCATAAGCCAAGCAAACAAGCTCCAAACTGCTGAAAGCCTCTGAATGGTCCAAGGTGATGCCATGTGTAGAGTCTGTCTCAGGGCACAGGGACTCCCTGTCCACACACAGTTGGACTCCAGGGAGCTATCTGGGCAAAGACCACAGGAGGGGACAAGACCAACGGTTGGTGGGCCATATGGAGAGGGTCTCAAACCCCCAACCTGAGCCTTCACAAGTGGGGGTCTGCCCCAGGTAAAAGGAATACCTGCAGGGCTGCCCAGTCCAGTGTGGGGTCTGCAGACGGGGTCACTGCAGGGCAGTGTCGTCCTGTCCTCTACCTGGAGATGGGCACCTGGTGGGGCAAGGTATGCTCTTCGTGGGAGTGGAAGGGATTGCGTGCCCTTCACTCTCCTGCCTCGACATTCTCCTCAGCGGCAGAAGGGCCTCTCTCACACAGCCAGGTGTGCAAGTGTCAGCACACGAACAGCTGCTCTCCCCACCACCCTGCACACAGCCAGCTTGGACGCGGAATGCTGCCCTCCAGCTCACTCTGATTCCTCAGAGGCAGGGAGGTGGGGAGGAAAGGCCCTTGGTTCACTGCACTCAAGAGTCCAGGCAGGGCCAGGTGAGGCTGGGGAAGCCCAAGGCCTCCGGGAGAAGTCACAACAGCCACCTGGGGACCCATGTGTTGGGGGAAGACGGAGGCTCCCGAGTTGGAATCCCACCTCTGTCACCAAGTAGCCGTGGGATGCGATGATCCGGGCTCCAGTTTCCCCGTGAACTGGGTGGCGGGGGAGTGGAGTGTGGTCCATGGGGACACTCAGGTCCTGTGCTCGGCTCTGCACTGTGTCCCCAGCATGGGGATGGGGTCAGCAGGCACAGGGGTCTGGGCTCCACTGAGGGCACAGATCTCTCTGGACCTGGGGCAGGAAGACACCGGAGTGGGCTAGAATCAGAGCAACAGGGTGTGACATGGAGCTGCCCGACACTCACAGCCACCAGTGAAACCCAGGATGCACTGAGTGTCCCCAGAGAGGGCCTGTGACAACCACATCTGGAGCCACCTGTCAGCCAGATACACAGGACCATCCACCCTCCTCACAACCCCGAGAGGGAGGAGCCAGTGAGACTGTGTTTAGCTTCGAAATAGACTCAGAGAGGGTGAGTGGTGTGCTGAGCGTCACACAGCCACCACCAGGAGGGGAATCAGGCTTCAAATCCCAGCAGCTCAGAGAAGCCAGGTGGTGTTTCTCCCCCTCCCCCTCCCCACAGCCTGGATACACAAGGCAGAAGCTCCCCAAACTGGGTCGGGGCTGCGGCCTCCTCTGGTCCTGAACAGCCCCACTTTTCCATCCTCTCAACGCACTCCCTGCCCACCTATCAGAGGAGCCACTGCAGCTTTCCAGCTGCCTCTCCTTTCCTCTCTGGCTCCACTCTGGCTTTTCTGGGTCCTCTCGGGTTGGGACCACCAGGTGAGCACTTCCTATGGGTCCCACGCATAGCCCGGGGCTGTCAGGTGCACAGGGAGCTCTACGGACCTGCCCCAGCAGCTGTGACTCCTGCCCTACCCCCACTGTGGACTTTCCTCTGCCCAAGTAAACAGAAGGCGCCCAGGGCCGGACATCCTCCCAAACCTCCTCCCGCCACATCCACCACTCTCCAGCCTCAGGGGCAGTGGGGGTCCTGAGCACCCAGGCCCCAGGAGGCTAGAAGCATGTGTGGACAGGGAATGGGATGGACAGCGGTGGCCGGGAGCCTGTGGGTGGACAATTGATCAGGGCTGCGGGCACCCCGGTCCTAGGAGGCAGCTTCCTTATCGCAGCCAAATGCATCTTTGCTTTCCTTCCTGCGGACATCTGGCCCTCGGTGGGTCCCCGGTTACAGCGAGCAGAAGTCCCAACTTCTGTTTTATTGCCAAAGGTCGTCGGAGGCCCCACTCAGCCATCACCCCATACCCTGTGCATGCTGTGAGCTCAGAAGTGAGAACTAGGAACCCACGACTCACTTTCCTAGTCCAGAGTTTCCATCCTGAGTGCCAGGCCTCGTCTGGGTCTTTCCACTGAGGCTACAAGGGTGACGCCAGCCCAGAGTTTGCTTCCAGACACTAAGCTCTTGCTGCCATTGTGGCCCTGGCACAGGGCCAGGCAGTCTTCCGAACGTGTCAGACAGCCCCAGGGCCCTGTCCACTCCTGTGCCACGGGAGCAGCACCCACCTCTCGTGAGCCTCTCTCAGCCTCAGTGTTCCCATGTGGAGAATGGGACAGCAAGGGTGCCCACCTTCAGGGTTGTCCTGGGGTCAAATGAGGGCCAAAGCCTGCAGCCAGCCTGGGAGCTGTTGTTGGGGCTGCATGACAATGACTCTGCCCCCTGCCTGGGTGACCCTGTGTCCAATGACAGAGCCATGGGTGACAAGCGCCTTCCAGGTCAGTCCTGTCCAGTAAGTCCGATCGTGGCCACATTCCTGCATTTATCAGTGTCAGAGTTCAGGCGTCTACTCCACCCCCCACCCCCACCCCCCAGGTCTGGGAAGTGACACTAGCTGCCCAACAGAATGCTATGTCTGGTTACCCTGTTATACCAGCCAGATAACGGCCAAAGCCATCCAGAGGGCCTTGAAAGGACACCGAGCCCCTCAGCTCTTACCCCAGGTGGTGGGATGGGGAGGGGGCTGGCCTCAGGCCTCTGAGACCCAGACAAGGCTGAAGGTGCTCATCCTTCCAGCCCTGATCCCCATGGCCCCTAGCCCCAGGGAACGCCCTGGGTGTCAGTTGTTACTATGCCCACGTGCCAGAGTCTGTGTCCAGGTGACAGTGCTGACATCTGGGGCACTAACCCCTTGTCAGCACCCAGCAGGCGTGGGAGGAATCCTTACAGGCAGGCAGGGGGCCAGGCCCACAGACATGGATGCCAGGAGGCTGCTGTCTGGAGAGAGGACCGGGCTCCCCTAGTGGGATCAATAGCCTGCACCTCCCTGGGCGTCTGTGAAACAGGGAAACTTCCCCCATGGACTGTCCCGCAGACTCGGGGTGGTGAGTTTGAGCGCAGAGCCTGGCTAGGCAATGCCCCGGGGTGACTTGTGCTGCTGGGGGCTGGAGAGGAACCCTGTGCCTGAAAGCCACGCCACAGGGAGGATGGAGCTGCCCCATGGAAACGCCTGCTCCCTCCTAGAAGAGCACTCATTGAGCACCTACTGTGTGCGACCTCTTCAGCACACCTGTTTTGGATTCTGAGCACACACGTGTACACACACACACACACACACACACACACACACTGATCGGTGAGGAAATTCAGAAGAGATTAATTCAACCACCACCCTGCAGGCCTGGGAGGAATCAGACAACCCAAACACAACTGGACAGAGCAGGGAGGCCGCCCAGAGTGCCAGGGCACTTCCGGGTGTTAGGGAAATGCCTCCTTGGATGCCAGCTGCCCTCCCTGACTGCCCAGGAACCGGCAGAGCTCAGAGCCAACCCCCCCTGCCCCCAGGGCAGCCTCGCGGGCTTGGATCCTGCGGATTACTGACCCAGCCTGCCGGCGTCTCCAGATCCTTGCGTAGGAAGGAAAATTAATTTCTTCCAGTCATGCAGAAATGAAAATATGTGCAGCCAAATCAGAGAGATTTCCTGGAGGTGGTAACTCAGTTACGTGGATCACCTGGTGACAGAGGGAGGGCTGGCAGGTGGTCTGGGCACCTCTGGGGGCCCCAGAGGAGGACCTCTGGCCCACATCCGCCAGCTCGCTGGCCCGGGGTGGGGGACCCTGGGTGGGCCTGTGAGACATGTCCCCTCCCCCAGTCACACACGGATCAAGGCGGCTCCAGAGAGAGCCGGATTCTGCCAGAAAACTGGTCCTAATGTGACATTCCCTCCCACCCAAGTCCGCCTAGCTCTTGGGAGCCGCGAGTGCCACATCTGTTCCTGCGCTCAGCACCCCTCCCCTCCTAGTCCCTCGCACGTACGAGAATGGCTCGGCCACACAGCCCCACGCAGCCTGGGTCTTTAGGGACTGGGCTATTGGCTGCACAGAGTAGAACCCTCTGCCTCCCAGGGGTCCCCAAGCAGAGGACAGAGGTGGGGGTTGGGTGACACACAAGACCCTAGTGTCCATCACAGTGCCAGCCATCTGTGAATGTGCCCTGCCCCAGAAAGGATGCCCTCCGGGGCCCAAACTGAAAAAGTTTCTCAAACCTTACGGCAACTTGGGAGAGCAGTGCATGGACCCAGCCAGAACAGCTGCCCATCCTCTGCCCCTGGCCAACCCCTGTCCTTTGAGGGCGGCCGCCCTGGGAACCTCCTGTTTCTGGGTCCAGGGAGGAAACACACACCCAGTTAGACATAATGATTTGGCATCCTGGCTGCCGGTCAAAGTGGGGGCCTCACCGTCGCTCAGATCATCCCCCATAGTAGCACAAGATCTCTGTTCTCAAAGGAAATATTTTTCTCCCTGGCCTCTAGAACAGGCCATCGGTCAGCCAGCCTCAGCCCCAGTGCTGGGGAATATAGTTATCCTGGTGGGGAGGCCGCGGGGGGTCTGGCACTCCTCTGAGCACACACACACAGTTCCCAGGGGGGCCGGAAGGAGGGACAGCCTGAGGCTGTGTGTTCAGAGCCGGCAGCTCAGAGTGTGGCTTGCCACCAGCCCTTCTGCCTTCTGCTCCACGTAAGCCCGTCTAGGGCTGAATTTCCAGCCATCTGTCCCTCCACGTCGGCTCACACCTCCCTCCCCGCTGTTCCCACAGCCTGGCTCTGGGCCTGCCCAACGTGCAGATGGACGGTTCCCAAAGCCTGTGAGCGGGACTGCTGCCACTGGGCTTTGCCCGAGGCCCCGGAGCTGACAGGATCCAGGGGCTGTTATTTAAGATCTCCTCCCCACCCCTGGGAGCTGGGGCAGAACATCCCCCAGGGCAGTCTTCACCCCTAAAAATGTTCAATGCCTCTTCGCTGGGCGGCATGTCCAGGGACCAAAACAAGAAGGGGAGGGGCTAGAGGGAGCTCTGGCCCGCCTCCCCACCCAGGCCACAGGCACGTCCATCTCTTCTAGAGTCACCTCCTGTACCTCCCGACTGGTATCCTGCCACCTGGCCCGGGCCCTCTTTGTCAGGAAGCGCAGGCAAAGCAGGGGAACCCACAAGACTCCCCACCTTTCACACGCAGGTCCCACCTTAGGTCTGACCACACCCCCAGCAGGTCAAGCTCCGGCTCACCTGGGGGGTGGTCAGTGGGCGGGCGCTGAGTGGGCTGGCCCCACCCCGCTGTGGGCTCCAACTTTGCAAAGTGGGGAGGGGGTTCCCGGGAGGCCTGTGCACTCTGTGCGGCTTAAAGGAGACCCCGGGACAGCGGCCACGGACGGAGTCGAGTGACAGCGGCGGCAGCGCGGACGGACGGATGAGGCACTTACGGTCCAGAGGTCCGGCTGACCGGAGGCGATTGCGCTCTCGCGACCCGGTTCCTGAAGTGGCTTTTCCTTCTAACTCGGTCCCTGCCTCCGTAACTTGGGGGCAATCCGCGCACTGCTTTCTGGCGCCGACAGCGCTCAGGCGCGAGGCGGGGCCGCGGCGCGCGGGGCAGCCGCCTGGGCCATCCCCAGGCCGGTCTCCGGCCGCTCGCTCCGCCCGCCGGCCGCCCGCGCGGGAACAAAGCGCGCACGCCGCCCCGGGCGGTCTCCGGCCTCCGCGGCCCGCGCCGGGTCCAGCCGCCGCGCCTTTGGCTCGCGGGCGCCGGCTCCGGCTGCCGCGCGCTCGCCCGAGCGTCTCACGGGGCTCCGCGGCCCCCGCCCCGCGCGCCCCGCCTCCGCCTCCTGTCCCCCGGCGCCGCCGCTGCGCCACCTGCCTCCCGCCCGGCGCCCATCGCGCTCAGCTCCGCCCCGGGGCGCCGGGCTCCGTGCGGGGCCGGCGCGGGAGAGTGGCTCCGCCCGCCGCCGCCCTAGCCACTCGGGCTGTCGCGGACCCCGGGGCGCGCCCTGAGAACTCGGCCGAGGGCGCGGGCCAGCCGCGGGGGCCGGAGACTCTAGGGCGCAGCCGGCGGCCAGCAGCTCGGGTGCGAGTGTGAGGGCCGCGCGGGCGGGTGTGAATCGGGAGAGCGCGAGTGCGCGGGGTGCCAGGGTGGGCGCGCTGTGCTGTGCGGAGAGAGACGAGCGCCGCTCGGCGGGGAGGGATGCCCGTGAAAGGAGCGCGGGGGCCGCGGAGCCGGGAGCGCAGAGGGTGCGGGAGCGCGGGGTGGCGTGCTGGGACGCACGGGCGCCGGGGGGGGGGGGGGGTTAGTGTGGGTGCCGTGGGCGGCGAGCGCGGGGTGCCGTGAGGAAAGCCGTGAGGGTGCCTTGCAGGGAGCGCGGGAGGCGCGCCGGCGGGCCCCTCGCCCGTGCCCACCCCCGTCGGCTCTCAGGCCGCGCCCTGGGCGGCCGGGTGGGGGCCGGAGCGGAGCGCGCCGCCGCGCACACCCACCTCAGAGCAATCGGCGGCGCCCGCCTCGCAGTTTTACGGCCGCGGCGTCTGGAGTCCGGGCGGGAGGAGAGCAGCAGGCGCCCCTCCTCCGGCCGCCGCCCCCCCCTCCCACCCCCGCAGCGTGGGCCTGGCCGGGGCCGCCTCCGCGCGCTGCCGGCAGGGGGCGTCCTCCCGCCGCGCCCTGCTCTCAGTGCCTGTGGCCTCGGGCCCACGGTGACCCAGTTACCGCAGGAGTGCGGGGACACCGGACCCGGGCTCACAGGCTCTGGCAGGGGGCGTTTGCATGTGCTCTGCGTTATCTGCATCCCATTCGTTTAATTTCAGTCTGCAGGACTGCCCGAGCCGCTGCCCTGGCCTCTATGCGCCCCCTTCTCCCGGCTTTGCAGCCCTCACCACGCACCTATTTGCCTCTTTCCCTAAAGTGCTTTGCAGCATATCTGATGCTCGGTTAGTCCATTTTGGTAAAATCGGTGCCATTCTCCCTTCCCGCCTCCCCCAACCCACACAGACTGTTTGGTCGAGACAAGCTGGGGTCCCAGAGTCTGGGTCTTAGGAGACAGAAGGTCTAGAGCCTACATCTACATTTGGCTCTACATCTACATTTGGCATAAATCTGCATGTGAAGGTCCAAGGTCCCCAATTCCCAAGTTCAAAAATACAGCAGTATGCCAAAAAACACCCTTCTCCTTGAGTGAGCCACCCCCCCATCACTGGGGCGAGTTGGGCAAAGGAAGCAAGTGGAAACACAATGCAAGGCTCTGGATCGGGGGGTTGGGGGGTGGGGGGTGTCACCCCTGCCTCATTTTCATGGCCACTCCCAGGGGCACTGGACTGAGTCTCTGGGTCACCAAGTAGCTGTGTGGCCCCTGCCAGTCCCTGACCTCCTGCGTCTCTATCCTTGTGGAAATAAGAGACGTGTGGTGAAGGATTACTTGGAACACAAGTTTCTGGCATCTCCCTTCCCCTGACTTTCATAATGCGATCAGGTGTGGACCCCTTCTGTCCCAGGGGAGAGCAGACGGTCCTGAACTTGTGTGTGGAGATGACGAATAGATTCAAGAGATTAGAGCTGGTAGAAAGAATGCCTGAAGAACTATGGCATAACACTGTACAGATTCATAACACTGTACAGGAGGCAGCAACCAAAACCATCCCAAAGAAAATGAAATGCGAGAAGGCAAAGTAGTTGTCTGAGGAGGCCTTACAAATAGCTGAGGAAAGAAGAGAAGGGAAAGGCAAAGGAGAAAAGGATGCAGAGTTCCAGAGACTAGCAGGGAAAGATAAAGCCTTCTCAAGTGAACAATGCAAAGTACCCGAGGAAAACAATAGAATGGGAAAGACTAGAGATCTCTTCAAGAAGATTGGAGATACCAAGGGAATATTTTATGCAAAGATGGGTCACTGAAGAATGTGGATCTAAAAGCAAGCGTCCCAGACTTTACACATCAGGGTTCACTGATACCAGCTCCCTTACTTCAGGGACTCTGAAGCACCACTGATGTTAAGATACTCCTTTCATGCACCACTAAGAAAGGAGAATGCTCTCCCCATTATAATCCTAAGATGCTTCTAGATTTCAGAGATATTAACAAGCCACCGGTGGGCCAGGTGGGGCATTGAGCAGCAAGCAGACAGCCCGGAAGCCCACCTTGGTGCTCCCAACAGGGCAGGGAGGTGGACCAACTGACAAGCACCGAATTCTCACAGAGCATTAGCAGAAGCCAGGCCCAGCCTGCTGTCCACTGTATCTCACCCCTGTCCACTGTATCTCACAGCACATGGTTGTCAATTCTTTGTTGCAACATCACTGATTTAAGCAGTGTATTGAACAACACTGGAAATGTGGCAGATCTTAAAACACCAGGAATAAAATGGCAATCATCAGAGACTACACGCTCAGGCCTGTAGCCAGCCCGAAGGCTCCTGAGTCCTCGCCTGGGAGGATTGAGGCCTGCGCTGAGTGGTCAGAGGGACAGCCAGGCCAGTTTGACCTCGTCAACAGTCATGGTAAGTCATGGCAAGAGCTGTCACACTGAGAAGGGTTTGCTGATGGTAGGCACTGAGCTGAGTACCTAACTCTCCCTCAGCTATCAGGCAGATGCTCCTGGAGGCCCCACATTACAGGTGGAGGGACAGAGGCTCTGAGCGGGCGCATGGGTGGAAGCTGAATGCTTTACATCCTCTACCCTTTGGGCTCCCTGTTGCCTCCCCTGGGCTGGTTTCTTAGGCTGGAAGTGGCCTCAGCACAACCCCTGGGCCTTTGGCAAAGCTGGAGTCCCACCATGCCAGTTCAACCTGGATGTCCAGCCACTGCAGACCACTGGTCTGTAAAAATAATTCTGGGAGTTCCCTGGTAGTCGAGTGGCTAAAACTCCACACTCCAATGCAGGGGGCCCATGTTCCATCCCTGGTCAGGGAACTAGATACCACATGCTGCAGCTAAAGATCCTGAATGCCACAAGGAAGATACCCAGCGCAGCCGGATAAATAAATATTAGAACAAGACAAAATAATTCTGAGTGATGTCGAACTTCTTCAAACACATTTCTGTTGTACATAGAAATCTTCACCAGAAGTTTAAATAGTTGCCAAGAGGATAAAATTTGCCACACCATTAAGTATGGATATGTCAAAATAAAAGAGAATCTGCTGGTCTAGTAGTGATAGTATTTTGATAGCTATCCTTGTCCATTTAAAAATCCACAAACTAACTCTTCATTAACATCTGAATTTTCACCAACTTCCAAGCTGACACAATGAGCTTTTAGATACAATATCAAAAGCATGATCCAGGAAAGAAAAATTGGGTCAGTTGGACTTCATTAAAATTTAAAACTTTTGTGAAAGATACTATTAAGAGAATGAAAAGACAAGCACAGAATGGGAGAAGATATTTGCAAGGCACACACCCAAAAAAGAACTGTTTTCCAAAATGTATAAAGCCTCTGCTTCTCTGACACCAGACTTTTCACATAGCCCCTTCCCCCCTCACTGTATGTTTCCATTCTGCCCAACAGAATTTTGCCCTAGTTTCAGTTTGAAATTATTTAGATTCCTGTATCACACAAAACTATGTAAAGACATTGGGCTCTCAAGATTTAAACATTCTCTTGTGTTCAAGTTTGTCTTCTAGATTGGATTATTGTTTTAATTACAAGTGGTATGTAGGTGATACAAATAATGTGAATTTTTTACACATTTTAAGAATTACTAAACATAAAAGGTAATTTTTTAATTAGAAATGCCTAATAAATGGGCAAGTTTTTTTGGAGCAGTCTGTGTATCAACCCATACACATTCCTTATTTCTAAGAAAAGAAGGAGTACAACACGAATCCCATTCCTATACGGATTTTTACTGTGCAACTGTAAGAAGCCCCAGTTACACAAGTAAACAGATCAGCAGAGGATGAGATGGTTAGATAGCATCATTGACACAGTGGACATGAATCTGAGCACACTCTGGGAGATGGTGAAGGACAGGGAAGCCTGGCGTGCTGCCGTCCAAGGGGGTCACAGAGTTGGACACGACTGAACCACTGAACAACAATGAAAGGTTCATGTGCTCTAGCTGACACCACCGTGGCCTCCTTCCATTAGTTTTCTGCCCCAGACCCCAGGGTGAACAGTCACAAGAATGATTTTTAAGGACTGTCAGCTGACAAATTCATGGACCTCTGTCAGTTTTGTTGCAAAGACTGGAAACGGTCTGAATTGCAAGAAGCTATGTTTGCTGCAAGTAGGGAGATGGAAAGGCATCATGGGTAAGCCCAGCAGGGGGGTACTGACCTTTTTTGGGGAAGTGAGAGAGGGGTGACTATGCAAAGGAAGCTGGGAAGAGGGGCTGCACTAGGGCCCAGGTGGGCGGCACCCTGCCCTGGCCATCAGCTGAGCTGGTGTGGGCACCAGATTCTGTGGCTTTAAGTCGACCACAAAGGCAGGGAAAGAGCCTAAGCAGAAAGAGTCTTGGGCTCTAGTAGGAAGCTGCCTGGACCCAGGGACATCTCTTAGTTCCCCACCCACCTGGATCCAGGGGTAGCTCCTCCTGCAGAAGGGGAGGCTCACTTAGAGCCCCAGGCAGACACAGCAGGAAGGCCAAGCAGGAGGGCCATGGACGTCATCCTGTGTGCCTGGCATCAGGGCTGCAGAGTGCAGCTGTGCAGGGTCCCAGCAGACAGGCAGGGAAAGCAGGTATGGCTGTATTGGGGGGCAGAGGTGCCTGCCTTCAGGACCCCAAAGACAGCTCTGCCTGTCACCAAGGGGCTCTGTTAACCATGTCTGAAACACCTTCTTGGGGTGTCCATGGAGAACGCCGCCTGCCTGGGCCTTCAGCCCACCACCCCCGTGTCGCTCACCTCCTCTTCCACCTTACAGGCACAGCACCAACTCCCCCACCCCCGCTTTAGGTCTCCATTCTGACATGCCCACGATCCCTCCAGGACTCCAGGATACCACCCAGCACTGGACCCTGCTTGGCCAGCCCAAGCCTTTCTGCAGTTTCAGAAAGAAGCTCATTCTCGGCTCAAATGTGAGCCTATGAACCCACTCCAGCCAATGGGACCTGCAGATAGTGGGTTCTGGGGACTGTCCTATCTCTCACATGCCAAGAGGAAGCTGCTGTGTCCTTGTTCCTGGCACTACCATGTCTGGAACTGAGGGTGATGCTGATGCAGGGTTGGGGCACACAGATGGAGGGGATGGGGCCCATCAGAGGATTGGTCAGCTACTGAATCAACCTGCAACTTGTTTTGTCCCTGAAACCCACCCTGCTTCTGGAACTCTAGTGCAATGATAGAGTTCAAGCTAGTTTTACTGAGTCTGCTTCTTGCAATGAAACACACCTAACTTTATGCCTTACTTTTCAGGTGGTCTTGATTTCAGCCATCTGAGGGCTGCTTTGGCTTATTAAGTATCACCCTTCATGCAGAGGGTCTCAAATTTAATGTACATTAGGATCACCTGCAGCGACTGTGAAAATGAAGTCTCCTGGGATGGAGACCTGAGAGGCTGAGGTGCAGAATTTAAGGGGCATCAAAAGACCCCCCTCAGTGGTTGTGGTAAGTCACATTCTAATTCAATATTTTAAAATATTAGAAATAGTGACAAAATCCGTGTGAGCAAAGTATCAAAACTTTAAATAAAGATTAGATCACCATTATTCATGTCTCCCTTTGGGTCAGGCTCTGGAGAGCCCCAGAGGTTGGCTCCTTCCTGGAGGTGGGATTAGAAGGGTCTTCAGGCCCCAGCCTACATTAATCAATTACCACCCCACCCTTTCTACCAGGTGATTTGGGGTGGGGGTGCATGCAGCTAAGGCCACGCTGGGAAACAGGACCCCAAAGCAGTCTTAAGTCATGCACAGGCAGTCTCCTCATGGCTCAGGCCTTCCTTCAGGTGGGGTCAGCTTGGCAGATGGGCTGCCTAAACCAACTCCCTGGATTCTGGGAATGAGACAGGTTTTGGGAAATGGGGCACTGTCTTATTTGTTTCCCCCAGAGGGTGTCTGGTCAAGGCCAGGAGGCAGGGCAGGGCAGTGGGAGGGGGGGAACCAGCAGCAGCAGCCATCAGAGAGGTGGGAGGACACGGATTTCTGCGGCAGCTCCTGCCCCTTCCTTCAGAGTTGCTCCAGGGACCCTCATCCGGGAGGGTGCAGAGGGAACACAGGTGAAGGTGGTGGGGGCTGATGGTCGCAAGCTAGTTGGCGTGCGCAGAAGCGGCACCAGAGGGTGTGGGCGTGGCCAGGAGTGGGCGGGTGTGGGAGGGGTCGAGCAGGGACCGAGGATGTGGGCGGGCGCGAGGACAGCTGCCAGCTGGGCAGAGGGGCTGGGTGGACCCAGCCAGGCTGGACTCCCTACTCTTCCATGAGGCTCCCTCCACTTGACCCAGGGCTCCTCAGAGACTTGCAATCCTGGGACATGCCTGTGGGGACTCGCAAGCACTGACTTCAGGTCGTTGTTTTTACCTACTCCAATCTTTGTCAGAAGTCAGGATGGTGGTCACCTTGTAAGAATTGTGAAGACAAGTTCTCTGGGAAAAGTCATTAATTATCCTGTGTGCAGAGCCAGGCAGCTAAAACCCCACTTCCTGGCTGGGCAAAGTGCAGCCTGGGCCAGGTGGCCGCAGAGGTGCTCTCCTGTGGTGGGGGAGCAGCCACCTGGCATCCCACCAGTAGTGCAGGGCAGTTCTGGTCCCTTCAAACGCTCTCTCATCCAAACCCTGGAACAACCCCGGTGGCAGCTTTCTGCAGAGGAGGAGACCCAGGGAGGCTGAGAACCCACAAAGGGTGGTGGTGGGGCTGGGATAGAGCAGACCTCCCAACTCCAGCCTGGGCCCCTCTTTGCTGCACCACCCTACCTTGCTCACTTCTGCCCTGTTATCTGGCCTGTCATACCCTGCCACCTCCTGGCCTGCCCATCTAGCAGCCTGGCCATGCCGTGGGCAACAGCCCTAGGAAAGGAGGCTGTGGAAGGGTGGCCCACGGGCCTCCAGATTGTGGGGAGGAACCAAGACGGAGGTGGCTCTTGAGGGCTGGGCACTGAAGGAGGCCCAAGAAGACCAGATGTGGCTCCTGCCCAGGGGCACAGCATCAGCCACACAGCTGCAAGGCGGGCTCTTGCTGTGGGGGTCAGGCCCCTGCACGGCAACAATTTGTTTCCTGCACCCAGTTCTCTGAGGGATTCTCGATGAAGTCAGAAAAGGAAGGTTTTCATAGACTTTCTCTAAAGTGCCCCAGACCCCAAGGCTGTAGGAAAACACGGACCCTCACTGGTGACCTCAGGACTGCTAGCTAAAGAGTCAGATAAGCTCCCCACCTGGATAAATGGCCACACTGAAAAATGAAGATGTCCAGGGACTCCCCTGTGGTCTAGTGGCTAAGACTCCATCCTCCCAATACAGGGGGCCTGGTTCAATCCCTTGTCAGGGAACTTGAACACACATGTTGCTACTAAGACCTGGTGCAGCCAAATAATTAAATTTTTAAAAATATTAAAAAAAAAAATGAACATGTTCAATGTGGATGAGGCCATGTGACATTTTGGCCATAATGACCCAGAGCTGTAAACAGACCCGGCAAACCCTACATGCATGTTGGTATACCAGAGATGTTTCCTACGTGAACGGCCCAGTGCAACAGTAAAAGTCAGAAGTGGTTACCAAGCCCACCCGAAAAAAACATATGCACATGTAATAATTTTCTCCACTTTCAGGGTTTTCCTGCTAAACCTCCCCAAGCACTAGATTCCATCGCCCAGGGTCTGACCACAGTAAAACAGAACAGCAGTCAGGTTGTGGGGCATGCACCCTGCACTGGGTGCGCCTGCATCCCAGCACCCCTGCTGCCCACTCTCAGGCCTGCACCCAGGCCCAGCCTCAGTCAGGAGCACCGCAGACCTCCCGTGAACTAGCGAGGCACTTGTCCTTCCATCACTGCAGTTCAGCACATTTACCTGTGTTTTACTTGTTCCCTGGTTTCTCTTCCCCTGGGCAGGGAGTGTCTGTCGGTTCACCATCAAATCCCCAGGGCCTCGAAAGGCCCACACCCTCAAAGAGTATTTGCGTGACCTCGTTTAACCTTCATGCCGCTCTCTGAGAAGTTTCATTATTCTTGTTTCATCTTCACCTTCCTTTCTCTTATCTGTATGTTTGGATTTATCATTTTATCTTAGAATTTTAAGTCAAGGAAAATAGCAGTTCTGACAGTGCCCTTGCAGGGTATGATCAGGATGGCTGTCCCATTCCAGGCCTGTGGCTTCTCAGCCACCCCCTCCCCCCCCCTGTTCTGGTCTTAGGCCCTGGGGCCGCACCCAGCTCAGAAGGGCCATGGGCAGCACAGACTGGGCCACGAGGAAGGCATGTGACCCAGCCAGGTCACAATCCTTGTCTGGGATGTTTTGAACTGGACCAGAGAAGGGGACTTTCTCTGTGCTCTGCTCAGGAGGCTCCCTCAGAGCTGCCCAGGGCCATCTGCTCTGAGAGGCGAGAGGGCCTGCCCTGAGTGTGTGCTGGCTGGACCAGGGCCCCTGAGGCCAGTCCCACCTCGTCCTTCCTGAAGCCCGTTATTGAGCCAATACACCTGGGTCCTGCCTGAGCTCCAGGATAGGGGTCTCTGTCACCTGCAAGCCTGGCACCGTTACTACACACCCTGGCCTCCGCTGGCCCTGACCCCTGGCCGCGCACACCGGGAGTTGTGTTGGGAACAGCTGGTGGCAGCCCCGCTCTGTGCCTGACAGGGTGAGAACAGCCCACGCACGGCAGCTCCACACCCGGGGCAGGCCCAGCTGGGCCATCTCAAGCCCACACACATCTCCCACTGAAACCGGTGTTTATTACCCCTGGAGCAGGGGCGTCCAGAGGCCTTTTCCTGCAGGGGGCCTGGTGCCATCACTCCCGCCAGAGACAAGGTCCGCCTCCTGCATGGCCCCTCAGATACTTGCAGCTCCTTCCATGTGGATCCTCCTGCCTGAAGCTCCTCTTCACCTCAGAATCTGCTGAGAACCCTTCCCAAATTGAGGGGCTGCCCTTCTGCAGCCCCATGACAGCCCCATCCCGCTGTTCACGTGTTCATGGAGGCAGGTGGCCCTTGACTCATGGCTGTGGCTTCCTGTGCCCGCTTGTCCTGGGGTATGAGTGTGTAGGACCCCACACACAGGCTCTGCCAACTACTTTTCTGGTTGCCCTTGAATGAGCAGCTGACAGAGGACCACCCTTACCCACAGAGAAAACCCTACAGGTTCCCCATTTGTGCCTCAAACCTCCCTCCTTCCCCTAGGGGCACTAACAGAAGATGAGGCAGGAGGCGGGGAGGGTGTGCCTGGAGACAGGGTTCCCCTGGATGCCCCTTTGTCTTCTCTGTCCTTCAGTCTGTCCAGAGTGTCCGGGGGTATCCCCCATTGTCCTCGGTCTGTGACCCTCTCGGGTGGGGGGAAGCTCCCCATAGAGGTGACAGACTTCGGAGCTGATTTCACAGAGGGGAAGAACCATGCCCAGGCCAGGGTCTTGGCTGTTTCTACCCAGGCCATCTCATTTCTGCGACTGCAGGCGTCTGAAGGGGGATGTGACCCCCAAAGGCTTTTTCTTGCCAAGAGACTGGCCCAGCGGGGGTCTGATGGGAGTGCTCTGTGGCTTGCCTTCCCTCCTGCCTGCGGGGCTGGTCTGGGAGAAGCTCTGAGGCTGGACTGAGCTGGAGCCAGGTCTGCCCTAGCACTGAGGGAGAGCTGGGCTTTCTTGACAGAGATGAGGGGACATTGCCTCCTCCCTGGCCCGGGGAAGCCAGAAGACAAAGGTGGTCATGCCTGGTCCCCCAGTTATCCCCACCCCCTCCTCTTGTGTAAGAGATGAAACCTCAGCTTGCGAAAAGGGCAAACCCATGCCCAGGCCTGGGGATGCACCACTGTCCCCACATTCCTGCGTGGGCCCAGGCCGGCTAGGGATTGATAAGTCCCTGGAGCTAGTATGTGGGGCGCTGACCAGCCCTCCCCGTCCTTCACAGACCTCTCCCCGCTCCCCCCAGCCACGGTCTACTTGACACCCCTGGTCAGGGTGGGCCAAACTCCAGAGATGGCCCCCCTCCCACCTACACCCTGGAATCTGGACACAGTTGGGTGTTGGGGGAAGAGAGGATGTGGGCAGGATCCTAATGCAGTGGGTGGAACAGATGCTCACTGCAGGGCAGGCCGGTCATTTTCCACCCGCGTGAGACACGTCACCTGTGACCCTCACGGAATCCTCACACCAGGCCCGGGCAGCGGACCTCATCTGAGCTGAGTCCCAGAAAGGGGCAGCCACTCCCCGCCCGAGACACACCGCTTGTAGGCATGGGCTGGATTCTCACCAGGCTGCCACACACTCTGAACAACGGAATAGGAGTCTCCGGAAAGAGAAATGACGAGCCCTGAAAGCATCATGCTCAGTGAAGGAGGCAGACACAAAGGCGGCGCATCACAGCATCCCATTGATGTGAACCTTCCAGAGCGGGTGGATGGAGAGACGGGAGGAGACTGGGGTGGGTGAGGGTGACTGCTGAGGGGCGCAGGGGTTCTTTTAGGGGAGATGAAAATGTTCTAAAATTAGACAGCAGTGACAGTTGCACAGCTCTGTGACCAGACTAAAAGCCACTGCAATTGGGCACCTTGCATGGGTGAACTGTATACTATGTGAGTTATCTCAAGAAAGCTGTTTTTAAATTAAAGCAGACCCAGAACTAAGGCACCTTCTGAACCACAGTCACCCCTGGTTCCCAGAAGAGGGGGCAGGTGAGGGCTGGGGTCCAGCCTCTCCCCACCATGTCATGTGGGACAGGCAGCGTGGGTCTGGAGGCTCGGGGAAGGGAGTTCCATCTGGCTGGTCCATGCAGAGAGGCAGGGCCAGGGTGCAGGCTGGTGGGAGGAAGACCTGAAATAGCTCTCAGAACCTGAAACTCCAAGGAGAAGCTGAGGGCCGTGTGGTGGCTGCGAATGGGGAACTGGGCTGCTCCGAGGGAAAGGAGAAGTTCTATTTGGGGGTGTCGGAGTGAAGCGGCAGGGGAGGGTGGCAGAGGTGGACAAGCAAGGATTCTCACACAGAACACACATTTCCAGAGCCCCTGGGCACCACTCACTAGTTTGTTTGTGGAAGGACCCTGAGAGAGTAGGGGGGAGCTCCATTTCTCAGATCTGAAACCAGGATGGGGTTAGGGGGAGAGACCAGTGCAGCCCCAGAGGACACAAGGGGCCCACCCTTTCCCATCCGTAAAGGAGTAGGCTCTGTACCAGGCTCCACGGGCACGTGGCAGGTGCTGTGAACTCAGACAGGCTGTGAGAGGGTGGAGCCTTAAGTGTGGAGACTGTTTGAAAACTGCAGAGAAGGTGTGAAATGAGAAGTCAGAAAGCCCTGGTTTGGGAAGGCGCTTCAGACTGGGGATTGGACCACTGTCCTGGGCGAAACCAGAAGTGCTGCCTGGGGCTTCTGCAGAAGCCTGCTTTTCCTTATACGAAGGGGCTGGTCCAGTTTTGTCCTCTGTATCTTCTCTCTTCCTCTTTCTTCCTGCTTGGGAGGCAGACGTGATGCCTGGAGGTGGTACAGCTACTTTGCGGCTAGGAAGCCACTAGTAAGTGGACGTGGAATAGAAAGAGCAAAGCAGCCTATGTCCTGGATGGCCACACCAGCCTCGACCACCTGCTTCTGAGCTTCTGTTACTTGGACAAAGACAAACAAACCCTGTTCCTACTGCTGTTGGGTTTTCTGCTATTTGTAATTGAATGCAACCCAGTTGGAGACAGAGTTGAAATCCTTCGTGGGGAGGGTTGCCAGATTTAGGAAATAAAAATACAGATGCTCAGTTAAATTTGAATTTTAGATAAGCAGTGAATAGTTTTCAGTATAAGTGTCTCCCAGGAATTATTTGGAACATACTTATATCAAAATATTGTTTATCTGAAATTTGACTTTTCATGGATAAAGTAATAGGATCCCAGAGAGCTTTCACGTCTTGTCTGAGAGCTTGTCCTGAGTGGTGTGGGGGTGGGGATGTAGCTGCATCTTCATGCTCTAGGGACGCTAGGGCTTCCTAATTCTGTTGTTGTTCAGTTGCTCGGTCATGTCCAACTCTTTGAGACCCCATGAACTGGAGCATGCCAGGCTTCCCTGTCCTTCACCACCTCCTGGCGTTTGCTGAAGTTCATGTCTATTGAGTCGATGATGCCATCCAACCATCTCATCCTCTTCCGCCCTCTTCTCCTTTTGCCCTCAATCTTTCCCAGCATCAAGGTCTTTACCAATGAAGGGCCTCCTAAAACCTGCTGTAAAACCATGCACTCATCACCCAGGACAGAGCGATCCAAACCAAGTGCGGTCCGAAGACAAGACTTGAAGAGAAAGCGATGGTCAGTGGTGGAAGCCTCTGCCCCAGTTTTATGTGGTCATGACATTTTCATCCCATTTGACTAAAGTGCCAGCCGTGGATGAGGGGACAGTTGTTCCCCATGGACAGTGTGTGACCACCAGCCAGGACTGGCCCCGGGAGCACACTGTTGTGAGTGATGCCGAGGCCTCATCCATGCTCTGCAGAAAGCTACTGGGATCAATAAGCCACGACTGCCTCAAGCTCAGAGAGGGGCGCAGGCTCCCAGGTGACCTGCAACCAGGTCAGCCAGGGGGCCAAGCTCCCGAAGGTCCACATGCCAGGACTGAAACATGTCCAGGTTCTAGGACCCACCTTTCAGGGGTGACACTCACTGGGCCCCACATAGCATGGTTGCCCTCAGCATCCCCTTCAGTCCTGGGGGCACCCGGCAGAGCCTAATGTCACAATAGCAGGCAGTCCGGTCTGGTCTGCGGCTGGAGTCTTCCCAACTGGCATGCATCTAAAATTCTCCAGAGACCTGTAGTCCTTGCCTTCCAGGCCTGTGGTCTGCCCCCTCCTCTCACCTCTCCTCTCCTGAGCCCCTCCTCCAGTGAACAGCCCCTTCCGCAGGCTGGACCTCTCCCAAGGCTCTGCCTCAGGGCATAAAGGCCCAGCCAGACTCCTTTCCTCCTCACCCTCCTCTGACAGAAACGCTGGTCTCATGTCCCTGTGTCCAGTCAGGCCTCCACGGTCAGTGGGCATCCTGCAACGGGCCTGGATATCTTTCTGTTGACACTGATTGGGCCCCAGATGCTGTAAGTTGGGTGTTAACTTGCAGGAAACCGACAAGTTGCAAACCATTGATGCTCATAGCGAAGACTGTGCTTCACCGACTGTGTTTAGGGGTCTCAGGGCGGCATTCTCTCTTCTCGGGATGGAATGTCGCCCACATCCTCCCTCGAGTTTCCTTTGCCTCCCAGCTGGCTACCTCAGCAATGACACAGACACACTCTTCATAGAAGAGTGGTATTTTTAACTTTTCAAGAGTTTGCTTTCACCTGCCTTCCAGCTTCCTTCGTTTTCTCCCCACCCACCCACCCGTCTGCCATCCATCCATGCACATCAGCAGTGGAATTCCAAAGTGAGATGAGCTGAGTCATTTAATAACATGCTTATTTGAATTAAAGCTGACAAATGTCAGTCTTGTTCAGTCCCTAAGTCGTGTCTGACCTTTTGTGACCCCATGGACTGCAGCACGCCAGGCTTCCCTGTCTGGGCCTGGACAGTTGGTTTGGGGGCAACATTCCCACTAATCAAGGTGCTAAACCTGCAGCTGCAGCCTCAGGGTTTCTATGAAAATAAGCCCTGAGCACATGTGCAACATAAAACATATGACACACTAGACCACATGACCTGTTAGATGTTAAACACAATGTTAGATGTTGCAAACCAGCCTGTTGGCACCATCGCCCAGTCTTAGGAAGATGCTGGTGAAATCACGAACAGGCCCCAAGATCTCTGCTCTTTGAAATAAATGGCTTTTGCTTTAGTCTCCCAGGCCACCCTGAGTCTCAAAAGTCTGACTCAAGAGCAAATGATTACAAAATATGAAGATGTAGAGAAAAAGAATTCTTTTTGGGCTTGGAAACTGGTTACAATTTAGACTATAAGCCAGCCACAGAGCAGAGTCATTGAACTCCCACTTCCCTGAAAGACCTGGATAAAGGTCTGATACACATGGGCTTCACCGGTGGCTCAGTGGTAAAGAACCCGCCTGCCAATTCAGGAGATGCACGTTCGATCCCTGAGTCGGGAAGATCCCCTGAAGAAGAAATGGCAACCCACTCCAGTGTTCTTGCCTAGGAAATCCCATGGTCAGAGAAGCTAGGTGGGCTACAGTCCATAGGGTCACAAAAAGTCAAACACGACTGAGCACACACGTACACATGCTGACACACATTTTGAAGTTGTTTTCAAGACCTCTGCTGGGTGAAAACTCCCAATACAAGCACGTAGATCCCAGACCAGGTGGAAACAAGAAGGCTGATGATGCTCGAAAATTCACCTTGATGCCAACCAATCTGAGAACTGTGCACCAGCTGCACAGACACCCTGCAGCCCCTCCCTCACTTGGCCTCTGAAACCCCTTCCCTGAAAGCCATCGGAGAGTCTGGGTCTTTTGAGCTTGAGCTGCTCGCTCTCCTTGCTCGCCGCCTGTAATAAACAGGATACTTTTCTTTATCACAATGTGGCATCACGGGATGGGCTCTGCCACCCGTGGGTGAGGGGACCCGAATTTGGTTCAGTAATGGTGGCAGCAAGATGCCCACCTGGAGGCCCCAGTCGGGCCTCTGCGACCTCGTCTTGCTTCCTCCCTAGCGGGCGGGGCACCTGCTCGCTACTGCACACTTCACATGCATTAGCCAGCAGGAGTATTAAGGTCACTCTTTTCACAGCCAGCGTGTGGGGCGAAGCCAGCCGTCACCTTCCAAAGCTTCTGTAGCAGCCGCGGCCCCTGTCATACCCAACACAAAAGCAGCAGCCCAGGGCTGGTATGACTGAGCTGGGTGAGGCCGCTTTGTGAGAAACAGCACCTTACAGGGGACTTGATTGTTCAAAAACATTTTAGATAACATGCCAGCCAAAAGTCACGGAGCCAGCCTCAGAGCCCCTGGCTTGGAAGCCAGGCCCTGGCATCCAGTACATGGCAGGGCCATGGGAGTGGAGTGGGGTGCTCACATGTCTCCTTTGTGGGAACAGGGAGAGCTCAGTGATGTGCCACTATTGTTACAAATGCCCCCCCACCCCTGACTGCAACAGCCCATCTGCGCACCCTCCACAGTGGGTGCTGTCCCACCAGGCCCGGGCTCCGGCTCAGCCTGTCACGTATTCCTGGCCTCGCTGAGGGGTGCACGGGTGTGCCTGCTCAGTAGTGCAGTCTCTTGACTCTCCCAGGACTGGCCATGGCCACCTCCGTGCAGTGCTGTCTGGGGGAGGCCTGGGGGGTGGTGCTCAGGCAGCCAACGGGCAGATTCAGCCACCTCTTCCTTCTAGTATCATCGAGGGGCCACTCAGGGTACCGTTTCTGGCTTCCTGGAGTGGGGTTTCCCAGCTAGGAGACCTCAGGCCTGCTGCTTGGTGGCTACACCACCAGGACTTTCCACCACCCAAGCTTCATTGTGAAATGAAGGCCTGGAGCAGAGCTTGAGTTGGGGAGGGGATGGTACAGAGTGAGGCAGACCGCACTAGCCTCTTCTCTGTTCATCACAGCCAGACTCCTTGCCACAGCCTCACCCAGATGACCACTGAGCCCACGTTCAGAAAAGGTCAGATCAGGTGAGCGAGGCCCCCACTGGCTCTGTGCTCAGGTGCCAGTGTCCTGCCCCTGCCTCCCACCTCTGCCCACACTAGTTTCTGTGGGTGGGGCCTCCCCAGCAGCCACAGGGATTCACGACCTACAGAAATGCCCAAGCGTGCCCTGGACACGTGACTGTACAAAAGGCCTTTCTCAACAGGAGCTGCAAGGGGTCACCTTGCAGCCCCACCCTCCGGCTGTCAGGCTCAGGGGGCCACCAGGCAACGTAGCCATGCCTGCACTGATGCCATGTTTTCTGTCATCATGGGGATAAAAAGGAATATCACAGAAGATGCACAGAACTCAATACTTCTATGTAGCAATTTAAAACACAATCACAACGTTATCTGGGAAAGACACACTCAGATAAAACAGTTCCTTGGACAGTTCTACAGGTGGGCAACTCCGGTGCTATCGTGCGACACAGGCCCATTTTGCATTGAGGATTCAGAGTTGAGTTTGGGGGACTGACCTCGCAGGGCACCCTGAACTGGGTCTGGAACCCATAGCCTGGCTTTCAGTGATCCCAGGGTGGGGACAGGGGGGCAGCCTCTGACGCAGGGGGCACTGGATCTACAAGCAACTCCTTTTTATGAAGAAGCATGATGGGGGAGCAGCTCTGGGATGAAGTGACAGCTTGCTTTTCCTGCTTGGGATGGGGCTTTCCTGAGGTGGGCAGATTATTTCATTAATTAAATGAAAGGTAGGCCAATGGCAGGAGCAGGCAGCACATCAGGGGCCCCCTGCAGATGCCAACCAGGCCAGTCCCTCTATCTCCCAGGTCCCGCCGGCTCAGCAGCCTGTGAAGTAGAAACTGGACATGGCCTGGGTGTGAAATGTTTCGTATTCTGGCAGACAGAGAAATCGGCTTTAAATCTTCTGTTAAATCTGATCTACCTGAAATATTATCATTTTCACTTGTATTCAAATTAGAGATTATTCAGGTATCTGTTGCATCCTGCTTTTGCCCAAAGACTTTGAAATGCCATGCCAGGGTGTCTCTGTCTGGACGGGCAGCCCCAGGGGGTGGCAGAGCCTCAGGGCCGCCTAGTCTTATCCATGCTCAGAGTCGGGTCAGGGGCTCAGGGAGGTGCGTCACCGTGGTGAAGGGTGAGAAGCAGAGTCTGGACGACGGACATTTGCCTGAAAGGGAGGCAGCTGGGCAGGGCAGGGCTGCAGGACCTCGTCCAGCTGTCTCTGGTCCCCGTGCGAGGGAGGGAAGCACCTGGCAGTTTCGGTTTCCACAGGAAGCTGCCTGCTCCAGTCTCCCCTCCAGCCAGCTGTGCTCTCTGCCCTGCAGCTTCTAGCGGCGGCCCCCGCCTGGAGAGCCCCCCAGGTGGGGACAGCCCCTCGAGCTGCAGACGAGGAAGCTTGTGTCGAGGGGCCAGTGCCGAGTAGAGTCCCTCGTCTGGCCTCCTGGGCCTCAGAGGATGGAGCAGGGTGCGACGCACCTGTGGGCTGTGAACTGGAACAATACTGTTCTGACTTGCAGTTTTTTGTCAGCTGCTTTAGAATATCGGGTCCCGACCATGGGTCTAGAAAACGCCTGTAGTGATGGAGGGGTGGAATAGCATCTGTCCATGCATCCGTCTGTCCAAGCCTCCTGAGAAACAGGAGGGGAGAGGCGAGAGCCGTGCACACGGAGCCTTCTGGCGAGGATGCCTCCTGGCCCAGAGGCCGAAGCGCTGCCTGGCAGGAGTGGGTGAGCGGTCAGCAGTGGGGCTGGGGTCGCGGGCAGGAACTTGGGGAGGTGAACCCTGGGACCCCTCAGTAAAGTGTGATCTCTCTGAGGTACAGTGTCTGGATGTTGGGGTTCCTGCATCTGGGCTGTCGCCCTGCTCCCAGCGAGGCTGGAACCCTAGACCTTTTGTCTTATTAAGAGGACCCGGCTGTGGGAAGACCCCCATAGCCCCAGCCCCCGAGCTTTCTGAGGGGCCCTGTCAGCCTGGGAGGCAAGCGTCCCAGTGCCCCTCCTGCTTGGTCTCCCTCCCACCAAGCTGCCTCCTCCCAGGGCCTGTGGGGACGGGGCTTTCCACGCACTCAAAATGCACCCCGATCTGGGAGGAAAGGAGGAAGCACTGGGAGCCCCAGAGTGGGTGAATCCCCACTTCCTTCCACAAGGCCCCTTCTTCACTCCTGCCAGGGGCCTTGGCCAGGGAGGGGCTACAGACAGGGGGTCCCAGCTAGGATCCTGCAAGGGGTGAAAAAGGTGGGCCTGGACCTGGGGCTGGGCCGGGTAAGTGCTGGGGTCCTCCCCTCCATTCCCAGCCTTTTGGGGGCTGGCTGCCACCCCCACATCACAGATGAGGAGACAGGTCTGTGGGGTCCTAGGAGAGTGATAGAGCTGGTTTCCAGCCCAGCCTTCCCCTCCTGGTCCTGACCTGGTCCAACCTGACAGACAGGTCTGGAGGGCATGTCTTCAGGGTGGCCTTCCTGACCCCTGGCCAGAATGAGGGCCAGGCCTTGGTTCCCCATCCACCGGGCCAAGGGCACTGGGGACACTGGTCACATCTCTAGGGCAACGACAGTCCATCAGTGTGGCTCCTGGGGCCGTGAGTGGACGGGGCCTAACCCTCTACTGTCTGATGTGTGCACCTTCGTCCACCAGCCGCCCCAGGCCGTGAGCCCCCTGGAGCTTCCTCTCAGGAAGCTTGCTGCTTCCTGAGCAAGCAAGGGGTGCACCCCTTGCTGCACCCACAGAGGGAAAGCCACAGTCAGAGTCCCCCTTGCCCCATGAGCCCTCAGCTGCATGGAGTGACCCTCTGAAAGCCCAAGCTCACTTCAAGGGCAGGCATGAACCTGGGGCAGGCCTGGCCTGCTTTTCTGAAAGTTGCAGAGCAGCAAGGAGCACAGGGCTTTGACCTGCGGCCCGGGATGGGCGGCCCTCGGACATCAGTGGGGGCGGTGCTCTGTCCAGCTGTCAGCTGGGGCATAGGCAGCATCTGCCCCGGGCTCCCTGGAGTGGAGCCACCAGATCCCACCGTGGGCTTTCAGAGGGCTCAGCCCAGGATCTGGGCTGCCAGATGTGGCTCCCACACTGGAGTGCTGGTTGCCAAGGGGGTCCCTTTCCTGAGGCCCCACCCAAGTGCATTTCTTCCCAGGGAGGGTGTTGGGCAGACAGGGAGGCTCCAGCTCTGTTGGGGACTTGCTGTGTGACCTTGGGTAGGTTTCTTGGTGCCTCTGTTTTGTCTTCATATGTGCAGCCAGGTCAATGATGCCTTTGAAGGGTTACTGGGCAGAAGCCATGCCCACGGCCAGGAAGGACTCTGGAATGGAGCAGCCCTCTCCTCTGCCCCCATCCTGCCTCCTCTAGGGAGCAGCCTGTCCATGGGGAACAACCTTGGTGGTCCCTCCTCTGTTCCTGCAGTCACAGCCCCGAGCCTCTGCTGTCCAAGGAGCAGGCCTGCGATATACAACCCAGTCATCACCCAAGGATTGCCCAGCCCCCGGCAGTGCCACCCAAGCCCTCCCACCCAGAGCAGAGGTGGCTACGTCTGAGGGATTCCCCACTCAGATGCGGGCCCGGGTGGGTGAATCCACATCTGACCCACCCTCCTCTTGCTTAGGAACTGGGGGAGGAGTGTGTGCACCCTGGGTGCCTGACCCAGGCCTCCAGGGCCAGATAGGTGAGGTACGAATGGGCCTAGGTGGGATTTGTGGCTGAGTAGGTGCTGGGATGGGGGTCAGCCAAAAGGTTCCTCCATCCCTGGCACGGAGGATAGTTAGCGAGTCAGTGTTTCCAAAGCAACAGGACCCACCAGGATGGCAGGAGTTGCCTGCCCTCCCTGCGGTCAGCATCCCCCTCTGGCAAGTGTCCCTTCTCAGCCCTCCCTGGGCCTTTCCTGGAAGCACTGCTTGGTGGTGGTGGGGCACAGTGGACCAGGGAGCTCTTATCACACCTGCTGGCATGTGATCTCGGACAGCCAGCCTCCTCATCTGCTGTTTATAAGCCACCTGTGTAGGTGTTCTGTGGCTTGGCAGTCCCTTTCCCTTTCTGGGCCCTGTGACCCCATATAGAGGACACAGGGAGAGAAGACGGGAGGGCAGGTGGTCTAGCACCGTCCACGCCTCTGGCTGCAGGGGAGGGAATGCTGGTGCCTGTGGGGAGGGGCTGGAACGGGCTGCTCCGGTCTCATTCCTAGCCCTGGGTCCAACTCAGCCCTGGGGCCACATGCTGTCTGACCCCTGGCAGGTCACTCCAGTCTCGGCCTCAGCTCCTGTCTGACAGCAGCTGTGATCTAGCATCTAGAGAACAACACAAGCCACTCACTGGGGGCCCTGTGCTGATTGGCTCACTTGTTGTCTACAGGTGGTCGAGTTGCCTGGACACGGGGTGCATTCACCACCCAGTGCTGGGCACCCTGGTAGCGCCACTCTGGGTGCTGAGAGTGCCATGGCAAGCAGACAACGGAGCCAGTGCACCAGGGAGATGGGAAAAATAGACACGGAACTGCTTTCTTCATCAGCTAGAGTAATAAGTGAAGGGGAAACAGCAGGAAAGGAGGACTGGGCACACATGTCGGGGGTGAGGGGAGGGTAGCCAGAGCAAAGACTTGAAGAGGGAGTGGGAGGGGGCCGAACAGAAGAGGAGCCTATGGGGAGGGGACAGTGCCAGGGTGGGAGGGTGTCTGGGGTGTTGGTGGAGTGGCCATGCACCAGCTGGATAGAGGGAGTGGGTGGGCACGGAAGTGGGGGTAGGGAAAGCCCCCAGAGGGCATAAATACAGAGGGCAGGTGACCCCGACCTGACTTTTCTTAAGTTCACTCTTGTAAACAATGAAATGGCAAATTGACTCCCCAAAGCCCCACGAGAAGAGCCTGTCAACACTCCACCCCCAGAAGACCCTTCGATGGGGTCCTCATGGATGCCACCTCCATCCTGGGCTACCCTTTGCCGGTCACTGCCCACCCCAGGGGGTCTGCCTGCCCTGCTGTGCCGGTGGGACCGTACAAGGGGTTTTAATGCCGAGACTTTGATTAGCACCACTGCAGCCCTACCTCTGACCCCATCACCTGCGTGAATGAGCCAGTGTCCAGCAGTGGCCCCCTTCTTTCCCCTCCCTTGGCCTCTCCTCTGCCACTGCAGTTGTGGATGTGAAGATGTGAGAGGTTAACACCAATGCCTTTCTTCTCAGTCAAGACACTTTGAGAAGTGAAAGTGTTTGCCTCCTCTAGCTACCGGCCAAGGGACTACTTCCTTCTGGAAGCTGGCCTGGATTGCACCCTGTCCCCTGGGCATCACTCCTGCCCCCAGCTCTGTCTTCTGAAGCTTGGGTTTATTGTCTGATGGGTGGGGAGGACATGGGTGGCCGGAGTCCTCCTGCTGGCTGCCCCCGGAAGTCTTGCCCCCAGGTTTGTGGGATGGGATGGTGGAAACTGCAGGTCTCAGGGAAAGAGTGCTCCACATTTACCCTGGGGGGGACCCCCACTCCTTCCAGGACCTGGGTTGGAGTGCAGCCCTCCCTCCCCAGACTTATGCTGGGTCCTGACACGGGGCATGGGGGATGGGGGCAAGCTGCACCCTGCTCCTCTGCTCTGGAGGCTGGCCTGGGGCAGGTCAGGAGGCCCTAGAAGATGGGCATGGAGGGAACACATGGGTGTTTGTCCTGCCGTCCTCTCTCCAGGGCTCTCCCACCCCACTCTTCTCCTAGCCCTCTCTCAGCTCCTTCCCCTCCTCCCTTCCCACCCCTCAGGTCAGGGAGTGTCTCCCAGACTTTTGTGCTGGCCAGGCAGCTCTGTTTGATCTGTGTCAGTGGTTTCTCTTCACACTGTCCACACTGTTGTCCAGTGGTCATGCGAGCAGTTTCCTGCCAGGACCAACTGATCTGGCAGCTGTCCAGGCCTCCTTTCACCGTAATGGGCCCCCACTCCTATCTGGCCCTGCATCCATCCTGCAGGGTCAGTAGAGCCAGGTCCAAGTCCACCTCTGCTCTTGCCTGCTGTGTGCCCCTTGAAACCTCGGGATCTTCTTCTGAGATGGCAGTCACAACAGCACATGGGGCTCGGCAGCCCTGAGCCAATATTCTGACACAGGAACCCCCAGCACCATGTGGTCAACAAGAAATGGAGACTGACCTGGGGAGGGGAAGGAGGCCCTGCAGGATGTGAGCAGAGCAGGGACAGGACAGCCATCCCACATGAGGCGACGGTACAGAAGTCAAAGGACAAATCGCTCACAGTACCTTGCACAGAGACACAGACGGACGTTCACTGTGGGGCTCGATCCTCACTCCCACACTGCACAGAGGGGCTATGGACTCTGCTGTCCGCCCAGGCACACGCCAATCTCAGATGCCCAGGGCCCTCCCAGTGTGCACTCCCCAGTGTCCATAGCTGACTGTCTCCTGACATACCTGAAAGCATGGCTAAGGGCCTCGGCTGATTAGAAAGTGGGGTGGTGGGAGGGCAGTGGGGCAGAGACCACGCAGGTTTCTGATAACCTGGTTCCCCTCTTGCAGGGTGCAGCCCTTGAGGCTCCCTGATCCCCATGGAAGCTGGAGGCCACGATCCCAAGCCCTGGGCCTGGCTGTACCGGAGGCGGCTGTGCAGGCCATGGGTTCCTTTGCCCCAATTCTGCCCCCTGGAATGCAGACAGGATGTCTGGAGCTCGGTTACCTGGAATGGGGTGGCCCTAGATCCAAAGACCACTGTCCTTTTCAGAAGAGGAGGAGAGGTCGTGGTAAGATAGGGGCAGACATGGGAGGGACGTGGCCACAAGCCAATGATGCCCGGAGCCCCCAGAAGCTGAAAGAGACAGGCGGGACCCTCCCTCAGAGCCTCTGCAGGGAGCCTGGCCCTGTGATCCTCCTGATTTCAGACTCTGGCCTCCAGATTTGGAAGGAGGAGGTTTCTATTGTAATTCACCCATTTGTGGTGATTTGTTACAGCCTCCCCAGGAAATTAATACAGCAGGGAGGGGCATTCCAGACAGAGAATGTTTCAAAGAATCGCTTGTGGCTGAGGGGGGGGTGCGGGGACTGGGGGGGGGGGGACAGGGGATGGAGGGCAAGACCACTTGGTGACAGTGGTGACCTCTGAACCCCACCCCTGTGGTCAGGTGACCCAAGGCTCACAGGATGGCACCTTCCACAAAGCTGTCTCGCTTGGACCCTCTGGTGACAGGACACTCCCTGTCTCCCTGCAGATCTTCCACCTGGGTCCCACCTGTTTCTCTCAGGGGACACTGAACAAGCCTGACTCAGTTTCCTCTTCAGGCCTTGCTCCAGAGCCTCCTTTGCCTGAGGCACCGCTGCCCACGTGCTGGCTCCACCTCTCGTTCATGCGGTTCAGCTCCTAGCACACACAACTTGCCCTTTTTTTTTGCCTGCACCTTGTGGCAAGTGCGATCTTAGCTCCCGCAGTGGAATATGGAGTCTTACCAATGGACTTGCCAGGGAAGTTGGGCACCTCATAAGTCTGAGTGCAGTGAACACCCCCTAACCAGCACTGTTCCTTTCTGTCTGCTGCTGCGTCCATGCACACCTCAGGGACGCACCAGCGGGGGTGGGTCTGTCCCTGGTCTGCCGTCACCCCCATGCTCGGCCCCGCCCCAGCTTCCTACCAGCAGGAGGGCAGCGCAGGGTTCACGCATATTCTCAGACAGACAGACTCAGCTTTAGAAGATATTACCTACTATTCTTTCAGTGGTTTAGGTGCTACTTGACATTTGGAATCTCAAAGCTTTACACAGACTCTTGGGAAGCCGGCAGGATGGACCCAATTACCCAAGGCCTGTCCTGGACCCCCGGGCTCCCATGGACTCCAGCCCAGACCCACCTGTCACCTCCTGTGGTGGAAGTGTCCGGCACCTGGGGTCCCAGCATCTGCCCCTTTGAGGGGCGTGGGGACCTGCATGTCTCCCCACGTGTCTGTCTGTTCCATGGGGCCAAGTGATTTAGAGAAGATGGGCCACAATTTCCTAAAAGCTGGAATCCCAGGACAGGGACCCCATGCCCAGGCAAGCCCCCAGCTCGATGCACGAGCTAAACACCCCCCTGCTTACCCTCCTCCCCGTGAAGCCCCCTAGGTGAGACGCACTGCGGACGGGGTGGCTAGGGCTCTGCTTCAAAGGTGCTCAGGCTGCCCGCTTCAGAGGCCTGCAGCCCAACACCTGGAGTGACATTGTGAATGCAGCGGGTGCATCACATTTCACGGCCTCAGACCCCTTCCACACGGGCATGCCTCCATTCATCCGAACACGGCCGCGGCTGGCAGCTCACAGACCCCCACCTGCTTCCCCCTCCCACCGCTGGCTTTGAGAAGCTGCTCCTTGACCCTTTCATGGAGCCGAAGCATGGGGCCTGACACACGAGAAACCTGAGGCCCAGGTGAAGAGGGACTGGTCCCAGGTGAGGAGCGATGAGTGGTCCCAGGACAGTGGGGGTCAGGCAGGGCCACCCCGGGGAAGGAGGGACAGCTATGTGGTCGCAGCTAGAGCTGGATGGGACCAGAGGCTGTGGTCAGCCCGAGGGCAGGGTGGCCATTTCCCAGGCCAGTGACTGGCGCCTCCCTGGCAACATCTTAGAATCACCCGCAGCACGCTAGTGACTGTGTGGAGAGGCGGGGCCTTGCACACCCCGATGCCCCAGTCCTGGATGTGCTGAGTGCCCGGTAGAGCCCGTGTAGGGAGCTGGCCCTCGGGTCCCTGGCTGGGGCAGGTGGGGACCTGCTTATGGCAGGTGGTCCCTCTGCAGGGAAGATGGGCTTTCTGGGGCTGGGGTGCTGGGATGACTCAGGCCTGCTTGCACCCTGCAGGTGACTGTAATGAGACTTGCGGATCTGTGTTCCTAATCCATGACCACGTGGCTATGGCTGGTGAGCAGGGCCTCCTGTGTGCAGCTCTGTAGGCCCTTGAGTCCCGGGAAAGCCAGGCAGGTGATCCTGCAGCTTGGGCCCACAGCCTCCTACACTCCCCAGTCAGCAGCCCCCGGAGGTCCTTCCTGTGTGACCACCTCTCCCTGGCACTGGCTCCGCTGGTGGGAGCCCTGGCAGGTTGCTCCTTAGTGGGGGAGGGGCAGGTCCTGGACCACCACTCGCTCCTGGGGCCCTGGACCAGGCCCTCTCTATCTGACCTCAGTTTCCTCCTCTGACTTCCAAGTCTTGGGGGTCCCAGCACTCTGTACACCAACTTTCTCGCCAACTCCTGGGGCCTTGCTCACTGAGCAGCCTCCACCTCCAGTGTCTGCCTCTGGGGCCTGGCACCTGCTGGTCCTCCCCGGCCACCTGCCCCAGCTGCACAGATCTGTGCCCAGCGGGAGGCTGTGCTGATGTTGGACATGAGTCAACAGGCTGGGAAGCACAGCAAGGAGATGTCACTGCCTCATGCCACCTGCTCAGCGCCACCCCTGCCGCCAACCAGCCCCATCCCCTTACCTGAACCGCCCTTCCTGGGACCCCGAGTTGTTGAGCAGCCGGTGGACACTGAGGGCCCACTGTCCAGTATGGGGGACGCCTGGGACATGGAGCCAGAGGGTGGGTTCAGGAAACTGAATCCTGCTGAGATGGGAGGTGGGCAGCCCCGTGGTGGGCAGCAGCGTGGATCCTGGTGGGCCCCACGCTCGGTGCCTTTCTCAACCTCGTGGGCCCTTGAAGGAAAGACACAGGCCTCGGCCAGCCTGGGCTCCTCTGAACTGGAGGTCTCCGTCCCCCAGACTGCTTCAGGCCTTCTTGCAGCCGCCTGGGGAAGGGGCGGGCGGCCGCAGGGGCTCATGTGATGCAGGGCGGGCCTGGGAAGGCGCCGGTGGGGGAGGTCGCCTGCAGCCTGTGGCGAGGCGGCCAGCTGTGTCACCGTGATAGCGCTGCCGGCAAGGAGCAGCCGTGCAGCTGTGCCCACTGCTTCCTCAACAGGAACCATCTGGGCCCGGCCCTGCCCGGCCTCGCCTCACGGCAATTCCGTTCTGACTTCCCAACAACTTCCTCCTCCAGCCCAGCCGGTGACACTCCACCCACCCTGAGCCTGGCCCGCTGGGCGTGCTTCCTTGACCTGGGGTAGTACAGGGGGTGTGAGGGTGCAGATCAGCAAGAGGGGGGTAATGTCCACCCTGGCCAAGCCTCCCAGCCCAGTCCCGCCTGGCGCAGCCTGCAGCCTGGGGTGATCTGGGTGTGCCAGACTTCCCCCAGGGCCCTCTTCTTGGGGCCAGCTGTTCATGGGCCTCACTAGTAACCTTGAACCTGATTTCTGGGTCAGCCCTGGTCTGAGCCTGGTCATGCTACTCAGGCTTTCCCCTGCAGCCTGGAGGTCCTGGCTCCCACCCACACTGAAAATGCTGCCCACTGGGCTGGGCAAGGAAACCCCCTCTCTGAGCTTGTCCTCCTGGTTGGGGTCTCCTTGGGGACCCTCATCCCATTTCCTCATCACCTTGGGGAACAGTTAATTCAGACTCACAGGTGGAATTTCCTGAGAGCATGAGGCTGCTCCCCGGTCCGAGGGATGACAGAAACCATGCCAGGGCCCTCGGTCACCTCTCAGACTGGATGCAGGTGTTCCAGACCCCTCACCCAGCACAGAAGAGGTGAGGCTGCCCACAGGCATGCAGTCACTTGGTGAAGGTGGTGACCACCATGGGAAAACCCCTTGAAGGAGACAGCGTGCCCCTCACCCCCACTGGCCTGTCAATCAGTCCCTGGGCTCCCAAACTTGGTGCAGGCTTAGGGCCTCAGACCGGCCAGAGGTGTGCAGCCCACAGCCCCAGAGCTCAGGGCCTCAGACCGGCCAGAGGTGTGCAGCCCACAGCCCCAGAGCTCAGGGCCTCAGACCGGCCAGAGGTGTGCAGCCCACAGCCCCAGAGCTCAGGGCCTCAGACTGGCCAGAGGTGTGCAGCCCGCAGCCCCAGAGCTCACGCATTTTGACAGGCTGAATTGAATTTCTAGGTAATTCCTCCCCTTGGGGAGCAGTCTGAGCAGTGCAGAGGGTGCGGGGCAGCCAGTGAGAACCCTGTCCATGCCCCCACTGCTGTCTTTCCCCAGAGGCACCATCTCCACAGGTGGGCATCATTCTAGAGCCCGTGCAGCACAGCCCCTGTCTGTTCCTGGAAGGGGCCACCACGTGCACGTCCCCTGCAGGCCGGGCTTCCCTGAGTCTCCAGGGTTCAGATGGAGAGGAGGGTCCTGGGAGCCAGGGCCCAGTCCCCGGCATCTGTGCCATCCTCACGGCCCCTCCTGGTCTGCCCTGCTCCAAGCCAGCGTGGGATCCAGGGTCACACTGGCCACCACCTCCCCGCCCTGATGCAGTTTCCTCAGTGTGCATGACACCCTGATCACTGTGGTCCCAGCTCCCAGGCTGCTCAGGATGGAGTCTGCGGAAGATGCCGGGCATAGCCTGCCTCAGGGTCCACAGTGCAGCTGTGACCCCTCCTGCTGCTACTGGAGTCCTGTGTCACCCCATTTTCCAGTCTGCAAATGGTGGGACCTCTTCAAGCTGGGGAGTGAGAGGGTCTTAGGGAGGCACAGGCCCCTCCCCTGTGAAGACAATCCCCACCCTGGCTCTGGGCAGATGTTCAGGGCACCTTGCACCTGCGGGGCACCCCAGATGGGACACTTCCACTTTCATGAGGGGCCTCTCATCCTGCCTGGTTTTCTGATCAGCAGGGCCAACAGAGGTTGAGTTGAAATAGAAGAAAGTTGTCCATGAATGGGGAGAGGGTGCCACACCGCCCTTGGTGGCCATCTCTGGAGTGTTCGCCTGCTCCCCACTCCCCCCGGGCCGGGCAGTTGGGGCTTGTGGGGAAGCAGACGTTGGTTGCGGCTTTCGGAGCTGGGCGGCCCGGGAGATAAGGCACCCAGGAGGAAGCGGCTGCAGGAGGAGGGGTGGGGCCACTCCCTCCAGAGGCCATGGCTGCCAGCACCCGGTGTGCCAGGGAGGGGGCGAGGGGCCTTCTCTCCCATGGGAGGCAGACATTCAACCAATAAGCCCCTAAGAGATGTGGCCTGTGGGGCAATCAGGGGAGGTGATTTGGAAGCTGTGTCTCAGGGATCAGAGCTGCCCCTGAGGAGGTGAGAGGAAATTCATTTCAGATAGAAGGGCCCTGAGGTGGTCACAGCTCCAGGCTTTCAGGATTCTCTAGGATGGCCAGGGTGCTGGAAGGAGGCCAGTGGTGAGAGGCCACTGGGTGGAGGGGGGCAGGGAAGTCACTAGAATGGGTGTCTTATTTCTGCCTCCTTTCCTGTCCTGTAGGAGCCCCATGACTGCTGGGTGAATGAATGACTCGATGGGAGGTGGACAGATAGATTAATGGGTTGATGGATGAATGGGTGGGTGGATAAATGATGGATGGGTGGATAGATGGGTAGATGAATGGATCACAGGAGAATGGTTGGGTGGATGGAGGGATGGGTGGGTGGTGCATGGATGGCTCACAGGAGGACGGGTGGAGGGAGGGATGGCTGACTGGTGGATGGACAATTCTATGCAAATCTTAGGTAAGCTGTGCTTTAGAGAGCAGGGACTGCGACTCACAGGGGTGACATTCCCAACCACAAAGCCCTCCAAAGAGGGGTATGAGACACAGGACAGCCCCAGAGAAGGCCCGATGGGGAGATGTGAGCTACAGGGGAGCCAGGACAGCCCAGCACTCTTCAACCCAGGGCCTGGCAGGTAGCTAACCTCTGCTTCCAGGTCCGGAATGAAGTGTGGCCTGATGGTGGTGGTGCGCTTGCTCAGGACAGACAGGCAAAGCCAGTCTAGAGCTGGACCCCTGGCCCGCCACTCCCTAGTCAGAGTGTCACAGAGCAAACTCAGGGTCACAGGGAAGGGCCACTTGCATCCCGGGTTGATATGTGGGAATCTTGCACACGAGGCCGGGCTCTGGGGCACCTGGAGGCAGTCAGCACACTCACTGGCAGGAAGAGCTCTGTCTTTGGAGGCCAGAGGCTGGAGCCCACACAGAGACGAGCAGGAGGACACTGAGCTGGTAGCAGGTGTCCCTACCCTCTGGTGCTGTGGGCACCTCTGGTGTCTGGTGAAATCCATGAGCCTCGTCTCTAAGCAATGTTGTTGGGAACACGAATACATTCACAGAAGTACAAAGGAAACTCCTTTCATCCAAATACAGTTGCCAAACTGTTAAGGTCTTTCTGACGTAGTAATACATGTTTCTCTATTTACTGTAGCTGTGAGTGAGAACTGTGACATCAGATGTCACAGCAGCCGAAATACAAGACGCTATGTTGAACCCCGTGAAATTCCTGCTACTTGGCTGCTGCTGACCTACAAACGTGGCAAATGCAGCCGAGTCTGTCTGTGCCGAGCTCACAGGAATGGCTGACACACCTGTGTTCATGGTAAAAGGAAATGCTACACTTTGGTTAGAGGTTAGTGAAGTACAGGTGTAATCTCTTTTTTTTAAAAAAAATTATTTATTTGGCTGTGCTGGGTTTTAGCTACAGCATGCAGGCTCTTCATTGTATCACGTGAGGTCTTTCAATGTAGAGCATGGGCTTACTTGATCTATGGCAGGTAGGTGGGGTCTGTTTCCCGAGAACAGGGATTGAACACACATCCCATTCACTGAAGATGGATTCTTAACCACTGGACCACCAGGGAAGTCCCTGTGATCTCTTCCTCATCCAAGTTCATGGACCCCTCTCCCTCAATAAAGAACCACTGTTCTAGCTCATGTTGAAGACTCCTCCCATCCAGTGCTTCAGTCAGGGCCTTCCATCCCTGGGGAATCTGCCACGTGGAGGCTTCCAGAGTCAGAGACCCCCGGGGTCACATTCTCACATTAGCTGTCTTTGCTGGATGCTCTTGGGCCAGCTACGGAACCTCCCCAGGCCTCAGTTTCCTCAACTAGAAAATAAGAGGACCACAGGGTGCAGTGCAGGTTCAGTGAAACCACTCTGCAGAGATCCTGCTCCGTCAAGGTTGGCTGTGGTCCCTGTGGGCATGCTGTCACCAGAAAGCTCATCCTGAACAGAGTGCCAGTCAGATTCCCTGAGAATTCTGCTTGTCCAGCTCAGGACCCTGCCCAGGAAAGCCCTTTGGGAGTGAGGGCTCCCCTCCCCTATGCACCCTCATTCTGTCCCCCCCTTCACTGTCTGCAGAGACCTCCTCCCTTCTCTCAGCCCCCTGGCTCCTGCCCCCTACCCCCACACCACAACAGGAAGATCTGCCCAAATCACACGGTCATCATCCAACTCCTCCTCATAAACCTTCAGTGGCTGCCCAAGGCTCCAGGATGAATGCCACAGGTGACCCTGGATACCACCTTGCTCTACTCCTCTCCCCTCAACAGCTGTCTCTCTCATAGGAACTGCTTCTCTCCCCAAAGTGCTTTCATTATCTCTGACCTTCCCCAGCTCCTCCCACAGACCGGTCCTCACCTGGCAAACTCCTGCATATCCCTCAGAGCCCTCAGGAAGTACCTCTCCTGTGCCTCCACAGTCCTGGATGCCCCATCACAGCATTAGCACCTTGAATTGTGGTTGCTGTGAGCCAGCCTCCGTGGACAGCAGGAGAGCAGACCCAGGGTGGAGACCTCACCGTTTTGGGTAACAGCTGTGTCCTTGGCGTGCAGCCCAGGATCCACTTGAGTGTGATGGAAGGCTGAGTGTGTGCGCACACGCCATCTCTGGATGCCCCCCCCACCCTTCGGTAACCACCCAGGCATGAATTCCATCTGCCCTCAGGATTCCACTCCCCACCTGCATGAAGAAGACAGAAGGAAGGACCACTTCTCCTCAACTTCCAGCCCCAGTGGTCCAACCAGTTCAGGAGCAGTGGGTCCAGAGGTCCAAGAACCTGAGTGGGTTGCCTTTGGAGACCTGGTCCCTGGAAGGGTGCTCCAGGCCCAGGTGCTGGGAGATAGAGGCACGGTGTAGCATCCCCTGAGTTTGGGGACCAGAGCTCGGTAGCCTGTGCTGGGTCAGCATGGGCATCCTGAGCCTGGAGGTGGGTATGGAGTGGGGGGGAGCTGTGCCGCTCCTCTTGCCCTGAACATTGCCTGCTCAACAAGCAGGATGGGGGCTTTGGGCGAGCCCGGTGAGGACAGAGTTGAGGATGGAAATAAGAGTGCTGGCAGTGAGTGTCAGCCAAGTGCCCCTAACTTGGCACTGAGACAGCTCCGCGGTGCACTCTGCACCTGACCCAAACACCCTCACCACCACCGTCAGCCAGAGGCTCAGAAGCCTGTTCTCATCACCAGGTGGTGCGTGGGTCTGGGGTCTGGTACCAGGCTGGGTCCAATCAGACCCAGAGAGGGGCTGAGGGAGCCAGGCGGGCTGGGTAAGGACCCCACTGCACTGAGGACCCCAGCCCTCCCTGCCCCACTCTTGGTCTCTGCTCCGTGCCAGCCCCCACCCTTCCCAATGGGGTTGAGCCTGGGCAAGGCTGTCCATCTCTGGGGATGGGAAACTGAGGCTCAGAAGGGAAGACTGTCACCTCTGCATGACCCCAACCCTCCCGGGGACCCACCCACCTGCCTGCAGAGCGCATCCTCTGAGTCGTGGGGAGCTGCCTACTCTGCTCCCTTGATCAGCCAAGCTGCAAAGGGGAAGGCCCCTCCCTGAGGCCACTTTCCCTTTGAGGAGCCCCAGGTGGAGGGTGGGGTCGGCCCTGTCCGGTCTTGGTTTCTCTCTGACTCTGGGCTGAGGTTTCCCGCGTCCTGGGCACCACTTGTCCCCGAGCTGCTTGCCTGCAGAGAAGCCCTGTCCGCCACATCTCAGCACTCAGCTCTCACTGCATTTCCTCTGAGCCCACCAGACATGAGGCAGCAAATCTGGTGCTGTGTTCAATCCAGAAAGAATTAAAGGGGAAAACCCTCCACTGGGCCCAGATGTCATTTTTCCTCCCTTTATCCCCTTTCTCCTCTCCCTCTGGTCTTGGGGTTGGCCCTATCTCCAGGTGAGGAGATTTTCTCACTCACATTGTTTATTGCCTGTCCCTCCACTAGAAGGCCAGCTCTGTGGGGCTGGGTCTTTTAAACAGACTACTCTTTAGAGTCATTTTCGGTTCACAGAAAAATCAACCACCTGTCCCTCTACACTCACAGCCTCTCCCATTATCACTCCCACCAGGTGGTACCTTGATTACAACAGATGGGCTTGCACCACAATCACCCAGAGCCCATAGTCTACACCAGGGTCCCTCCCGGTGGTATACATTCCATGGGTTTGGACAAGTGGATAATGACCTGTACCCACCATTATAGTCGCATGCAGAGCAGCTTCACTGCCCTAGAAATCCTCTGTGCTCCACCTGTTCATCCTTATTTCCCCCAAGTCCTGATCCTTTCCCTGTCTCATAGTTCTGCGTTGTCCACAATGTCTTAGAGTTGGAATCATGGAGTCTGTATCCTTTTCAGATTGGCTTCTTCACTTAGTAACTTTCATTTAAGGCTCCTCCCTGCCTTTTCATGACTTGACAGATCATTTCTTTTTAGTGTTGAGTAATATGGCACTATCTGGATGAAGCACAGAATTTTTATCCATTCACCTTGAAGGACATCTTGGTTTCTTCCAAGTTTTGGGGACTAAATAAAGCTGCTGTAACCATCCAGGTGCATGTTTGTGTGTCTGCAGGCCCCATGTCTCTCTGCATCCAAATCCCCTCTTCTTAAAAGTACACTGGTCAGATTGGATCAGGACCATCGCCGCAGCCTCATCTTCAAATACAGTCACATTCTGAAACACTGGGGCTCAGGGCTTCAACCTACCGATATGCAGGAGACACAGTGTGGCCCAGAATCCTCTTGGAGGGTTTAGGTAGAGCGCAGCCTGTGGACACCTTGATTCTGGCCTCTCTGCCTCCAGCACTCAGAGAAGACAGCCTTCTGCCGCTCTCAGTCTGCTTCACAGCCCAGAAGGCATGGCAGCCTCACTGGTCATCCCTGCAGCCAGAGGCCAGGGTCTGCAGGAGCTTACCCCACACTCTGCGGTCCATGCATTGCACACACACCTGCCAAGCACCTACTGCAGCTGGATGCTGCTCTCTGTGCTGGGGTGAATGAGGCCAGGTCATGCCCTTACAGGTCTGAGGACACCTCGAGGGGAAGGACAGCAAAACAAGAAGCCACAGTAAAAGTAACACGCCATATGCAGTGAGGCGCGGAGGAAGACAGTTTTGCTTCAAGGGTGCAAAGTCTCGAGGTTGGGAAATCTCAGGGAAGGGCAGTCTTGCTGAAGGGAAGTCCTGCGGGAGGGAAATCTCATGGGAGGGAAGTCTCAAGAGTGGCAAGTCTTGTGGGAGGAAGTCGAGAGCCTTGTGGACCCTCAAATCCACATGGGCTCTTCCCGCCTTTTCTGTGGGGAGCACCCTCGAGCAGAGCCAGCTGCTTCTAAAGACCCCAAGGCCAGGACACTTGGCAGGTAGTCCTTTCAGAACCCCGAGGTCCTTTCTGGACCCCCTCCCAGGCCCCTGTTCCTCAATGCCGGCCTCCGGTAAGACTCGTCAGCTCCCCTGAAAGGCAAGACCCTTCCTCAGCAGGCCTCACAGCCTCCCAGGTGGTGGGGACAGACTCCCAGACTGGCTTGAGGCAAAAATATGACGCATTGGGACGTATTTGGATGTAAATATTTTCAGCTGCGAGAGTAGCTGAGAGATGAGGTCTTGTTCCCGGCGTCTCTGCAGAAGCCGGGAATCCGGGCCATCTGGCGCCTCTTCAGCTGCCCCCCTCCCTCACTCAGCAGGGAGGGAGGCTCCACCTGGCTCCGGGGTGTCTGAGCCTCCCCAGCCTCACTTTCCCCATCTGTCTAGTGGGGGCCTGAGGGTGAGATGGGGCAGCAGCCTGGTTACCTTTCCTCGCTCGTGGCTCCGCCCTAGTCCAGGGGAATGGCCAGGTGTAGCCCTGTGGGTAAACCAGATGGTCTGTCGTGGGAGCAGGCGGGCTTGGCTGCCTCTTTGGCTGCAAGGAGGACCTGAGATTCATGCTCCTCCTCACCACCAGACCAGACTCCTCCAGCAAGGCTCGAGGACAGCCTGGGAGCCAGGGAGCTCCCAGGATTCAGCCTGGACTGGGGGTGGGGGCGTCCACTCAAGACATCCCTGGCTCCCCCTCCCATCCCTGCTCTGATCAAGCTGCCTAGTGCTCGTTTCCAGGCTGGCTCTGGGCAGCCTTTAGGAAGTCCACTCCCCTAGGGGGGCCACCACCTGCCACCCCACGGCCAGCTCAACTCTCCTCTGCTACAGTTGTGGGGTCACAGCTGATTCAAGCTGGCAAAGCCCTTTGAGAAGGCTCAGGGCAGTGGTTCCAGACAGGGGTACACTGGAGGGGGCTCAAGGTCAGAGGGGTGGGTGCTGACCCCCCTCCAGTTTCAAATGGGAAAGCAGGACTTCCCTGGTGGTCCAGTGGTTAAGAATCAGCCTGCCAGTGCAGGGGACACAGGTCCAATCCCTAGTCCAGGAAGATTCCACATGACAAGAGGCAGTTAAGCCCATGTACCACAACTACTGAGCCTGAACACCACAACTGCTGAAGCCCATGTACCTAGAGCTTGTGCTCCACAAAAAAAGAAGCCACCATAATGAGAAGCTTGTGCACCACAGCTAGAGAGCAGCTCCCACTTGTAACAACTAGACAATGCCCTCATGGATCAATGAAGACCCAGGACAGCCAAAAATAATTTTTTTAAATAATAATTTTTCTTTAAAAGGGCGAGCAGAGGCCCAGTGGGGCCAGTTTCAGTACTGGCCCAAGGTCACCAGGCAGTGAGTGGCGGGGTTGTCCTGGCCTCATCTCCAGGTTCTATCTCTTCTCCACTGGCCTCCAAGCAGGGCTGGCGGTGGACCAGGTCGAGCCTGGGAATTCACAGTTACTATGCTTTACATTTCCTGGGGATGCTTTCAGCTTCAAGTAACAGGATGTCCAGCTAATAGTGGTTTAACAGACACACGCACTAGTTCTCTGGAAACTTGGAGAAAGTGGTGCTGGATTAGGTGCAGTAAGTTGATGTCATCATCAGGGACCCCGGCTCTCCCAGTCCTCATGCTCTGCCATCCTGAATGTTGGCTTGTTGGCTTCTGGCTTGTTACCTCATGGTTCCACAATGGTGGTTGTAGCTCCAACCATCACAACTTGTGACCACTGCATTCAAAGAAGAAAAGGAGCCAAGAAGGAAAATCTTTCTCAGAAATTTTCTGAGAAATTTCCCTTCTGGCTTATTGGTTAAACTGTGGCTGTCCCTAGATGCAAAAGAGGCTGAGAACATCCCGTGAGGTCCCTGCCTTTGGGAGGGGAAGAGCTGGTCGTATGCACTTGAGAGGGAGGGGATAGCAGCCAGGGCTCAGAGGAGGCAGGACTCACAGAACCGGGAGGAGAGGAGGAGCTTCCCCAAGGGTGGGACAGAGGTGGGTTTAGGAGGGCAGGGAGGAGGGCTGGTCCTGCTGGTGCTCAGTACTCAGGCCTGTGTGGGGCCAAGGGTGTGTCGAGGGGTGCCTCAACAATAGTGCATGGTCCCTTCTCTGGACCTGGGCATGAACAACACAGCTAAACTGACAAGGGCCCTGTCCTGGCAAGTGGCTCAGGACAGCTCCGCTGGGATGTAGACAAAGTGTGAGTTGCTTCTTATTTCCAGGGGCCAAGGAGCAAACTCACAGCTGCAGAGCAGACATGTTCTTCTCGTCCTGGCCAAGGAGCCAGAGGAGGTGCCCCCACTGACCTATGCCCAGGGGTGTTTCCCTCTGCCCAGCTGGACACTGCCTGCTGCTGGGCACTCTTGGGAGACCCTGCACCTTCCCAGTACAACAAGGACCCTCAGATGAATAGAAGGATGCCTTCCTCCTATTGCCTGCCACCTACTAAGAGCCCAAAACAGATTAGCTTTTATTATGTGCCCTGAAAATCTCAATTCTTCCTTTTCAAATGAAGAGTCCTCTGATTCCGTTAGCTATTAATTCATGCACCACATAGGGACTTGGTGTTTATGGAGAGCAGGCGTCTGTCTCTTCACTGATGTCCCATGCCCCTGGAGATGGGTCTGGCATACAGTAGGTGATCGATAAGTGCTCGCTGAATGAATGAATGAAGGAACATGTGAACTGCAGCTTCCCCTGTACCAGGTCTGGGAGGTCTGTGTGCACTCATTCTTGTTACGTGTGTGTGTGTATGTATGTATGTGTGTACAGCATGTCAGCCTTCCTTCCCAGCTGGACAGAGCCTGAGGGCTGAGGGCAGGGAGTCCTCTCTGAGTGCCACCCCTTGAGGACCTCACACCCAGCTGCAGTCTTGGGGGCCCTGGGAGGCCGGTAACTGATACCTATGGACAAGGGAATCTGTGCAGAGTGAGCTGGTTCTTGTAAGACCATCAGGCCTGGGAGGGACACAACACCACAAGCCCATGAAGCACACAGCTTTGCTCTCAGCCCACAGGGTCTGCTGCCCCAGCCTGCTTGGCTGTGGTTTGGGCAGGATCCCTGGCTGCCCGGGCCTCAGTTTCCCTAGGCTCAGCTGAGAGAGCAGGTGTTGTCAGAGGAAGCAAGCTGTTTTCTGCAGGAAGATCTCGGGCAGGGCAGATGGGTGGCTGCTACCTGCCTTAGGACTTCAGCCACGGAATGGACATCTTCCTGCCAGGGTCCCCCAGGACCTGGGACAGCACTGTCCCTCCATGGCAACAATCACATCTCCATGGGGTCACTATCTGCAGGGTCCCGGTTGGAGCTCCAAGTCCAAGGCCACTTCTGGCAGCCTTATCTGGGTCCCTGGGAACTTCCCCCGGGGCCAGCCGTGAAGGTGGCCCCAGAGATACTCGGCATGGGGGGGTGGGTGCTTTCCTGCCTGTGACATGATTAAGTAACAAAAGCAGTTGCTGGTGGGAACATGAGCTACCACACTGCCATCTGGCCCTGCCTGGCCCCTCTCTGCCTGCTGACCACCCGCTCTCACTCCCAGGATGGACAGGGGAATTACTGCATCCCGTGGTTTGCAAGAAGCTTATAACAAAATCCACGACCAAACCCAAGGTGCAGAGTGAGGCTCTTCACCCACGGGCACCTGGAGCATCTCCAGACAGGCTCCGGGGTCTTGCCCTGAGCAAGTCCCTGTCCCCCGCCCCCGGGACAATCTCCTCCCACCCCACCCGCTGCAGGACGCTGTTTTGCTCGCACACCTGCACTCTGTATGGTTCACATCAGCCCCTCACTGTAACTGAATCCAAAAATATTAAACCGGGACCCATCTGTTGGCCAACTGATGAGCGCAGATGTGCTCTGGATTTCAGAGGCGACTGGCAGCCCGTCAAGGCTGTTAGAAGCGGCACCTGCTGCCTGTTTCCCCTCTTCCGCTGCCCCTCCCGGGCCCAGGAGCCTGTGCCCAAAACAACCCCAGAAGGGGCTGGCTCCCCCAACCAAGCAGGAGGAGTATCCCAGGACAGAACCCACAAAGAGTCTTACCCACTAGCGGGAGCAGGGACCCCCAGGTGCAGCTGGGCCCCTTTGCCCTGAGCACCCGCAAGCTCGACCGCGGGGTTAAAGCAGGGACAGGCCCAGGGCTCCTCTGAGAGGCGGTGGCCGCAGCTGAGCGCCAGGCAGGCTACCTCGGGGCATGTGCACCTGCAAGGCCTCTGCCCGGAGCTCTCCCCAGGGGCTGCATGTCCGCTCCCCACCTCCTGCAGGTCTTTGCTCAGACAGGACTGAGACAGATGAGTATGACCGCTTCTGTCTTGCTTTGAGACTCACATCAAGACTGTCTACCTCACGTTGTGAACATCTCTACTGGTCTTATCGCAAGAGGGGACGAGAACGGGAAAGGCAGAAGTCTCCTCCCCAGGACAGTGGCAGATACGGGGGACCAGCACGAAGGCTATGATTCAGAAGTTGGAGGACAGGGCTTGACCAGGAGGCAGAGGTGTCGGGGGTGGAGAAGGCACTTGAGTTGGGATGTAGTGAGAGGAAGAAGCAACAAGACTGCCCAGGGAGAAAGCTGAGGAATGAGAGGTGGTGCCCCCATCCCAAATGCCCTTGTGGTTCACATCTGCTAAGCGACGGCCAGGTGAGCAGCAGCCCCAGGCCCAGGGGTCTGAATGGCTGGTCAGAGCCAGGGCCTTCCCAGAGAGATATGGGCCATTGAGGCCAAGTCCTGGGCATCTGTCCCCCTCTGGACAGGCGGGAGACCTAGGTCTAGGTAGGGGAAAGCATGGCAGGCTGTCTGCCGTTCACTGTCCCTCTGCTGTGGGCTGGCAGGAGGGCCATCTCTTTTAAGGCTCTTTCCTCTGTCCCTGAGGGCCATGATCTCCTAGGACAGAGATGACAGAGTTGAAATTCAAACCCAGAACCTCCTCCAAGCTCCAGACACCTGGTCCCCAGATGGCCGAGATATGGGACACAGGCCAGCCCTGCCTCGCTAAGCTGGGGGACCAGGCATCAGAGCTGCAAGCCAGAGGCCCTGCCTTCACAGTCGGTCATGCACTCCCCTTGGAGGGACCCAGAACAAGGTCTCCCCACCCAGAGACCCGAGAGCCCCATCTGTCCCCAACCTCTCAGAAGCATAGGTTTCCTCACCCGTCAAATGGGAATCAGAATGATGATCCTGGTGTTTTACTGAGAATTGACCAGATCTTTGTCTTTCAAGCCTTTTTTTTTTTTTTTTCAATTTGGCTACATAGCATGGAGATCTTCATTCCCTGACCAGGAATGGAACCTGGGCCCTCTGCATTAGGAGCCTGGAGTCTTAACCACTGCACCACCGGAGAAGTCCTGGTTTTCAAGCCTTTTTGAGTATGATCTATAGTGAGAAATACAGTTTATATCCCGCCCAATGTTTACTTGCTCCTGTGTGTTACATGCATTTGCTGGCACCTCTGATGTTCTATGGCTCACTGTGTGCATGTCTGTCTCTGTCCAGATTTCCCTTCTTTATAAGGACACCAGTCAGACTGGGTGAGGACCCTCCGTGAGGACCTCATGTTAACTCACTGCACCTGCAGGGACCCTGTTTCATAGGTGCCAGGAGGACTCATTTCAGCCCAGAGTTGTCAAGTTACCTGAATTTCCCGCAGACCCACCAGAGTCAACTTCCCAGAGTCAACTTCCCAGAGTCAATGATGGGGGGAAACAGCAGGATCTTGAGGGGTAAGGGGCATGGGGTCTTGGGCGGTGGGGCTGCACCTCGGGCGCCCTGAGGCCCCTGCCCCCACTCCCTGCTGTGGCTTACTGTTTGCAACTTTCCTGTGAGTATCACTCAGGTGGCTTGGACAGACCCCAGAGGAGCCGGTCACACTCCACTGGGCCTGAGACTGAGTCAGAGGAGCTCTGATTGCTTCCACTCTACTGGTGCCCCGTACAGGCTGCTCATCCGGGCTGCCCAGCACACGCAGTCCCCAGTGGCAGTGCCCACTCCTGGCAGACTCCAGTTCCAAGCCATCATGATTCTTCTCTTGTGTGAGCATGGGAAGAGCCAGCGGCCCAGCTTCCTGTGAGATCCACCTGGGCTATGTGGGGATGAGTTTTCTCTCTGTTACTCGGGCTGCTTGCACTCAGTTTAAGGACTGACTTCCAAGGCTTTCTGAGGTCTGAGATGGAGCTCAGCCAGGCAAGATTTGAGAGGGCATGAGTCAGGGTTCCCCTAACCAGCCGAGGCTGCCCAGAAGGCTCCACAGTCAGCAGAGCTGCAGATTGGCTGCTGCGGGATGGACCTCCAGCCTGAGTTTATGCACTTGATTGAGAACTGGGAGGGCAGGCTGGCCTCCCCACCTCTGAGTCCCTCTGAAGGCCTCTCAGGGATATTGAGACCCCTGTCCACAAGCAGGAAGGGACTGGAGTCCCTTTGAGCTGTGGCCCAGCCCTCCCATCCTCTGTCACTTCCTCTGTCTCTCTCTGTCTCTCCCTCTCTCTCTCTGTCTCTGTCTCTCCCTTTGTCTCTCTCTGTCTCTCCCTATGTCTCTGTCTCTGTGTCTCTCTCTTTCTCTCTCCCTCTCTCTGTCTCTCTTTCTCTCTTCCTCTCTCTGTCTCTCCCTCTCTCTCCCTTTGTCTCTCCCTCTGTCTCTCTCTCTCTCCCTCTCCCTGTCCCCACACTCTCCCCCTCCCAGCCTCCCTACAGTACCTTCTTAGTGTTATTCCTCGTCACTCAGGCAGGCCATCATTCCTCAGCCAACTCTCTCTCATGCTTATAACAGAAATCTCCCCTCAAAAACCTCCGAGTGTTTGTGCATCTTCAGGGCCTGTGGGCAGCACTGTCATGGTTGTGCCCAGTTAACAGTCAGGAGACTGAGGCTGGGGCAGTGGAGGTAGTTGCCCAGGGCCCATATAACTTGGTCTCAGAGCTGGGACTGACACCTGGCTTTGTCACCTACCCTCACACACTCTATGCTGTGCCAGTGCTGACAGGAACGTCCCCTCAAGAGGATGAGTGTGTCACCCCTGAGGATGGGCTTCAAGGATGTACAGAGCTTCCATCCTGTGAGTTGCTGAGTCCACTTGCTTCTTACAGGAAGTCTGCCCTGATTGTGTTGCAGTTGGTTGTGTTTTTGAGAGAAATTTTAAGAGAAATGAAGACTGCATCTGTCACAGGACACCACTCACTCTGGATCCCTCACCATCAAGAGTCTTTCTGGGGGAGTGGGCCCACGGTCATCAGGCTCTTCCTGGCGAGGCTGCTCACCACCTCTGTGAAAACTGGACATAGGAGGGGCACGACGTGAAGCAGAGACAGGGTTCATCACACAGACAGTTTAAAATAACTGACTAATACATTAAGGGATCTAATGGGAAAGGTGGACTGTGTGCAGGACAGATGGGTGCCACGAGCAGAGAGATGCAAACTTCCTGAAAGAAGAAAAAGGAAAGGTGAGAAATGAACATGTGACAGAGATGAAAATGCCCTTCTGCAGGCAGGTTAGTCAGCCCAGCGTGGTCGAGGAGAATCTGTCAACTTGAAGGCAGGTCAACAGAAAATTCCTAAACTGAAACAAAAAAGGGAAAAAGGGAGAAAGTCAACCTCAGAACATCCAAGGACGATGGTACAGTGTTGAAAGGTGCAGAGTACGCATGATTGAACCAGGAGGAAGAGCAAGGGAGAACAGAACTGGAGAGCCATGTGAAGTAATCATGGTGAAGAACTGTCAAGAATTAATGCTCGACACCAAACCAGAGGTCCTGGAAGTTCAGAGGATACCTAGCAGGATAACAGCAACAACGTGGCAAACCCCATGTCTGGGGACATTCTATTCCAACCGTAGGAAGCCAAGGACAAAGAGGAAATCTTAAAAGGAGTGAAGGGGAGACCTTACCTACAGAAGAGCAAGACCAAGCATCACAGCGATTTCTTGTCAGACACCGAACAAGGAAGAGGGGCGTGGAGAGAACGTTTAAGGAGTTAAAACAAGAAGACCCTCACCTAGAAATCAGCAAATTATCCTTCAAGGTGAAGGAAAAGCAAAGACTTCTTTGCAGAAACAGGGAGTTCATCTCAGTAGACCTACCTTGTGGGAAATTAAGAGGAAGTGACCCCCTTGGTCTGCATGATGGTGACTCACCCACCCCACAAATGCTCACTGAGCACCTACTTTGTCAGCATTTTTTCAGGCCCTGGGGACACCCCTGAAGAGAGACTCGCACTGTGCCAGCTGAGAAAATTCAGCCAGGAATGGGCTGGGGGTGCAGGGGGTGCTTGGTGGGGACTCCTCAGAGCAGACTTGAAGGAAGAGAGGGAACAGGGGCCCAGGCAGGGGCACGGCAGGTGCAAAGGCCTTGGTGTTCAAGGCCAGTCTGGCCAGAGCAGAGGAGGGAGGCTAGGGGGCAGGTTCAGAGGTCACATGGGGCCTCAGGGCTGGCCAGGGTGAAACCATTGGTGCCAGGCAGTGGGGAGAGGCTGATTCTGCTGACAGAAGTGCGGGAGCTGGCGTAGGATGGTGCCAATTGTGCAGGAGGGTAGGCTTCTCAGAGGAGAGACAGGCGACGGGGAAGGAGATGAAGGAGTTTACTTTGCAGGTTTGGAACTAGATGGGATCCATAGAAGGAGTGGCCGCAGGTGAGAGAAAGAGACCCAGAGCTGTGGGGGCAGCAGAGGGGCTGCGGGAAGGCCAGGTGGCCAAGCATCTTCAGAGAGAGATAGGAGCAAGGGTGGGAGAGGCACAGAGGGGGGTGCTTGGTGGAAAGAGGGGGACAGCAGTCTCACAGGCACCTGGCACAGCCCTAGTGACCCTCCTCCTCCAAGAGCCAGCCCCAGCCCAGTGGCCCATTCTCGCCAGCCTGCTGGCCTCTTGGCCGGGTGGCCCTGGCCTGCTCCCACGTGGTGGGCTCCCTGAAGCGAGCCCACTCCACTGCTCCAAAGCCTTGCTTACATCCAGGCTGCAAAGCCTTGGCTCTAAAAATAGGTGCCACCTGGGAGTGGAGACAGATGGGAAGCGGTGGCCCCGCCATCAGCATCCTGGCACACAGCTGGCTGGCTTGGCAGCTCCCTTGGCTGGCAGCAGGCCGGGCAGGCGCCGGTGGCTCCTGCGTGGTCCGGTGTATCCCCAAGTGTCAGGGGAGGCTGGCAACGTGGTGTGTGGGCCCCTGGGTGGCTCCAGCTCACCTCTGCCTTTCACACTCCAAGCCCCTGTCGTGGAGTGTGTCCCATGCTGGCAGGCCCTGGGCCGCATGCTGGCCCTTCTGCTCACTGCACACCTTGGACAGGTCCTGGGGCCTTTCTGGTCTGTGCTTCCTGCTCCTTCCCCTGGCAGTGCCCACCCCAAGGGCCCGGCAAGGGTCTGGGGAGTTAAAACATGCGGAATGTCCAGGGCAAGAGGTCCTGTGACCATCATTGTCCCCAGCCCAAGGCCCCTCACCCCTTGACTTCACTTGGAGGACCTCCCTTACCCCCTGTCTGGTCCCCTCCTCCTCTGGCCTCCCAGGTCCAGCCTGGAGTCCCAGGGTACAGCAGGTGGTGCATCTCTGATGATCCCCTCCCTGGCCTTCCTCTGACGGGATTATCCCTCAGTGTGTACACCACACACACAGACACACACACACACACAGTGCTTTCCTGAACTGGTAAGAGCCCAGGAAGGCAGGTACAAAGAGTGTGCTCTATTTAGACAAAGTTCTACAAGCAGCCAAACTAATGTTGTAACAATAGGAGGAGGTCAGTGATTGAATTGAGGGTGGGAGGTGTTGATTTTAAGGAGGGGGCAACATGATAGAAATATATCCTCACTAAAGAAACTGTTGGTTCACACTCAAAAAATTGAAAATTTCCAATGTTGGTGGGGCTGTGGAGCAACCAGCAATGCCCCAAGTACAGACACACCACCTCACAACTGTCCACCACCTACACTTTGCATGGTCACTGCTGTGGATGGACGGAGATGCTGAGGGCATCTGTGTTTTGGTTTTTAAAATTTTTTTAGTCTTTCTAGTAGGCGAGTGGTGATGGCCTGTGAGTCTAGTGGACACTTTCTCTGGTGACCAGTGGTATTGAGCATCTTTTCGTGTGCTTTATTGGCCATTTTTGTGTGTCTTTTTTACTGACGTGTCTAAGTATCAGGGCCATATTTTGTTGGGTTGTTTGTATTTTTATTATGGAGCTGTTGAGTTCTTTTTTTAATATTTATTTTTATTTGTTTTATGTTTTTGTCTGCACTGGGTCTTATCTGTGGCACACAGATCGTCAATCTTTGTTGCAGTGTGCAGGATCTTTAGTTGTGGCATGTGGGATCTAGTTCCCTGACCAGGGATTGAACCGGAGATCTCCTGCATTGAGAGCACAGAGTCTTAGCCATTGGACCACCAGGGCAGTCACGGAGCTCTCAGGGTTCTTTATAAATATCCATAGGAGCCAACTCCTGAGGAATGGGAGAGAGGTCGCTGTCCTCATGCCCCGAAGAGCTCTTGTCCAGGTGGGGACAATGAGTGTGTCCTGAGGGGTGGGGAGCCTGAAGGCCTCATGCCCGAGGGGCTCTTGTCCAGGTGAAGGCAGTGTGTGTCCTGGAGGGAGGGAGGGGGGCCTGATGCCTTGATGCCCCAAGGGGCTCTCTTCCAGGTAGGGATGGTGTGTATGTCCTGGGGAGCAGAGAGGGGGGCCTGAGACAACAGAGATCTACTCCCTCCCTGTTCTGGGGGCCAGCATCTGAAGCTCAGGTCCACCTCTCTCTCTGTTGGCTCTGGGGAAAGTCCCTCCTGCCTCTTCTGGTTCCTGGGGCTCCAGGTGTCCTTGGCTGGTGGCTGCCTCTCTCCCGTCTCAGTCTGTCCCCACGTGGTTTCCGCCGGTGTGTCTGAATCTGTCTCGTGAAGATTTCAGTCTTTGGGTGCAGAACCCCTTCAGCCCGGGCTGGTCTCATCCTGAGAGTCTTCACTCAGTCCACCTGTGAAGGCCCTTGATCCAGTTATGTCACATTCCCAGGTTTTGGATGTGGATGTGCCTTTTTGGGAGACGCTTCAACCCATACAGAGGCATCTGTGAGACTAAAGCAGGGACTGGAGGGAGCTCAGCCCCCTTGCCTTCCTGCTGCCGGCCCTTTCCGTGGGCTGCTCCACACACCGTCTTGGTGAGCTGTGGTGACAGTGGTATGATCGCATGCACCACGGATGCAGGGAGGCTGCGAGTGGGCATCCTCTGCACCTCCCTGTCCCTCTCAGATGCTCTGGCCCTGGCTCTGCACTTCCTGTCTCTGTCACGCGTCGCCAGCACGGAGCCAGGTGACGGCCAGTGATAACCTCTCGGAACCTCTGCTTCCTCGTCTGGGAGAAGGAGACAATGTCCCTCCAGATCAGTGGGGACATGAGGGGAGGGAGGCTTGAACCGCCAGCTCCTCAACTGTGACGACCACGTCTCAGATGGCAACCCCACCAACGCCTGAGGTCCCCATGGGCTGTGGGTGGAGTTCCTCGTCAGGGACCCCCTCATCAAGCTGGGCTGTGTGAGGCGTGAGGACTTGGATCTGGAGGGTGCAGATCAATGGGGAAGGACCCCATGGCAGGAGGAGAGGGTGGGAGAGAGGATGGGGGTTCACAGGTGGAGAGTGGGGGTCAGGAGCCCTTCACCCCATCCTCAGCCCTCCTCCCCACTCAGCCAAGGGGCAGCAGAAAGATGTCAGCCACCGACAGCCCTGCCTCTTTGCAGAGAAAATATTCCCTGAAAGACATTAAAATGAAGTAAATAAAAGAGATAAAAATGGAAATATCAAGGCAGCAACTTCTTCTCTTTTGATTACAAAGCAGGCGGCAGGCGGCGCGGGCCCTTGAAGATGCAGCTGCACAGCCGGGCCGGCCTGATAAGGGCCCGCTGCCTGTGCCCATGAGATAAAGCCGCGGTGCTGCCTGGCTCAATCCCGCCCGGCCATCAGTATTCACATGTGGCCGCTGGCGCTCAGATAGTGCAGAGACGGCTGCCTGCCGCCAAGCCCCTATTAATCCGCTCACAGGCGTTTAGACTCGGTGGAGAGTGCCCGAGTCCATCTCATCCCTCCTCCTGCCCTCCTTCTTGTCGCCTCTGAGTCTGCAGTTCACTGGGAAGTGAAGTTTTCAGCTGCAGGAGAGGGACAAAGAGGGGCGGGGAAGGGGGTCCCTGCACCTGCACACCTTCAGGGAGCAGGCAAGGGTAGCCCCCCACCTGCCCCAGACTTGGGGGGCTGCTGTGATTCCGGAAGGAAATGACTCCTGTCGGTTCCACAGAGCAAGCGAGTGGTGGGGCTCCCCACCTCCTGGTCTTTTGTATGCAGGAGCCACCCTTTCCTCCCGAGCTGTCAGCTGCCGGCAGGGACCCAGGCCAGCAGAGGAACACACACAGCATGATGACAATGACGGGAAAGGGGCATGAGGGTGTGACAGGGGTCGGGAGGACGCCGGGCCAGGCTTGTGCTCACACCATCGGGGCTCCCAGAAGCCTGGCTCCTTCCTGGTCTTCAGCGTCCTGGGCTCACTGAGCTCAGGGTTACTGCTTCTGCATCTTCCTCCCCCAGATGTCCACTGGCCCCCTCCTCACAGAGGCACTCTGACCACCCTGAGCCTCCTCACCCCTCCCCCTCTGCACTCACAATGCGGGGTTGCAGGCACAGGTATTTGTGCTATTGTGTCCACCGCTGACCCTGGAGCGGTGGCATGCAATGAGTATCTGGTGGTGCTTACTGAGAGAAGGAGGGAGGTCAAGTGGGGCACCTGGTTCAGACACTGGGAGGGAGACAGGTGTGGGAATGTGGATGGATGCGTCCAGTGGGTGGACGAATGGAGAGTAGAAGGAAAGACCTCTAGGCAGAGGGACTGCCCTGTGTGAAGACCTTGGGGTAGAATCTGATGCCATTGGGTGTTGGTGAGGCAGAGGATACAGGTGGGTCAGAAGACACACCTGGGGCTGAGAAGACTTGGAAGGAGGGTGTGTTCTTCCCAACATCAACAAGAAAGCTTGTCCAGCTCCTCTGGGCACCCTGCACCCCTGCACCCATACCCAGCACACACGCAGCGCCTCTACACCTGACCAGGTACTATGGCATCTCCGAATCAGTGATGCTGGTGGAATCCCAGTCCTACTGACTAACCTCAGGAGAGGCCTCAAGCTGCCTTGCACCTCTCCCCCAAGGCTGCCCATCTGGGGCTGCAGCCCCTCCTCAGTGCCCTCTTCCCTGCCCATGCAGGGAAGAGTCTAGATGGATTATTCTATTAAGTCTTATCCTCACTAGATTTCTATGGGGGTGGACCAAGGCAGGAGGGAGCACCCTTCCCCAGAATGAAGCAGGACCCTGGAGGGAGGCTGTATCCCTGTGCAGTCTTCTTCTAGGAGGGGTCCTGCCCATATCAGCAGCAGTGTTTCCTGGAGCCGAGGTCTATGGGTTACCTCTGCGGGCGAAGACCACTATTCTAAATATAATAAGGACACACCGCTCATGTGAGAGCTGGTTTGGGGGACGTGTGCCCAAGTGTGGGGATGCCCAGGAGTGCTCGCATCCACCCTGGACCCTCCTGCTCCGCACATGTGCACTGGCCCAGGCTAATAGCCTGCCCTCACTACCCCCGGTCCACAGCCAAGGAAAACCAAGGTGCGGAGCGGCTAGCCTGCGTGAGAGCAGCTCAACTTCACAGTGGACAGACGAGGCAGGTGTGCTAGGTGCGGGCTTCTGGTGGGATGCCCCCAGATGAGTCTCCTTTCCTCTCTGAGCATCCATTTCCTCATCTGTAAATAGGCACTGCTGCTGTCACACTGCACACAACTCATCCCCACTCCCCCTGCCTCCTCTGGTGCCAGAGGCAGAAAGGACGAGGCTTCACCTCCCAGCTGAGATCACAGCAGCCAGCATGTCCAAAGGAAAATGTACGAAATGCAGAGAGGAAGTATTTTAGAAAGTCCAAGAGCACAAAAATAGCCAAACTCCTATTTTTTCCAGTCAACAAGGTGTATATTTAGTCTTGCAAGCCTCCAGGTCTGGGAAGGATCAGTCCTGCATGTGAGGACAGTTATCCTCTGGACCAAGGCACTGACTCTTCCATCATCTGCGCTCAGAGCTGCCCTTCACCTCCTTGACACCAGTGCCATTGCTTCCCCTCCCTCAAGGCCACGCTGCTTCCACATCTGGTTTCATTCATGAGCAAATGCCAAGTCACCCAGATCCAGAGTTCCTAGTCAGCTGGAAAGCTCTGTGCAAATTTCAGCATCATTAATAATCACTGATGAGAACTATAAATAAATGAGAATTATAATAGGAAGGTCTTTCTCAATAGTGAGTACCCAGGGAGGGATAGGGAGCCTTGGCTGATGCACCTGGCTCTCCCTGACTCCCCGTCACCAGCTCTGACTCTTGTGCCCAGGCCAAGCTGTGGGCCACTTCTGGGGGTTGCAGCTATCCATGGTGATCTGAGACAGACTGACCTCTTCTGTAGTTCCTCTTTCTGGCTCCAGTGCACAAGTAACCTCAGTGTTCCCAGGTGTAAGGTGAGCATGATGGTCAGCTGCTATCTAGGACCAGTCGGCATCTCACCAGCCTTGCAAAGAGAATGCATGAAATTGTGGGTCCTATGTCTGGGTCTGACTCCTGGATCCTCTTCTTTCAAGCTGTGGGACCCAGGGTAAATCACTTTCTGCTCTGAATCTGAGATTCTCATCTGTAAAGTGGACATGAAAGGCTGTTCTCTCAGGAAGTTGTGGAGATTAAAAGAGTTGACACAGGTGGTGCACACTGCACGCCCAGGCACGCATGGAGCCACAGCTTCTGGTGCTGTGGCCATAGCCCCAAATCCCCCGGATGAGCCTGCATGGGTCCTTCTGGAAATGCTGCTCTGTCTGTGGTCCTGAACCACGGTCTTGTGGGAAAAGTTGCTTCCTCCACCCCAAGATTCAAGCACCCTGTCCAACCTCCCCCATGCAGTCTGTGTCAGGTGAGGGGCAAGAAAATGTCAGGAAAAGTGAGTTAGCAGAGAAAGGAGAGAGAGGAGAGGAAGAAAGACACAGACAGTGGCAGACAGACAGACAGGGTCAGTCAGAGGATGCCACCTCCTCTGCAGCACTATATCTTATGCTAGAAAGTTACCCAGTTTGGGAAGTCAACCCTCTAGCTTGTTCTCATGGATCTCCAGCCTTCTACCTACCCTCACACCCACCCATCCAGACATCCAGCCTTTCACCCACCCACCCACCAACCCACCCACTCACTCACTCACCCCCCACATTCACCCAGCTGGACCATGTGCTCAGGTGCTATGCCAGCCTTTGGGTAGCACAGCAATGACAATACTATGTACCAACCATCAAGCTCCCAATCTAAATTGGGGCTCCAGGCAGGGGAAACACTCTGGGGGCTGCAAGGAAGGAGATGTAGGCACCTCTATTTGCATGCATCTGACCTCATCCCATTATTATTATTTTATAAAACATTTTCTTTTTTAATTTTTGGTTGTGCTGGGTCTTTGTTGCTGCATGTGGGCTTTCTCTAACTGCGGAGCTTGGGCTCAGTAGTTGTGGCACACGGGTTTAGTCGCCCTGTGGCATGTGGAATCTTCCTGGACCAGGGATCGAACCTGTGTCTCCTGAATAAGCAGGCAGATTCTTTACCAGTGAACCATCAGGGAAGTCCCCATCCCATTATTTAAACAAGTCCTTCTGTGCCTCTATTTGCAGGGAGGGTGGTACTCAGCATGTGCTCCTCTGGGGCCTGCAGTCAAGGGAGCAGCGACTCAGCCAGATAAGCGCAAACTCAGCAGCTCAGCCTGGAAGAGCCTCTGGAGAGGGCTGTGAGACTGCAGGACGTGTGGTGTCCAGAGGCCTAGGAGGTCTCCTAGGAGGAGGTGAGGACGTGTGGGTCTTGGAGGAGGAGTCTGTGGGGTGGAGAAGTTGGTGAAAAACATTACACAGGCAGAACCAGCACAGCAGGGCTGTACACTGGCAGGCACCACAGGACTGCAGAGTGGGCAGCTGCTCAGGCTTCTGAGTGTGGGGCTGGGGAGCGGTAGGGGGCAGGGCAGGGTCAGTTCAGCCTTTGATGCTGGTTGGCCAGACAACTTGAACTCCACCCTAGAGGGTGACAGAAGCTGCTGATGAGGACCTCGGAATCAGATCTCTCACATCAGCATGTGCATGAAGCTCCGTGGGGCCCTAAGAGTACAGTGAAGCTGGCACTGCTGGGGGGAGATGGGGGATTGGACCATGTCTGGGGAGTCAGGTCTGCTTGTGTTGTGTACATCAGCTGATTCTTTATTTTAAAAACTATTTATTTGGCTGGGTTGGGTCTCAGTTGTGGCACGTGAGCACTTCATTGCATCACGCAGAATCTTTTGTTGCAGTGCAAGCCCTCTAGTTGTGGCATGTGGGGTTACTTGTTCCCCAGCATGTGGGATCTTAGTTCCCTGCAAGGGTCAAACCCATGTCTCCTGCATTGCAAGACGGACTCGCAACCATTGGACCACCAGGGAAGTTGCTATCAGTAGAATCTTGCTGTGTAGCAAAGCACCCCTCATCCAAGTGGCTTCCAACAACAGCGATTGATTGTTTCTTGTGACTATGGGTTGGTGGCTTCTGCCTGGGTTTATGCTGCAGTCGCTTCAGGTAAGGATCTCAGGGCTTGACAGGCCATGGCAGTATTGTTCACGTGCTGGCAGGTGGAGTCGGCTGTCCAGGGACTCAGCCCCCATGAGCTGCCCAGCCTCCTCCCATGCAGGCTCAGGGTGGCATTCCAAGAGAGTGAAGTAAAGGCTGCATGACCTCTTAGGGCCTAGGCTCCGAACTTGCACAACATCACTTTTGCTATGGTCTATTGGCTAAAGCAAGTCAGAGGCCCACCCAGACCCGAGGGTGGGGGAGATGCACCACTTCATGGGAGTTTCCACACATCCTTTGCAGGCACATTTCATCATCAGGTATCTCCGTGCCGAGGACTGTGTGTGCTAAGTGCTCACAGGTGTTTGCTGAGTACCTGGCTCTGGGATGTTTCAGGAAGGGAGAGGGGAGCGGCTCACACCTGCAGAGGTGCAGAGGTGTGAAAGGACAGGTCAAGGGAACCTGGAGGGGCTCTGTGAGGTGGAGCTGTGGATGGAGGTGGATTTGGGGAGGTGGTTAGGAGCTGGCGAGGTGAGCAATGGGGGAAGCCTGATGAGGGAGGGGTAGTGAGGTTGGGAGAGCCATGGAGGGAGAGTGAGGGGCCTTGGGGAAGGCTGACATCCACCCATCTGGCTGAAGGAGGGACACAGGACAGTTCCTGGCTTTGGTCTCCTACTGTGTTTCCAACTCCCTCTGCTCCTGGCCCACAGGCTCTTCCCAGGTCCTGAGGGAGCCCTGGTTCTGTCTCTTCACCCCCACATGAGCCAAGAATCCAGCCCAGAGAGGAAAAATCCTCAGATCCATAAACCACCAGGGAGAGCTTTAAAAAATGCAATTAAATGGAAAATAATTAAATCCAATTAAAAATGAACCTTGGGGGGACTCATGCCACTGCTGTTGGCTGTTTTCCGAGTGAAGGCCCAAGCCGCCTCCACCCTGTCTTGGCAGCCTTCCCAGTGCTCACCGGGCTGGGTTTTTAAGGTGGAAGAAGAAATCGAGATCCCACATGCCAAGGAGCAAGTAAATCCCTGCCCCCAACACTCACAGGGGCCCAGGATGAGCCTGGTTCCTCCCTGCCTCTCTGGCTCTCCAAAGCCCACCCCACCTCTCACTGGCCATGTAGTGACCCCGTTTCTCCAGAGCCAGGTGCCCACCAAGGAAGTGCCAGAAGTGTATTTGCTCAGCACTGCCCCCAGCCCCTCTGGGTTTGTGATCTTCAGAGCCACCTGGTGTGGGGAAATGCAGATTTACTGGCCCCACTCTGCCCAGGCTGGTGAATCTCAGGGCTCTGAGCTTATACCAAGCCTCAGGGATTGTGCTGACCTGTGGCCTAGTCCATGGCCTTCCCTTCAAAGCAGATTTGTTGGTGGGCCAGAGAGGGACCTTGGCTGAGGCTCTCAGGGAGCATGTGGATCTGGGAGGACGCACTTGGAGAGATCAAGGGCACTGGCCATTGGGGCAAGTGAGGAGGGCAAGGGCGCCCCTTATATCTGTACATCTCACCTAGGAAGCAGCCGGCTGTGATGGGCTTTCTCAGGAATCTGATGAATCCCTCCCCTGCCTCATGCATTCTAGGCAGGGCCACAGCTGTTTGCCAGGTGGGGGCTGAGTCCCAGGCCAAGAGTCCACGAGGCTGTCTCCCCAGGGGCCCAGCAGTCTGTGAGACTGAACTGCTCAGAGTCATCAGCAGGACAGGCTGTGGAGGGGACATCTGGAACCTCTGTCCCCAGAGACCTGGGGGCCAAGATGGAAATCCCTTAGAGGGTGGCTGAGGAAGTGTGTCTGCCCCCAGATAACACTCCAAGGCCCTCACTAACCAGAAATCCCAGGCTTGGAGGGAGGGTAGAGTCTGGAGAAGGTATCCTTCTGTTAAAAAATGTAACGACAAATGGAGAACACATATGTGCCAAAAGCAACACGTGTGTGCGTGCTGTTGTTTCAGTCATGTCCGACTCTCTGTGACCCCATGGACTATATAGCCCACCAGACTCCTCTCTCCATGGAATTCTCCAGGCAAGAAACCTAGAGTGTGTTGCCATGCCTTTCTCCAGGGGATATTTCCAACCAGGGATTGAACCCATGTCTCTTACGTTTCCTGCATTGGCAGGTGGGTTCTTCATCACTAGTGCCACAACAAAAGCAAATGACCAGCACAGTCAGGCAGCCCCCAAGGCGTCCCTTGTCCCTAACCCTCCAGGAGACCCCCAGAGAGGAAGGGAGCTCCAGAGACAAGCGCAGAATGGCCAGAACCCTGTGAATGGGGTCACTGAAGTTTTGGGGCTCATGACCTGCTTCTCCAGCCCGAGGGCTGGCCATGGTGGAGAAGTCGGCCTCCATGGTTCCCCTGCAGCCATGTGTCGCTAGGATGCTCAGATCCCTGCCCACCATTCCGCAGGCAGCTCACGCCCTGGGGGTTAAAGGAAGTGGGGCTTGGCTCTGGGTCTCCAGACAGCCAGGTTATCAGTGCCGAGGGTCTCTGGGTTCTGGGTACCTCTTCCCACCTGCCTCTTCCTTCCTCTTACCACCTGGGGTCCCACTAGTACCCCCGGTGGACCCAGGCCTCCCCAGTGTCCTGCCTTCCAACCCCTCCTGCAGGCCTTCCTTCCCAACACAATGCAGGCATCTTGCTAGACTAGGAGGGAGGGCCCTCCCGAGGCAGATCTGTGGCCGCATGGCTGCTTGCTCTGGATCGCCCTCCTCCACCTGTGCAATAATTTCCAGCGAGGTGTGAAGGCAACTCCTGCGCAAGCGCAGTGCCTCCTGATGCTCATTGGGTCCAGCACGTGTCAATCATCTACATGGTGGAGGAGCTTAAGCTGACTGGAAGTCGGCTGACAGGTCAGACAGAGCCCATCTACTCAGTTTGTCGAGTCGGCTGAGGCCAGTGGCCAGAGGGACTGGCCTCCCTGGTCTGGCCCATGTGAGGGACTGGTCCTTCAGACACTCCCCTCACCCTACTCCTTCCCCCACAGGAAGTTCGTGGGGAAGGAGCTCAGACAGACTCCGGGAAGCGACTGGGGGTCCGGCGGCTGTGCCAGCGCTGCCTGACAGGGACATCCACGGTGGTGCAGGGCGCGTCCTGGTGAGGAGGCCACGGAGGAAGGCTCTAGGGCCGCCGGCTGATGACAACTGGAAAGACAGGGACAGGGAGGTCAGGCCCTGCTGGCGGGGGTGCCCAGCCCAAGTCGCTCCTCAGCGCAGGGGCAGTACCTGAGTCGGGGCTGACTGCTTCCCTGTCAGACGCCTCCTGTCTCCAGCAAGCACAAACGGCCTGGGGGTTCCCACCTCCGTGGGGCTGGACCACTGGCTTCGTCAGTTCTGGGAGCTGCTTGAGGCTCCACTGAGAGGGAGGGTCTGGCTGCTGGGACATGGTGGTGAGGTGAGGTGGCAGTGCCGGCAAAGAGGGCTTTCATGGGCCAAGGTGCAAGCTGCTGCCTTGTCCTGCGGGGCTCACTGGCCCTCCAGATAGACGCCTTCAACGGCAGGTTCAGGAATGGGCATGAGACCCCGCAGAGGGAGACTCCTGGGGAACGTGCTTCAGGCTCTTCAGGGAGGTCCTGGGAGGACCACCACCTTTCTGTCTTTGTGAGTCACCCATGTCTGCATGTGCCGCCTGGATTGACAAGGCTTCTCAGACCAGCCCCAACCTCTGTGGGGACCTGCGAAGGGTCTGAGGGTCATCAGTTACTCCACCCTGGTTTCAAAGATGCTGACAGGACACTAGCATCCTGGACCAGAGCCAGAGGGCTGTGTCACCCACAGCATAGTGGGAGCTCGAGTTTCCTTGCAGTGCTGGTTTCCCTCCCTGGATGTGGTCCAGGTAGGTGTGCGTGCAGGGTGCCTGAGGAACGGTGAGCCGAGGGAACCTGAGTGTATCAGGTGGGCTGTAGGCAAATGGGCCTGTTCTTATTTCAGAGAACAAATCACCTTGCCCTCCACTTGGAGGGGCGATCTCTCTGTCAAGGCCGCTTGACAGGCCGAATGGTCATCCTTGAAAAGACAGCCTGAGCACAAGGTGCCTGTGGCTGTGCTGGTGAGATGGGCAAATGTGTGTGGGGCCATGGCAGAGGGGGAACGGGGACTCTGGTGAATCAGCCCACACAGGACCCAACCCATTCATGGACTTCCATTTGGGAGGAGACTTTTCCTTACTGTCTCAACGTGTTTCCTCAACCATTAGCATCGGCAGGGACCTGCTTTTCTCTCCATTTGCTTAGTATTACCTGCTCTTGACAGTGTGACCTGGGCAGGTAATGAAAACCCTGCTCACCTTGCTAATGGGTGCTTAGAGTCCAGTGGAATTTTGTTGGCAAAAGCATTTAGAAAACTACAGACTGTCTCAGGAGACACACGGGTGTCTCCATTTCTTCTTTTCCTTCTGGTCAGAGATTGGGATCTGGATTCATTTCCTGGGTGCTTTGTTCCAACAGCTGAGATAAGTGTGCAGTCAGAGGGAGAAGCCCCTCCTTTCCCGCCATCCCCCCCACCCTTGGTAGACGTCTGTCAGAGCGGCCCTCAGCCCAGCCGAGGCAGGGGCTGAATGTGGCCCTTCAGGCGGAGAAAGAATGTGCTGCCAGAGACTGAACACTGTCTTCCCAGATTCACGTGTTGAGACCCAACCCCTGGAGTGATGGCATTAAGGGGGGGCCTCTGGGGTGATGAGGTCAGGGGGGTGGAGATGAGCACCCTCCCCACTTCCTACAGGTGAGGGCACCGCGGGAAGGTGCTGTTCGCAAGCCAGGAAGGGGTTCTCACCAGACCCGGAGTGGACTTCCAGCCTCCAGAACTGGGGGAGCTTCATGGTGGTTGTTTAAGGCCACCAGTCTGCCGTATTCTTGTCATAGGAGCTAAAACAGGGGACGGGGTAGGGGTGCTGGGTAGGAGAGAAGTGAAGACCATCCTGGGCACATTTGTGTTCACTACTGGCAGATGATGCCAGGGTTTTGCTGAGCAGTGGCAAGAGGGTGAGCTCTGCAGGGCTAACTGGCGCTATCTTGGTGGGCATGGCGCCATCCCCAAGGCTTCTGTTTGAGTGTCACCCATTTGCAGATCTTCCTTGTATAGAGTCTGTCTGATCTGTTGCCTCTTTTCCTACTGATGTGTCAGGGTTCTTCATATATCTGAGGAAACAGCTTATTTCACAGCAGTGGGACAGGAGGCAACATGGGCCACTGTGCACCAGCCCCTCCTACATACACAGTGAGCAGGAGACCACACAGAGCTCTTGATCACAAGAGGGGCTCCGACATGTGCTGGGAGAACAGACCAGCTCAGCTGTGCTGCACCCGGTGCTCTGCGCACTCACTGACCAGCTGGAGGGAATCTGTGACCGTCCTCAGAAGGCTGTGAGGCGTGTTCTGAGAAATGAGTGGGAAATGCTGACCCAGCCTGGTCCTACCTGGAGCAGGACTCATGGACAGGCTCATGCATATGCCACCCACCACACACACAAATACACATGCACACACCTCAGACACAGCACGCATGCACGCACACACAACACACACATATACACCCACACTGAGCCCTCCCTGGCGGCTGCCCTCCAGCGAGCATCCTGGGGCCCCTCCCCAGGGGTTCAGGGCAATCCTCCTCCTCAGCCCCTCCCCCCTGCCTGAGGCTGGCTCTGCCACGCGTCACGTCCCCTGAGCTCCATGACAGCTGGCTGAGCTTAATGAAGCCCCACAGCACGCCAGGGTCCACCTGGTGAGGAATTACCAACGATAACAAAATCGCAGACAGTTGAGGTGGAGTGAGGAGGCCAGGGGTGGGGCCTCCTGAGTAGCCTTCAGGTCCTGGCCCACTCAGATACCACATCCCAGCCAGGGTGGTGGGCCTGGGTCTGCAGGCCTCCCATCCTTCACTGTGTGGGGGGCGAGGAGGCTGTGGTGTCCATGCTTGGGTGCCACCCAGGGCACAGGCACGTCCCCTGTTCACAGGGTCCAGGCAGGATGGCACAAGAGGACTGAGGCCTATTTCTGGAGGGGGTAGAAGGGGCTCTAGATTTGTTGTGAAAGTGGGGGGCCTCCCTCCATGATGTCTTGGCTCTCCACGGCGGGGTCAGGAAAAGACAGTGCCAGCAGAAGGAGCCCAGAGTGGGGGCTAGGAGGAGCAGCGGGGTCCCCTGGACGGCTCATGGCCTTGGACACCCAGGATCCTTTAGCTGACATAGCCTGGGCTCAGCAGAGGGCCTCGAGCAGAGGGTACGGGGGTGTAGCCTGAGTGCAGCCTGCAAGGCTGGAGCTCTGCTCACTGCCCTCAATGCACCCGCCAGCACCCCTCCCCCGGTGGGGAGGGGGCTCTTCCTGGCTTCAGGCATTGTGTTGACTTGAGAGAGAAGGGCACTGGGGGGACCCACCTGGGAAGGCACTTTGTAGGAGCCTTAGTGCTGGGCAGGTCAGTGGAGCGCGAGGGCCACCTGTGCACCCAGGTTGGTTCCTCTAGAAACCGTGTTTATGGCCTGCACCCCGTCTGCTTCCGAAAGGGTTTTGGGGAAACAAGCAAGCGAGAGACTGTGAAGGCAGAAGTGGTGGGTCGACCTGTCACACTTGATCAGCTTGGGGTCTTAGCACCTAAGGAAAAAGGGCAGCAAGGATGTGGCAGCTACAGATTCATGTTTGCGATTCAGATTTCCCAAGAAACTGTATGAGATGGAGTCACTTTCAAGGGAAAGCCCTGTAATGCCTGGAGTGGGAATGACACCATCCACCTGCTCCCTGGAGGGTGGGCAGGCATAGGGCTGATGGCCAGAAGCTCAGTGAAAGTGGTGACACAGCTGTGGGGCTGTCAGTGCTGTGGTTATTGTGTCATGTCGGATCCCTGGAGAGCAAGGCCCTGTCACACCTTCTGCTCAAGCCAGTCCTGGTCTGTGCCCGGCATCCTGAGGTAACCACCAGTGATGCCCTTTTCACTCTCCAGGAGTCTTGGCCTGGTGCATAAATGATAGGGTTACCATTCGTGTGTAGGGTATTTATGTTTCTGCTTTATTACTAATGCAGTAATAAAACGGAGTCCCTCACCTCCAGGGGCACGTGCTACCAAAGAATTGACAGGACACAAAGTCCAGAGAGCAAGAAGGGGTGTCGTTGTTGGAGGAGCCTCTGTCCTTGGTCTGGAAGTTGAAGGTGAAAAGGAAAGATGCAGGAACCCAGTTTCAGCAGTTCCACGTGGCCTCCCTGCCACGGGCACGGGGAGTGGTGACCATGCTGTGTGGTCACCTTTGCCAGGAAATAAAATCTCTCTGAGCCTCTTACCTCTCATTGTGAACCCAGGTTGCCGTGAGGGTGAGCGGTGGTGGGTGAATCCCCCAGGGGGTGCCCATGGCAGATGCAGAGGGAAAGCCGGAGGCATTGGGCTCACACCGCCGTCACTGTGTGTATCAACCCTTCCCCTGTGCCTTCCTCAGCAAAACCCAATGACTCACCTTCCTGTCTCCAAACAGCCTCCAACTAAGGGGAAAAAAAGTTGTATTTATTGTTCTTTGGTTGCATTGGTCTTGGTTGCTTCTCGGGCTTTTTTCTCTAGTGGTGGCGAATGGGGTGCTACTCTCCAGTTATGGTTCACGGGCTTCTTATTGTGGCTTCTTTTGTTGCAGAGCACGGGCTGTGGAGCACATGGGCTTCAGCAGTTGCAGCACGTGGCCTCAGTAATTTCGGCTCCTAGGCTCTAGAGCACAGATTCAATAGTTGTGGCACAAAGGCTGAATTGCTCTGTGGCATGTAAGGTCTTCTCAGACCAAGGATCAAACCCACGTCCTCTACACTGGCAGGCGGATACTTCACCACTGAGTCACCAGGGAGCCCCAGCCTCCAATTTTTTCCATGTGGAGAGGGGTTCAGTCATGAATTCATTTTTAAAAATCAGATGTACATCTCTTCAGAGTTTCTGTTTTCTTCTTGATCGTTTTAGTAATTTGTGCTTTTCAAGGAGTTTGTCAAATTTATTGGCACAAAGTTGTTTATAATATTCCTTTGTTTTATTTTAATGTCTGTAGGATCTGTGATGATATCCTATCTTTAATTCCTAATATTCATAGTTTGTTTCTCTTCTCTCTGTCTCTGTTCCTCTTCCCTTGAGTAATGTAACTAAAGTGAAAGTGAAAGTCACTCAGTTGTGTCCGACTCTTTGCGATCCCATGGACTATACAGTCTATGGAATTCTCCAGGCCAGAATGCTGGAGTGGGTAGCCTTTCTTTCCCTTCTCCAGGAGATCTTCCCAACCCAGGGATCAAATACAGATGTCCCACAATGCAGGCAGATTCTTTACCAGCTGAACAGCCAGGGGAGCTACCAGAGAACCAAACCTTAGATCACTTATTAAAAATCATTCATCTTTTCCAACACAAGCATTTAAAGCTATCAGTTCAATTCAGTCACTCGGTCATGTCTGACTCTTTGCAACCCCATGGACTACAGCACACCAGGCCTCCCTGTCCATCACAAACTCCTGGAGCTTGCTCAAACTCATGTCCATCAAGTCAGTGATGGCATCCAACCATCTCATCCTCTGTCATCCCCTTCTCCTGCCATCAATTTTTCCCAGCATCAGGGTCTTTTCCAATGAGTCAGTTCTTTGCATCAGGTCACCAAAGTATTGGAGCTTCAGCTTCAGCATCAGTCCTTCCAATGTATATTCAGGACTGATTTCCTTTAGGATTCACTGGTTTGATCTCCTTGCAGTCCAAGGGACTCTCAAGAATCTTCTCCAGCACCACAGTTCAAAAGCATCAGTAGTTTTCACTTTAACCACTGCTTCAGCTGAGACCTACAAATTTTGATATGTCATGTTTTCATTGTTACTTAGTTCAACAAATTTTCCAGTCTCCTTTGTGATGTTTTATTCATGGGTTATTTAGAAGTTTTTAGTTTAATTTCCAAGCATTTGATGGTATTTTACAAATAACTTTATCTAATTGATTTCCTGCTGTACTAGGCTAGAGAATATATTTCATATGATTTTAGTGGTTTTTTTTTTCAATTATTGAGACATATTTTATGGTGAATAATCCATGTTTATTTGGGGAAAAAGTGTTTGTTCTGCTCTTGCTTGGTGGAGTGCCCTATAAATGTCACGTAGATCATTTGGTTGATGCTGTTATTGAAGTCTTTAAACCCCTTGCTGATTTTCTGTCTCCATGGCTGATCACTTACTGAGAAAAGAATGTTAAAATCCCCAGCTGGAGTTGTGGATTTGTCTGCCTTTAGTCTGTTGGCTTTTGCTTCACAAATTTTGAGGCTTCTAAGTGCATACTCACTTATGATTATGATGAATTAAAAATACAGTGTATTTTACCTGCAGTTTTAAGGACTTTTTAGTACAAGATATAGACTACTAAGTTCACAGATATCATTTTTTGTACTATGGACTGCATTATTTTGATGAGGAATCAACTGTATTTCTTGCCCTTGTCTCCTTGTGATCTGCTGCTTTTTGAAGTGATCCCTGTATACTTGGTTTTAGTATATTCCTGGGTATGAGTAGTTGGGTTTTTGTTTTTGTTTTAGTTTATTTTTTCTTGGTTTTATTGACATGGGTTGATATTTTTCATCAAATTTGGGTAATTTTCAGTTATTATCTCTTCAAGTTTTTTTTTTTTTCCTGTTCCACTCTCTTCCCTCTCTTTCTGGCACTTAAATTGTTTATATATTGGACTGCTTAATATTGTCCCATGGGTCACTGGGGGTCTTTGTTGTTTTTTTTAAAGGCTTTATTTCTCTCTCAGCTTAAATTTGGATTGTTGTTATTGGACCTGTCTTCAAGTTAATATATTATTTCTCCTGTAGTCCAATCTGCTATTAGACTCATCCAGTGAATTTTTCCTTTCAGACTTTGTGTTTTTCAGTTCTACATTTTCCATTAGATTCCCACAATTATAGTTTCCATTCTGTTGAGACTCTCCCTCTCCACACTCATGTCTTTCTTTTGTTTGAAATCTTTCGTTTGTAATTCCAACATCTGTGCTATCTCTGGATCTGTTCTACTGACTGCTTTTTCTTTTTTCTTTTCTGGTTACATTTTCTTGCTTCTTTGCATATCTAGTAATTTCTTATTGTGTGCTAGACATTGTGAATCCTATACTGTTGAGGGTCTGAGTCACACTGTGTTCTTTAAAGAGTATTAAATTTGTTCTGGCAGAGTTATTTTACCTGCTTGGCCTGATCAGGGCTTGGCTTGAGGCTTTTTTGAGGGCAGGAGCTCAAGCAACCCTTACCCTCAGGCTGGAATAGTCCTGCTCCTGAGACCTGTCATTCTGGGATGTTCAACACACTCCCTCCACTCAGCTGTCTGGACTGCTCTGTGCCTCCTGGCACCACATCAACTCTAGACTCTCCAGCTGACTTGCAGTGTAGTGGTTCTCTGCTGGGTCTTGTGCATCTGCGCCCTGCACGTCTATGGCTGACTATTCAGAGACTCAGGGAGCCCATGCCTGCTCCTGGGCCTTCTTTGCACAGCTTCCTCGTCTCTGTACTCTGCACATTGCAGACAGCTCAGCAGCCCCAATTTTACCTCTCTCTCCTCCCTTGTTTAGACACTGAAGTACATTGGGGCTCTGCTTCAGGAAGCTGGGGTGAATGTGGAGCTATCTGTTGTGCAACATCTAGAGACAGTTTCTGCTTGTATTTTGTGCAGTTCAACAGTTGCTTATAGCAGGAGTGTAAGCCTGTGCCCATTACACGTATCACAACCAGAAATAAGAGCCCACTCTCTACTTTCTGGCCTGTTGCCTTCCATTTGTATTGCACTTCCCAGAAACTTCCCAACCAAGCCCTTCTTTCCTCTGGACACCATTCAGATACTGTGTCATCAGTCATACTTCGCTGAGCCTCATCACATCCTCCCAGGCCTCTTGTTGGCTGTTTGCCCACCTTCTTCTGGCCCGTGAGCACCTTGAAGGGACCATGCACTGCACTCTGTAGAAACCATTTGAGGATCCTGAATTATTGCTAAAGCAGGGACCCCTCTGTCTCTGCTGCTGACCTCTTAGCTGGGTTAGAGTGGATGTGGGAGACCAGGGTGACAGTCCTCAAGTACAAGGGACCTGTGTCTTCGATTTCTCTATGAAGTATAGGCCCAGAGAAGATTTGTGATGTGTTTCAGTGATGTCATTCATTTATTCACCCTTTAACAAAAAGTCATGGAGCACCAACCATACGTGAGGGAGGAGTTTGTGGAGGGGCCCGGGGCTTGGCGAATGGCGTCCAGAGTGCAGGGTGGGCTCGCCTGGGATTTGGGGTAAGGGCTTCATGGCCAGAATGAGGAGGGTGGATATAATCTGGGTGGTGGTGAGGAGCCATGGGGAGAGGGTGGGCAACGGGGAATGGGAGGTGGGTAGGCGGTGCTCACCAAATGCCAGCTGGCTGTCCCCAAGCTGTACCCTATAGGGTACCCTGTGTGGACAGATGGGCTCAGGGACAGGCGGTGTCTGACCCAGGTCCACACAGCTGGCCTCCTAATTCCAGGCAAGGGCTTTCGGCACACGCTCTCTGGGCATCCATCCTGCACCACAGGGCTGTGCGGCCAACACTGCGCGCATGTGCTCACAGGTGCACACCCACATGAGTGTGCACCCATTCACTCTGGGGGCAGGTGGAGGGGCATCGGGGGTTGCCTGGCCCTAACCCTAACCCGTACGGTGTGGCCCCCTGTGCATGTTTCAGGCCAGCCCTCCTGTCAGGTGCCGGTGGGTAAAGGTGCCAGGGCACTGGGCCAGCTCTGCACAAAAGTTGGTGAAATGGAGGTCTCACAGCTGCGCCCCACCCTGTGCTTGTGGGAAAACAACTGTTGTGACTGTGCTCCTTAGTCTTTGGGGACTGGAGCCACATGGCTTGTCCACCAGAGAGGGCCAGGCAGAGCCAGCGTGCCCCCTCAGCACATCCTGGTCCCAGGGTGACTGCACTCTTGGGGTGCAGAGTGTGTCCCTAACCATATGCCCCAGCAGGCCCCGCCTCTCCCTCACCCCCAAGTTCCTTCTCTTCCTCCCTCGCCTTCTTCCTTCCTTTCTCCCTCCCTGCAGACCCTCCCTCTCCTCCTGCAGCAACAAAGAAATCAACTGTCAGCCACCCCACACCCCACGGTTCACTCCCTCCTGAGAGGCTGATGCACAGACCTGGTCGTTAACCTGCTGTCTCCCTCCCCTCCTGCGGATGGTCCCCTCTCTCTTTCTCTCTCTGTCTCTCTTTCCTTCCATCTCTCTCTGTCTCTCTTCATCCCCCTTCCCCACCTCCCCTCTTGAAAAGCAAGAGCAATGGGAGTCAAGATCTTCTCTTGGTGATAATTATTGAAAAGTTCAGCGTAGACAGAAGCGATGCTGTGAGGAGGAGAGGAGGGGAGAATATTAAAATGCATGTGCACAGCTTGGCTTTGCAGCAGATGTTGGCATAATTAGAGAGGAAAAAATTATGAAATTAATTTGTGGTTCAATGTAAATTTCAGCGATGGGGGAAAGCTGGGCTCCAGTCACCTCATGTGCACAGATAGACACGCACACACATGCACACACACACACACACACACACACACACACACGCGCGCGCGCGCGCGCGTGCAGCACACCCCAGCTGCCAGGGAAGTGGTAATTGTCAGAACCCATCCAGGGGGAGAAACTGGCATGAAAACCAGAGAGGGGGCCGAGGGTGGGATTCATCCTCTTAAAGGCACAGTGGCTCACCGCAGGATGAGACTGGAACTGGGCAGGGACCTTCTGGCTAGTCAGGGTCTGAGCTCACAACAGATGTCACAACAGCCCGAGGACGACCCTATGGCCTCAGCTTAGGACTGATACACCACGGGGTGCTGGGCCCTTACCCTGTGGGTGTCACTGCTCCCCACATGTGGCCCATCCTCCAACTGTGGGAAGCAAGGGTGGGTGGAACGGTCACACAGGGCCATCACCAGATCAGAACAGAGGGTCCCTGCTGGGGGAGCAGCAGTCCACCTGGTTCTGTGGGCTCAGGCAGGAAGACTCAGGGACCCCTGAGCAGAGGCAGGAGTGCCAGCTGAGACATTGCTGGGGTGGCACGAGGGAGCCACGCAGAGTTGCTGAGCAGGAGAGGGGTGTGGGTAGGTGAGCGGCCCCTCTAGCCAAGCCTCCCAACCCCTCTCTCCTGTATTTTCTGTCCGCCACCATCCCAGTTCCCTTTCACTTGTCAACTCATCTCTGGGGGCACCCCCTTTCAAAGAGTCTAGGGGGGCCTTGGGGCAGGTGGTGAGGCAGAGACTCACCTCTTGCTGCACCATGGCCAGGCTGGACCAGCCCTCCCCTCCTCTCTCTACTGTGCTGGACCAGCTGAGAGACCCTCTGGGCCTTGGTGTCCGTATTTGCCCAGGGAGGGCTGGCTCAGGCTCTCCATCTGTGTCCTGGGTCCCTCTGCCCTCTGCCTGGCTGCCACCATGCCCCCACCCCCTGCTGTGAAGCCTGCCAGTAATGACAAATGATTGTGAATGTGACCCCTGCCGCCAGCTCATCACATCCCTGTGCTGAGGAAGCACCTCCAGCCCAACCTGGGGGCTCCAGCCAGAGCCTCAGACCCCTCGGGCCTTCATCTCCACCTGCTTGGACCCTGAGCCCTCCTGTTGCCCCCTCCTCAGCTGGGCACATCTCTTGCAGGTGCTCTGGTGCTTGTCCCCAAGGACATCATGCCCTATGGCCCTCACGAGCCATCCCTGCCTGCAGCGGGCCTCCCCCCAGGCCTCCATCACCCCCACCCCCCACCACCTCATCCTCTGCCACCTCATACACTGACCTGGGCCATTTTGGCCCCTGTGTTCCCCTGGTGAGCCTTCCTCCAGGAAGCCCTCCATGACCACCCTCTGTAGGCATTGTCAGAGATGTCTGTGCCCCTCCCTTCAGGACCACAAGCTGCTTCACACAACTTGAGGTGCACTGCAGGCCCAGAGTGCCTGCCCACAGGCCCCTAGGGGTGCCCCCATCCTCCTGGGAGTCATTTCCACAGGTCCTAGATTCATCATCAACATCACTGACTCTTCTTTGACCCTTCTGGGACCTGAGGAGAAGGTTGGCCTTCCCAAGCCTCAAGCATTGGTGTTGATGAGGACTTGCCCACGGGCGTCTGAGCTGTTTCTGTGGGGCATCCAGCAGTGGGTCCAGCCTAGTACCATGGGTGGTTGCTGGTCGCAGAATCGCCCAGTGGCAGCTTTGTCATGGTGCAAGGCAGAAGGAGCTGCCAGCCCCAGACAGGTGCAGAAGAAACAGCTGGGTGGCCTAGGGGCCCCGTGGCTCATCCAGGGCCATCATGGCTGGAACCCACATCCATGTGGACCCAGCACCCTTGTGTCTGCTACCTCCTCTGGACAAAGACAGACCTTGTATAGGACTCTGGTCAGAGACCAGAGCCTCTCCTGAGAATCCCACTGAGTCTAGCCCTGCCTGGGACCAGGGCTCAAAACCCTGGGGCCAGGCAGGTCTCTAGCCCTCCTCTCACACCTGGTCAGCTAGTCAGTGTCAGGCTGATGCCACCTCCACCACACTCAGAGCATGAGGAGAGAGAGGCAGACAGACCAACGCCTGTGCCGTCCTCGCAGGACTGAGCCATGTGGCCCGAGCTGACTGTGCCCCCTGACTGTCTGAGGCCCCCTCGGATCCCAGGACACAAAGGGATGATGATGGAGTTGGGCCCCCAGGGCCCGGTGGAGAGGGTGACTTCCCCTGCCTGACCCCCGCGGGACTGCCCCCAGTCATAGGCATGGAGTGCCCAGCCTCCTTGTCGCTCTGACTCTGTTTCTTTGTTTCAATCTCTAAACTTATGTCCGTATTTATAAGATAAGTAAGAAGCAGCAGGGAGGCTGGGGCTTGGTGAGAAATGTCTGTGTCCATTCTGGGGGGATCCTGTAACGTGTGTGCAAGTGGCCATGGTGGGGGCGGCGTGTGGAGGGTGCTTGTGCAGCGGCCACGGTCTGTGCACCATCCTGTGTGTCTGTGTTGCGTGTGGACTTGCCTGTTCTGGGGTTACTCCCAGCAGCCCCCACCCACCCCCCCAGCTCATTAAGGCTCTCCCATTATTCTGACATTTGTGCGCGTCACGTACCGGCAAGAAGTAATTTACTTAGAAGAAATTAAAAGTTCATTTTAATTGAGCGCACACTGCAGTATGCAAATGAGCGCATTATGCACCCCAAGCAGAAGAAGTAGAAGCAGCACTTAACCCTCCGCTCGCCGGGCTCCTCAGCTCAAAGCTGGGGTGCTCCCAGCCTTTCCAAGGCCTTCTGTCCCCAGGTCCCCAGGTGGGAGCAGACCGGCCACACAGGAGCCATGTGTCCCTCCTGAGCCCTCTGGGAAATTTTTCCAGATGTAACAGCCACGTGAGCACTGGCACCCAGGGGCCGCGTAAGTGCCAGCACCCTGGGGAGACACCCCAGCTCTGAGCCCATGTGGGCTCAGCCAGGCCCCAGGCTCTCTGGGGCAGGGGGTAGCATCACCCCTGCTCCAAGAAGCCCCCAAAGCAGGCTGAGTGCAGCAGAGAATCCCTGAGGCCCACCTGCAGGGGGGCCCCAGCATGGTGGGTGACCCTGCCTCCCCAGATCTGTGAGCGGGACTGGTGTCCAGCATGCACTCCAACCCTGTGAGCTGAGATCCTGAGAGCTAGCACGTCACCACAGCTCAGGGCCTGGTCAGACAGAGGGAGGGCCAGGCCCCCCATGCAGACCCTTCCCTGTGCCCAGGCCAGACACACACACCCACCTCCTGCCATTTATAGTTGTGGCCCTCGAGGTTCAGAAGGGACTAGCAGCTTGTCCGAATGATGAAGGAATCTCAAGAAAGAGGGCTAGTGTCCATCCTTGGGGCCTGCTTGAGTGCCGTCACGGCCATGTCACTCGGTGTTGGGGCACCGGGGCCGTCTCTTGTGACCACGGAATGATGCATTGGCTACTTCCCTGGGCCCTAGGGACCCCCCGTGGGTGCCTCTCTCGCACCCAGAAGGGCAGCAGGCCTGGTCTCCAGCAGAGGCCTCTACCAGGAGGTCTGGTGGAGGTCGGAGGCGGGTGTCAAGTTCCAGCTGGGTGCCCGTGGCGTGAGGCACCTCATTTGTCAATGGGGTGTGTCAGGCTACCCACCATGGTGTCCAGCGTCCCACAAGGCCTGCAAGTGTGGCCTGGGGCTGGTCTCTGCCCCTATTCACGTGTTTTTCTCCTCCATCCCTCCCTTTGCCTTGCTGTCCCCTCTTGTCCAACCCTAAGGTGCGGATGGCAGGTCAACACCTACACAGAAGAGCAGGGGAGGGCGGACCCCCCACCCCGGCTTCCAGAGGGGCCTGGCCCCTGCTCCAGGAGCCAGGCTTCTGCTCAAGCTGTGGTTGGTCCCTAGGCTGTTGTTTTTATGTTGGATTTTCCCTACCTACCAGACCTGGGATTTTTAATGACAGTGAGAGTGAAGCTGGCTCCCGGGTGTGCACCGACAGCAGCTGCAGGAGGCAGACAGAGCATCTCCCAACCAGCCCACCCCACTCGCAGACGTAAACAAAGGTGCCATCATGGAGCACATGGACGCATGGGCACAGCAGGGCCAAGCAGGCTGTTCCTGCCCTCCCAGGGTGTCCACCCGACTGGGAATGGTCCCTGGGGGCCACTGGCAGCCTGGTTGCAGCCCCCTCCTGCCCTGCCTCTTGGTCTGCACCCGCCCACACATGGAAGTCTGTGCTCTCCACCGCCCCCCCAACCCTGTGAGGGCCCCTCACCTCTGCCCCGCCTCCCAATCCAGAGCTGTTTCATCTCACAGGTTTCCTGAAGAGAGAGGTACAGGAGTGGGAGGCTGCCACCCCTGCATGAGGCTCTCAGGCCCTGGGTAGCCAATGACGCTGGGAGAACCCCACCAATCAGGCATTGGGACCTGGAGGGTGGGTTGGCTTCACAGGGCCTGGGAGTCTGCATTCTGAACAGGTGCCTTGGGAGCAGGTGAGGCTCAGCAGGACCACCCCAAGAAGCCCTGTGAGCTGCTGGCCTGGGGTCTATGGTGAGCTCTCCACCAGCTCACCCCTCTAGGTCACCCTGAGGGGTACCCTGGCGGGGGCACAACCAGAAACCTATCAGCACCTTTTCCTGGAGGCTGAGGGAGGGGGGCAGTGATCACAGGCCCAGGAGAGATGGGAGTCAGCCTTGGGACACCTTCCTTCTTGTTCTGGCAGACACAGTGCTGAATCCCAGACCCTCCCATGTTCTCCAGGCCCCTAGCTTGGACGGTAGCTGGTTTCTCTGTAGCTGCCGGGTTCCTGGTTGTGCCCCCTGCCAGGGTACCTCTCAGGGTGACCAAGAGGGGCTGGGGCAGGAAGGCCCGCTGCTCGGGCAGTTCTCGTGCCCCAAAGTGTTCGTGTCTCCCACCCCAGAGTGGGGAGCTTGGCCCATGGGGGGCCCATTGTGAGAGGCCAACCCCAGGGCCTGTTCAACCAGGAGACTGAGGACTTGTCGGGACCACACCGTGTGTGGCCAGCTCTCCCCTCTTACTGCAACTGCAGGTCCCAGGCGCCCGCGGCTTCAGGCCCATTGGTGCACACCCACCACCCACCTCCCTGCCCACAGCCATGTCCTGTGTCCTTGGGCTCCCTGAGCTGGGCAGTGCACACCCTGTGGGCATCACTGGGGCCCTTGCACTGCAGCTCCTGGCACCACCACCTTCCCGTGTGGGCATGTTGAGCTGTCCCAAGTGTATGCAGTGTGTCCCATGGAGGCATCTCATCTGTGGCCCTGAAGCCCAAGCTCTTGGTCACAGTGCGCAGCTCAGTGGGGATGGAGGGGGCGTGTGGCCAGGGAGCCCCCTGGGGCAGAGTGCCAGGCAGACCTCGCACCCCTGCAGGTGCATCTGGCCGCTGTGAGGGAGCTTGGTGGGAGCAGGAAGTTTCTCTTCTGTGCTGGCAGCCACGTGGGCTCTCTGATACCTGACATGGGGCAGAGACTCACCCTGAGAGGGTCATCCAGGAGCTCATCCAGTCCAGGTAGCCAACAGCTGGTGGGCAGCAACTCTCTGGAATTCCCATGGGTGGTGGGAGAGGCTCTGCGATCTGTTGGTGACATCTGCCCTGGCTCAGGAAGGGGCCGGGCCTCTTGTCAGGAACAACCTAGCCAGCCTGGCCTGGACTCTCCCTGTGGATGCCGGTCTCTGTCTCTGTGGCCAGCCCTCCGCCTGGGTCTCCCAGGTCTCGTGGTTCACAGGCCTGTCCTCATTCTGAAGATGATGAAGTCCTGTGTGGTCCTTCGTGGTTTGGATGATGTCTGCAACCGTGATGAGGAACAGCCTGAGCAGCTGGTTGCCACCAGGTGTGTGGTAGGGCCGCTGTAGTCCTGCTCACTGTGTGGGTGGGCCAACCGGCCTGCAGCGCACCCTGGGCCTGGGGGGTCGGGAGGGTGTCCTTAGGCGTCTGCTGTGTGAAGAACTGGCTTCTGTGAGATGTCACTCTGCGTTAGTTGCCCTTGGGGAGCCGGATCTGCTTGCGTGGCTCTGGTGCATTTTGCCCTTCTGAGCAGATGTGCTGCCGTCCACCTGAGTGGGAAGTGACCACAGCTCCAGGCAGGGTCACCTGAAGACAGGCCGTGCCGGCAGTGCTGGTCGCGCTCAGTGTCTTGTTCTGTCCTGCGACAACCTTTGCAATATTACTGTCCCCCTCAAACGAGACGGGGCTCAGAGCAAAGCAGTGAGTCCAGTCCCTGCTTTGCTTGGTCCATCACTGGGGGCCTGCATAATCCCTTCTGGCTCCCAAGACCTCAGAACTCAGCTCCCCAAACATCTCCCTCCTATGTGCCCCCTGCCCCAGCGCTCTCCACTTACTAGTTCCCTCCTACAGGGCCCTAGGCAAATTCTACCTTGGCCCAGAAGCCCTCCCACCCCTCTGTGCATATCAGCTTCTTGCTCTAGTTGGGGGCAGCCACGGGTACCCTCCATGGTCCATGGGACTGGGCAAATAAACAGGTGAAGATGGCAGGGCGGCTCAGGGGCCCCGGGAATCTCCAGTCCTGGAAAAGCACCGGTCAGGGTAGGTGGGGAGGGAGTTTGAGGTCAGTTCCCCGTGTTGTCTGGCCCCTGAGGAGCCCACATGGGCCCTGCAAAGGGAGGAAGCTGCAGCCTGGCGCGTGCAGGGGCCACCTGGGGTGGGACACAGGAGAGGCTGGGGAGAGCAGGGGCCTTTAGAGGGCTGGTTGCACCCCAGGCATGCCCTCCTGGCAAGGCTCCAGACAACAAGCAGGAAAGAGTTAAGTCCTCTGTGAGCGACTGAGAGAAAGAAGTGGTAAACAATTTTTCTCTCCCTCGGCTAAATTAATATGCAAATTCCTAAACCCTCTCCACTCCCTTCCCCTGCCTTGAAATTAGCGAGGTAGGATGCTTGGGCTAATTACGCATTCAAACGAGCGGGCTGTTCGGCGCTGAGAGGATGCTGAAATGATTGTGTGAAGATGGGCTACGTTGGAGCGGCCCTCCTGCTGCATCTGGAGCAGCTCTCCTGTGCTGTGCAGGCAGATGCCCCCCAGCAGGGACCGAGCCCACAGGAGGGACCCGCCGAACACCCCACACCCTGTCCCTGCTCCCCCCCCCCCCCACCCACAAGCAAGATCACCCGCAACCCCTGTGGGGCTGACACCCGGGCTCAAGACCTGGGCTGAGGGGCTGCGGTGATGGCTGCCACATGGCAGCTGAAGCGGGCAGGGCAGTCCGTTCTGCTGGTGGACAGGGCCTCCGAGCAGGGCAGGCAGGTGGCTGAGCAAGCAGGCCCCCTACTTGCAGCCCCTCTCAGCAGGGCTCTCACAGGCTGCTTTATGTACTGTGGCTCTAGGTTCAACTTCATCCTCAAAAGGTGTTTCTCTGCCAAGTGGGCTTCTAGACAACAGAAGAGAAGAGGGAACAGGCGCCAGAGGTGGGCGGTGTGAGCAGGAAGCAGGCAGGCCCAGGAGCTGACAAGGGCCAGAGCCGAGCCCCTCTCCTGGTCCTTCCTCTGCCCGCCAGCCTCAGCTCCCTGTCCACCAGCCCAGGCCATCCACCCCATCCCTGCAGCCTCCTCCTCCAAACACTGCCCCTCCCTCTTGGGTGCTCACATGAGACCCCTTCTTTCTACTTCCTCACCTCCTCCACTTCAATCACTGCCCGCCAGGGCCCAGCTCCAGAGCTGGTGCCTGAGCTCCCTACACCCTGGGCCACTTCTCCTGAGGAGCGTCTCAGAGTCTGAGATGGTCCCCCTAGTTCGCCTCCAAGCCCTGCAGGACAGCGCCCCCAGCTGGGCTCTGTGGCTCTCCTGGTCCTTGGCCCCTGGCTCAGGGCTTGTAGATCTGCCTGGGGGGTAAGCCAGTGAACAGGCTGACCAGGTGCCCTGCTCTGCAGGACCCCAGGAGTCACAGAGGGGAGGGGGCACCCATGCAGGGATTTAGCAACTGCAGCAGGTCAAAAGGAGACTAGGTGGGCAGATGGGTCGGTGGGCACTAGCATCCTTACCAGGCAGGCAGGACAAGGATCCCGAGGGCCCAGGGGCTGCCCTAGGCTGGACAGGGGTTCAGACCCCCACTTTCCCCACCTAGACGCAGAGGCCGGGCCTGGTTCTAAAGAGCACCAGGAAGGGTAGAGGATAGAGCCTGTGCATCATAGGCTGGTCAGGTCATGCCCTCCACACTGGCCTGTCTCCCCATCTGGGCTGAATTAGATGCTGTCCCAAAACCCTGCCTGGTGTATAGTTCTGGACCCAGGACCTCCCATCCCACTCATTAAGTACTCGCTAAAGGGTGCCCAGCACCAACCTCAGCAGAAAATGCACAATTCCAGGGCAACCCTTCTCCTCATAGAGGAAAGAGAGGAGGCAGAGGGGACCAGCAGGCAGGCAGACACCCTGGCCCTGCACACCTGCCCTCTCTCTGCCCATCCCGAGGGCAGCCGGGTTTCCAGAGTTGTGGGGTGGGGGTCAGGAAAGCAGGAGCAGGGCCACAGAGATGGATGGATGGATGGATGGAAGGGTGATATCAAACACTCAGTGTGGGTGGCAAGGATGTGGAGTGTGGTCCAGCCTTCCCTGACTGCAGAGGTGGTACTCACTGGGTCAGAGGGCAGGGCAGCCGAGGAAGGCAGATGACCAGGGGAGGCAGCGCATCTCAGTGTGGCCACCTCAGCTGGGAGCTGCAGCTCTGAGCAGCTGTAGCGGTGATACTGCAAGTGGACAGGGACTGATTAGGAGAGAACCCCAGGGGGAGGAGAGCCAGGAGGTGGGGTGTTCTCAAGGCCTGAGAACACAGGGTCCAAGACAGCACTGGCCACCCGCCCCACCAGGTTATGACCTGGGTTCCTGGAGGAGGGGTTAGGGTTAGGTAAGATGGCCGGCCACACCTGACCCCACCCTGGACCTCACTCTGGACACAGTGCTGAGCACTGGCTGCCCTGGGCAGGGATCTCTGGGAAGGGGGAGAGGTCAAAAAGCCAATCCTCTGGCTTCCTGGAGCCAGGCCTCCTCCTGGAGGTGAGGGCTACCCCGTTGAGCCCAGGGGCTTTGTCCCTTTGACGGTGATGCATGGCCTCAGTAACTCGTGGCTGAGAGTTCTGGCGCAGCTGCTGCTCGCTCCCCCACCCCCAGGCTCTCGGAGATGCCAGGCTGCGGTGCAAATTAACACCATTTGTTCTGCAGAATGTGCTTCATTTCTGTGCTCCACACAGAGCTCATTACCTCTCGGCAGCTCCTCCATCCCCAGCCCACCGCCTGCACTGCACGGGGGAGGGTGCTGGGCCGGGTCCTTGGACCGTGAACTGGAAGGCTGGTGGGCTCTGGGAATCGTTTCTGGGGGGCTCCCAGCCTGACACTCCTGCAGCATCATTTCTGCACCTCCCAGCCCTGTGGCCTTCAGCGGTGGGAACAGGGGGTGGGAGTGATTTGACCTCTGAATCCCTGTACTGGCCTCCCAGACAATCAGACCACTTGGCCAAACTGGAGCTCAGCTCTCAGGAAAAGGCATTGAGTCTTATTTTGTCACTGTAGGTGACAGTTGTCAAGGTCAGAGCAAGCAGTTAGACAAAGACTCCACCCAGAGGGCAGGCCAGGCAGGCAAGGCCCCGGGTGGGTTCAGGGAAGGCTGGCAGCCCTTGAGCCCCTCCGTGTGGCACAGTGGGTCCAGGAACTAGCCACCCACCTCTGACTCTGGGCAGAGTCTCTAGGATGAGACCCTGAGGGCACTGGAGGGGGCAGGAGGTGAGCACCTGATGCCCAAGGAAGGCCTAGGGGCAAGACTCAGGCCCCAAGGGGCACAGCCACCCTGTGGTCACCACCTGCCAGGGGAGCCTGGGGTCTTATGAGCCCCCTCATATGGTAACTCTCACCATGGTTCCCTGCCTCCAGGGGGTCTCAGGGCAGCGACTTGCCTCACTAACTATCCCTCCAGAGCTAGAAGACTGGGCTAAGCAGAGGGACTGAGCACAGGATGGTGGCTGGACCCCACAGAGGATCTCATTAAAGACCTGCCCTGCACTGGCTTCCCCGGCTTAGACCAGGGCCTACAGGACTGCCTCCCACGGACCCCATGTGCTGGCCTCCCCCTCCCCCACCGGGCTTCCTCACCCACCTGCCCTGCCCCCACCTGGGGGCTGGGGTCCCAGGGAGGTGCACCTGGGGAGCTCACACTGTGCGTAGAATCTAGAGCATCCCCCGACCAGGGCAAATCCCCCTGGGGGCTCCAGAGTTCTGGAGTTCTTTCCCTGATAGCAGCGACATGGAGGCCACTGGGCCAGAAGGGCTCCACAGGGCTCCCAGGGCTTCCGCGGTCCGCCTTAAGGATGGTCTGGGGAGAGAGGTGGCAGGGGTTTGTGTAGACTCAGGGTGGCCAATGGCAGTGGCTGGCCTTGGCCAACGGGAGCCTAGCCCCTGACAGCTGGCTTTTCCTGGGGGCAGTTGGGGTGCAGCACCACCCTTCCATGAAGTCAGATTTACAAATGAGAAAGTGGAGGCTCAGAGAGGACAAAGGTCAAACAGCAAGCTGGGAGCTGGACTCAGCACTGAGCTCTTTGCCCCCCCACCCCACCACCTCCGCTCCACCCCTGCCCCTGATGAGCGGAGGCCAGGCGGTACAGGCATCGGTGTAGGGGAGCCGCCTGAGACCCAAGCCTGAGCCCCACCCACATCACTCTCCTCTCCTGTCTGTCCAGCCCCTGCCCCATCACCCAACAACCCAGCCTCCAGCACCAACAGAACCTCCGCTTCGAGCTCAGACACACACCCTTGTATCTGAGAGGTGGGAAGAGTGCTGTCCCGCCCAGGAGCTGGAGTCAGATCAGGGAGCAGAGGAGGGGCACCTAGAGGCAGTCACTGCCTGAGCAGAGCTGCAGAGGTGCTGGCTGTGGGGCTGGGCAGGTGGGGGGAGTGACAGGGATGGGGAGCATCCAAGGATGCACCTGGCACCGTGGGAGGGCACCTGCCCAGGGCACTGCTGGCAGGAGGCTCTTGGCAGCCGCCCATGGGCACTGACTGTTGGGCAGTCAACACCTATCCCGAGGGATTTGGCTGGGTTGTTTGTTTCTCCCATTTCGTGGAATGCTACACTGGGACTTGGAGGACCAGGATCCATGGATGTGGAGCACTTGGCCCATCTGTGAGCAGTGGCTGAGGCCACTCAGGGCCAAGCCCTGGGTCATGAACACCCGGCCATCCTGCCCTTGGTCTCACCAGACATGGCTGTGGCAGGGCACAGTGACAGTGATCCTGTCCATTGTGACTCAGAGACTTGGTGGGGAGACTTGGGGGCTCCCTCACAGGCTGCAGATGGCAGTTGGGGTTCTGTGTGGACTTTGCAAGGGTCTGGGGATGCCCCGTGTGACCAGCAAGGGGTAATGTCAGTGTGCATGGCCCAGAGCATGGGGTTGGGTCCGTTCTGCTCCATTATGGAGCCCCATCTCCATGCATGGAAGCCAGCACATAGGTGTTTGACTGATATAGAATAAGCAAGTGGATGGATGGATGGATGGACGGACAGATGGATGGGTGGATAGCAGGTGACCAGTGTAGCCACCACACGGCAGGTGGGACTTTGTTGGCTGTGTGCTGGTCTTGGTGTGAGGCAGGGGGCCATCAGACACCAGAGCAAATCATCGAAGGGAGCTATAGACACCTTTCTAGCTGGGGCTGCAGAGCAGACGGCTTGTCCACATAGGGCAGCTGGTGTTCACGTGAGGTGGCCAGGGTTTGATACAGTGGGCGGGGGGTCTGCCCAGCAGATGCCCGCTCATTCCTGGGACCTTTCTGGGAGGCTGGGTCCCAGGCTCACTTTCTGTGATGTGGGAAACTGCAGAGGCTGTTCTGTCAAGAAACAGAAAGACTCCATGAATATTTCATTAGGGGGTGCTGTGCAGGCCTCCAGGAATGTCTGGCAGGGTCTCCAGGGAGCTGGGAGCCCCGTGCAGGAAGCAGGACTGTGAGATGCTGAGGGCGGGGTGGGGCTTGGAGACAGATGGGGGGGTGCACCAGCCTCTGCCCCTGCAGGTGGCTCTCATATCCAGCCAACTGGGGTCCTTCATGCTCTGCCTGTCACTGTGCTGGCTTGAACACCACCCCATTTCTGTGGACAAAGACTTGCTGACATGAGGGCAGAGGTCCAGGGCCAGCTTCCTCATTTCCCCCAGCATAGCTCCCGTGGCCCACACACTGCCCCACCCAGGCCTGTGGCCAGGTCAGAGCTGCTTAGGGGGCAGGGGACCCCAGAGAGGGGCGAGACCTGGTGAGGCCATGGAGCTGGAGCAGTACTGGGACCAGGGTACCCAGAAAGGCTTGATGGGGAGGTGGGCTGTGGTTGGAGGGGTGGTCCCTGTACCCATCACTAGGGGCACAGTGGATGGACACAGTTGCCCAAAGGCCCTGGCATTCTGAAATCCCCTGCTGGGTGCTCGGACTAGGGCTCACCTGGGCCTGATTAGCACCTGTCCTGCTGGTAGGAGTGTCAGGGAGGGCAATGGAGAAACCTGGGGCTAGACAGGTGACCCCTCAGCCTCAAAGACCCGGCCAACCCACAGAGCAGAGAAGGCTCTCCATAGGGCCCTGCTGTCCCACTGACCACTCACCAGTGGGCTGCCCACTGAGGTGGAGAGACTTTGCTGCTTCTGGGAGCCCCCAGAGTGCTACCCATCCAGTGCACTGAGGCTGCTGGCCCAGTTCCCAGAGATGGTAGCTGGGCTGGGTGCCTCCTTCAGACCCCCATTACCCGCCCCATTACCCACCCAGCAAGGAGGACAGCCTGCCACTGGGAGCCCCTTCCCTCTGCCCAAGTGAAGGCTTGGAGCCCAGACCCCTCGCTGTCCCCCAGGGCCAGTCCCTTCTGGCCCTGCCAGACCCTGCGCTTGGCTTTTCAGGTTCCTCCTGACTTGGCAACACTGGGACCAGCTGCTGTCCTGGGTGCAGGCACCAAGGGGGAACCACCACACCCCGCCCCGCCACACTCTCCATGCACTTCCTGTCTTGGGTCTATACCAGGTGCTCTGAGCGTCAAGGAGAACAGCGTCCAGCTCAGGGTCCCTGGGGTGGCAGTGGTGTCCTGTCTGCTCCGGTGCCCCCGGCCAAGACCTGCATCCCTGTGCTCCTCAACTGAGGTGCTCAGGGGCTGCCCACCCCCCACCCCCACCACCACGGGTCTTGCCTTGGGAGGGGTGGCCAGGTGCCTGCAGGGCTTTGTCCAGGGAGCCTCTGACACGAGTTCTCCCCAGCCAGGCTGCTCGCCCCCACCCCATGCCCTCGACAGCTGGGCTCCTTGGCACCGCCATCCGAGCTCCCGTGACGGGCACGCTTGGCCGTGGTCCCGCGGGTCTGCACACAGCCCTGCTGCGCCAGGCAGGCAGTGGGGCTTGGTGCAGATGGAGGAGGGAGGGGAGTCCCAGGATCTCCCGGCCCCCCCAGGTGTCGCCCTCCAGCCACCTTTCCCAACCCTGCCTGATTTCCGGGTTGGTCTCCAAGAAGAAACAGACATTCAAGGACGGTTTGGGGACGTTCCAAAATGGGGCACAGAGAGGACCTGGCCCTGGGAGCCACAGGGCTTCTCCGAGTGGAGATGATGCAGCCACGGGACCCTGGAGGGAGGCCCGAGCACCAGAGCCAGAGGTGCTGTCGTGCGGAGCCGGGGCCCTGGGCATGGCTGCTGGCCACTTCATTCCCTACTACAGGGGCAACTGACCCACTCCTGCACCCAGGACAGCGCTTGGGGAGCCTGGGGCTGAGAGAGCCAACGGCACTGGCCTGTACATGGAGGGCCTAGACCCCCACCGGTCCCCGAAAGCTGGTGGCATGTCGTCCGCGCCCAGGCCAAGACCCTGCCGGATGAGCCCCACGCGGCTGTTACCTGTGCTGCGCTGGCCGCCTGCTCCCAGCCGGTCCTCTGTGGCTCCTCTGCCAAGCGGCTGCCGCCTTCAGGATGGGCTGCCAGCAATTTGCCGCGGGTTTTGTTTGTGAGTATCGGCCCCGCGCGCCCGCTGGCACCCAAGAGGCCCCAGCCCTGCCGCTCCTCGTGGCAAGTGTCCATCCTCCCCTCCTTGGTGGCCCCTCACCTCACCCTCCTCCCATCCCTGCCGCACCAGCTCGGACGGAGCTGGCCAGCCTCTTGCAGCTGAGTGCAGCCACGCTTCCTTTTTCCGTATTTTAAACGCACACACATACTCTGGCACACGCACACGCGCACACGCCAGGCCCCCGCCCCTGACGACACGCATCCCGTCTGTCGGGAGCAGCTCCAGCCAAGACAGCCCGGCAGTGGGCGGTGAAGACCCAGCTTCTGCACGCCCCCTCTCTCCATCGCCTCCCTCTTCCGCCAACCATCGGGAAGGAGACAGGCCTGAGTCACGCCACCCTTCAGAGACCCTGGACAGGTCCACCTGGTCACCAGCCTGGTCCCTCTGCACCCCACCCGGCCCCGGTGTCCCACCATCCATGCTGTCCCAGTGATCACACCCTCTCCCCATCCTTCCCTGAGGGGTGGTTGTTTGTGGCAGGCCGACTGCGGGCTCATGCTGGGTAGCCAGCTGGGCAAGCATGGGGCCAGCCTACTGGAGCCAACAGTGTAGCAGACACGGTGAAGCGTGGCTCTGGGGACATGTGTGGGCTGCGTGGAGGTGACTGAGTCTGCCTGAGGGGCCAGGCGGGGCCCCAAGTGGGTGTGAGTGTCCGGATCAACCTCAAACCGGGACCAGAGAGGCAGGAAGAGGGGCCTCACTCCAGGGAGAGGATGGCAGGGTGGATACCCTGCTGCCAGCTCTGAGCCCACCCTGGGTCACTCCTGGAACCCGACGTGGTTGGCACTTACCTACTTCTGACCCAGGAGTCAGCCGCAGCCACCAGGGAGCAGGGGATATGGGCAGGTGCAGCTCCCATCCCGACCTCAGGATGCAGAGCAAGGAGCTGGGCCTTAGTGACGCCCCAGCAGCCCTTTCCCCTATACCTCCCACCTCCCTCCTCGCACCACCAAGAAAACAACCCCTGCTGGACCAAGGCCCTACCCACAGTCTCAGGAAACCTGCAGAGACCACCACCCCCACAGACGCAGGGGGGAGGCAGGCAGCTCCTAAGACTGTTCCTGCCCCTCTCTGGCTGGGAGGTCTGTTTGGGTCAAAGGTCACCCAAGCCAACCACATGCCCTCCCCAAGCACCTGGCCTTGCAAGGAACCTCTCTGATCTTCTGTCTCCAGGCCTCACTTTGCCCTTCTCTCTGTGGATTCTTTTCCTACAATTATTCTAAGCACTCAGTTCAGTTCAGTTCAGTTGCTCAGTCGTGTCTGACTCTTTGCAGCCTCATGGACGCCAGGCCTCCCTGTCCATCACCAATTCCTGGAGTTTACCCAAACTCATGCTAGTTGAGTCAGTGATGCCATCCAACCTTCTCATCCTCTGTCATCCCCTTCTTCTCCTGCCTTCAATCTTTCCCAGCATCAGGGTCTTTTCCAATGAGTCAGCTCTTCGTGTCAGATGGCCTAAGTATTGGAGTTTCAGCTTCAACATCAGTCCTTTCAGTGAATACTCAGGACTGATCTCCTGTAGGATGGACTGATTGGATCTCCTTGCAGTCCAAGGAACTCTCAAGAGTCTTCTCCAACACCACAATTCAAAAGTATCAATTCTTAGGCACTCAGCTTTCTTTATGGTCCAAGTCTCACATCCATACATGACTACTGGAAAAACCATAGTCTTGACTAGACAGACCTTTGTCAGCAAAGTAATATCTCTGCTTTTTAATATGCTAAGTTGGTCATAACTTTCCTTCCAAGGAGCAAGCATCTTTTAATTTCATGGCTGCATTAATTGACTTAAAAACTTCTTGAAGAGCCCCAGGTGGTCAAGAAGGAAAAGCTGCTGCCAGACGGTCCTTCTCTGCAGGGCTGAGGCCTAGCGGCCCCTCTACTCTGCCTGGGCCCAGCCCTCCACACCATCCAGGTGGCTCCGAGGTGACCTCCAGGGCAACCTCTGACCTTGAGGTCACTGGGTCTCCCTCTATGTAGGGTGGGCCCAGGCCCCACTCCCCACCCTCGTTCTCTGGAACATTCCAGCAGCTCCTACTGAGGTATCCCTCTTCCCTCTCTGCTCAGGGGCTCGTTTTAAATTGTGTTCATACACTCATACAAGTCACCATTGAAACCACCTGGGAAAGCAGAGGTCAGTGGCGTCCAACTGGTCCCAGGCTGTGCGACCACCAGCTCCCCAGGCTGTGCAGCAACCAGCTCTGTCCAGTTCCAGAAAGTTCTGTCTCTGACCCCAGCCCGGCCGTGTCCGCTTCCTCCCTGGGGTTCCCCACACAGGGTACCACCCACACACAGCTCCCCTCTGGGGTGCTTCAAGGCTGCTCTGCACCGTGGCCTGCAGCGAGGCGCTTTCCTGTGGGGCTGACTTGGCTCCTCCTTCAGTGGCCCCGCCTCCTCCTGTGCAGCCAGTGGCCCCATCCACCGTGACCACAGGGTTCGACCCAGTGGGGCTGTGATGAGAATGAAGCTTTTTAGTGACTCAGGATGGCTCTTAGCCTGGCTGGATAGGAGGAGGCACGATTCCCTGAAAACAAGCCCAGTCTGTCTCAGTCAGGTTGATGGTCACCCTGCCCCGGCCCCCCTGCCCGTTGGATGAGGTCATGCGACTGTGCTCTGTGTCCAGCTGGGTGAACCCAGCCCCAGGGCCCGAGGCCCATGGCCACCCTAGCGTCTGCCCCTCTGGGGTGAAATAGCTGCCATCTGTGTGTGGTTGTGGGAGCCAGGTCTCATGGAAAGAAGTGAAGGCTCTAGACGTCCTGCTGACCACTGAGCAGGGAGAACAGGTGTGGCTGCGGGATGACGAATCCATCGTGGGCCTGAGACTGGCATGCTCAGGGCAAGGTCAAAAGGAGGGCAGCCCATCAGGAAGATGGACCAGCAGCCTTGGTCTGATCACCAAACTACACTGGCAGAATGTCCCCAAGCCCAGTGTCCTGGGGACGCCTGTGTGTACAGCTCCCGGAGACCCAGACTTCTCCCAAGGCCCACCCCCAACTCGCCGGGGCTCCATCTGTCATGCCGATGGATGGGCTGAGTCAGGGGACCCCCAACTGGGGTCAGCGCTCTGCTGCCTGTGGGACTCATGCCTCATCCATCACCAGGGGCTCCTGGCCGGCTGGGTGGGGCAGCTGCACAAGTGCCCAGCACGTGCCTTCAGAGGCCGCCAAGTGGGCCCTGCCTCCCCAGCCAGGGTGAGTGGGTGCGTGGCCAGCCTGCACCTGCCTCCCTCAGGTTCCAGGACCCCTGGCCAGGCACCACCTGGTGCTGCCTGCCATGGCAGAGAGGCTTCTGGTGGCCTGGCTGCAGGAGGGGTGAACCCTGGGGTCTGTGCAGTGGGCACAGCTGGAGAAGGCTGCACCTGGTGACTGCACCCTTGAGACGCAAACAGCAGCCTCGGTCCAGGTCCAGCTCTCCAGGTGCGGCCTCGCAGCGTCGCACCTTCAGTGACCTTTGGGCCTTGGCCTCCAGGTGGCTCTGGCAGTGCTGCTCCTGAGGCCTCCTGAAGCTGAGGGGAGCTTGGACAGAAGGGGACCACGTGCAGGTGCGGTCTGCCTGCCTGCGAGTGCTGTGGACACACGTGAGCACATGGGCTCCAGGTGTGTGTGAACCCACAGGCTGCGTCTGTGGGTAGGTGAGTGGGACAAGTCCCAAGTCCTTCCACGGCCCCCTTTCCACCACCGGGCTCCCCAGGCCTGGAAGCGATCTCAGGGTCAGGCCATCTAGCCCTGCAGCCCATCCTGAGTCCTGGGTCCCCCACAGCCCTCCCAGCTCTGCAGGGCTGACCAGCAGCACACGGTTTGATGCTGACGCCAGGGCCTTGATTTGTCTCTCCCATCCTCTTTGGTTCAAGTTGGCCTGGCCGTGTGGTCTTGTGTCTGTTTTTGCCCTGATTTGCCCTTGGCCTCAGGGAATGTCGAGCACAGTGAGTCCTGGAAGCAAATGGCAGGCATTTCCTCTCCTTTCATGCCTTCTCCTGCCGGCCCCTCCAGCCTCCCCGCTCTTCCTGGAGCCTGCACTGGCTCCTGCCCCAGGACTTTTGCACTGTGGTGCCATCAGCCTGGAAGTCGCTTCCTCACCAGGCTTCCTGGGGAGCCTCCCAGCACTTTTCACATGCCCACACCCCCTGGACTTTGTTTGAGGTGCTGCCGCTGGGAAGCACAAGGTTACTGACCCCCAAGAGACTGGCAGCTCCATGAGGGCAGGCGCATGGTTACAGACGGAGCGGCAGGTGGTAGCTGAATGAGGCAGTGGATGGGAGGGAGCTCCCTGCCTCTCCATCGACTGTCCATCAGCTGCCCTCTGATGCTGGAGGCGTCTGGTTCCTACCGGGGCTGCCCTAGGATCTGCTGGGACGAGGCCCACAATTACCCCTCAGGGCCTGCACTGAGGCCTGGTCAGGCAGTGGCTCTTACCATCTGGGGGCTCCCTGTGTGCCAGGCCCCACAGGTGAGCATCACCTGCAATCACTTCCCCAACAGCCTGGGATGCCCACACAGCTTTCTCCACTTAGACGAGGAAACCCAGGCTTGGACATGAAGTGCCCACAACTCAAACTCCAGGGGCCTGATTGCGACATGCACAGCCCCCTGCCCCACCTTTGTGGGTGAGTGAGTGGGACCTCTCGCACCCTGTCCCCCAGCTAGGGTGGGTGGGCGTCTGTGCACATGTGCTGGGCCAAGTGAGCTGTGCTAGGGGGTGTGCAAGTAGTCAGGTTGCAAAGGACCACCAGGGGCTGCTTGGCGGTCCTGCCAGTTTCTAAGACATCTATCCTCCCAGCTGGCAGAAATCCAGCCCACTTGTGAGATCACTGGATGCAGGGTGGGGAGACAGTCAAGTGGTGCTGGGAATTTAAGTTGATTTTCATTAAGGAAGGAGGTGACATTTGGGGGGTAAGAAAACATCGTGTCTACAACTTCATGATAATGTAGAGAGAATGGTAAAGAAATCTCAAATATTAATTAATTAATATTAATTAATTGGGGGAACCAGGAAAAGGTGTGTGACATTCTTCCTCAGAGTCCCCCAAATTTTCTGTCAGTTTGAAATTGTTCGAAATGAAAAGTTACAAAATAACAAACATGATAATGTTATCAAGTGGGATTTTCTCCTCTGATGTGTTGATATGAGGAATTCCAAAAGCAGGCCCCACGTGGAACTACCCTGGGTTTCTGAATGGACCACACTTGGAAAAGTGCAGCATTCTTTCAAACACCTGGAGATTCAACCCAGAGTTTTTGTTTTCAGTGTGTTGCTTTCAAAGCCATAGTCAGAGAAATCTGTATTTCCTCTTCTTTCCATGTTATCTTTATTTGGTTTTATTATCAGAGTTAAGCTATCCTTGTAAAATAAATTGGGAGTCGGTTTTCCTTGACTTTTTAGAAAAACTTGCCTGTAAAACCTGAGCCTAGGGCCCTCCTCAGAATAACCTTTAAATCATTTTTTCAGTTTTTTCTTTGGTTGTATTTATTGGCTTGTTTGGATTTTCTACTTCTTTAGGTCAGTTTTGATCACATACATTTCTAGAAAATTATGTATTTCTGTAATATTTAGAATATATTGGTATAGAATTGTGCCTGTTCCCTTGTAACTTCTAAAGTTTTCTCATTGGTTATTATGCCCCCTTTCTTAGACTTCACTCTGTGTTCCAGTTTCTTGTTTTCTGGATCAGATTAAGCTGAAGTTAAGATGCTTCACTGTTTGCTTATTTAATCAAGAAATATCTCTCAGTTGAATCTATCAGTATGCATTTTTCTGTCTCCTAAATTATTTTTTTCTGCCTTGTCTTTCATTGATACTTTCTTTGGGTTTATTTTTCTCTTTTCTAACTTTTGATCTGAATGCCTTGTACCCCGTGTGTAATAAGGAAAATATTTCATAATAATGAAAATATTTCAGGTGATGCACCTTTCTTGCCTGGAGAATCCCCATGAGCAGAGGAGCCTGACAGGCTACAGTTCATGGGGTTGCAAAGAGCTGGATATGACTGAGCAACTAAGCATGTATGCCTTTAAGTTCAGCTTGAACTGTATCCCATAGGTATAAAAATGTAAGAATTTCATTGTCATTTTCTAGATACCCTGTAACTATAGTTTTTAAATTTCAATAGGGAATTGTAACAAACATTTAATTATCAATTTTAATGTGTTGTGGTCTCTGGATTCTGTCTGGATAGTATCTGGATGTCCAGCCATCCTGGTTTTCTTGGGACTGAGGGGCTTCCTAAGATTCAAGTCCTTTGACACCAAGCAAACCAGGGTGAGCTGCTTTCCCTAGCCACCATGGCCTTCTTTGTTGCTGAAAATGTGACTTGTTTTAGTAGTTGCTACAAAGGAACTTGTGAAGAACATGTTTCCGGATTGTAGGGTGCAAATTTAAATTTAGATCTACTTAATTAACTTGATTAATAATATTTCTCAGTTCCTCAATATCTATTTTTTGCTAATTTGATTAGTCAAAAATTGAGAGAAGTGCATTAAAGTACATCATCACTGCTATTGTATCTGTCAATTTTTTCAAACATATTTTGCCTTATAGATTTCACTGCCATTATTTTTCACATAAAAGTTTGTTATTACAAAATTGATAAACCCCTAGCCAGACTGATGAAACTAAAATGAAATAAGACTCAAATCACCAGTATCAGGAATGAACCAGGGGACTTCCGTGATGGTCCAGTGACTAAGAATCCACCTGCCAATGCAGGGGACATGGGTTCAATCCCTGGTCCAGGAAGCTTCCTCATGCCGCATGGCGACTAAGCCCATGCATTACAACTAATAAGTCTGAGCTCTAGAGCCTGCAAGTGGCAGCTACTGAAGCCCGAGCACCTGGAGCCCACGCTCTGCAACAAGAGAAGCCACCACAACGAGAAGCCACACGCCACAACTAGACAAAGTCCACGCACAGCAACGAAGACACAGCACAACCGAAAATAAAAAATAAAATAAATTTTAAGAAAAGAAAACGGGAAAAAAAACATGAAGAGACATTTCCTCAAAGAGGAGATGGCAAATAAGCACCCAAGAAGATGCTCAAATCATTAGTCTAAGGGAAATGAACACTAGAATCACTACATGTGTACATGTCCCATATCTACCGGAGTGATTAAAATAACTAGTGACCACACCAAATGTTGGTGAGGATGCAGAGAACGTGGACCTCTCCAACATTGCTGCCCTGGGAGCAGGACGTGGTGCGGCCTCTCAGGAGGGCAGTGTGGCAGCCTCCCATGAAACAATACGAGCAGCTTCCACACAACCTGGCAACTGCACTCTCCAGCATTTACTGCAGAGAAATGAAGACTTGCATTCACACTAAAACCTGCCCATGCGTATTCACAGCAGCTTTATTTGCAACAGCAGAAAACGGAGAACAACCCAGACGTCCATTGACAGGGGAATGGTTAAACCAACCGCAGTACAGCTACACCAGGGAAAGGAAGAGACAAACCGTGGATGCATGCAGCATCTTGGGTGGCTGCCAACAGAGTCCTGAAAAGCTGCGTGCTGTGGGTCCATTTGTGCCCCATCCCTGAAATGACTTGCCAGGGGTCATGGAGAAAGTAGGGCAGGAGGGAGGCTACCAAGGGCAACAGGAAGACTCCCCACCAGGGTGGAGATGTTCTGGGTTCTGAGCGCACTCTGCCAGCACCCCATTGGTGACGTTTTCATGTAGTTTTGCACGAGGGGATAAAGGCCACACAGGGTCTCTGTGTTATTCCTTGCAACTACATGTGACTCTAATTATCTAAAAAAATAAAATTTAGGCAAAAAAAAATGACCTTAAGGACTAGAAAACCTTGGGAACAGGCCATCTGTGATGGTTTGAGGATTCTGCCATTAGGACTTAGACACAGGTATGTGGTCTGTGCAACTTATTTGTCCATTTGCTACATATCAGGGAGCACCTTTGAAAGGATTACTGCTATGGTTTATACACTTCATCAATAAGAAGTGGGCTTAGCTGCCCCAGGGCATATGGGATCTTAGGTCCCTGACCAGGGATCGAACTGAGTTCCCTGCACTGGAAGGCAGATTTCTTAACCACTGGACCACCAGGGATATCACAACACTGAAACTTTTATCTCCTTTGCTCTGCACTTGCTGGCCTGTCTTGTCTCATGTAAATTTAACCTTTCTGATTTCCTTTCTTTTAGATATTCTCTTACAGAATTCAACTGTATATAATTTTTTAAAACCAAATCTAAGTTCCTTTGTTTTCCTGGTGGCTCAGACAGTAAAGAATCTGCCTGCAATACAGGAGACCCAGGTTTGATCCCTGGGTTGGGAAGGCCCCCTGGAGATGGGAATGGCAACTCACTCCAGTATTCTTGTCTGGAGAATTCCATGGACAGAGGAAACTGGCGAGCTACAGTCCATGGAGTTGCAAAGAGTCAGACACAATGGAGTGACTAAAACACACACACACCCTCTCCTTTGTCTTTTTTTAAAATCACCAAGTCTGTTTCTGGTTATTGATACACAAGCCAGTGACGTGTTCATCATTTCTCCTTCATCTCACCTTGGGGTACTTGTTCTGATATTCTTTTCGCCGTGTGTGCACATGAATACATGTGTTTGCAGACTGACTATCTTTAATTTATTTTCAGTAGTTGCTTGGGAGACATTCCTCCTGTTATTAAATGTTCTTGCAGTTACCGTATTTAAAAAAACACATATGACCTCCTGTGTTTCTGTTCGCTGCATCGGCTATGAATCCTTTCTGGGTGGTTTGAGGAAATTCACCCACGTCGCTGCCTGCTCCTGCCGCCTTGCACTAACCCCACCCTTCCTTGTTTTTACTGGCACATTAGGCAAAGGAGGCCCTGATGGTGGACAGTATTTGTTTTAGCATGTTACATTTTCCTTTTGAGTCATTTCTGGCAATTTTATCCTGTTTGTTTGCTTTTTCAGCCGCATTGTAATGGTGACCTGGATTTGCCTCTAAGTGTAGGTGTTTGTCGCTCCGTCTTCCTTATGCCTCATGGTGTCTCCACCTCACCTCTCATTGGACTGTGGTCACCTGGGGCATCATTTTGGAGCTTTTGCATGAGTGGAAAAGTCTTTATGCTGCCACCACACCGGGGAACACCTCGGTTTTACATAAATCTTGGACTAGAATCATTTTCTCTTTGAGAGCTCATAGTGTACTGCCTAGTCTCAGAATTTACTATTTTGAGGAAGTGATGACTTTAACATAATCTTTTTTCTGCCTAGAAGTTAATAGAATTATTTCTTTAGTCTCAAGACTTAATTTTTTTTTTTTTTTTTTTTGAGAATCACCTAAGGCTTTTTCCTTTCATTAGTTTCACCAGCTACAAGACACGGGGCTCCATCTTGACAGGAAGTTTATCCATCACATAACACACGTTCTTCTGCCCCTACTCTCGGCCCTTCCATGGATGGCAGCCCCCCCTGCCCACCCCTGGCATCCTCCCCAACTCCCTCACTCTCCTCCTGGAGCCCCAGCTGCCTCTTCTTGCTGTCCAGGCACTGACACCACTTTTTAAACAGCTTTATTGGGACATAATTGACACAAGATAAACTGTAGACATTTAAAAGGTACAATTTAAGTTTTGACATTTGCATCCAGTTGAGACTATCACCACAACCGAGATACTCAACACACTCATCATCCACCAAGCTTCCTGTGCACCTTGGGGATCCCAGGGGCTGGGGGAGAGAAAGCTGTGGAGGGGATGAGGAGAGGGTCCTGGAAGTCCAGGGTACAGAAAGTCCCAGAGATGGGCACCATGGGGGTGCCTTGGACACAGCCAGATGGGACTCTCAGGACAGAGGTCCCTCCCTCCATGTGTGGTCACTGGGGCCATGATGCCCAAGCATCCCCAGGAGGTCCAGGATACAAGCTAGATAGAGGAGGGTCTGGGGGGCTTCCTGGCACAAAGGCCTTAAGACACTTTACAGGAGTCCCTCTGTCCTTTGGTGTCACAGTGCTCCCGAGCGCTCCGACCTAAGGACGGACCCAGGACCCCTACCATAAGGTTAGCTCCCCACACCTGATGGGCCCCTTGTATGGAGGGAGACCACTGGCCCAAGGGCTGGAGATGCTGGAGGCTCTCAGGATACAGGAGTGAAGCCCAGCCTGCCAGGGAGCACAACGTGGAACTCGGAGGCCCAGCCCCTGGCCTGGCCCTTGGGCCTGGTAGTACCTCCTCTGTGGGTCACCAGTGCCCACAGTAAGGCCCCGCCAGGCCCCGCACTGTCTGAGCTGGATCATTGCTGGACCACTCACTGGCCGTGTGGCTGGAGACCAACTCTGGACCGATGAGGAGCACAGGGGTCTCTGTGGGAGCCTCACCTTATACCCCCTCCTTATGGGAGGAGGCTGCTAGCTCTTGGGCCCTGGGGTGCAGGGGCGTCCACAGGAGGAGGCACAGTGGGCAGGGCCGGAGCCCAGGTGTCCGACCAGGCCAGGCTGGGGGAAAGAGGAAGGCAAGCAGGCACGGGGAGTTTCCCAGCCACACAGCCAACCCAGTTAGACACTTCCGGGGACCCAGAAACATGGGCTGAGCTTCAGTCAAGCCAGGCTCGTGACCCACCCCCGCCGACCATCCCTAGACCATGGGATAGCAGGACAGGCTAGGGCCACGTGTCACGTAAAGAAGGGAGGCCACCCTAAAGCCCTCATGTGGACCTGAGATGCCACAGTCTGCTCACCGAGGGGCCTGGGGAAGGAAGGGACCCAGGGGCTCCCCTGAGATTTGGAGTCCAGTTGTTCACATAGGGCCCCAAAGTGGGCCCTGGGAGGGCGAGGCTCAACTGGACAGGTGATGGTTGGAGTCCAAGACCTGCCTCCCGCTGGCTGCATGTGTTCCTCTCTGAACTTCAGTCTCTTCGTCTGTTGGCTGGGAGTAGGGGTCCCTAACACAGCTGGTCCGCCTGAGAGACCCCCTGTGCTAGTTCCTGTTCCTTCTCTGACCCGCACAGCCTTCATTTCAGGGCATGAGAAGCTGTCCTTTCTCACCCAAGAGTGAACTCCCTCTTGGGGGGCCATGTGGTGATTCTAGAAGACATTTATCGAGGAAGTGCTTTACAAGCATTCGAGTGTCAGGGCTGTGCAGTGTCACGGGTGTTATTCCTAAGATACCCATGCAGAGCCCTTTCAGTGGCCTCCCCTTTGCCAAGACCCCTCTGGCCTCTTCAGGATCAGAGTCTCAAAGCCTGGGTGAGTTGACTGGGTGAACACTCAGTTCTGAGGATCCTTGATCCTGTGGGAACAACAGAAGCACAGACTGGCCCAGGGGGTCAACCGCTGCCCCCAGGGCCTCCAGGACTGATTGAGGCAGCCATCCCTCAGGGAGTTAGGCCCCTGCTACCCTCTGCCATCATCCTGGCGACCCAGAGAGGTTAGTGCTTGTCCAGCAGGTGTGTGGCCACGTCTGACTGGGACCAGGCTTGCCTGTCACATAAGGGTTTCCTTCCATCTGGCCCGGGAGGCCCTTCCAGCAGCCAGGAGGACACAGAGGCTGCAGGAGTCTGCAGAGATCACCCCAAAGAGCCCAAGATAGCAAAGTCTTGTGGGAGGGCTCAGCTCTAGCCATGCTGCTTCTGGAACATGAAGCAACATTGCTGCTTCTGGAAGTTTCCATGATCTGAGGTATGTTAAAATGAACTATTTTCCTGTCTGATCACATACTTGCTCCAAGGAGGGTGTCCCAGGCCTAGGACCTGGTTTGGAGGCCCCAGCCAGCCCTCCCCCAGCATGGCCCTTCTGCAGCTGGTCCTGGCCCTGGGGAGTGACCATCTATGCGGCTGTAGTCTCACAGACCTGTGAGAGTGGAGGGGCAGTCCGGCAAGCCCACGTGCTGGCAGCCGTTCCATCAGGCGCCTCGGGCTCCGAAGCCCGCGCCCCAGCTGCACGGATGCGGGTGCTGCGTGGGCGCAGGGATGTTCCGCCCGCCATGCCCCGCCCACCCGCACTGGGAAGTGAAATTGCTGGGCGGGCGGTCTAGGGGCCGGCTAGGGGCGAGAGGGTCCACAGGCGAGGCTGGCAAGGCGGCGTGGGGGGCTGGTCTTTTGCTCAGGCACAGGGGTGGACTCTGGTGTCCTCCGCACAGGATCTGCAGGCGATGGACCACTGGGAGAGTGGGAAAGAGACCCTCGCCCTGCCGACATGCCTCTGACCACCGGCCAGCCCACCCACAGGGAGAAGAGGCGATTGTGCAGCCAGATCCGCAGCACCCATGCAGATGGGTGGCCTGTGGATCCGGCGTCCCACGTGGCCAGTCTTAGGGAGAGGGTCCACCTGGCCTTGTCACTCATCCCAGCCCCGAAGCAGCGTCCTTATTCATACCCTCCCCTTACCTAGATGAGCAATCAGGACCAGAGCCAGAGCTGGCTGCCTCATCCATGCAGCCCATGGAAAATGAAAATTTGGGCCCATGTCTAAAAAGTATGAAGCGTTTCAAGACGTTGACAGCTGAGTCTTTACCAAGTGCAGGCGCTCCTGACCCTCACAGAGGGCCACAGGCTTGCTTGCTCCTGCACAGCCCCCAGCAGCGAGTTCCAGCTCCAACCGCTCCCAGGCCAAGCTAGGGGGTCTGAAGCAGCCTAGTCCAGGCACTCTCAAACTGGATTCCCTAGAGAATCAGTTCCCATGGGCCTCCCAGAGGTTGCCCTGGGGGGTAGCCAAGCAAAACCAGACCCCCAGGAACTCCAATTCTAGGTTAGGTATTTGTGGTCAGTATTGTTTTTTTGGAGGAAAGATGGTTCAAAGAGTTATATGTGTTAAAAATGTAAAACATGGATTTCATCCAAGCCCTTATTTCAATGTGAAGGAAACTGAGGCCCCAAGAGTTAGTGGGAGCTCCTGCAGGGCTGACCCAGGGTCCAGGTCCCCCGCCTGGTCACTCAGAGCTACTTGGACAGGGTGGGAGTCAGTCCCTTGAGTCGGGTCTGGGGGGCTCCTTGCTGGCTGGAGGGCTTCCCCTGTGGCTCAGTTGGTAAAGAATCCACCTGAAATACAGGAGACCGGGGTTTGATCCCTGGGTTGGGAAGATCCCCTGGATCAGGGAAAGGCTACTCACTCCAGTATTCTGCCCTGGAGAATTCCATGGACTGTATAGCCCATGGGGTCGCAAAGAGTCAGACACAATTGAGCAACTTTCACTTTTACTTGCTGGCCGGAGGTGCTTCAGGACTCCCGACACCATTTGCAGCATGTCTACCTCCATACACGTGACTGCCGATCAAGGTCCCCTCTTGCGAGACTGTGTCACTGTATCTCCAGATGTCTCTCCCCTGTCAGGGAGCAGGACCCATGTGTGGAATCGCCTTGGTCGCAGAGGGGCAAGTGACAGGAGGCCAGCCCGTTCTCACAGATGGCTGGTGTCCCCATCCTCACCAGTTAAGGATCCGGAGCAGTGACAGTGAAGGGAGGCACAGCAGGTGCAGGCCAGAGGATGAGTGGGGGCAGGGGGAACAGGAGGGCACACCCTACCAAAGAGACCAAACTTCCCAGACGTCACTGTGTGCCAGCCAGGCAGTGAGTGTGGCCAGGTCTGCGGTTCAGGCCCCCGCCCCGTGCCTTGCAGGCCCTCCTTCCACTGCATGGGGATGTGGGCACACCCCACCTGCCTCATCGCTGCCAGCAGCAAGTACCTGCTATGCAGCTGTGGGCCCTGCCCTGGGGTGTCAGAGCTTGGATCCCACTCTGAGAGGGGCCTGCTGCATGGCCCTGGGAAGTTGCTGGGCCTCTCTGAGCTTCAGTGTCCCTGCCTGTAAAATGGGCAGTATGCTCAGAGCGAATGAGTGGATCACACATGTGAAAGGCCAGCCTGGGGGAGGCTCATTCAAGAGGCATTTCGCTTGGGTTTTTTAGGAGTAAGTGTCTCTTGTGAGCCTTGCAGCTAAAGCAAGATGGGGGTGGGCAGGGGATAGCCTCTGGGGGAGCTGGGGTTGCTGACCAGGTCATGTCAGTGGCGCCAAAGCAGTGCCCAGGCTCTGGGCTGTAGCTGCCATGGAGGCTGTCTGTCATCTGGTGTGCACCCTCAGTGCCGGGGCCTGGTCTTGCTACTCTGGCAGGGGCCCCATGTGCCCAGGCAGACCTGTGGCAGGCCACCGCCCAGTCCTGCCCCATCACTGTGGCTCTTGTCTACAGAGTGTGTTGCCCAGAGTGGCCTGGCCTCCCTGTGGCAGCCCTGCCCCAACCCTGATGCACAGGGCTGCAGGCCAAGCTTTACTAGGCAGGTGCCACTCTTAGCTATTCTGTCCTCTTCTGGGGTTGCCAGGCCACCTCCCATGCAGAAACTGCCTGCCACTTACACAGCCCAATGTGCTGACCAATGAGGGGTGATCACCGAGTCCCAGGCACCATGGGAGACCCAGGGGCAGGGGGTTGGCCCAGTCCCAACACTGAGCTTGTGCAGGGCTCTCAGCTGGAGCACTTAAGTCCCAATGCCCAGGCTCAGCCAGACCAACCCATCAGAACACTCATCAGCCAGTGCCTGGCATCACTAGCAGGCACTCAGAACTAAGACTCAGAGATGAGAAGACCGGAAGGGATGTGAACAGACTCCAGCCCTGGCCAGTCCCAGGGTGATCTTCCAGGTCCACCACCCACCAGCTCCAAGGCCTTGGCAGACCCCTGCCTTCCCTAGTCCTTGGTTTCCCTATCTGTAAAACAGACGGGAGTACTTTCACCCTCCTGGATTCTTGGGAAGATTAGACGAGAAGTCAGCCACCCGATATGTGCTGTGGTGTCATCCACAGAGGCCAGAGGCTTTGATCCTCACAGGTACCTGAAAACAGAGGCACTGTTACTGCCACTTACAGGAAAGGGGACAGCACAGAGGCTCAATAGTTCACAGTTCATGAAGCCATGCAGCCAGTAGAGAAGGGAGCTGGAGATGCAACCAGGATGATGATGGTGATGGCGGTGGTGAGGGTAGTGGTCGTGGTCGTGATATGTAACACGTGTGTGTGTGCTAAGTCCTTCATTTGTGTCCGACTCTTTGTGACCCTCTGCACCACAGCCCACCAGGCTCCTCTGTCCATGGGATTCTTCAGGCAAGAATACTGGAGTAAGTTGCCATGCCCTCCTGCAGGGGATCTTCCCGACCCAGGGATGAAACCTGCATCTCTCATGTCTCCCGCATTGGCAAGCGGGTTCTTTACCACTAGTGCCACCTGGGAAGCCCATGTAACACTTCCATAGCATTTACTCCTTTAATTCTCACAATTAACCAATGATTGTCTCCAATTTACAGGTGAGGGCAGGGAGGCATAAAGAGGGTGAGTAAATCACCTGCTTAAAGCTACATAGCCAGGAAGTGCCAGAGCAGGGATTCAGAGCAACAGAACTTGTAGTCTGTGTCAGGAGCTCCCCTGTGAAGCTGTCCTGCCTCCCACAAAGGTACCCAGTGAGAAGAGCACAGGGCTGAGCCTGGAGTTGAGAGTGAGAACTCTGTGGAGGGGCCAGGGTTGTGCAGGGGATACGGTTTGAGCTGTGTTTTGAAGGATGCATATAGGGGCTGGGTGGGAGGGTCTGCCCGGTATGAGTGGGGCTCTCTAATGAACCCTCTCAGACGGAGTCCCACACCAGGGAGCCGCAATCCCCGAGTCACTTGTCCCACTGACCCAGCTTCCCTCCTGGGCTTGGGGCTTAGGCCCTCTCCGCCTCAACCCTCCCACCCACCTGGAGTCTTGCCTTCAGACCTGATCCAGGCCACACCTAGTGCCAGATGCGCTGGGAGTTACTGGACTCAGGCAGGGACAATAGGCTTCCGAGGGGGTATCACCAGCAGGCACAGGCCTCGGAGCCCCTGCCTCGCCAGAGCCCTTGCTTACCACCTCCTCCCCATGTCTTACTGCTCCCTCAGCCATACCACAGGACACAGCCAGAAAACTCCAAACTTGGGAAGAAACTTGGACTCCCCGCCCCACCTCAGTTCCTTTTTCTGGATATACACCCGCATTCGGCAAACACCACTGGCTGTCTCTTCCTCCCTCACCAACCAGGCCCGATCTGCCCCCTGGAGCGACCACCCTGGCTCAGGTGGCAGCGTGGCCACTGGCCCACCTGGCTGTTGGCAGGACTGTTTGGCAGCAAGGCTTGGGGTGTCCACTGGGGATTTCCATCTCTACTTCTGCCAGGGAGCACTCTGGGGAGATTAGCTGCTCTGGGTGAGGGGCAGAACAGGTTCCCAGCTCTTGGCTCTTAGACCAGTTACTCAAGCTTTGGGCTGCTTGCACCCATGGCCATCCCATCACCTTCTTGTCCCGAAGATCAGTGGGACAGGGGTGGGACACCTGTATTGGCTGGCAGGCTGGGCCCTCAGGCTCCTTCCTGAGTCCCTCTTTTCCAGTGGGACTCTACTCGAGAGACAGAAGGAAAGACAGAAGCGACGTCTGTCAGCCAAGCCTGCCTCCTCAATGTTCTCATTCAATCCCCCCACTCCTCTGGAGGTCAGTGCCTCTGCTCAACCCATTTTACAGATGAGCACATTGAGGCTCAGGGAGGCTTGGTGGTAAGTGATGGAACCTGAACCCCCATGCCTGTGTCTCTCCTCTGCTGTCCCTCCCAGTTCCTAAGGCTCCTTTCCCTTCTCTTGGGGTCCCAGCTACAGCTATTTCTATCCAGCACCCCCTTCCCTCACCTAATGGGGCCTGTGCTCGAATGCAGTGGTACCAATGTGTCTATCTATACCACCATAAGGACAGTCTCCGCTGCCTGTCACTCACCACTCTGCCTCCTGGGCTGATCTGCACTGGGCAGTTTTGCGGCCCGTGCTGGCCCTGAGGAGAGCTTGGTGAGTTACTCTTGTCACCACTGCCACCCTCACCATCGGTATCACCCTGCTTTGTTGTTTCTGCAGGCCCCTGAGGGCCCAGTCCATAGTGCTCTGGACCGTCAGATGACTGCCTCCTATGCCAAGAATCAGTCTGACCCTGCGGCCTCTCCCAAGCCCAGGTACCCAAGGAGCAGCTCCTGTTTGAGGAGACAGGACTGGGTCCTGCACAGGAACTGTCTAGTCCAGCATCTGGCCCTCCAGGCAGGGGAGTGAGGACAGGACGGCTGTGCAGCAGACTGGCACTAACGGAGCCCACTCTGGAACAGCCTGGGGTGAGGGGCCCAGGGCACTCAGCTTTCATTCTGATTACATCAAACTTCCCTCCCACCGGGGCACATGTGTCCTGGGAGTGTTTAAATGAAAAGCACAAGGATGGAGAAGTATTTCCAGGAACCGCGTGGGGCTTGGGGAGGGGCGAGCAGGCTGTGGGGTCTCCAACGCTCACCTCTGGCCAGTGGTCCTGGGCAGGGAGGTCCTCCCGCCTCTGCCCACTGCTTCCAGCCACTAGAACAGCCCACAGCTGCTGGGCAGGAGCTTGGCAGATGTTGAGCATGGGCCTGGGGCCACCTGGCTCCCCTAAGGCCACCCAGGGCGATGCCTGAGTGGAGCATGGCCAGCGTGTTCTGAGGACTCTGCCCTGGATCTGGAAATGGGGTGTTGAGCCCAAAGTGACCTGAATTCAAATATCATTCCGACAGAGAAGAGCAGAGACCAGGAGCGGAGACTGAGTCCAGGCCCCAGGATGGGGAACTTGAGCCAGGCCCCAGCAGGTGCAGCTCAGAGACTGTGCTTGCAGAAGGGTGGAGCAGGGCCAGGCCCAGTGGGAAGGGAGGGGCCTCCGGGTGGGGGAGGGGGACCTTCATCAAACAGGAGGGTCCTCGTCGGAAGGGAGGGGCCTCGTGGAAGGGGAGGGGCCTCGTGAGAGAGGTGGGGCCTGCTGGGCTAAGGCTGTGATCTGCCCTCAGGGGACCTCCTGCTCCAGGCTCATCCTGTCATACGATGTGGACGTGAGCCGGGCAGAACCCCGGTCCAGAGGCACCTGCTGGGTCCAGACTACGGCAGAGCTGGCCCTTGGACTGGTCTGGAACCTTTCCAGGACATGGTTTTCCCAACAATAAACTGCTCTGAAGAGCTGGGGTGACCCTGGAGCCCAAGAGACCACTCAGCCTCTCATCCCCATGGCTTTGCCCTGGGAAACCCAACATCTTGGTGGACCTGGGGACACTGTGCACGAATCCCTCAGCTGCTGGCCTCGGGGGTAACTCTGAGCCTGTGATTGATGGAGAAAAACCCATGGGGGAGTCCAGGTCCAGTCACTACTGCCCCTCTGCCTCACTCTTCTTCCCTGCTTTCTCCTCCACAGGCTCCTTGCACCGCTCACCTTGCTGACACCTGTCACCTCCGTCTCTGCAGATGCCCAGACTCCACCTTCTTATTCTCAAATGAGAAGCTGAGACTCAGATTAACTTACCTGCTATCACTATAACTAGTGGAAGCAGGGTAGTGGCTTTCTGTTGCTATGTTCAAATCACCCCACACTTAGCAGCCGCCATGGCACACACTTATCATCTCACCGTTTCTGTGGGTCCAGAGCCCAGAAGTGGCTCAACCTTGAGTAAGGCTGTGTCTCACCTGGAGGCCCCATTCCTGGGAAGCTCCTCCCCCAACTGTGGGTGGGGCCTCAGTTCCTCCCAGGTGGATTCTCCCTCAGGCTGCCTGAGCGCCCTCACTACCTGGCTCCCCCAGGTAAGCAATCAGAGAGTCAGGAGGAAGCTCAAGGCCTGTCATGACTGTGCCCAGAACCACTCACATTCCTGCCCAGGTCAGCCCTCTTCAGCTGGAACAGACCATACGTGGCAGGGACACCAGGAGGCGGGTCCATTGGAGCTAGACCTCCCATCCTTGAGGCTGGTGGCCACAGACAGGGTGGAAACCCAGCCCTTGCCTGACTCTAACCCCAGCTGCTGACCGGTCTGTCCTCTGTGTGTCCAGGGCCCACTTGGCGCCCTCGAACATGTTCCCCATATGCCAGCCCTCCCTCTCAGCGGTAGGCTCCATGCTCACAATCTGCAAATGTTCCCCTCCCCAAGAACGCTGCTGCCAGCACATCTGTGTTTTGCTTTAATCAAGTGAAAAGGTGTGACCCAGACGCCCCCAGCAGTTTGGGCTCATTAAGCTGGAGGTGTGAACAAAATCAGTGGAGGGAAAGCCTGCTGCCTGGTCTCCTGGGCCCCCAGGTGCTCCAGCTGGAAGCGTTTTCCTAGGGGAAAGCTAGAGGTCAAGAATGGAGGGGACCTCAGGGCAAGCTGTCAGGTGGGGAGGCTCCAGTCTCAGTTGCTCTCTGTGGAAGCATCCCATTCATTCCACTCCCACTGACTGAGCACCTACTCGGGGTCTCTGTTGAGGGGCGGGTGATAAAGATGCTGGTGACACCAGTAGCGTCACAGTTAGTTGAGAGTGTCCACAGTTGCCATTGATGAACAGCTTTAAGTGTCCCAGCTCCTGGATCCTCCCAGCGGGATTGAACCGGGAACGGAGGTGGGAGCTGCCATGGTCTGTTTCATAGACGGAAGCACGTGGATGCCAGCAGCACCACCACACATTCTTGGGGCTCTCAGCTGGAGGCAGGTGCAGACTGAGTGGCCAGTGCCCCATAGCCCTGCCGAGGCTGCCCCCCACCAATCCTTTCCCGGGGGCACTTCTCCTTCCAGACTCCTCCAGATGCCCCAGGAACAAGGAGGCGCTCATTTTCCGTGGCCTCCCAGCTCCAAAGGGCTGCCATGCAAGGCGGCGCTCAGCACTGTACACACAGGAATGGCCCCCTCCGACCACACAGACGGCCGTGGGGAGACCATAGCGGCCAAGATCCCAGTAGCCTGTCTCTTCCTCTTTCAAGTCATCCCATCCTTCAGGGGTCGTCGAAGTACTCAGCAGGACACCTAGGCACATGGTTTTGTGTGCCAGTTTTTAAGTATTAGTATCTAGGAGTTATTTTATGTTGTTGGTATTCAGCCAGAGATGGCTATGAGCAAGTCTAGCATTTCTCTGTAGCTTCACTGGTGTAGTTTGTGTGGCCCTGTCGTCCTGCTGTTTTCCTCTCTCCTGACTCAGTATGCCCCAGGCAGTACTTAGGTTGTTTCCTGGTTGTGGAAGCAACTCCTGTTGAGGACACAGCTGTGGAGACCACTCATTCTTGATGGAAGGGGCTGTCTTGCGCTGTGTGGGGAAGATTTTGGTTTTAGGCACGGCAACACAAGCCTGCTTGTACATTTAAGACTCTCACAGCCACGAAGAGGCTAAAGGCCCAAGACAGGGAGTAGAGCTCTGTCACTTTGTCAGAGAGTGTGTGGACACTGGGAGCCTCAGTTTCCTCATTTGTAAACTAGGGACGACACAGTCCTGGTGTCACATGGCCCTCAGACCCTCCGCCTGGAAGTGTACCCCTCCCAGGGCCCTGGGACCTCCATGTCTGAAAGCCCCCATGGCCTTGCCTGACTTGATTTTGGTCCAGGTTACTGTCTGTCTTGGCTCGGACTGCGTGTTTCTCACACTTCTGGAGCCTGGACATGTGAGTCTCTGTGCCTGAAGAGAACTCACTTCCTGGCATCTTCTCACTGTGACCTCACCGGCTGGACAGCAGAGGGAAGCAGGCTCTCCTGTGACTAATCCCATCCTGGGGGTTCCACCCTCATACCTCAAATAACCCCAATTGTCTCCCAAAGACCTTGCTTCTTAGCACTGTCACACGAGGGTGGGATTTCAACATGTGAATTGCGTGGAGGAGATTCACTCTATAACATCATCAATGGCATATGACTTGTTTGTATAACTATTCCCTTTTCTCCGCGTGATCATGTTAAGAGACAGGAGGGCAAGGGCTCTGTTTACATCCTCGGTAGCCAGACCACACCTGGGGACACAGTGGCACCGGCACAACCACCCACTGGCCCATCGTGAGCTGTGGGAAGCTGTGGGGTCCTGTGTTGCTTAGCTGAGGTGGTGGCGTGATGGTAAGAATTTGCAATGGCTGCTGATCAGGCTCCTTTTCCCGTTGTGTGCCTGGTGGAAAGAAAACCCTAGGAATCCTACAAGTGTTTTGAGGACTGGAGGTGAGAGTGCAGCCACAGAGACTCAATGATAGGCAGGGGCTACCTGGAGACGGAGAGGAGTCATGTCCTCGTGGGCATCCTTGAAGTGTTTCCTTGTCCCCTCCCCATTTAAAAGTTATTTTATAGTCTAGTTGAACTTTTATCTTTACCGAAGGCATACACAGCTATCCATTCACACAGTTTAAGAAACCACCCTTCCCTTCCCAATCACCAGAGGCATGACTTTTGGCTGATTCCTTGATATTTACCACCACATGTCCAAAGAGCTTCCAAGGTCACCCTGTTACAGTTTACTTCTGCGATGAACACCTGGCTTCATTCTGTCCCTCCATCCCACACCCTTCCTGTGTCCCCATCCCTCCAAGACAGGCTGGAGGGGAACTGCCTAAACTCAGATAGATCGGTGTCAGTGTTTGCATTATTTGTTGTCATTCAGTTGCTCAGTCATGTCTGACTCTTTGTGACCCCGTGGACTGCAGCATGCCAGGCTTCCCTGTCCTTCACCATTTTCTGGAGACTGCTCAAACTCATCCACTGAGTTAATGATGCCATCCAACCATCTCGTCCTCCGTCGCACCTTCTCCTCCTGCCTTCAATCTTTTCCAGCATCATGGTCTTTTCCAATGAGTCAGCACTTCTCATCAGGTGGCCAAAGTATTGGAGCTTCAGCTTCAGCATCAGTCCTTCCAGTGAATATTCAGGATTCAAAGGATTGATTTCCTTTAGGGTTGACTGGTTTGATCTCCTTGCAGTCCAAGGAACTCTCATGAGTCTTCTCCAGCACCACAGTTGGAAAGTATCAATTCTTTGGTGCTCAGCCTTGTTGCAGTTCTGCAAATGCTATCTGAACCAAGCCTCCTAGAGCTACAGGATACTTTGCCTTTACTGCTGTTTTCCCAGTATTTAATTATTGCCTATTTTCTCTTGACCAGTTTTCTACGTACTTATCCTTCTTCTACCCCCAAACTCTCCCTCGATGCTTCAGATCTTCTCTCATTAGAGCAAACACACCCATTATTCCCCCAGCTTCACCTTCCTGAGGATGACTGGTCCTGTCTGGTGGGAGACCCAGAGTCCAGGATGCTAGGATCTGACTCAAGTAGTCACTAGACCACTCCAGTTGCTGTGCTGGCAACAGATTGAGGGGGTTGGGTGTGCAAGCAAGGAAGCCAGGAGGAGGCTATTTTAGTAATCGGGTATAGGACCAGGCTCCCCGCTCCTCTGGTTACAGTGGGTGGTGGTGGGAAGTGGCTGGACTCTGAAAGATGCCAAAGGAGAAACCAACAGGACTGCATGGGAGGCGAGAAGGAAGGAGAGGAGAGGAGTGTCCCTGACCCCACAAACGATGGATACAACAGGAGCACTGATTAACATCCTCAGGCAGGGGCAAGTTCTAGTCCATCCACACTGTTGTCACAGATGCCACAGGCTGGGGGGTGGGGCGGGGAAGGGGGTAGTTATTCCAGTTATCGATGCTAGAAGTCCAAGGTCAAGGTGCCAGCAGACTCAGTGTCTGGTAAGAGACCCTTCCAGGTTCGTAGAACAGGTCCTCTCACTGTGCCCTCACCTGGAGAAGAGGTGAGGGAGCCCCGTGGGGTCTCTTTTCTAGGAACAATGATCCCATTCATGGAACCCCTGCCCTAATGACCTAATCACTTCCCTGAAGGCCTAATTCCCTGAATGACCTAATCACTTCCTGACACCATCACATTGAGGGGTCCGGACAGACATTCAGATCATAGCAAGGAAGATCCCAAGTTCAGGTGGGGCCACGTCCACGTGGCTATCAGGTCAAGGATCGTCCCCACCCCCAGGCTAGGAAACAGCCGGGTTGTTCGCCCAAGGGCTGTGGGTCTACTGCCACTCACTCCCACCAGGAGGTTCTGATGATTTTCTTGAATTTCTTCGGTGATTCCTCCTTTGTCTTGTCTGCGGTCCCTTCCTGAAACTATTACACTTTTCTTACTGGACTGCTTGGAGGCCCGGGGATCTTGTCATCTTTCCTCTCCATCGCAGTCATTCTGCTGCTCCTGGGAAATTTCCAGGCTCTCCTCCCTCAGGCTCCACGTCTTCAGCACCCTGGGGGGTTCACGACCCCGATGGTGCCACCGCCCAGCCCTGGATCGGCCCGCCCCTGCCCGCGGCGCCAGGGGAGGAGGGCGGGAAGCGCGCTGGCTCTAACCGTGTGTCTGCGGCCCCACAGAGTGCATGTTTGTTCATTTGTTACTTAGGAGAAGTATCACGTTTCGGTCAAGTGGACTTCGTGCCCAGCTCCGCCCCACAGGGAGTTAGCACACCTGCGGCGCCTGATTCCCAGCCCGCTTTGGGGCCGGGAGCGGCACCGACCCCCCGAGGGGAACGTTCGCGCCCGGAACCCTCGCCGCCGCGCCGCGTCGCACCGAGGGAATGAGCTTGGGTGCCGGACGCGCGGTGCCGGGTACCGCGGTTCCTGTTCCGGTTTTGACCCGGCTAGGAAGAGGTGCGCGACCCCAGCCTGCGGAGGTAGAGCCCGCCCCCTCACCCCTCACCCTTCACCCCTCTTACCCCGCCCATCGCGTCCCGCCCCGCCCCGCCCCCTCCCACGCAAGGGCCGCGTCACGTGGGGACCCTCCCTGGCCTTCTTGGTGCTGAGGCTACGTCCCGGCGCCTAGGGTGTGGGAGGGAGTCGAGTTCAAGTTCAGCCAGCGTTGGAGGGGAACGTCATCTGTTGTGACGGAAGCAAATCCATTTCCTTCCTCATTGGCCGGTGGAATCCTCACACAGTCTTTTACACTAAAGAGGAGGTGGTAGTGAGGGGGCCTCTGAAGGATGATTAGGAGTTTACCGAAAAGGGGAAGGATGACAACGTAGAGGTGGAAAGAGGAACCACGTGTTTGGGAAGTCTGTAGATTTCCAGCCCGGGGAGGGGCCATGTTTGGAGGCCTAAGCAGGGACATTTGGGGGTAGGGGGCACCGGTGCTGAGCCCTGAAGCACACAGGTCCACAGTGGGCTTCCGAGGGCCCCTGGTGGTTCTGATGTGAAACGTAACAGACCAGCAAGTCTCGCGACCTTTCCTCAGCCCCTGCTGGGCCCGTGCTGCATGCAGAAGATCACTCTTAAAGGCAAACAGATTAAACCACAGGCCAGGGGTCATAAGCTTCTTCCCTCCAGCTGGCATCTTTAAAATGGTATTTTATGTCCAAATATGGATATGGGTTTAAGCATTTGTTTTCTTCCTTTTTGTTTTCGTTTTTTTAATACAGTGTGAATGTCTGTGACTTAAAAATGTAACTTTGAAAACAGCTCCCAAACCGCAGGTTGCGTGCTGAAACAAGTGTTCCACCCCAGAGGGAGAGTGTGGTCCCCTCTCCTGCCCCACACTTCCACCCAGGCCTCAAGACAGAGGACAGGAGGGTGGGGGGTAGGTGGTGCTGATCCATCAGGTGCCATTTTATTCATTTCGAAACCAGCCGCCTTCATTTGAATGCAAGTATCATTCTTATCGAGTAATTTTTGTCACACGGCTCCGTGGTGAGCAAGGTGCTGAGCATGGCTGGTCCACTCAGTGGGTTCTCACAGGAACTGAAGGCTCAGACAGGTGAGGAAAGCTCAGAAGAACCAGTGAATGTTGCAGTCTGGGTCTGTTTTGACTAAACCAGCACCCTGGTTAGAACAGGACAGATGTTATCATCTTCCAGGTGTCAGGCTTGTGTCCTGAGAGGGCCATGCGCCTCAGTGCTCGAACCTGAGAACCTGATGGTCAGAGCACCGAGTGGCCCCTGCTGGGTCTCTGCTGGGCTCCAGCCACCTGGCAGAATCTGAACGCAGGGTGGCCTTCCCAGGAGCAGGCGTCTTGCTCCCCACAATTCAGGTTTCCGTGCTCTTGGCTGGGATCCTTTCCTGCTGCACACTGTGGTGGTGGTCTCATGATGTTGGTTGACTGAGACAGGGAAGATTCACGGCCGTGTTGCACTTACTTGGTGGCAACATCACTCCAGTCTGTACCACTGTGAGTGAGGATAGCCCGTGACCAAGTGCACCTGTGTTTAGGAGGCAGGGCTCTTCATGAGGCAGCTGGTCTGTCTGGACCTGGACCCCCTCAGGACACAGTCCTCTGCCCTGACCTGATGGTTTTTGCTGCTCCCCATGACCTTGGACATGTCTGTGACCATGGACAGAAGAGCCTGGCAGGCTACAGTCCATGGGATCGCAAGAGTTGGGCACGACTTAGCAACTAAACCATCACTGTGACCTTGGAGGTTTTAGCTCTATTGAACAACTGGAAGATGAGTGGCTTCAGGAGCACATGAAAGCTGTTCTGAAGGGGTGACCCCTGTTCCCACACATTTGGCCAGAGAATAAGTTAGTGCAGCCTCTCTGCAGGCCACTTGGGCCATATTTACCCAATTGAAAATCACTATTTTGACGCTCAAGGGTGAGCAGCAGAGGCCCTTCTCAGCTTCTGCTTCACAGACACCTCTGGGTGAGCGCAGCTAAACAAATGTCCGCCCCAGATTTCTTCCCTGCAGGCTGATGTGACAGGCTCCCTGTCTCCCCAGCTACAGCCACCTGCCCCACTGTGCCACAGAACACCCGTTTCCACACGGAGCCAGCCAGTCTCGCCACCTCCCTGCCCTGGGACACTGGGGTCAGGTCACTGCTGCTGGATACCGCCTGGCGGTGCTCTGAGTGCCCGTGTAGCAGGCCTTCCAACCGACTTAATAGCTGACTTATTCATTCTCCATGTGAGACTTCCGTGAACTGCTAGCTTTAATTAAGAGAAGAAGGCCATTGTCTCATTTTTATTTACTTTTGTCATTTTGAGAAATTAAAGAGTTATCGATAGTTACAAACACCCTGTAGATACACCATCCAGAACACATAATTTTAATATTTTCCTGCCTCTTTTCTGTATCAAAATGTTTACGCTGGGGTTGAAATATTCCATTTTAAAATATAAGCATCATTTACTAAATTTTTATTTTCTTGGGCTCCAAAATCGCTGCAGATGGTGACTGCAGCCATGAAATTAAAAGATGCTTGCTCCTTGGAAGAAAAGCTATGACAGACTTAGACATTGTATTAAAAAGCAGTGGCATTACTTTGCCACTAAAGGTGAGTATAGTCAAAGCTATGGTTTTTCCAGTAGTCACGTTTGAATGTGAGAGTTGGACCATAAAGAAGGCTGAGCGCTGAAGAATTGATGCTTTTGAACTGTGGGTGTTAGAGAAGACTCTTGAGAGTCCTTCGGACAGCAAGGAGATCCAACCAGTCCATTCTAAGGGAAATCAATCCTGAATATTCATTGGAAGGACTGATGCTGAAGCTGAAGCTCCAATACTTTGGCCACCTGATGTGAAGAGCTGAAGCCCCTGATGCTGGGAGAGATTGAAGGCAGGAGGAGAAGGGGATGACAGAGGACAAGATGGTTGGATGGCATCACCAGCTTGATGGATATGAGTTTGAGCAAGCTCTGGGAGATGGTGAAGGACAGAGAAGCCCAGAGTGTTGCAGTTCATGGGGTCACAAAGAGTCGGACATGACTGAGAGACTGAACAACAGCTAGACTTTTAAAATCTGATCAGAAAAATCATACATGCTCATTGCATAAAAACTGCAGAGAGTGGAGAAGCACGAAGAAGAAAACAAAGCCACCTGCCACCTGGAGGCATTCCCATGCCCGGGTGGGATGTCCTTCCCCTGGGCATCACTGAGGGGGCTTGTGCGGTCAGGTCCTGGCCCAGCCCCACACACGTGTATGCGCCCTGCTCCCTTCAGATCTTACGGATCACCCAGGTCAGCCCCAGTTTTTCAGTATCAGAAATGATGCTGCAGTGAAGACCCAGGGTGAACCTTCACATACATTGCTGATTATTTCCTTAGGACGCGTTTGAAAAACAGCCATAGGAAGAGGGCTTGCATTTCCTATTTTCATGTTTCATCTTGAAGGGACTACTGTATGTCCAGTCAGATGGCCTCATTAGGCTGGGGGCACCGACCAGTTAATGTGCATTGTCTCTTGGGGCAGCTTGCAGCATGGTCTTGACCTTCCTTGCCCAAAGCCTTTCTCACCACTCATGGTGTCGCAGAGTGGTCAGGGCCTGCTGGCTAGCCAGGCCTGGGCCTGGGAGCTGCTTTTCCTGCTCCTCTGTGGCCGTGGGCAGGTGGCTTCACCTCTCTATTTTCCTTGGAGGCACTGCTCTGACTGCCAGCTCACTGCATCCGTTCTGGCCAGCCCCATGTGCAGTCAGAGGTCAGCTAGCCCTCCTGCCCTGGCTGGGGGGTAGGGTGGGGGAGGGCATGGAAAGTGGGGTTCAGCCCTGTTTTTTCCAGTTCAAGTCCCGGAACCCCAGCTTTTCGCTGGGGTGGTGCAGCCCCTGATTCCCCAGAGGGAGCAGCAGACAGATGGCTCGCCCCTCCTCAGCCCCTTGTGGTAGAGGAAGGCCGCTTTAGTGGTCTTGCTGGCAGCAGTGTGATACTGCCCACGACGCCCTGTGAGGCCTGGTGGGTAGATGGGTGAGAGCAGCAGCTACTCCTGGCTGTCCATCTGTCTGCTCCTCAGCACCCCAGAAGATGCTGCCACTTTAGCAGGCATCCCTGAACATCTCTCTTGCACTGTCACCAGCAAAGGTCAGGCCTCAGGCCGCAACCCAGAAATAGGCGGTAGGTTTTCTGTTTACGGTTTCGCTTTGTTTTCGTTTCTCTGCCCTTAAAGCAAATAGAGAAGGATTTGCTAGAAGTGAGAAGGGGAAGCACTGAACCCTGGTTTGCTTTTCAGTGGCTCGCTTTCTCTCTGAAACTGGTACGTCCCACATGTTCATTACATTCCTTGTCTTCTCTCGTCCAGCCGAGCTGTTTTCTTAGAACTTGTCAGGTTTCCTATGGTAACAAAAATCCAGAGGTGTGAATGGCTATGAGCCCACCTCTGAACCCTGCATAGAGGGTAAGCCATAAGACACTCCAGCGTTTGGTCGCTGCCTCTGAAAGGGGCGTGGGCCACCCGTGCCCTGGAGGGTCCATGGTAGTTGAGGCCTGGAGCCTTCCGGAGCAGCTGCTGGGGCCAGGCAGGCGTCTCCCCCATTCCAGGCTTCTGCCTGCTGGGCCTGGAGGCTGGCAGACCTTGTGTCAGGAGCCCCTGCTGCGGGGAGCAGGTGGCCAGCAGGCTGCACAGGGAGGGGCTCAGGACAGGCCTTTACTACTGGGGGTTGTGTTTGTTTTGTTAGGTAATTGTAAAGTGCTGTGTGTAATCTTTTTTTAAGTGAAAAACAGAGGGCAAAACTGTTTGGTACTCATAACGAACACAACACATTCTCTTTCCCCTGGAGCAAGTTAGTGACAGAGAAAGTGAGGCTTGTCAGGAAGAGGATGCCTGAATCTGGGGCAGGGTTGGGGGGCTGGGGTGGGGGAAGGCCACCGAGTCGTGGGTGAGGGGCCACCTGCTCATTTCAGCCTCTGACATTCAGAAGAGCCCTCTGGGGTCCCTGTGCCTGTCCTCTGTACCTCGAACATGGAGAGATGCTTCCCCCCACAGCACAGCCAGGATCAGGCCATTTCCTTGTGCTCTCATGGGCGAGGCAGACATGAGGTCTGGCATGATGGCTAATGGGAAACAATGGCTGGGAGTGAAAAGCTCTGGCTGGACTCTGGGGTCTGATTTAGGAGCAGGCTGACTTGGAATTTTCTCATGGGTGAGATAGGGTTAACAAAGGTTGCCCTGTTTATTGAACAAGGCAGTTGAAGATGAAAACACATCATGATATATTAAGTGTAGTATCACTGTCAAATAGCACTTGTTAAAAATCCTCTAGGAGGACTTTCCTCGTGGTCCAGTGGCTAAGACTCTGCTCCCAGTGCAGGAGGCCCGGGTTCAATCCCTAATCAGGGAACTAGATCCTACATGCTGCAACTAACACCCAGTGCAGCCAATTAAGGAAATAGTTTTAAAAAATCCTTTAGGAACAACACGGAAAGCTGGTTCACCCATCATCCCCTGGTCAGGGACTCTGCTCTGGCCAAGAGCACCGAGGTGGAGCAGAGGTGGGCCTTGGGACAGGGCAGGCAGTGGTCTGTGGACCTCGCAGGCCACCCTGGTGCTGAATGGGAACCATCTTCAGTGGTACTGGGAGGCAGGCGGGTTCCTGACTGCTCCAGTTGTGGGGAGGCGTGGAGAGGGTGTGCCCAGGTCCCTGGCCACCCAGGGTGGGTAGGGTCCTAGAGCAGGGCACAAAGTCGGGCTGGCCCTTCCCCAGGCTTCCTGCTCTCAAGCAGTCTGAAGAATTCCAGGTGCATGTGGCAGGTCACGGCCCTCCTGTCTGTGTTGGTCATCGTTTTGTTATCAGGTTGTGGGGGAGAAAAAGGGAGTTCTCTTCTAGCTTAAAAAACAGACGTGCAGACCGTGAGCGTGCCGCCTCTGACATCTGCTCTGCTTTAGACAAGTTCTTAGATGAACACAGTGGGGCGAGTGTCCAGAGCAGAAATGAGCCCTGTGTCTGTATCCAGCTCGCTTGAGTCTCCAGGCCCCTGCTGAGGGCGAGGGAGCACAGTTCGGGGGCTGGGGTGGGGTTTAAGGCACCGACCCCACACAGCTGGAAATGCAAGTAACCTCATGGTCAGCCCTCTTGTGCATTCTCAGTCTCCTCTTTCATGTCGTGGAAAGACGTAAGTAGTTGAGTTCTGTTTCTCCTTGACTTACCTAGCTTAGTTCGTTGTTTTAGAATCTTGTGTTTTTAAAATCCTTAACGTAATGAGATTAAATAAAAAACCTTTTAAGTACCAAAGGCATGCATCGAGAGGGCGTTAGTGCTTCCTGTCTTGGGATGACCCCTGACTGGAGGTGAGGCCATCTCTCCTGGCCACTGTGGGAGTCAGGCAGGGACAGGCTGTGACCTCAGTGTCCTCTTTTCCTGCCCAGGTACCGCGAGCTGGTGTCTGCTGCCACGATGCCATTTCCACACGTAGGAATGGCCCTCCGGCGCCTGGCCTGGGCCATGGCCTCCTGCAGGCTGGCCCCCTGGACACGTGGAGTGAGTGGTCCCCTGCACACGGCCCCGGCCGCACGCTCGGACTGCAGTGCCCCAGTCTTCAGCCGCGCCCCAGCCTTCGGGGACAGGCTTGCCCTCGTCGACCAGCACGGCTGCCACACGTACAAGGACCTCTACTCGCACAGCCTCCGCCTGTCCCAGGAGATCTGCCGGCTCCGGGCATGTCCCGACGGGGACCTCCGGGAGGAGCGGATCTCCCTCCTGTGCTCCAACGATGTCTCCTTTGTGGTGGCACAGTGGGCTGCATGGATGAGCGGCGGTGTGGCTGTCCCTCTCTACAGGAAGCACCCCCGGGCCCTGCTGGAGTACTTCATCCAGGACTCGCGCAGCTCCGTGGTCCTTGCCAGCCCAGAGCATGTGGAGCTCCTAAGCCCAGTGGCCCAGAAGCTGGGAGTCCCACTCCTGCCTCTCCCTCCCACAGTCTACCACAGGGTGGCTGAAGACCTCAAAGAGGGCTGGGTGCCAGAGTGGGACTGGAGAGACAGGGGCGCCATGATTGTCTACACCAGCGGGACCACTGGGAGGCCCAAGGGCGTCCTGAGCACCCACGACAACATCAGGGCCGTGGTGAGTGACCGGGCTGCCACCTTCGAGAGGGGTGAGCTGGGTCCCTGCGGTCAGTCCCTGCAACAGCTGTGGCCAGACAAGTGCCTTCCTGGGGGCCTTCTGTTCGCATGCTCATGATGGCTCTCATCATCCCCCCCCACCCTGCTGGAAGCACTTGTAGGGTCAGGGCCATGGAACCACCAGCCCCACTGGCTGTGTAGGGGTGCTGTGCCCAGGTGCCAGGGTTATGGGCCCCCCAGGGCTCCTCCAGCACAGGATGGGCCACTGTACATGGGGGGAGGTTTTCAAAGAAACCAGCTGCAAGTGAGTACCAGGACAGTGCCCTCATCACCTCAAAGTGCGGCTTCTTTGGGAAGCAAGAGAGCAGGAGGTGCGTGCCATGGCTCAGGTGTTAGTCTGCATTCTGTGACCTCAGTTACCACCTTTGTAAAGCTCCGCAGCTGCTTTATTCATCTGTAGTTTATACTCTTCTTTCTTCCAAGAAGTATCTGCATGTATGGCAGGAGCGAGAAACAAGTTCAGACCCACCAGAGGGAGGCCAGAGGTCTGGCTAATTCAGTCCATAAGTCAGCGTGAACCGAGTCGAGCTGGCTGCAGGCCAGGCGAGATTACAGACTGTCTCTGTCTCCCAGGAGAGGCCATCTCTGGGCCAGTATTTCGGGGGGGTGGCAGTCACTACGGCACACACGAGGACAGGCTCGGCAGTGACTCAGAAGTTTTTGGTGGAGCTGGGGAGAAAGAGGTGCTGGAATCACCAGGGTCAGACTGGCAGCTGGATTCAAGCCTGGGCTTGAATCTACAGGAAGCACTTTGGGGGAGAGCTGCCCAGAGTCTGCAGAGGCCTTGGGACCCCAAATATGAGATCCTTTTAAACTGGCTGAAGCCCCTGACTCCATGCAGCCCTGCTCTCCATCAGAAGAGTTGGTGGCTGGACAGACAGCCCCGGGTCAGACCTCAGGTCTTTTCGTTGTCAGCTCCCCTGGATGTGCCAAGGGCAGGCCAGCGGGTCTGCACCCCCGGCCCTCCCCCTCCTCCTGCCACCCTCCCCCCTCCCCCCACCTTGTCTAGGGAGGCCAGCCCTGCTGCCCTGAGGCTGTGCTGTCGTCCTGCAGGTGACAGGGCTGGTCCACAAGTGGGCCTGGACAAAGGATGATGTGATCCTCCACGTCCTCCCGCTGCACCACGTCCATGGCGTGGTCAACAAGCTGCTGTGCCCACTCTGGGTAGGGGCCACCTGTGTGATGCTGCCGGAGTTCAGCGCTCAGCTGGTAAGTTGGGGACGAGCTCTCGGCGTTGTCGGCCAGGCCCCTGTGGGCCCTGCAGCTTCTTGGGGGACAGAGGCACCCACCGGGGAGTTTCCTGCTGCTGCTGGAGCCAGGGATCCCGAGTCTGGGCTTCAGGCAGCACAAGTTATTCTGTCAGTTCTGAAAGTCCAAGTCCAGAAGGGTCTCACGGAGCTGGGGTCCAGGTGTCACGGGCCTGGTTCTGTCTGGAGGCCCCAGCAGGATCTGCTCCTGCCTCTCCCAGCTAGTGGAGGCACCCCCATCACTCCAGCCTCTGCTTCCGTGTCCTCGTGGCCGCCGTCCCTTCTGTGGTCAGCCCTCCTGCTGCCTCCCTCCCATAAGAACCCTGTGATTGCATCAGGCCCCCCCAGCATCTGGTGTGGGGGAGCACATCCCCATGGCGTCGCCACATGTGTCTCACTGTCCCTTCTACTTCTGGAGCTGTGATGCCAAACTGTTTCCCAGAGTGGCAGTTGTGTTCACGTTCTCACCAGCAATGTACGAGGCCTCCGGCTCCCTCGCTGTGGTTTAAAATTGCGTTTCCCTGATGACCGAGGATAGTGAGCATTTTTTCAGGGTCTTATTTGCATCTTGTGTCTTCTTTGGTGAACTGTCTATTCAGATGTTTTGCCGATTTTAAAGTCAGGTTGTTTGACTTCTTGAGATTGTTTATTCTTGATGCTAGTCCCCCATCTCATAGATGGTTTGCAGATATTTCCTATTTTGGCTTGTCTTCTCATTTTCTTAATGACATCTTTTGAAGCACACATGCTTTCAATTTTTTTGATGAAATCCATTTTATTAGTTTTTTTCATTTCATAAATCATGTTTTTTTGTCATACCTAAGAAATCTTCAACTAACCAAAAGTCATGAAGATTTTCTCCTATGTTTTTTCCTTGAAGTTTTATGGTTTTAGCTGATAGGTTTAAGTCTCTGACCCACTTTGGATTAATTCTTAGGTATGGTGAGAAATGGGTCTAGAATTCCTCTTTGTGGATGTGGATATTCAGTTGTCTCTGTACTATTGGTTGGAAAGATTGTCCTACTGGAGTGATCTGGTGCCCCGTCACAGATCAATTGGCCATCATCGTATTGATTGTTTCTGGACTCTCGTCTGCTCCACTGGTCTGTGTATCTGACCTTACACCAGCATCACATGCTGTTGAATGTAGCGCTCTGGACAAGTTTGGGGGCATTCTGCACTTTCCTCTCTCCTTTTCACGTTTGTTTCGACTCCTCCGAGTCCTCTACCTTTCCCTGTAAATTGTAGGGTCAGCCTATTGATTTCTGCAAAAGAGAAGATGTTGGGGTTTGGGAAGAACTGTGGCCTTAGCAGCACTGGGTCTTCCCATCCATGGACGTGGATGCGTCTCTACTGACCGAGCACTCTGTCTCTCTTGACTTCTCACAGTGTGTCACCTCGTCCTACACATGGTGACACTCTTCTTTCTCCTCTTCTCTCCTTTATGTATTTCTGCTTAGATCATTTCCATCGACTCATGCCTGACTTCTGTCTTTTCTGTGCTGCATCTAGTCTGTTAAGTGTTTGCAGTGAATTCCTAGTTTTGCATAATGTACTTTCCAGCTTATAATGGTTCTCTTGTATTTCTACTTCTCTGATGAAATCCTTGATCATCCCCCATTTCATTCATCTTCTCCAAATTTCTTAACCCATCTAATAATTTATACTCCTTGCCATAATTTCAACATGTGTATTCTGAGGGTCTGCTCCTATTGACTTTTCTTCTTTTCATATAGGCTTTATAATGGGGTGGGGTTGTCTGTAAAAGAACGATACAGTTTTATCTCTACAGAGCCACTCCTTTCCTGTGGAGCAGCTCAGGTGAGGAACTAGTTACCAGTGTCTGATTAGGAACCAGAGCTGGGGCTGCCTGTTGGGGGAGGCTGTCTGTGTGGGATGTGCTGAACCCCGGTCCTGCCCTGACCACGTGCTGGTGCAATGGCTCCATGGAGATGAGGGTGAGCACACGCGAGTACTTTGTCAGTGTGAGTGGAGAAACTCGAAGCATCTCTATATTAAAACAAGAAACACTTGTTAAAGAGAGTAAAATACAGAATTCACATGACTTTGGATACAGTGGCACCACTCTCTGCCCCCGTCGTGCGTGGTCTGTGCTGTGCTCTGGCCTACATGGCCCCTTGCCCGGCTGCGTGGCTGGAAAAGTCTGAGGTGCCACCTCTCCCCTGATGGCAGATCTGAAGCCAATCCCTGAGCCAGGACCCATTCCTCTCCCAAGCCTCTTCCTCCTCACTGCCATCCCTGAGACCAGACACCAGGGTCCCCTGCACAGTGACTCCCCGAGGACCAGGAGCTTGTGTCACCCTGTGAGAGTGAGACCCTCTGACCCTTGAGAAAAGGGCGTCGTCTGCTGAGAGCACTATTCCTGAGACTGAAGGCCCACATATGTCTGTGCAGGTGTGTCTTCTAGTCTTTTTGCTGTCTGCGTCCTCTTCTCTTTTTAGGTTTGGGAGAAGTTCTTAAGTACTGAAGCTCCCCGGATTAATGTATTTATGGCAGTGCCTACCATCTACAGCAAGCTTATGGATTATTATGACAAGCATTTTACCCAGCCTCACGTCCAGGATTTTGTGCGTGCAGTTTGTGAAGAAAAAATCAGGTCGGTGAACATAGTTCACCTTCCCATCTGGAAAGTCCTAAAGATTCACAAATGTAACTTACTTTTAGTGAGTCAGTTCTACTAAGTTTTAGGAAGCACCATGTTCTGTTTACTCTAAAATGTGTCTCTACATCTCTCTCTACACACCTGTGTTCCCAGTGCAGCTGCCTGGGTTCTGCATCCATGTCTCTGTTCTGTCTCTGGGTTCCTCTGTCCGTCTGTCTCTGTCTGCCTACCTTTCTTCCAATGGGGTCTGAAAAATGAGGGTGAATGTCCTGTCTGAGCCCACATCTGCAGGCTCTCAGCAGCCCCCCGACCCCCACTCAGACACCCTTCCCAATAGACATGCTCGCTCTTTGGCCCCATCGGTGGCGTGTTTGGTCTCCATGTTCCCACAAGTCTGCAGACCACGGCTCCCCTAGGTTTGTCATTGTGCGGTTCACCTGAGAATGCATGTTTGGAAGTGAGTAGTTTGGCAGGTCTTTACAGACCTGATGACATGTACACTGAGAGCCCGGACAGCCATGAACTTCGCACCCTCTGTGCATCTGGTGCCTGGTCCTTACGAGGAGCTCAAGAAGGGTTTCCTGGAGAGAGTTCCCAACTGCCCAAGATGAATATCTGATCTAGCCCTTCTGCTCCCGTTTAACTGCTCTCTGCTCCTCTTCTATAAGATGCTTGGTGGAACTGGAGCCCTCTGTGAGGGTGCCACCCTCCCACGAGGCACTGCTCTGGGGCCCCAGTACAAGGATGGCATGCACTGTGCTGAAGCAGCTGTGTGCTCCTGAGAGACTGAGGTGCCTGTGGTTGTGCTGGGCAGGTTGATGGTCTCGGGCTCTGCTGCGCTGCCCCTGCCGGTGCTGGAGAAGTGGAAGGGCATCACCGGCCACACTCTGCTGGAGAGGTACGGGATGACGGAGATTGGCATGGCCCTGTCCAACCCCCTGACTGCAGCTCGCCTGCCAGGTATGAGCAGTGCCTGCTGGCTGTGTCCTCCCTCTGCTCTGGGTCCTCGGGTGGACCAGTCTACAGGCGATGCTGCCCTGCTGGGTTAGGGGAGCCTTTCTAGGTGACCCGGAAACCATGTGCTTGGTAGAGCACCCCCGGGCTGGGTGCTGCTTCCTCCAGACCGGGTCACCTGTGGCCCAGAGCCTCCCATCCAGGTACCCTGAGCCACACAAGGGCAATGCAACAGAGGAGATGGCGGGTATGGGGAGCAAGGGAGGAAGGACCCCCGCCTGTGCTTGGTGACCTGCATGCATGGCCTGCTGCTCTGGGAGGCCTCCTGCCCTTTGGTCTTCCTGTCCCTCCTTCTCTAGGGCATTCCACACAAACAGCCTTCAGGTCTCGAATCCCCGAGAGGGAACCTTAGGGCAGAGTTCAAGGCCTGAGACGTGAGCCTGTTCTGTTCTGGGTTCTTTTCCAGCTCTCGTGGTCTGTCTCCTCCAGTTTGTCCAAAACACAGGAGGAGTCTCAGGAATAAATCTAAGGTGATTCTGTGCCTGTACTGTGTCTGTGCACGGACAGTAAAAGGCACCCTTGTTGGGGTTGCACTCCCTGTAGCTGTGCATCTCCTGGACCATCACACAGACCCAGCCTCGGAACCTGCCTTTGGGGTCTTTCTTCTCTCACCTGGCAGGATGAGTCTGAGACACATCCTGTGCCAAGCAGCATCTGTGGTGTTCATGGACTGCCTTTTGCTAACCTGTCCACCACTGATGGACACTGGGTTGTGTCCAGTCTTGTACAGTTACTAGTCAGGCTGTTGTGAAGGTTTGTGTGCAGGCTGCTGTGTGAACATGTCCTTACATCTCGTGGGCAGATGCCTCAGAATGCAACTGTCAGGTCATGAGGTGGGTGTGAATTGTGCATAGAACAGCCCTGAAGCAGAGCTGATCTTACCCCCCTGACAGATGAGGACCCTGAGGCTTGAACAGGTGTTCATGCTCTGTTGCCACCAAAGATGGCCGGGTCTGGGGTAAGAGAGGGACTAAGAGGTGGGCAGGGAATCTCCTGGTCAAGACCAAGAGCATGCTCAGGCTGGGAGCTGGGACCAGGGAGGATTCAGCAGCTCAGGGCCACTCTGGCATCTGCGGGAAGGTGTGGGGCGTGCTTCGGGTGGAGGCAGAGGCTGGGGACAGAGGGACCTGCGCCAGCACCCTCCTAGAGTGAGGCCCTGGGGGTGACCTGGACACACACTGACGGGAGGCTGCCAGCACTTACTGGGCCTGGCAGAACAGGCACCCCAGGACCCAGTGCAGTGCGGCCTCCCGCCCCAGAAGCCAGGAGGGGCCATAAGACAAAGTCACCCGGACACAGCTGACACCCATTCTAAAGGAAAGCGGAAGGATGGAGTGACCCTGACCACAGCCAGCATGCTCCTTGGTGGACACGAAAAGTCCATGCAGTCTGGGAGGCGCTGTGTCCCCGCACTGTGGGAGGGGCTACGTCTCCATGTTGTGGGAGGGACCATGTCCCTGCTCTGTGGGAGGGGTGGTCACGCCGTATGGGAGGGGGTCACGCCCCACGCTGTGGGTGGGGCTGTGTCACGCAGTGCGGGAGAGGTCACGTTCTGTGTTGTGGGAGGGGCCACGTCCAAGTAGTGTGAGAGGAGTCCCGTCCCATAGTATGAGAGGGGTTGTGTCACGAAGTGTGGGAGAGGTTGAGTCACACAGTGTTGGCGGGGCTATCATGCACCCTGGACCGGGTCACGCTCACGCCAGGTGGGAGGGGCTACGTCCCGTGCTGTGGGAGGGACCACGTCCATGCAGCGTGGGAGGGGCTGCGTCACATAGTGTAGGAGGGGTCGTGTCCCGTGCTGTGGGAGGGGCTGCTTCACCCAGTGTTGGAGGGGCTGTCACGCACTGTGGGCGGGGCCACATCTACGCAGCGTGGGAGGCTTTGTCACCCAGCATGGCATGGGTTGTCATGCACTCTGGGCAGGTTGCTCATGGTCACGTCATGTGGAGGGGCCACGTCAACATCGGATGGAACAGGTTTCTTTCTGGGCTGACATAAAGTTCTGGAACTAGATAGAGGTGCTGTTTGCACCACGTTGTGAATGTGCTAAATGCCACTGAGTTCTATGCCTTATACTAAACAACTGCATCATAAATAGATTTTGCTTCAGTTTTAAAAAGCTTTGGGAGCAAAAGAGAAAGAGGCCCCTAGAACCTTGAAAGACAGGCTGAAATGAACAAGACGGCACCATCTAGCAGACTGAGACCCGGTCGCAGACTCTCCCAAGAGTGTGGATCCCAGAATACTGGGCAGCTCGTGGAGTTTGCCAACTGGGTTTCCTGGGGGCTTTTATCCTGTGACAAATGTTAAAGGGCCTGAAACCTTGAAGTGAAGGCTCAGACACCAGGCCTTTGGCCCTGGAGTCTATGTCCCGCCTCAGTTCATTACAGTGTTGTCGCAGCCACCACCTGCTGTCGCATTTTTAGGTTCAAAAGTTGATTTTAACTATGCAGAGGGATGCACTGAGCAAACTACAGGCATCTAATAAGTCAGCCAGGATGCTAGCTGCATCACCCCTGCCGTGAGGATGCCCACCACACCCATTCCACTCCTGCCCCTCACCAGCAACAAACTACAGTCACCTAAGCCCTGACTGCCCAGACAGGTGCTCCAGTGAGGCAGACATGCCTTGCATCTGGCTCTGGGTGCTGGGCAACCAGCACCTGAAAACCTGAAACCTGAAAACCTTCTGGGGCATTTGGAGCCCCAGCTGCTGCTCTGTGGTCCCACCTAAGGCTCTGCTCTCCGCTGCTGGTGCTTTGCCCCTCGGTGCACACCTGGCCCCAGGAGGGATCCCCCTGTCTGCATGTGACGGTCCACGGGTCTCCCCCCCACCCCACCCCAGTGTGCCCACGTGACATCAAGCAGCTCCCAGCACCTCCATGTGCGGGCACGCTCCAGAATCCTATTGACTACCTCTGTTCCTCATGTCTCCCTGCCCCTTGCAGGCTCTGTGGGGACCCCGCTGCCCGGCGTTGAGGTGCGCATTGTGTCGGAAAATCCGCAGAAGGACGGCTCCCCCTGCGTTATCCACGCAGAGGGAAACGAGGAGGGCACCAAGGTGAGTCTGTTTGCACTGGCGGCACATGGGCATTGCACAGCCACAACCACCCAGCAGGCTGGTGGCAGAGGTGAACTCCCCACTGTGCGGGCCAACCCCTGGACCACAGCAGCACTGATGGGCCTTGATTCGGGGCGCTGCTGGTGTTTGGGGCACTGCCTGCCATGCGGACAGTGCAGAGCAGAGTGAGACCAGGCTTCTCCCCAGCTCCCTCCTCCAAGCCATGTTGAGGCAGGTAAGGAGGGCCTCAGCTAGGACAGCCCGAGCTGATGGTGTGACCGGCCCCCCAGCCTAACAATCGCCTCTTTGGACAAATTCACTGGAAACAGAGGTTCCTGCTTGGTAAGCCATTGTCTGCTGTCTCTATTGTTCTAAGATCCTGAGGGGAAGGGAAGCAAGGACTGTGGTCTTGTTTCAGTGAGGACTGTTACAGCCACAGGCCTTCTGGTCGCAAGTGATCAGGGTCACAGAAAAGGTCGGGATTGGTGGGAAGTAGAATTTTTAAGAGATGGTTTTATCTACAGCTGCTCTTTATACTGTGGACTTATGTTAAAGTTGAAAGTAGCAGTGGTTCCTCATTTCAGCGTTTTATTTCTTCCTGCCCATACTTTAGCATCACTCCCTGCGCCCCCCACCCCACCCCTCACCTGTGCCAGGCATCCCTCCCTGCCCTTATGGACCTCAATCTCATCATGGGAGATGGCAGCATCCAGCAGGTGGTTGCTGAATGTCTGAGATCGAGCATATGGGGGGAATTTGGGTGGTTTTTACTGTAATTTTATGAAAAATGACATCAATGCCATGGTCTGGGCATAGGTTGGAAAAGAATTTTCAGACAAGAGGCAGAATGAGAGGAGAATGGAGTTTATTAGGATGGGAGACACTGAGCTGACACCTTTCGTGGGCTAGTAGCCAGTTTTTACAGCCTCAAGACAAAGATCCTGCTGGAAGGGTGGCATTAGGTGATTGGTTAGGGTGCTATAAATGGCTATTTTTAGCTAATGTGAGGTCAGGGAGCTGCTGGTTTAGGTCCTGGGGGATTCATGGCAGTGGTTGCTATGGGATTCGATTGTTCTGAGGACGACCTTGGTATAGGGTTCCATAATCAAGAAGTATGTATTCCTTTGACTCAAGAACCTCTCACCTGGGTTGCTTTTGCTGGGCACGTGCCCTCTCGGCCTCTCCTCCCAGACATGATGGCCCTCTAGAGCAGCTTTGTTCATGTCCACAGTGTGTAGGCCGCTTTCAGGGTGCCCCAGAGGTCCCCAGCCCTGGTCATCACTCCCTGACCACGCTCTGCCTGGGCTCTAGCATCAGCCCAGCTGATCCAGGGCCGCCATCCACCCTCACATCCCAGGATCCTTGTCTGGCTCTTGGCCTGTACCCTGAGGTCCCCTCTGCCTCCTCGTGGACTCCTGCCTACACCTGAGTCACCTGCCCCAGCGTCCAGCCCTCCCTGCAGTATTGGGGCAGCTTTCCCCCACACCCTCCCTCCGTCACTGGATGCTCAGCCCGCCCCCATTTATGGTGTGGTTCCAGGGACCCCACACTGGAAGAGGTCTCCCCAGCAGAGGAACAGTATGGGTAGCTGGGCCCAGAGACTCCAGCAGCACAGATGGCGTGGGGGCCCCTGCACCACCTTCCTCCGGGTGCCTGAGCACCTTTCTGCAGGATGTCTCAGGGGACCTGCCAGAGAGAAGGTGGGGTGGGGAGCGGGTCCCTTCACAGTCACGGCCAAGCCTAATGACTTTGTGCCTGTGGGCAAGCAGCCCACCCGCTCTGCCAGCTCCTGCTTCAGCCTGTAGGGCCTTCCTCACTGAAACATGCTCAGAATAGGAGGTTCTGAAGTGGCAGCTCAAGCCCTGAGCACCTTAATAGTCAGAGAAGGAAGCGAGTGGTCCACAAGGGTGGGAGTTCCAGGGCCTTGGGAACAGCAGGGGTGAGGAGGCTTGGGACTTGGAGCTCTAGGCGGCATGCTCTGGAGCATTTCCAGTTCAGTCTAAGGGCCCGTGGAAATGGAGCCATCTGGATGGCTCACCAACAGGTCTTTTGCCCCCTCTGCCATGCACCCGCCCTCCCCAACCCCGTGCTTGTGCTCACAGCACCCCCACTCCGAGGCTGGGTGGGACTCAGGGTAGTTCTCACTGCCTCGCCCCTGTAGGGACCCTGTAGGGAGAATAAAGCAAGTCTCCACGCAGGGGCACGGAGAAGGCAATGGCACCCCACTTCAGTACTCTTGCCTGGAAACTCCCATGGACAGAGGAGCCTGGTAGGCTGCAGTCCATGGGGTTGCAAAGAGTCAGACATGACTGAGCAACTTCACTTTCACTTTTCATTCTCACGCATTGGAGAAGGAAGTGGCAACCCACTGCAGTGTTCTTGCCTGGAGAATCCCAGGGACGGACAAGCCTGGTAGGCTGCCGTCTATGGGGTCGCACAGAGTCAGACACGACTGAAGCGACCTGGCAGCAGCAGCAGCCACACAGGGGCAAGACCTGCATGGAGCCTCCACCCGGCTCCCTGCGCTTAGCAGGACAAAACTGCCAGGGTAGGGTTCAGAGGCACAGCACCTGGGCTCAGGCCTTGCTGGGGGGAGCTGGACACAGGTACTGCCCACTGCTGATGGCAGTAGAGGAGGACGCAGGCTCCCAGGTGCACACCTGGTCTGAACGCGTTGCTGAAAAGTACTGGTTATGTCCCTGACCCGGAACTCGCAGCAAAATTTTCCAGGTCCTATCTGATGGCTGCCTGCACTCCACATAGTCCAGACAGAAGGGACTGTAATGTTCAGAAGTCAGGGGGCTTACTGGTGATGTGGTTCAGGGATTTTGTTAACGTCTAATTGGAAATCACTTCAAACTTACAGGAAAGTTGCAAAAATACCTGAGTCAGGAAAGCCTGCTGGCCTGTGCCCAGTGTACCACGCACATGAGCTCACCCTCCTGACAGTGGCCCCAGGTGGACGTCCACTCCTGCTGGTCCTTGGCTCACTGCCTGCCACCCCACCTCCATGCAATGATACCACGAGTCGACTTTCTCTCCTGCAGGCTCATCAGGGGTCTTACTTTTTCTATATGGAGATCCAGTTGTTCATATAGTGTTTGCTGAGAAGACTACTCTTTCTTATTTGTAAAGTATATACCTATTTGAATATATGTGTTGTTGTTTAGTTGCTCAGTCCTGTCTGACTCTTTTCCACCCCAAGGGTAGCCTGGCAGTCTCCTCTGTCCATGGGATTTCCCAGGCAAGAATACTGAAGTGGGCTGCCATTTCCTTCTCCAGCGGATCTTCTCCACCAAAGGACTGAACCCACAACTCCTGCATTGCAGGCAGATTCTTTACTGCTGAGCCCCCAGATACATTTTCTTCCATTGATATGTGTATCTGTTCTTCTATAATACCACAGTCTTGACCACTGTGACTTTATAGTAAATCTCAAAATTGTAGTGTTAATCTAGAAACTTTATTCTTATTCAAAGTTTTTTTGGCTGTTCTAGTTCTTTTGCTTGCCCATACCATTTTAGAAGTAGTTTGCCTATATCTACAAAAAAATCCTTTTGGGAACTTAGTGAAAATTGCATTCAACTATATATCAGTTTTGGGAGAGTTAACATCTCTACTCTGAGGATTCTTTCAATCTGTAAATGTGGTACACCTCCCCATTTACTTAGTTCTGCTTTGGCAGGGTTTGTGTGAGTGAGATTTTCAGCATGCTGCTGCTATATATGTTCTTGTTAGATTCATACCTGAATATTTCCTCCTTTCTCCATCTCTTACTCCTTTTTCTCTTTTTCAATGATTGTAAGTGCAGAAGTTTTTTGGGTTTTGTTTCTCATTATTACTAGTATATTGAAATACGATGAATTCAAGCTATTGACATTGTATCTTGATAAATTCACTTTTTAACTTTCAGTTCAGTTCAGTCGCTCAGTTGTGTCTGACTCTTTGTGACCCCATGGACTGAAGCACGCCAGGCCTCCCCGTCTATCACCAACTCCCAGAGTTTACTCAAACTCGTGTCCATTGAGTCGGTGATACCATCCAACCATCTCATCCTCTGTCATCCCCTTCTCCTCCCGCCTTCACTCTTTCCCAGCATCAGGGTCTTTTCCAGTGAGTCAGCTCTTCACATCAGGTGGCCAAAGTATTGGAGTTTCAGCTTCAGCATCAGTTCTTCCAATGAATATTCAGGACTGATTTCCCTTAGGATGGACTGGTTGGATCTCCTTGATGTCCAAGAGATTCTAAAGAGTCTTCTCCAACACCACAGTTCAAAAGCATCAATTCTTAGGCTCTCAGTTTTCTTTATGGTCTAACTCTCACATCCATACATGACTACTAGGAAAACCATAGCTTTTACTAGACAGACCTTTGTTGGCAAAGTAATGTTCTCTGCTTTTTAATATGCTGTCTAGATTGGTCATAGCTTTTCTTCCAAGGAGCAGGCGTTTTTTAATTTCATGGTTGCAGTCACCATCTGCAGTGATTTGGGAGCCCCAAAAGATAATGTCTGTCACTGTTTCCATTGTTTCCCCATCTATTTGCCATGAAGTGATGGAACCAGATGCCATGATCTTAGTTTTCTGAATGCTGAGTTTTAAGCCAACTTTTTCACTCTCCTCTTTCACTTTCATCAAGAGACTCTTTAGTTTTTCTTCTCTTTCTGCCATAAGGGTGGTATCATCTGCATATCTGAGGTTATTGGTATTTCTCCTGGAAGTCTTGATTCCAGCTTGTGCTTCATCCAATCCAGTATTTCTCATGATGTACTCTGCATATAAGTTAAATAAGTGAGGTGACAATATACAGCCTCGACGTACTCCTTTCCCAATTAGGAACCAGTCTGTCGTTCCATATCCAGTTCCAACTTTTGCTTCTTGACTTGCATACAGCTTTCTCAGGAGACAGGTCAGCTGGTCTAGTATTCCCATCTTTTTAGGAATTTTCCACAGTTTGTTGTGATCCACACAGTCAAAGGCTTTGGCATAGTCAATAAAGCAGTAGATGTTTTTCTGGACATCTCTTGCTTTTTTGATGTTCTGACAGATGTTGGCAATTTGATCTTTGGTTCCTTGCCTTTTCTAAATCCAGCTTGAACATCTGAAAGTTCGTGGTTCATGTATTGTTGAAGCCTGGTTTGGAGAATTTTGAGCATTACTTTGCTAGTGTGTGAGATGAGTGCAATTGTGTGGCAGTTGGAGCATTCTTTGGCATTGCTTTTCTTTGGGATTAGAATGAAAACTGACCTTTTCCAGTCCTGTGGCCACTGCTGAGTTTTCCAAATTTGCTGGCGTATTGAGTGCAGCACTTTCACAGCATCATCTTTTAGGATTTGAAGTAGCTCAACTGGAATTCCATCACCTCCACTAGCTTTGTTCATAGTGATGCTTCCTAAGACCCACTTGACTTCTCATTCCAGGATGTCTGGCTCTGAGTGAGTGATCACAGCATCGTGATTATCTGGGTCATGAAGATCTTTTTTGTAAAGTTCTGTGTATTCTTGCCACCTCTTCTTAATGTCTTCTGCTTCTGTTATATCCATACCATTTCTGTCCTTTATTGTGCCCATCTTTGCATGAAATGTTCCCTTGGTATCTCTGATTTTCTTGAAGAGATCTCTAGTCTTTCCCATTCTATTATTGTTTTCCTCTATTTCTTTGCATTGATCATTTAGGAAGGCTTTCTTATCTCTCCTTCCTATTCTTTGGAACTCTGCTTTCAAATAGGTATATCTTTTCTTTTCTCCTTTGCCTTTTGCTTCTCTTCTTTTGATAGCTATTTGTAAGGCCTTCTCAGACAACCATCTTACCTTTTTGCATTTCTTTTTCTTGGGGATAGTCTTGATCACTGGCTCCTGTACAGTGTCACAAACCTTCATCCATAGTTCTTTCGGCACTTTGTCAATCAGATCTAATCCCCTGAATCTACTTCTCACTTCCACTGTATAATCGTAAGGGATTTGATTTAGGTCATACCTGAACGGTCTAGTGATTTTCCCTACTTTTTTCAATTTAAGTCTGAATTTGGCAATAAGGAGTTCATGATCTGAGCCACAGTCAGATCCTAGTCTTGTTTTTGCTGACTGTATAGAGCTTCTCCATCTTTGGCTGCAAAAAATATAATCAATCTGGGATTTTGGTGTTGACCATCTAGTGATGTCCATGTGAAGTCTTCTCTTGTGTTGTTGGAAGAAGGTATTTGCTATGACTAGTGCGTTCTCTATTAGCAAAACTCTATTAGCCTTTGCCCTGCTTCATTCTGTACTCCAAGGCCAAATTTGCTTGATACTCCAGGTATTTCTTGATTTCCTACTTTTTAGCTTTAGGACTTTTTTTTTAATTCCTTGAGATTTTCTACATATGCAGTTGTTTTCTACAAATAGAACAAATTTATTTCTTCTTTTCTAATCTGTAGCCCTCATTTCTTTTTCTTGCTTTATTGCCCTGAGTAGGATTTCCTGTATGATGTCAAATAGGAGTAGTGAGAGTGAATGTCCTTATCCTATTTCTGATCTTATGGGGAAGGTATTTGGTCTTTCACTGGTAAGCATGACAGTAGCTAGACTTTTTGTAGATCCCGTTCTGTTTTTGATATGCTGAGAGTTTTTTTCTCATGAATGGATATTTTGAACTGTTTTTTCTGCATTAGTTTCTTCTTCCTTATTTGGCCGCTAATGGATTATGGCCTTCCCTAGTGGCTCAGACAGTAAAGAATCTGCCTGCAATGCAGGTAACCCGAGTTCAATCCCTGGGTTGAGAAGATCCCCTTGAGAAGGGAATGGTGGCCCATGCCAGTATTCTTGCCTGGAGAATCCCCTGGACAGAGGAGCCTGGAAGGCTGCAGTCCACAGGGTCGGACACGACTGAGCAACTAACTCACATGGTAATTGCGCTGAGTGATTTTTCTTCTTTTAACACTTACTTATTTATTTGGCTGTATCAGGTCTTAGTTGTGGCACTCGGAACCTCGGTTGCCTCATGTGACAGTCTTTCACTATGCTGCACGGGCTCTCTAGCTGCGACCCCATGAACTGTAGCCCGCATGTGAGACCTTCGTTCCCCGACCAGAGATCAAACCCCTGTCCCTTGCATTGCACAGTGGATTCCTAACCACTGGACTACCAGGGAAGTCCCTGAATGATTTTTCTAATTGAGCCAGCCTTGCATTTCCAGGACACACCCCACTTGGTTATGGTATGTCATTCTTTCTTTATAGTATTGGATTTGCTATTGCGGAATGTTAGGATTTTGCATTTTGTGAAGTATTTTTACATCTGTGTTCATGAGGGATTTTAGTCTGTAGTTTTCTTGTACTTTTCTCTGTCTTACATATTAAGGTAATGCTGGCATCATAAAATTAGCTGGGAGGTGTTTGCTCTTTTACTTTCTAGAGAAGATTGCATATAATTGGTGTTATGTACTTTATAGATTTCTACTGAACTGTCAGGCCTAGTGGTTTCTTTTCTTTTTATTTTCTGGAAGGTTTTAACTATGAATTTAGTTTCTCTAATAGTTATAGACTATTCAGGTCATCTCTTGCATTTGGGGTGAGTTTTGGTAGATTGTGATTTTTGAGAAATTGAATACTTTATGCATGGAGTTTTTCACAGTATTCCTTTATTGACCTTTTAATATCTACTTAGTATAAAGTGATATCCTTTTCACAACACATATTGCTAATTTGTCTCTTCTATTTATTGTTTTCTTTGTTATTCTTGCTAGAATTTAATCCATTTTTAAAATTTTTTTTTTTAATTCACTTCAGGATTCCTTGATTTTTCTCTATTTCTTTTCCCTTTTCAATTTTAACTGGTTTCAGTTATTATCTTTATTGTTTCTTTTCTTCTGCTTGGTTTTGGCTTACTTTTCTCTTTTTGTAGTTGCTTAAAGTAAAACTTTAGGTTATTGATTTGAGACTCCCTTTTTCCTAATATATGCATTTAATGATATGAACTTCCGTCTAAACATTGTTTTAGCTTTGGTGGTTTAGTTGCTAAGTCGTGTCTGACTTAGCAACTAAACCAGGCTCCTCTGTCCATGGAATTTTCCAGGCAAGAATGCTGGAATGGGTTGCCATTTCCTTCTCCAAGGGATCTTCCCAACCCAGGGATTGAACCCATGACTCCTGCATTGCAGGTGAATTCTTTACCACTGAGCCACCAAGGGAAGCCTTACCTCTGAAATTTTGATGTGTTGTATTTTAATTTTCATTATGTTCAATTATAAGATTATAAGATAAAGTCAAGCATGTATCTGCTGATACTTTTTAAGTTGACCTGTCTTTATACTTAGAAATGTCTCTTGGGCTTCCCTGGTGGTCCAGTGGCTAAGACTCTGTGCTTCCAATGCAGGAAGCCCAGGTTCAATCCCTGGACGGGGAACTAGATCCCATGTGCTTCAACTAACAGTTCACTTGCCACAACTAAGACCCAGAGTAACCAAAACAGTAAATAAATATTTAAAAAAAAAAAAAAAAAAGAAATGTCTCTTAATAGTAGGCTTCCCTGGTGGCTCAGATGGTAAAAACTCTCCTGCAATGCAGGATCCCTGAGTCGGAAAGATCCCCTGGGAAACAGCAACCCACTCCAGTAATCTTGCCTGGAGAATTCCATAGACAGAGGATCCTGGAAGGCTACAGTCCATGGGGTTGCTAAGAGTCAGGCATGACTGAGCAACTATCACTCACTCACTCACTCATGTTCAAAATATCTTCTAATTTCCCTTAAAACTTTTTCTTTGACTGCTGGATAAGTTAGAAGTGTGTTGTTTATTTTTTTAAAGTTTTAAAATTTTTTCTTTTATTGATTTCTAATTTAATTCCACTGCAGTCAGAAAACTTACTTGGTATTATTTCAGTTTTTATAAATTTGTTGAGCTGTGTTTCATGACTTAGAATGTGGTCTTTCTTGGTGACTATTCTGGTGCACTTGAACAGTATGTACTCTGCTGATTTTGGCTGGGGTATAAATGTCCCTTAGATGAAAATGGTTGATGGTGTTGTTCAGGTCTCTGTCATATCTGTGCTGGTTTTCTGACTACGAGTTCCACGTGAGGTGTGTTGAATTCCTCAGCCATAATTGTTTGTCTGTTTCTCCTGTCGGTCGTGCACAGCTTTTGGGATTTTAGTTCCCTAACCATGGATCGAACCCCAGCCCGCAGGAGTGAGAGTGCAGAACCGCAGCCCCTGGAACCCCCAGGGAATTCCCTCCTATCGGTGTTTTGTTTTGTGCACTTTGAAAGTCTGTTGCTTGGTGAATACACATTTATAATTGCTCTGCCTTCTTGGTGAATTGATTTTTATCATCATGTAAGGCCTTTTTCAATAAACAACACAGAGAAATAGAGGAAAACAATAGAATGGGAAAGACTAGAGGCTCTTCAAGAAAACTGGAGATACCAAGGAAACATTTCGTGAAAGGATGGAAACAATAAAGGGTAGAAACGGTACGGACCTAAAGAAGGAGAGGAGATTAAGAAGAGGTGGCAAGAATACACAGAAGAGCTATACAAAAAAAGGTCTTAATGACCTGGATAACCACATGGTGTGGTCACTTACCTAGAGCCATACTTCCTGGAATGTGAAGTCAGTGGGCCTTCAGAAGCATTTTTACAAACAAAGGTAGTGGACGTGATGGAATTCCACCTGAACTATTTAAAATCCTAAAAGATGATGCTGTTAAAAGTGTTGTGATCAATATGTCAGCAAATTTGGAAAACTCAGCAGTGGCCACAGGACTAGAAAAGGTCGGTTTTCATTCTAATCCAAAGAAGAGCAGTGCCAAAGAATGTTTAAACTACTGTACAGTTGCACTCATTTCACATGCTAGTAAGGTAACGCTCAGAATCCTTCCATTTAGGCTTAAGCAGTACATGAACTGAAAATTTCCAGGTGTACAAGCTGGGTTTAGAAAAGGCAGAAGAACCAGAGATCAAATTGTCAACATTTGTTGGATCATAGAGAAGGCAAGAGAATTGCACAAAAACATCTGCTTCACTGACTACACAAAAGCTTTTGACTGTGTGGATCACAACAAATTGTGAAAAATTTTGAAAGAGAAATAAATACCAGACCACCTTACCTGTCTCCTGAGAAACCTGTATGCAGGTAAAAGCGACATTTAGAACCAGACCTGGAACTACTGACTGGTTCAAAATTGGGAAAGGAATACGACAAGGCTGTATACTGTCACCCTGCTTATTTAACTTATATGCAGAGTACATCATATGAAATGCCGGGCTGGATGAATCACAAGCTGGAATCAAGATTGCCAGGAGAAATATCAACAGTCTCATATATGCATATGATACCACTCTAATGGCAGAAAGTGAAGAGGAACTAAAGAGCCTCTTGATGAGGGTGAAAGAGGGGAGTGAAAAAGCTGGCTTAAAACTCAACATTCAAAAACTGAGGTCATGGCATCTGATCCCATCACTTCATGGCAAATATAAGGGGGAAAAGTGGAAGCAGTGACAGATTTTCTTTCCTTGGGCTCCAAAATCACTGCAGATGGTGATTGCAGCCATGAAATTCAAAGATGCTTGCTCCTTGGAAGGAAAGCTGTAATAGACCTAGACAAGGTGTTAAAGAGCAGAGACATCACTTTGCTGACAAAGGTCCATTTAGTTAAAGCTATGGTTTTCCCAGCAGTCATGTATGGATGTGAGAGGTGGGCCATAAAGAAGGCTGAGTGAGTGCTGAAAAATTGATGCTTTCAAACTGTGGTGCTAGAGAAGACTCTTGAGAGTCCCTTGGACTGCAAGGAGATCAAACCAGTTGATCCTAAGGGAAATCAATCCTGAAGATTCACTGGAAGGACTAATGCTAAAGCTAAAGCTCCAATGCTTTGGCCCCATGACACGAAGAGTTGAATTATTGGAAGATGCTTGATGCTGGGAAAGATTGGAGGCAAAAGGAGAAGGGGGCAGCAGAAGATGAGATGGTTAGATATTATCACTGACTTAATGGACATGAATTTGAGCAAACTCCTGGAGATAGTGGAGGACAGAAGAGCCTGGCATTCTGAAGTCCATGGGGTCGCAAGAGTTGCACATGACTTAGTGACTGAACAACCACGAAGCTGCTGGTAACATTCTGCTGTTAAGTTCATTTTGTTTGTATTAATATAGACTCACCCTGATCTATGGCTTGGTTTCTTCTGATTTATGATTGCATGGCATATGTTGTTCCATCCCTTTGCTCATAACCTGCCATGTAACTGTATTTGAAGTGAGTTTCTTATAGATAGCACTCGTGTGTGTTAGTCACTCAGGCATGTCCGACTCTTTGCGACCCCATAGACTGTAACCCACCAGGCTCCTTTGTCCATGGAATTCTCCAGGCAAGAATACTAGAGTGGGTTGCCATGCCCTCCTTGAGAGGATCTTCCCGACCCAGGGATTGAACCAGGTTCTCCCACATTGCAGGCAGATTCTTTACCTTCTGAGCCACCAGGGAAGCCCTGTAGATAGCATGTAGTTGGATCATGTATGTCTTTTAATCTGATCTGAAGTTTGTCTTCTAATTGTTATATTTATTTATTTATTTATTTATTTTTTTGAAGTCTTCCTAAATTTTATTGGCACTGAAATAGAACATGGGTTAAGCATAAACCCCTCCAAAAACAAATTTAAAAAACCCCCAAAAGATGCACAAAAACCTGAATATAAAATCTAATCTTTCTCCCCAGATTCCCCCAGCAGGGAGGGGGGTGGTTGGAGGGTGGTATACTACTTTTAATAATTGTTATATTTAGACCATGTATAGACCACATACATTTAATGTGACTGGTAATATGTTTGAATTTTAAGCCTCTCATTTGTTATGTGCTTACCATTCTGGCCCTCAGTTTCTCATTCCTTGGCTTTCCTCCAATTGCCCTGTTTGGGGTCATTTTTTTTTAGTATTTCATTTTAATTTGTCTGCTGAGTTTTTGAGCATACGTCTTACAGTTTTTAGTAATTGGTCTAAGGACTACAGAATACATGCTTCACTGTTTGAGACTCAACATTGTGACACTTCCAGCAGGACACAGAACTCCTACTACTGCCAAAGAAAAGGTAATCATGGCTCGTGTTAAGTGCTGAGGCTGACGAGGACCCATATGATGGGCGTAGGGACCCCTCATGGGATATGCAGAAGGGAGAGAGACTGGGCTCAGCCCTGAAAAGAGCATCAGCAAGAGGGGGTGACAGCCAAGGAGCAGTGAGGGAGTCACTGGATGGAAGTTTACGAAGAGGAAACCTCATGGGTCAGAGATCCTGGCTAAACAGGATCCTAACAGGATTTGTGCTGAAGGCCGGCTGGGTGGGTGATCAGCTGTCACCAGCAAGGTGGCAAGGGACGAGGAACCAGACAGATAGGCGGGTGAGCAGATATCTGAGTGGAGGGGCCTCTCACTAAACTGACTTAGCTGAGTTCTTGTTAAAACTGGTTTTCATAGGAAGTACACTTTAGCTCAGTTGGTAAAGAATCTGCCTGCAATGCAGGAGACCCCAGTTCTATTCCTGGGTTGGAAAGATCTGCTTTAAAATGGTTAGGCTACCCACTCCAGTATTCTTGGGCTTCCCTTGTGGCTCTGCTGATAAAGAATCCGCCCGCGATGCGGGAGACCTGGGTTTGATCCCTGGGTTGGCAAGATCCCTTGGAGAAGGGAAAGGCTACCCACTCCAGTATTCTTGCCTGGAGAATTCCATGGACTGTGTAGTCCATGGTTGCAAAGAGTTGGACACGACTGAGCGACTTTCACTTTCACACTGATGGGCCTAGGAAAGGTTTAAGAAGCTGACCACAGTTGAGTGAAGCAGAGGATCTTTGTCACACCACAGGGGTCACTGTGCCCTCTCCCTTTTAGGTTCTCGTTGTCATACATAATGACCTGTATATGGCAAGCTTCCTTAGACAGTGGTACAATTTTTCAGTGGTTAAAAATTCATAAGGAAAAGGAGTCAGTTTTATTCAACCAAATATTTACCAATTTTGTTGCTTTTCCTTCTGATCTTCCAGGTTCATTCTGACTAAGGAATTTTGTAGTAACTTTTCTAGATCAGATCTGCTAATGACAGATTCTTTTATTTCTTTCTTCATCTAAGACTGTCTTTACTTTATCTTCATTCTTGAAAGTTTGGATTTGGAATTCTGGGTTGACAATTATTTCAATGCATAAAACATGTAATTCTGTTTTTTTTTTTTTCTGGTCTCCATTGTTTCCACAGAGAAGTTAGTAGTTGTTTGAATGCCTCAAAGTTATGCCCTGATGTCAAGAGTTTTGTCTTTCTTTTTAGTGTTCAGTGATTGGATTATGAAATGGCTTGTGTTTCTTTGGGCTGATTTGGGGCTCATGGAGCTTCGTAAGTCTTGAATCTTGAGCTTCTTGAATACTTATGTATATCACCAAACTTGAGGGGTTTTAAGCCAAATTTTATCAAATATCTTTGTGTCCCTAGCTTCTCCTCTTCTGGAAATCCGATATCATGACTGTTAGCCCTTGTGATTACTGGTCTTGGCTTCTCATTACTGGTTTGTTTTTTCCAGTAGTTTTTTCTCCTGTTCAGGTTGAGTAATGTCTATTGCTGTATCTTCAGGTTCTACAATTCTTTCCTTTGTGCTTTCCCTTTTGCTACTGAGCCCATTCAGTGTTAGTGTTAGTCAACTTAGTCATGTCCAACTCTTTGTGAGCCCATGTACTGTAGCCCACCAAGCTCCTCTGTCCATGGTATCTTGCAGGCAAGAATACTGGGGTGGGTTGCCATTTCCTTCTCCAAGGGATTTTCCCGACCCAGGGATTGAACCCGGGTCTCCAACATTGCAGGCAGCTTCTTTTCCATCTGAGCCACCAGGGAACCCATTCAGTAAGTTTTCCTTATTTCTGTTGTTGTAGTTTTAGTTCTAAAATTTCCATTTGGTTCTGCCCTGTGTCTTTTATTTCTGTGCTGAGACTTTGTATTCCCATGTATTTGCAGTGTTTGCCTTTACCTCTTGGAGCATGTTGATAGTCTGTGCTTTAGCATCTTTCTTAGGCACACCCAACACCTGTGCCATCTGGTGCTTTCCCATACTGATGCCCTTTTCCCTTAAGAGTTGGCACTTTCTTGGCATTTGACCTGCTGAGTTAATTTTGTATTGTGTCCTGGGTACTCTGAGTATTGTGCTATGAGACCCTGGATCTTGTCCACATCCAGTGGAGAGGCCGGTGTTTTTCTGTTATCTAGTTGGTGTAAGTCTGCAACCTGCCATCTCTGGGGTCGGTTTCCACATCAGTTTCATTTCACGGCCTCTGCTTTACTGTGCATACCTGCCCTGCGGACGTGGCACCCCATGGCCAGGTCGACATTAGCAGTGCAGCAGACAAAGGATGGCAGTGGGAAAATGGTGAAATTCAAATAAAGTCTGTGGTGTAATGGAAAGAACAAACACCTCCTCTGAGCAAGCTGGATGGCAGAAGCCCTGCTGGCCTGTAATACGCAGTCCAGTCCCCCTGGGTGACATTGCTCCTGTGTGGGAGCCGGGCGGGGGGGAGGGTCCCCTCACTGTCCACCTGCTGTGTCGGTCCCAGGGGCATTCAGCTTTCCATCCAGGCCTCAAACAACTCAAACGATTTTACAGCACATTTCTAAGGGTCTCTTTTCTTTAAAGTAGGGGGATGTTCTCCCCCCCGAAGAGTTCATCCCAGGTGGGAGCTGATGAGCTGAGCAGGGTTGTCCGGGGGCACCTGGTCTCGTGGGTCATGGTTATGTTGCTGTCAGCCAAGCCATGAGACCAGAGCCAGCAAGGCCTCACTGAACATAGTTCCGCCTTTGCTCTGTCCTTTCCTGGCCTCGCAGACCCTGATTCCATGTCTTAGAACACCCAGCCCCCTTCCACCCTCAGCGTGCCCACAGTAGGGAGAGTCGGGTTCCTGCTTATGACTGCCTGGCCCTACCAGGCACCCGGCTTCTACCTCCTGTAACTGGCTGCCCCATGGGCTCCCCTTCCAGCCCTGCGAAGCTGCCGACCCCGAGCTCATCCCAGCAGCCATGGCGGGTGTGGGCAGCTGCCTGCTTTTCCTGTGTCCAAGGTCAGTCTAAGAGACACCCTAAAGACAATTTCACAGGAGTGTGGCTCTAAGAAATGGACAGACAGGCCAATCGAGCCGGGCTATGAGCTCTGGGTCGTGGTGGGCACAGAGGCCCCAGGCAGCGTTTCTCGGGGGGGTGTGGAAAGCTGGTTGGTGCTTCCCACCAAAGTGTCTCATTTCAGGAGAACATGTGGGCCTTGGGAGGAGCAGGGGTGGTAGAGACCAGCCCGAAGGAGTGAACTCTGACTCCTACCTTTCTCTCTCACCACAGGTGACCCCAGGGTTCGAGGAGAAGGAAGGCGAACTCCTGGTCAGGGGGCCCTCTGTGTTCCGAGAATACTGGGACAAGCCAGAGGAAACAAAAGCTGCCTTCACCTCAGACGGCTGGTTCAAAACAGGTAGGCAGGTGGGTCCAGAAGGGACGAAGGGGAGCCAGTACTGCTGCACTGGGACACCCCCAGGATCCTCCCTGGAGAGGGGAAGGGGGCACTTTGCATCTCCTGTCTTTAAAGCTGCACCCCTAACACTGTATCCTAGTCCCCCGCAGCCTCTAGAAAGAAGGTCCTGAGGCTGTAAGCCTTGGGGGCCAGCTTCCCCCAGCCCTGCAGCCAGACTCGGGCCCTGTCCCTCGCCCGGCCACCCTGCACGTGGTGGTCCATCTGCCCCTTGAGGGTCAGGATTCCCCCTCCCGAAGGACTGCTGCTCTCCACGTCAGAGAACCCCCCCACCTTCCCATCCCCACTCCCCCTGCTTCATAACTGCTCCCCCATCCCAGCAGAAGGAGTTTGCTTGTGGTTCGGTTCCGTCCCCTGAAGTCTGCTCTCAGACTGCAGTGTGTGTAGCCAGAGCCTGGAGCCCTGTGCAAGGGCAGGCAGGGGTCCCCCGACGTCTGTGCACCCAAAGACTGCTCTGAGGTGCTTCACCCCCCTGCCCTCCATGCCCCTCTCTTTGGTCCCAGTGGTCCCATCAAGTGTGAGGCCAATTCTGCAGATACTGGGGGTGTTTGAGTTTGTAGCTACATGGATTCACTGGTGCGTGCTCACACGGGACACTCCCAGCAGTTCCTGACAGCCAGGAGAGGGGCTCCAGGCATTTGTCCTTTGCTTGTTGCCTGTCTGACTTTCTAAAACTTGCATGCTGAGCACACATTATGCCACAATTATCTTAATAATCTTAAAACAATATTTTCCAAAAAGAAAGGCCTGCTCCTCTGTTGTCGTGAGACAGCCTCCTAATTAGAAATGTACCTCTTGGCAGTTCCTCTGTGGGCAGCAGAGTCGAGGAGAGAGTGATGGGCAGCCATGAGGGCACGCGGGTGTGTCTGGGGGTAGGAGAGGTGATGGGCATGCCCTTGGCTGGGTAGCCCCCTGGGAACCACTCCTGGCCGAGGCACACATGTGAGTCTTCATGGGCTCAGGCAGCGTGGGTTCTCAGGGTAAAATTCACTCTCCAGTCGCCACCATCATGGGCCTTGGGTCACTGGGTGACAGAGCAGGGCCATGTGCACACCCTCCAGCAGTCCCGGGGTGCTGGGGGCCCATCAGGTGGGGCTCGAGGAGGAAGGGGCAGATGATAGTCCCCCAGAGCAGAGCAGAGGCCTGCGCCAGGGGCCCTAGCTGGGGCCGGCAGAGGGCTCAGTGGTTAGGCCCTGGGGCTTGGGCAGCTGTTCACGCACTCCAGCTTCCCTTTGTAAACGTTGAATTCATACAGGCCGGCCTGGTGGCAACAAGATTACTGCTGCCCTTCAAATGCAGGATTTAAGAAATACAACTTTAGGCTCACCCTGCTTTTGCCTGTCCCTCGTAGAGCCCTCTGAGCATCCTGACTTGGAAATCTGACTTCTTGGCCATCTTCCTTTATTTTTAAACTCAGCTAAAGAGCTGCAGTCTTTTTCTTTGAAAGCACGGGAACCAAAGCCCTGTGGACTTTGCCAGTAGCAGGGCTCACGCACGCCAGGCCAGCAGCCTGCAAAGTGAGGGGCAGTCAGCATAACACGCCTCAGTCCCTGGTCGTGATGAATGTTTCAGTTGAAAGGAATAGCATGCATTAATTATCGTAAAGAGATGTCTTTAGGAGAAAATGATTTTGAAATTCAGTTTAATTTCATTGTAATGCGCGGCAAACAGGAAGGGAGTCTGTGTGTTTAATTGGCTCTCGGGGGTGAGGCCTGGAAGCCGCGTGCCTTTGTCACAGGCCATTAGTGATACAGGCTGCATAATGTGCGCAGCAATCAGCTCACAGCTGCCGCTCCTGCGGGGCAAGCGAGAGGGATATTAAGTAGAAATCAGGATGAATTAAACTTAACCCTTTCCCTGACCAGCCCTCCTGCCGCACACATTCTGGCCTGGGCTGCAGGGAACCTCGTCCAGGGCTTCTCAGAGGATGCACCCTCCCTGGCCTGCAGAGAGCCCAGTTTCCATTGCCGGGAGCTTCCTGCCAGCCGCTTGGGTCCTGGCTGCTGCTCAGGCAGGAAATCAGAGCCCTCCCTCCTGGAGCGACCCCGATGATGACCCTGACTGCATCCCACCTTCCACACGTGCGTGCGCATGGGCTCAGTGCTGGCCCCCGAATGGGGGAAACGGGGATGCCAGAACTCCCTCCTCAAGGCTTTACACTGACCTTGCTGTCGAAGATGAGGATGTGGGACGGGCGGATGTAAGGACACAGGATGGAGCTAAAGATAGAGATTTGGACACAGACAACCTGGGACAGAGATGATGACCAGGACAGAGCTGAGGACACGGGACAGACATGGGGACATGGCATGTATATGGGGTTGAAGAACTGAGCTGAGCCAGCACTGCAATCCCCCTGCCCCCTGGACGTGGTAGAGCGACTGGCAGCTGAACAAGGAAACAGAAATGGCACCTCTGCCTTATTCTAGAGAAGATCTCCTGGGGCTTCTCTAGTGGCCCAGGGGTGAAGAATCTGCCTGCCAACGGAGATGCGGGTCCATCCCTGACCCGGGAGGATCCCATATGCCATGGAGGAACTGAGCCCATGCACAGTAGCCGCTGAGCCCATGTGCCCTAGAGCCTAGGCTCTGCAGTGAGGTCCGCGCGCTCGCCACAGCTAGAGAAAAGCCTGCCCACCAGTGCAGACCCAGCACAGCCAAAGTTAAACATGTGAAAAAAGAGACAAAGTCTCTACCCTTTAAAGGTCTCCTCACACAGTTTGCTGTTAGACAGTGAGATAGGAGACGGAACATCCCTGATGATAAATCCACACGTTTGTAGAAGAAACTCGGGTAACTAGGGAAGGGTGCATAAGAAGCCCACCAGAATGTAACAGGGTACCTTGGCACTGAATTGATGATCCCTTTTTCTTCTGTTAACAAGCACACAATGATATTATCAGAGAAGAACTTTAAAGGGTATTTACCTAAGAAAGAAGATTCACCAGCAGAAGACAGAAGGGAGCCGTTCCATGGCCCTCCGCACACTTGGCTGAGCATGGGGTTCACTGAGAGGTTGGGGAGCCTAGGACACGAGGGCTGACCCAGGCACAGAGCGTGGCCCCCTGCACCCAGAGCCCAGGAGGAAAATAAGGCCACAGGCAGGAGGAGGGGAAGTGTGGCCGGCCATAAAAATGCGGAAACTGTTTCCCTTCCCAGTGGTGAAAGGCAAGTATGGAGACAGACTCCATCCACCAAACTGGCAGAGACTCTTCTGGAGCCGATGCTCGGTGCTGCGAGGCGGGTGCTTGGCTCCCACGGGCGGAGTGTGTGTGAGGAGGGCCCCTGGGAATCCATTCACAGACAGAGGTGTAGGCTCTGAAGTTTATAGACCCCTGGTTTGGTGCTGGATTCATGAACACCTCGGGTACATCCAACCTGCGGAGGATCGCAAGCCTTCCGCACCCACAGCCCAAGTGATCCCGAACTCAGGGAGCCCCGCTGGCGTGTGCCACACATGTATGTCTGTGGGCGTGCGTGGCCGTCACACACGGGTTTGCGCACCACGCGCAGGACACTAGCTGCTGTCTCTGCATGATTCCCTCTAGTCCTTTGTTTTCTCTCGACAGAATTTCCTGGGTGAGCTCCGTTCACCACCACCACAGGTGAGGGTGAGACGTGCTCAGTTGTCTGAGACAAAGGCCCGCCTGCCCAGTGCTCACCCTGCACCAGGCTCACCTGCCCAGTGCTCACCTGGCACCCACTGAACTCTGACACGTTTCTTCCATAACCCACGCATCCACTGTGACCAATAACAGTCAGCAATCAGGCAGCGTATTGAAAGGAGGGGGTTTCTTGTTAGGGTGTGACAGCGCGTGTAGCCGGAGGAAGTCAACCCCCGGCAGGGCCCTCCAGACACCCAGGACGCACGGTGCAGGCAGGCTGGTGACCTACTGGCCCCCGCCACCCTGCGGGGCACAGCGTGTGCGGCGGGCTGTGGTGCTGCCTGGCGGCCATCCCTTTGTGTGGGCTTTACTTTGTGTCTTGCATGAAACTCTTTGTTCCCTGGTGGTGGCCGAAATCTGCTTCTCTGTGTTCTTCCGGCACACCCCGCTTTGCTTCGCCTGGCACGGCTCCTGTGCGGACGGCAGGTCCCACCCGGTCTCGCTTCTGCTGGGTCTCTGTACTGCCCTTTGGCCTCCATGTCTGCCCAGGCCAGCCCAGGCCTCTGGGCAGAGGGTCCTTTTTTTCATCAAGTTCCCATAGGGGCAGCCGGGAGACTCCAGCCATCTGTCAGGTTTGGGGAGGAGCCCTCGTACCCCAGCTGTGTCCACGCTGGCGGCTGGAGGCCACCCAGGGACCAGCAGATACTCGTGGACACACTGTTCAGGGCTTCCTGAGCTGGGGTGCTGGTCTATCCAGTCCTCCCAAGAGGTCCCCCAGTGCTCCCCCTCCCCTGCACCAGCATACAGCTCCCACCCTTCCTCCTCGCCTCCTCCTTCCTCCAGGGCCACGGCTGTGTTCCCAGGAGCCTCTGAAGCCGGGCAACAGCAGGTGTGCTCCGGAGAGCTGTGTCCACTGGCATTCTCATCTGGCCAGGCCAGGCACAGAGCTCAAGTGTCCAGCTTCCGGGGGCACTGCTGGCCGCAGCCGCGTTGCCCCTCTTGCGTCATGACCTTTCCCCTCTCTCGAGTCCCTTTGCCCTGGGAGCCCTTTGGTTGACAAGCCCCCTGCCTCCAGAGCTCTGACTGTCCTCGCCTCACCAGTGCACTTGATGGCTGATGTTCTCCTCTCCGATGTCAGCAGGGGTCAGGGGCTGAGGGCAGGAGGTGGGATTGGGGAGGCCCCTGGGCTCTGTGCTGCCGTCCATCCCCCTCTGTCCCCAGAGCATGAGCGGTGGCCGTGCACTGACGGCCAGTGGCCCTGCTCCCTGCTCTCAGCCATCCTCTGCGCCTCCCCCAGGGCAACTGCCAGCCCGGCCGTAAACGGCCCACAGGGTCTGTCTACCTGCCTTCCAGATGCTAGTTTTCTCACCAACACACCCTCTCCCGTCCCCTCTGCATAGCTTTTGTGCCTTAAAAAAACAGTTGCTGTTGACTTTATTCCAAGAAGGAGCAATCTGAGCTATGTGTTGAGGCAGGCCCCACTCAGGGGAGATGTCATGTGTCTGTTTTCCTTCTGTCCTCCTCGGTCTCCTGCTCAGCCACGCTGAGGGGCGCGGACCCACCAGGACCTTCTGCCTCCATCCTTATGTCTTGTGTCCATCCATCTGTCTCAAACCTCCATCTTCCTCCCTCTTATGAGGACATTGTGACCAATTTGAGGCCACCGGGTAATTGAGGACCACTGTGACGTATGTCTTTACTTCCTGCCTGACGGTGACCCCAGGGAGTAGCCGGCCTTTCCTCACTCAGCACACAGACCCGGGACCTCCCCGGTATGGCGTCCGTGTGTCCTCCCACCAGCCCTGCTATCTCGGGGCTGGCTTTGCTCAAAGACCCTAGTCTCACTGCTCTTCATGTGGCTGGAGGTTAGTAAGTGGACCGCGTGGTGTGCAGGGCGGGGCGGCGGGGGTAGCTGCTGAGGCCACGGGAGTGACATCAGAGCACCAGACAGGTGGAGAAGCAGACGCTGCAGGTGGGCAGTGGGTGTGAGCGCCCCCAGGGTGAGGGGCATGGCCCAGGGTCTGCCAGAGGACGTGCGTGAGGCCATTGGGAGCGCTCGCCCTGGATTAAGTTGATATCAGAGCAAGGAGGGTGCAGGGGTTGTGGCCAGGGGCCCTGAGGCCACCTCAGCCTTGGTGTGGGGATTGAGGGTGTCCCTGGCAGGACCAGCTGTAGGACGCGGAGCCCAGGGCAGGGCAGTGACCCCCACACCCCTGGGTCTCTGGCAGGTGGAGGCCAATGGGAATTGGGTCTAGAAGCCGCAGGAGGGACCACCCTGGGCAGGGGCAACCAAGATGGCCGGGGTTGGTATTCAAGGATGGAGAAGCCGTCCAGTGTGGAGGGGACGCGGCCAGAGCCAGAGCTGCATAGCAGGGGCCCTGGTGGGCCTTGGGGGATGGGACACCCTATGTCCTGTCCCTGCAATCTGCCTGTCACACGTGTCCTTCCCCACCATCCACCTACCCATCACGTATCCAAGGACCCCAGTGGCTCCCAGGGCCTCCCCTTCATCCTGCTTCGTGTTGGGCAGGAGGGCCCCCACCTCAGGAGCTCAGCTCCCGCCACGGCCAGCCGGGCACAGCCATCCATCTTGTTTAATAGGCTGGGGCGCCCCGCACGGCTGGGCTCCAGGAGAGCGAGCTGATGGATGGGCCTCCTGCGTTGGACGGCAGTGTATCATGAAATATTGATTTATTCCAGCTAATCACCCGCGTGAAGTGTGTGAGAGCAGACGGTGGTGCGTCAGTGCGGCTCTCAGAGCACGGGTGGGCGTTCCCATGTGCACAGTCTCACACATGCTCGCACACTGTGTGAGCGTATTCACCCTCAGTCCTGCTCCCCCTGTGCCCGCGATGCCCCAGCGGGCATGTGCCCCGCCCCCTTGCTGGGGTGGGAAGCACCCACACTGAGCATGGCGGGGGTGGGTCCCTTCCTCCTGCCAGATCCCCCACATGACATCACATGTGTCCCACGCCCTGTCGGAAAGGGTCTGCCCTAATGCCCACGCCAGGCCCTTCTGTGGCTGGAACCCAGGGAGACCCCATGGGTTGTATTTCCTGCTTCTGTGATCCTGGGAAGCCGTGGGCTATTTCACGATGGTCCTTGTGGGATATGGCCGCAGAGGTGTCTGTGTGGACATCACGCAAGGCCCCAGCTGTCCACGTGGCACTGGCCACCTTGTCCCAGAGAGATGTAGACGCCCCAAGACATGGGGCCACACCCAACCAGCTGACTCAGGCCTCTCCCCAGGTGACACAGCAGTGTTCAAGGACGGCAGCTACTGGATCCGAGGCCGGACCTCTGTGGATATCATCAAGAGCGGCGGCTACAAGGTCAGCGCCCTGGAGGTGGAGCGGCTCCTGCTGGCCCATCCCAGCATCACCGGTGAGCGGCCCTGTGACCCTGCCCTTCAGCTAAGACAGCTGCCCTCAGCTTCCCAGGCCATCTTGGGATTGGTCCAGATGCGGCTTCCTACGTTTGTGTCAGGGCACACCATCAGGTCCTCTGCTCCCCTCCCCGCCCCCCCTTTCAGGTCAGGCTGGCCAGTGCAGGTCGTGACCCCATGGTCAGGAGTGGTGGTGTCCCAGGCTGTCCTAACACCCCAGGGGTACCCTGTGCCCCCATTTCTGGCCACTCAGGCTTCTCTGGGTCCTTCCTGCAGCCTTCGGTGCTTGTCCTCATGTGTCCTGAGATCCCTCCCTCTGCTTCCTCCACAGACGTGGCTGTGATTGGAGTTCCAGATATGACATGGGGCCAGCGGGTCACTGCAGTGGTGACCCTTCAGGAGGGCCACTCGCTGTCCCACCGGGAGCTCAAGGAGTGGGCCAGGTGAGGGCTGAGCCATGTGGTCCTTATGGAAGCTGCCCCCCGCCATACACACAGACGCTCAAGGTGTGAAGGACCCCAAGACAGTTGTGTAGTGATGGCTAGCGGGCAACGTGGTCCTCACAGGAGCTGCCCCCACATACACAGACATAAAGTGTGAAGGTAGTCCTTAAGGACCTGCCCCCTCCCCCACACATACATATGTGAGGCGTGAAGGACCCGAGAAGGCTGCGTAGTGATGGCAGGAGCAGATGTAGGACCCTGACCCCTGACTCAGTTCTGAGCTTCCGAGGCAGGTTCTGAGGCAGACAGGGCCATATGTGAGCACCTGCGTCCTCTCCTGGGTGTAGGAGGGACCTCGTCAGAGAAGGTCCATTTGCAGAGCCCAGCTCAGAGGACCCTGGGGCAGTCTGAGCAGGCTGGGGGCGCCGCTGAGCTCAAGGCATCACAGGGCCCTGTGGGTGCTGGCTGTGGCCCCAGCTCAGAGAGAAGCTGTTAGTTCCATCCCCAAATTCTTTATCTTAGATGTAGGAGGTTCCTTCCTCTCCCCTCCACCCCCCGCCCCTTCTGCCGCCTCCTCCACACTGAAAATACTTGTGGCTCTCCCAGCGTGATCTCAGGAGCAGTCGGAGTCCTTGTTTATCGGGCAGCACAGCTGGGCCATTAGATTCTCCTGGATTTGCAGAATCACAGCTGGAATGTTATAGTTTCACAAAGGCGTGAGCAGGATTCTAGTTGGCTTTGCTGCTTTGGTTAAACAGTTGCTTTGTTAAAAGGCAGAGCTCGCCATCCTGTGCTGAGAGCCGGGTCTCCCGGTGTCAGAGCTGCTCCTTGTTGACCCTGGCTCCCAGTGTCCCTCCGCGGGGTCTGCTGCCTGCCGAGAGCTTGGGGTCCTGGGAGATGCTCCGCGCAGGGTGGGCCTGGGGTGGCTGGGACCTGGGCTTTGTGTCCTCAACACGGGGTGGCCACGGACAGTGACCCCATGACTGCCCACCCCGTGGAGGGAGGCAAAGGTCCTCCTCTCAGAGGGCAGGACAGGCTCCAGATCCGTCTGTACCAGCCGAGGGGGAGTATGCAGGAGGGGCCTCACTCCAGTCCTTCTTGACACTGGCTCAGTGAAGCTGCTGTTTCTATGTCATGTTTGTTGCCATATAGGGGTCTTTTTTAAAGGTTATTTTAAAATAATGTTTTCCCTTCGGCTGAGATTTTTTCATTCCTGAAGATTCTTGCTTCACAGTCTGTCTGCCCCTTAGTAAAGGTCTATCCTGCCCTGTCCCCCAGACCGCTGTGCTCCTAGCAGAGTGGGGGGAAGCTGGCAGCCACTGCCGCGCCCCCAGCTCAGGCACTGTGACACTATGGGTGAGCGTGGCTTGCGGCTGGGCAGCAGTGCCACATTCCTGGGTCTGGACATGGCCCACCCACCACACTGTCCAGTCGCAGAGGCCCATGTGGGGCTTACACCCCTAGGGTGGAGGTGCGGGGGGGTAGTTCAGGAATCCGGTGCCCAGATGGAGCTCTGTAGGATCAGGTCTCCAGCAGGGATGTGTGCTCCCAAGGGGCTGAGGAGTGGGGATTTCCCCTCAGGGAAGCTCTGGAACAAACAGCTTAGCTCTGCAGGGTTCCTGCTCTGGCTCCTCTTTGCCCTGACTGGTTCCTCCCGGACCACTTGCTGAGCTGATTCTCTCCAGAACAGAACGGGTCTATTCTCAGAAATGGCGAGCCCACGGGCTTAGACTGTGCCCCCTCCATGCCTGCAACTTCTGTTTTGGTGACTATGGGTTGGGGTTTGGGCTGCGTGTCCTGCCTCTGTTGCCCCCCTGCCCCAGGCAGCACCTGTGCTTCTGCTGGTCTCTTACAAAGGGGCCTGTGTGCCGCCATGGCAGAGGGAGCTCTGCTCAGGATAGCCACCGGTGCCTGCAGCCTCGGCGTGGGGACCAGAGCTGCCCAGGGCTGGGCCACCAGGGGGCTGGTCACAGGAGCATGCCTCTTCCAGTGGGGTCCCTCCCATTCTGGGGACCTCGGCTCTGGCGTGGGAGGGGCAGTGCTGCCGGTGTGCATGCATGGTCAGGACACCCAGGGGTGTGCGAGGTGCCAGCCACCCCCGCAGCCCCTGCACTCAGGCCCCTTGTCTCTGCAGAGGCGTCCTGGCCCCGTACGCGGTGCCCTCGGAGCTGCTGGTGGTGGAGGAGATCCCGCGGAATCAGATGGGGAAGGTCAACAAGCGAGACCTTGTCCGGCAGCTTTACCCGCACGAGAAAGCTGCCCCCGAGGCCGGGCACCAGTGAGCCAGCCTCCCGTGCAGCCAGAATGAAACCACCGTAAACCCTGCAATGGCATTGTGGCTACAGCCACACCCCACAGTTCCATATGCTCGGCACCCCGACCCCCGGGTCCCTGTGTGTCCAGAGGTGTCTCAGGGAAGCCGGTCTCCCTGGAAACTCAATAAAGGCTTCACAGAGAAGCCAGTGCCTGTCTGGCGATGCTGCCTGGGCCTGTGTGGTCCCTGCCCCCACACGGGGAGCGCACGGTCTGCACGTGTGTGCACACTGCAGGGCAGGGTGGATGGCGGGCCTGGGTGTCCAGAGGAGGGCATTTCCCGCAACAAGAGCAGTAGCTGTGGGGTGTCCAGCACCTGTGGCCCTGGCTGAGGCTCACTAGGCCTTCAGGGCCAGGGCTGTGGCTCAAGCGACCAGAGGGCAGGGAGTGCCTGACTCTTGGCCCCAGAGTGGCCACCTAGACCAGGAATGGGCTGGAGGCCGGTATTTGGGCCTCTGGGGCCACTTGTTCCCGGTCACGGCTGCAGCCTGGATCCCACCATCCTCAGGGACCAGAGTGCTCAGTAGCCAGAGGTTGACCACGAATGGCCCCACTGCTGCAATCCTGACCCTTGACCCCTCCCCTCCCCTGTGCTGTTCCTCTGCAACACCCCCAGTCCCCTTCGGTCTTCGTCTGGACATCTCCCTCTCCTTCCCAGACCCCCACCTGCTGCCCAGCCCCAGGCCCCCCTGCCCGCCCCAGCCAAAGGCAGAGGTGCCCTGGGAGGCCCAGGGGTCGTGGGGAAGCTGAGCGGGAACCAGGACAGAGCCGAGGCCCAGGTGGGCAGCATGTGGGGCCAGGGCCCCTGCCCCACCCTGTGTGTGGCCCGAGACTGCCTGAGGCCAGCCCCAGGCACATCCACCTCAGCACCCTCCCGCAAGAGGCCTGTCCATGCGTGGTCACCACCTGTGCAGCAGGCTGGCCTCCCCGGCTGGGCGCTGGCCAATGGCCAGTCCTCTTGGATGGCACTGGACTTCTGGCTCCCACTGTCTTCATGTCACCACGTCTTTACCTGATCCCACTGGCTGACTCTGGCTGAGGGGGCTGCGGGGGTAAGAGCACATCGTTCTTTAACTGCTTAGTTCTTCATTCTTATCTCTTTTTGTCCGGGAAAAGCATCGGCAGGTTGGACAAGGCATGGTGTCCACTCAGGACAGTGTGAATCAGGAGTCAATTTCAGCTGCCTAATGATGTCACTCCTGTAATTAGGTTCTTGTAAGGTTAGAGGGAGAGAGAGCTGCCTTCACCATGCCAAACCTGCCACAGACACCTGGAGATGGAGTCCCCACACACTGGCCAGGAGTCTCACTTAGGGCTCTGAGGGAGGGTGAGACTGGCCTGAGACCCCCAGGGCCAGCGGTCTCCTCGGTCAGGCTGGGCTGTCTTTGGTGATGGATTTGGGCTCTTCAGGGGTTACTGGTTTATCCAGAGTTGCTACTTCCATTGAATGGCCTGAATCTTCTATAAAGCCACTCGCTTTATCCAGGTGTCAGACTTTGTGGCACAAAGTCACTCCCCAGTCTTGCTAGTGCGTCCCATTGACTCCCCTCTTTGTTGGTTCATCCTCCTCCCGGTTTTTTCTGTTTAAGCATCTCTTTTCCTGGTGGCTGCCTGGACCTGCCCTCACTGTCTTCACCTGGCTGTTCTCCTAACCCTCACCTGGGTGCCTCCCTTCCCACTCAGCTCCAAACTCTGGGTCACTTCTGCTTTGATTTTTCCCTTAATTCTTAAAATTTGCTTTGTTTTTGACTGCACTGGGTCTTCGTTGCTGCCTGCAGGCTTTCTCTAGTTTCGGTGAGCCGGGGCTACTCTCTCGTTGTGGTGCTCAGGCTCGAGAGCACAAACTCAGTAGTTGGGGCTCCTGGGCTTAGTTGCTCCACAGCATGTGGAATCCTCCTTTAACCAGGGATTTTTAATCACTGGACCACCAGGAAAGTCTGCTGCTTTGATTTACTCTCTTAACCCATGAGTGATGAGAGTACATCCTGTGTCCACTGTTTCCCCACTGGTCTCTGCGTGACTCCAAGAATGTGGGCCACGGGGCTCCAGTACTTTGGAGTTCCTAGTACCTCCTGTGCCCCCTTCACAGCAGCAACTTCTGTCCCATCGGGAGGCTGCTCTTCTGAGGTGTTTCAGCACTAGGTACTTAGCCCTTGGTCATACCCCATTATTACATATCAGTTCAATTCAGTCGCTCAGTCATGTGGCTGACTCTTTGCAACCCCATGTACTGCAGTACACCAGGCTTCCCTGTCTATCACCTACTCTCAGAGCTTGCTCAAACTCATGTCCATCAAGTCAGTGATGCCATCCAACCATCTCACCCTCTGTCGTCCCCTTCTCCTCCTGCCTTCAATCTTTCCCAGCATCAGGGTCTTTTCAGATGAGTCAGCCCTTCGTATCAGGTGGCCAAAGTATTGGAGCTTCAGTTTCAGCATCAGTCCTTCCAATGTATATTCAGTACTGATTTCCTTTAGGATTAACTGGTTTGATCTCCTTGCAGTCCAAGGGACTCACAAGAGTCTTCTCCAATACCACATTTCAAATTACATATAGAGTCTCTCTTTATCTCTGTTTGAGTTTCCCTGTTAAGTCACAGATGGTCTGAGTTCAGTCCTGCTGTCCGGCTTCTGGGGTTGGTGTTTGAGTGTTGCGTCCTTGGGCTCCTTCACACCCCGCCCCCATGAGGCTGTACTGTTGTGAGCAGCACAACTGGGTCTGGTGTTTTTACTCCAGTCTATTCTTTAGTGAGCAAATGCAGTGCATTTATTGTGACTGTTGATGTCTTTGGACTTATCTCCACCATCCCTAGTTGTGTTCTCTGCCGCCACCTTAGGGATGTGGGGTTGCTGTTTTGCCTTACCTTTCATTGCAGTAATAAACTTTTCTACTTGTTTCTTTTTGTTTGTTTGGAAACTATAAACTAAAATTCTGTTTTTTGAGTACCCTTAAGACGTTTAAATATTTGCTAATATTAAAAAGCAGAGGCATTACTTTGCCAACAAAAGTCTGATAGTCAAAGCTATGGTTTTTCCAGTAGTCATGTATGGATGTGAAGGTTGGACTATAAAGAAAGCTGAGTGCCAAAGAATTGATGCTTTTGAACTATGGTGTTGGAAAATACTATTGAGAGTCCCTTGGACAGCAAGGAGATCCAGCCAGTCAATCCTAAAGGAAATCATTGGAAGGACTGATGCTTAAACTGAAGCTCCAATACTTTGGCCATCTGATGCAAAGAACTGACTCATTGGAAAAGACCCTGATGCTGGGAAAGATTGAAGGGAGGAGAAGGGGACGACAGAGGGTGAGATGGTTGGATGGCATCACCAACTCAATGAGTTTGAACAAGTTCCGAGAGTTGGTGATAGACAGGGAAGCCTGGCGTGCTGCAGTCCATGGGGTTGCAGAGTTGGACACAACTGAGCAACTGAACTGAACTGATAAAGTCTAAGTTCTTCATGGTTATGCAGCACAGGGCTCCCCCATGGGCAGGGTGATGCCTGCCAGTACCTGCCCTGCTGCCATCTCAATAGGTTTCTATAACATTTCAGTTTTGTTTTTGATACAAAAATCAATAGACTTCGGGGATTCCCTGGTGGTCCAGTGGTTCAGAGTCCACCTGCCAATGCAGGGCCACAGGTTTGATCCCTGGATCGGTGGACTTGAGCTCTGGAGCCTGAGAGCTGCCACTACTGAGGCTGCACACCTTGAACCTGTGCTCCACAACAGGAGAGGCCACAGCAATGAGAAGGCTGCACACCACAGCTGGAGAGTAGCCCCTGCTCCCTGTGACTAGAGAAAAACCAGTGCAGCAACGAAGACCCAGCACAGACAAAGATAAAATTTTTAAAAATTACTATACTTTTCCACAGTCAGTCATTAAATGTACTGAAATTTTATCCACTTCTTGGCTCAGTGGGATTTCATTTTAACCAGAAATTCTCTGCAGTTGTTTCAGTAACGCGGCTGAGTGTGTATACAAGTCTATTTTTCCTCACTCTCAAATGATGGACAGGCTGTCTGCTCCTCTGATGCTAAGAAGGTTTTCCTTGTCCTGGACACCAGTGTGTCTGCCTCACTCACGCCTAGGACGGAGCCCTGAGGGCCTGGGTGGGGGCAGGTCCAGAGGACTGGCAGGAGGGGAGCCACAGGGCGCGACAGCCTGGGAGGTTCTGGTCCCCAGCAGTAGGGATGGAGAACGTGTGGGGAAAGGGGCGGAGGTGAGGCTGGGGTACCTGCCAGGTGTGCACAGGCTCCCAGCTTTCAGGAGAGAGCGGGACTTCAGGACCAAGGAGAGTGGCCGGAACGTACGACTCTTTCCCAATAGAGGCTGGAAGGCTGCTAGCTGGGCGCTGCTCTGTGGGGCCCGGGCCTGCAGCACTGACCAGTGCAGGTCTCTCCCTGGACATCCTGCCAGGGTCCTGTGTCTGGAGGAGAAAGGCCGACAGGAAGGGCCCAGGACCCCAAGCCCACGCAGCCCCGCATCTTCCTCCTTAGGCGGGTTCCAGGAGAGGGACGCTCAGGGCCCGAGACCCACCATGGGGGCCGCGCCTGCTGAGTGGGCCGGACAATGAGCTCCCGCCCTCGGGGAGTGGGCGGGGCTGCGTCCTTTTACAGTGGCTGATTTAATCTGAATGGTGGTTAATGTGGTTTATGTGGCAGTTTGGGATCCTTTGCTCCCAAGTTTGTCACCAGTTCTCTTGGTATTGATTGAGAGACAGTGTCACTGATGCCCAGTGGGTCGGGCTGGGGATGGGGAGAGAGTGTCTGCCTGGGCAGATGGGAACCCCACGTTCCTTCTGGAAGTCCTCCCTCATGTCCCCCTCCCATGCCAGCACCCCTCCATTCCTCCTGGCCCTCACCAGCTCTGATTGGGGAGGTGCCAAGGTGCAGCTGCGCTGGTGGCATCTCTGGAACGCCTGGGAAGAGCCGAGAGGTAGATGAAAAGGACTGGTGCCCTGCAGCCCAGGGAGCCTGTGGTGCCCATGGTGCCTGGGAACAGCCCCTGACCTCCCCTCCCCTCTCCCCAGGCCAGAAGGACCAGCCACTGAGCGGCTTCATTTGCCAGAGCCCATCACTGGATCATAGAGAAAGCAAGGGTATTCCAGAAAAACATCTGCTTCATTGACTACAACATGACAAAAATCTTTGTGTGGATCACAAAAAACTATGGAAAATTCTTAAAGAGATGGGAATACCAGATCACCTTACCTGCCTCCTGAGAAACCTGTATTCAGGTCAAGAAACAACAGTTAGAACCAGACATGGAACAATAGACTGGTTCAAAATTGGGAAAGGGGTATGACAAGACTGTATATTGTCACCTTGCTTATGTAACTTATATTCAGAGTACATCCTGCATAATGCTGGGCTGGATGAATCACAACCTGAAATCAAGATTGCCGGGAGAAATATCAACAACCTCAGATTGGCAGATGATACCACACTTATGGCAGAAATCAAAGAGGAACTAAAGAGCCTCTTGATGAGGATGCAAGAAGAGAGGGCTCTGCTCTGGCCCCAGGGGCTCCACATCGGAATCAAGAGCCCCAGGCAGCACCACGGGTTTCTCCCAACATTTTCTTCATGCCCCATCAGGAGCACAAAAAGAAAGTGAAAAAGCTGGCTTAAAACCCAACATTCAAAAAACTAAGGTCATGGCATCTGATCCCATTACCTCATGGCAAATAGAAGGGGGGAAAGTGGATGCAGTGACAGAATTTCTCTTCTTGGGTTCCAAAATCACTGCAGACAGTGACTGCAGCCACGAAATCAAAAGATGCTTGCTCATTGGAAGAAGAGCTGTGACAAACCTAGACTGCATATAAAAAGCAGAAACATCACTTGGCCAACAAAGGTCCATATAGTCAATGGTTTTTCCAGATGGTTTTTCCAGTAGTCATGTATGGATGTGACAGTGGACTGCAAAGAAGGCTGAGTGCTGAAGGATTGATGCTTTCGAATAGCAGTGCTGGAGAAGACTCTTGAGAGTCCCTGGACTTCAAGGAGAGCAAACCAGTCAATCCTAAAGGAAATCAACCCTGAATATTCATTGTAAGGACTGATGCTGAAGCTCCAATACTTTGGTCACCTGATGCAAAGAGCCGATTCGTTGGAAAAGACCCTGATGCAAAAGAAGGGGGCGACAGAGGATGAGATGTTTAGATGGCATCACCAACTCAATGGACATGAATCTGAGCAAACTCCAGGAGATAGTAGAGGACAGGGAAGCCTGGTGTGCTGCAGTCCATGGGGTCCCACAGATTTGGACAGGACTTAGGGACTAAACAACAACATCCCCTCAGTTTCTTCCAGACAAGGACCCTCTCCAGCCCAGGCTTGTACCAGATGCACATGACGTGGCTCATGAGGGCTGTGACATGATGTGTGTGCAGGACACAGGCTCACTGAGGCCTCTGAGTGAGCAGGACAGGGGCGTGCACTCCTGCCCTGGAGCCTTAGGGTGCAAGGGTGCCCTGGCCCTGCCCACTTGGTCAAGGTTTTTACTGGAGTGGTTTTTTCCATGAGAGCCACCCTCTGGGGTGTTTACGAAGTTATGTTTACAAATTGCTTTCAAGCTCGACCATTTGGGCCCAGAGACCTCTGTTCTCTGGCCTGTCCTGCACCGCCTCATTGTGGCCAGTCCCGTTTCCCTGGACCTTGCAGGTCCTCGCCGTGGCCTGAGACTCAGGCTGGCCTCAAGAGCTCGGGATTCTGGCGAGGCAGCCTGGCTCGGTCATTGAAGATGCCACTTGGCAGAGGCCATGCCCCTCAGACTCAGGGCCGGCCCCTTCACGGAGGACCAGACAACCGCCTCCACCTTACCTGGAGCCACACTGCCCTCTGCTGGTGTTGCTGGGCATAGCAGGGATAGATAGAGGAGGGATCCCTGCCCTCCTCCTGCTCCAGTACCTGCTGGGACCCTCCATCCCTTGTGTCAGGGCTGCTGGGCAGGAAGGACTCTGGTCCCAGAAGCTGGTGGGGGGGGGGGGGGGGTTTGAAACCCAGAGACAGCCCTGGGGATGGCCAGGACAGAGCCTGCCGCCCCAGGGCCTCTAGCCTGGCTCCCATTTTCTCAGTGCTGTAGAGCCAGCGGGAGCCTCCAGTACCCCCAGCTCCTGCTCTGTCTTCTGTCTCCGTCCATCTATTTGTCCAAAGTATTCCTGCACCCAAGACTTTAGAAACAGTTTGAGAATGACCATTCAATGTGTGTTTGGGAACCGTCGCTGGACTCCAGAATAGGCAAGGCCCCCCCAAACCTGCCTGCGGACACTCATCCCTGTGCCATCCTGGGAGGCCCTGCCTGGCTGTGCTGTGGCCGCCAGGGGGCGCGCACAGCCTGGACGGGGTAGTGACACCCTGCGCTTCCCACGCTCCAGCCCACCCCAATGTCCTCTCTGACCCTGGGCCCCATTTAAGGGACAGGAAGCTCTCTTCAGGGCCCCACTGCTCCATCCTGGCCATGGGGCCAGGCAGCAGTTCAGGACCCTCCAAGATCTGCCCCACTGTTTGCCTGGCTCCATTGAAGACCGCCCCCCACCCCAACACTCATGCTACCTCACCACGTTGGGATCTGTTGGTGCCTGACTTCCCAAGGAGGGCAGCCTTGTGAGAGCCGATGCCCCGGAGCCTGGAAGGGGCCTGGCATGGGAAACTGCAAAGTGGGAGGGTTGGGAGTGGGAGACAGGGAGGGAGGAAGAGGTAGGGAGTGTCTGCCTCCACCCAGCCTCCAGACCAGGCTTGAACTTGGAAAGGGCGAGGACCTTGTTGCCTGGGCTCCTTCCCAGACCCCACCAGTATTGGCTGTGTCACCTTGGCCTCCATGTCCTTGCCTGGTAAAATGGGGCCCCGGGGGGCCAGCCACTGTGGGTTGAGATCAGTGCCTGGCCCCCCAGAGCTACACTGCCTTTGACAGTCGTTACCAACAGCTGCCCCTGGGCACCTGCACCTGGACGACCACCGGCACTCTATTCATGTCCACGAGGAACCTCTCTTCACCCAGGTCAATGCCTGGTGCCCAGGTCACCTCCTTTCTGTCCAGTCCTCCTGAACTCCCAAGCATTCTCCCTCACCTCTGTGTCCCCATTCTGGACACAGAGTCTGAACCCTGGGTGGGTGGGTGGGCACCCCTCTGTGCAGCCCCAGGAGCTAGTCACTTGGCCATCTGTCCTCTTGCCACACGATCCTAGCTGACTCTCTCTTGCAGAATGGGCATGTGCACCATGGAGTCCTGGGCAGACTGGGCCGAGGGTGGGGGCATAATGCCCACTGAACACCAGCCGTGTGGCCCAGTTACATACCCGACTACATTGCCAGAAAGTTACTATAAACTTAGCAGCTGAAACAACTTTATAACCTCACTGTTTTATTCTTTTACAGGTAATAATCCTTGTTACACGGTCATTATGTTATTATTGATATAATTACATTATTTTTTAAAGTTATAGGAGCGTCACTTCCCTGCTGAAAGCCTCAGTGCCTCTCTTTTATCAAGAGAAAGCTGCAAATCCCTAAACAGGTGGATGAACCTCCCAATGTTTGACCCCCACCTCCTACACCCTCTACACCTACTCCCTCCCCCAAGGCTCCCCCTAGTGGAGCCTCTGCCCTCCAACCAGTTCACAGGTGCCCAAGCCCCACCAGAATCAGGGGAGACCACCCACGCCTCAGGCCCTGCCCATTGACACAGGACCCAAGGGAGGATCTGCTGGTGGTGAAGGGTTGAACCCTGGGGTTGGCAGCCTGGGGCCTGCAGAGTTGGGAAGGGGAGGGAATGCCTAGAGGGTCAGTAGCCCTGAGTCCACTGGGAAAAAGGCCAACTAGCCCTGGCATCCTGGGGTGGACCAGTGCTGGATAGGCCCTCGAGGCTCAGACACAAGCGGTCAGTGGAGAGAACTTCCTGTGCAAGGCCCAGAGGTGGACTGGGTCCCAGGCTTCTGCATCTCTCGGGCTGCCCCCCCAACCCCGCCGCCACTCAACCAGGTCCAGCTCACCCTCCCCCTGGAGCCCCCACCCCCAGAGGTTGTTGAGGAGACAGATGGTGTTCTACCTCACCTATGGGGGCAGAAACCCAAAAGCATTCAGAGGGCTCCTCCTCTATCCGGGTTTGGGGTCCCTGACCTCAGAGACAAGACGGTGGCCTCCAGAAACTGTTCAGCATCAGGGCCTCAGAGCCTGCAGATGGTAGGGACTCCCGTCCTCCACTCCCACCTTGGAGCGGTGAGTGCCAGGGATTCAGTCGCTGCAGGAGCCCCCACCCCACCCCAGCAGCCTGGCCTCCTTCCAAGCAGGCTACGGGCACAGATGGTGCTGCACCTGCTCAATCTAGAGAGGAGGGCAGAGGCCCTGTGCCTGCTTCTGCTGCAGAGACCAGCTCCCGCACAGGACACTCCTCACTCCCCTGCTCGAGGTCCGCAGGGCACCCCCTACCTCCCTACCTCCTGCCCTCCCCTGCTTCTGAGCGACACACCAGGAGGTAGGGGTTGAAGGGGAGAGACAGCCTGCCCCTTCCACCCAGTAGTTTCCAACCGAGGAGGAAGGAAAGGAGGGAACGGGGCGGAGGGTGGGGTGGTGAGCTCTCTTTCCTATATGCTAGCCCTAGGGGTAGCAAGGGTCAACCTGCCCCGAGGAGCTCCAACCACAGCGGGAACACTAAATGAACACGGCAAATCTGATCTGAGCCCTCAAGGCGGCTAGCGCCTTGCCTTGGGAAGGGAGCCTGACGGCAGTCCGGGTAAAAGCATGGGCAGTGCAAAGGCCCTGAGGCAGGAGCACGAAGGTGCTCCGTATGGGGGAGAATATTCTCAGCCTTTCTGACAGGCTTCCTCTCCACCGCCTGACCCAGAGCCCAGCTTTCGACTCCGTCCTGGACACGTGCTGTCACTCAGCCGCAGGCCCCGCCCAAGCTCCGCCCCCGCCTCGCCCCCGCACACGTGCTGTCGCTCCCTCGCCGCACACTTGTGCTGTCACTCAGCCGGGTCCTGTCCCAGCAGAAGGCGCCGCTCCCGCCGCCGCCACTCTGCCCGCCGCCTTTCACCGGCCCATGGACGCCGCGCGCCTCCTCGCCCTCGGGCTGCTGGCCCAGGTAAGGCCGGGTGCCACGCGGGGGTCGTTAGCCCCTGTGCTAGGCGCCCAAAGTGGGGCACCCCGTCCTCCGGCCTCCAGCCTCGGGGATCACTGGCTCTGGGCTCCCATGGGCGGCTGTGTACTCCGGAGGGGCCCGGGGTAGGGTCTGGGTGGGGCAGCGCTGTCCAGCGTGCTCTCTGCCCCTGGGGGAGAGTAGTGTAACCGCTCCGGTGGACAGGACAGGGAGCCAAGTTCAGGGACCACCGGGAGAGAGGACCCTGAAAGCCGCCCTCACGCTGGAGATGCTGGCCTCAGTTCTACAGGGGTCTGGGGGTATTCAGTCTTATGGGGTGCATTGGGAGAGGGGGAAGCAGGAGCACCCCTGGCTGGGAAAGCCTGCAGGCCAGGTTCGGGCCATGTTGACTCCCCATAAGTTGGCCACTGACCCACCTAGTTGGATAGAGCTCAAGCCCCCGTTGTGTCCGGTGGGGAGGGGCAGCTCTGCCCCTCAGGAACCCACTCTCCTTGGGGAGCCCTGTGCCCAGTAGAGACAGGTCCCAGCACACATAGCCGCTCTCTCCACACTTCCTGCCGGCCCCCCAGCCCCCTCACCCTGAGCTCTCTGCAGCCTGGGAGCCAGCAGGTGGGAGGAAGCACAGAGCACCCACTCCACACATGGGCACCCCTAGATACAACCACATCCTCACACCCCTTAGCTGCTGGGCAGGCGCTGGGCTGGGCCCAGGAGTGGAGTGTGTGAGCCAGGGCCACTGGTGAGGCCGGAGGAGACAGCCTCAGGCCTCTTAGACTGGACGGGTGATGATCACGGGAGCTTAGGACCCCCTAAGCACGATGTGCCATGCTTAGGACCCGTTGCTTGTTGTTACACTTCCACACTCATCAGGGCATCCCCTCTCATCCCCACAGACCCTCCCATAGCTCCAGTGTGCCAGCTTGGGTTTCAGCCCCTGGCAGCTAAGTGCCTGCCATCTGGACCCTCCAGCGGCTGGCCCCTCAGGCCCCCAGCCTCACAGCTCCAGCCACCTCCACTCCTGCCTTTGGGCCCTTTTACTGACACCCCCACCCTCTGTAGACCGTGCTCACCATTCCCCACTGTTGTGTCTAGCTACCTCAAAGAGGCCATGGTCACCCTCTGCCCAGCACAGCCCAGCTGCCCACGACCTGTGCCCTTCAACCCTCTACTAGGAGCTCGCTGGGTGCAATGGGCTCTCTGCTCCTCCCAAGCCAGGGCCAGGTGCCCCACACGTTCCAGAAGGCTCCACTCGCTCCAGGAACAGCGTTCTGGCCCCTGGTTCCCAGAGACCCACTCCTCTGAGACTGAGGGTATCATCCTCTGACCAGGTCCCAGGGGAGGGGAGGAGAGCAGAGCTCAGATTCCTCTCCCCTCCCCCAGGGCTAGTGCAGAATGCACCCCCTCCCAGACAGCTGGGACTGCGAGGATTCTGGGGGCCGGGGGTGGGGGATGGACCAGTCAGCGGGCCTGGCCCTCACGTTCCTGCTCTCAGCCCAGCTCGGATCAGCACCGAGCAAGGGGAGCGTCCCCTGGACCAGCCCTCCCCAACCCAGTTCAGCTTTCAGACTTTTGCCCCTTCCTGTCCAGCCACAGGGGTCCTGTGACCACTTCCCTGACACACCTTCCTCCCCTCCAAGAGGCCCTGAGCAGGGCTGTCTGGGGTGGGCCCCTGGGGTGGGGCCTATTGACCAGACTCTGTGCAGGCCCATTGCCAGCGTGGTGGGCTTGAAGGAGGCTCACCTCCCCCCTGCCTGTGTCCCCTGAAATCTCAGCCGGGGGCTTTGCTGTGTGTCTTTTCAGAGCTGGCCATAGTTTCCCCAGTATCTGGGTCCATTCTGCGACCCCACCCTGGGACCCTGCCCCGCCTGGGGGTGGGAAGCAGATAGTTCGGAGCCAACCCACACGCTGCTGGAAGGGGCCCCTAGCTCCAGTGAGCTGCATAGTAAACCTTGCACTTGTATGTGGGGACACCCCTCCAATGTCACTTCTGGCCCTGAGTTCCTCAGATTCTAGGGACCCGGGGGAGGCCTGGAGCCTTGGGTCATGTGGGTGCAGTTTCCCTGGGCCAGGGAGAGGCCAAGGCACATTGTGGGCAAAACGTTCCCTGTCTGGTTTCCCCTGCAAGCTTCCCAGGCCTGAGCCCCTTCCCCCCACCTCCTCGGCTGGAATCCAGGCCACCCCGTTCCTGGATGGCCTGGCAGGCATCAGGCATGCCAGGAATGGAGCCAGCTGTCCGCCTGGCCCAGAGGCCCTGTGGTTCTCCCTTGAGCCCCCCTCCAGCTGTTGCAGGCCTCAGCGGAGGGACAGGATGGTGAGGCAGAGGACAGCTGTTCCCCCCACCCCCACTGGGGCAAGCACCATGCTCCCTGCTGTCCTGCCCGCCTGTGTGAAGGTGGCACCTCGGCTTCCCTCCCTGCAGCCCCACTTACTGTCATGCTGATGTGGAGCTGACCCCCTGGCCTGCTCTGGAGGAGACCGTGTGTCTGCTGTGGGGGCTGCCCTGTTCCAGGACTTTCCTGTTGCCCCAGGGCGTCTTCAGAGTTTCCAGAGCTCGGCAGCATGGCTGAGGTTTCCTCCCAGAGGCCATGTGACTCAGCAGAGCCCCAGAACCCCTTCCCCAATCCGCAGCAGCCTCTGATTACACTGGGAAGGGAGATTGAAAACACCCTTCTATCAGCCAAGACGCACAAGGGTCCCCTGCCCACCACTCACAGGGGTCCCTGGAGGCCACAGGGCCAGGAGCTGAAGCAGGCTCTCCCTGCTGTCCCACTGGCTGCTCTGGTCACCAGCATCTCTACCCAGCATGGGAAAGTATCCAACTCTTTTCCCCGGGGCTCCTGGGAGACAGCCTGCCTTGTAATTCTTTGTTCTGAACCCGAGGGTTGGTGAAGACAGCAAAGAGCTCTGCGGGCTGCCTCCAGGCCCCTAGGCAAGATGGACCCCAGCGAAGGTCAAGGGCAGCTCGCAGCCTCTCTGGGGCTCTGGCACTTTTTTTTTTCTGTACAATCACTGGTAGGGATGGATCCACCAGGGACCACAACGCCACGCCATACACAGAGCCTCTGAGAGGTGGGGTAGAGCCCGGTCCAGGTCTCCCAGTTCTACCTCTCAGCCCCGTGCCTGCCTGGATTCCCAGCTCAGTAGGTCTGGGGTGAATGGTAAAATCTGTCCATATTGTTTACCGACCCCGGTTGGTTCTGATGACAAGTCAAGCTGAGGTAGCCCAGCCGCAATGTGATGGCCAGTTGGAGAAGACACCCCACAGGTCCCAGAGGATGAGTGGTCCTGGGCCAGAAAGGCCCCAGAAGGACCCCAGAAGGTCTCAGCCTCAGGGGCTGGCCCTTGGTAGCCCGCAGTTGGACAGTGTCACCCCCTCCAGCCCTTGCCTGGTTTGGGGTGGGCAAGGCCGTTCCTGCCCCTATTGCCCGTTTGTAGGGTGCTCACCACACAGCTGGGCCCCAAGAACTCCAAATGCGGTGGGGAGCTCTTTTACTCAGGAGCCTTGGGGTTGGGGGCCCAAGAGCAGGGCAGGGCTCCAGGCATCTCTAGGGGTTCCAGGTGTTGTCTTCAGCTCTTGCTTGGTTAAGGATGGGGCTGAGGGCAAGCCTTGGGGAGCTGCAGGACAACCACTGGGGGAAGAGGTTCCCTGACACCCATTGCTTGTGTGAAACAGGGGCTTTTGTGAGCTACTTCTGATCAATGTCCACAGTTCTGTCCACGTGGCTTCGTCCCAGCCCTGATGTCTTGTGATTCCTAGGCAGCTCCCAGGCCTTCACTGACCACCAGTGTCTCTGAGAAGATATCAGGAGAACAAAGGACAAACTGAGATGCATTCCCAGAGTGGGAAATGGGCTGCAGCTCAGCCCAGACTCCCATCCCTTGCAGCCTCTCATCTGGGTGAGAGGCCCCTGCCAAGGCTCCATGGCTTCTGCTGACCTTGTGACCTTGGGCTGGGGAGAGTCTGGTGGCCAGAACTCCCACAGCCCACCCGGGTCACTTGCCCTGATCCAGGTTGGTGGGCATCATGGGGTGTCGCCAAGGCCAGAGGTGGGGAGGGGTCAGCCAGACCCTCGATGGGGAGCTGCAGGGGTGTAGGGCCAGCGCAGGTGTGGAAAGGGGAAAGTGTGTCCCTCAGGGTCCCTCCAAGAGCCTGAGGTCAAGGAGTACCTGCAGACTGTCCCCCACACCTGCCCAGCCCAGCCCCCCACCACGCTGAGGTCAGGGCGGGGCCTCTGTGTCACTGGGTGGCTCAGAAATGCTCATCTTGATGGAGGTTCCAGTGTTGGTGGTCCTGGGGCTCCTGGCTCTGCTGCTCCCTGAGGGCCATCGAGAGGGGCATGCAGGGTAGGGTTGGGGGGGCAAAGGAGCTGCTGCCTTGAGATGCTCAGGAAACAGACACTGTCCCCCAGGCCTGTGACAAAGGCCAGCAGGTCCTCGCCTGGCGGGAGTGCCACACTGGCCAATGCTTGGTGAGAGGCCAGCAGCCCAGGAGCTTGGAAGCTTCGCGGCCATCTGTCGGGCCACGGGAAGCTTGGGGGCCTGGTGAAACTCCTGGTCCTCTCTCCTAAGCGAGTTTGCTACTTTCTGGACTGCAGGCTCCTGGCACTTCAGGTGAGGGAGCAGGACAGGCATTCAGAAATGTGGAGGTGGCCCGGGGCCCCTGGGGAGGCCGGCCTTAGTCCTGGTGTTGCTGCGGTTCTGTAAGCGGAGCGTGTGAGGACCCAGCTGGGCAGAACAGAGAGGCTGTGCTGAGGGGGGGACACAGGCCAGAGGTTGCCCAGAACAGCAGCCTCCTGGCTGAGGGGCTTCTCCTCCCTCTCAGCCCCCACCCGAGACCCCCCACTCACCAGTCACCTCCCCCTCCTTTCCTGAGGCCACCAGCCCAGTTGGGCTCATAACAGCCATGAAAAGCACATTGCTCACATTCTCCCATAGCTACGCCAAGCTGGGTCCAAGCAGTGCCCCCACCCCGCCCCACCTCAGGCCCTGACAGCCGTTATCAAGTCCAGCCAGGCTTCGTGTCCCCCAAGACTGCACTAGCCTCAGCCCTACTCACCACTCGGGGAGCATGGAGGACCCCTAATACCTCTATGCTCAGCCAGCCACAGTGCCTGAGCCCAGGCTCAGACCAGCCACTGCCTGATCAAGGAGCGGACACAGAAACCACGTGCTTCAACCAGGCCTCAGGAAGCTCTAGGTGTTAGCTGGGGCTGCTGTCAGCTCTGCCTCAACCCCCAACCAGGTTCCTTCTCTGGGCCTCAGCTTCCTTGTCTGAGTGTGGCAATGGCGTGAGCTCATGGTGGGTCTGGGAACATTTTGGCAGGTGCTCTGTCTCCCATCAGGCTCCTTACTGGCCCACTTCTGAGCACAGAGCCCAGTAGGTGGTAACCAGGCAGGGCCTGGGAGGTGGGGTGATGTGCCCACTCCTGCCTGTTGGGTAGACTTGGGGGAACATGGCAGCCTTATACAGCAGCCCCACATGCTGTCCTGCCTCCCCTGGCCTGATTCCTGGAGGAGGAGGCCTGTGCAGGGGGGACCCTGTACCCTCCCCAGTCTAGCAGAGGAGGCCTGCAGTGTGCAGAGCTGCCCTGGGTGTGTGTGGGGGGGGGGTGCCCCTGCCCCCACCTCTTTGGACAGAAGCATTGGCCTGGTCAATCTTGATCAACCCTCAAGAACTCAAACCACAGTGAGGCCTGGGATGGCCATGTGTCAACCCCACTGTCCCCAGTCAGGAGCCCCACACTCACCTCTGGCAGATCAGCCATGTAGGGGGAGGCTGATCTCTTCCTTCACTCTTTACCCACAAAGCGGGGGGAGGCGTGGGAGGGCTGCCCAGCTGTCTTTTCTGGACAACCCACCTCACCTACCCCCTGCCTCTCCAGGATCCTGGGAGCCAGGTTACCTTCTGTCCTCCTGAGTTCCCCATGCCACCCAGGTCCTGGTGCTATAGCCTCCCCTGGCCACACGAGGGAAGGCCTGTCCCTCCAGGGAGGGGACGTCTGGGCCCTGGTGGGAGAGCCCTGGGCACTGCTGTGCTGGTGACGGCTGTTCTCCTTTGTTGCAGAGTCTATGCCCCTCAGCGGGGGTCCCCGGGCTGAGGCGGCCCAGCACCCTGTACCCCTGGCGCCGGACACCCACCCTGGGTCGCGTGCGAAGAGCCTGGGTCATCCCTCCCATCAGCGTATCCGAGAACCACAAGCGCCTCCCTTTCCCCCTGGTGCAGGTGAGGGACCAAGTGGAGGGGAGCCCTGAGGGCGTGTGCTTCAGAGCAGGGAAACCCTGGGGCCACAGGCCGAGCGACTTCGTCCCAGCAGGGGGAGGGGCCGAGGACTAGGGGAGAGGGCCCCTCTCCTGGAGGCCTCTCCCCAGCCGTTTCCTGGCCCGCAGATCAAGTCGGACAAACAGCAGCTGGGCAGCGTCATCTACAGTATCCAGGGGCCCGGTGTGGACGAGGAGCCGCGAGGCGTCTTCTCCATAGACAAGTTCACCGGGAAGGTGTCCTTGAACGCGATGCTGGACCGAGAGAAAACCGACCGCTTCAGGGTGGGCCCCGCCCCGCCCCGCCCCGCCCCGCCCCGCCCCGCCCATTCCCGCCGGGGCCCCGCCCACACCTCCACCTGCTAGACTAGCGTCCTTAGCTGGGCGGCGCGGGCAGGATTTGGGATCCGCTCCCACAAGGGCAGGTGTTCACGGTCGCGCGCCCATTGGACAGATGCGCGTGAACAGGCTGAAGGCTGCGTCCTGCCCGGGAGGACTGGGCAGCCGGCAGCAGGGTGGGCGTCAGCTTTCCCAGGTATGGCCGGTTCTCCCCGCAGCCTGTTAAATGTGGCGGGGACCGGGCGCCGTGGGGAATCCCATGGAATTAGCCACCCACAACGCAGCTGCCCCGTAGTGACTGTCAGGGCTGGGTGGATGGCATGGGACCTGCCCCTTGGAGGTCTTGGGATTGTGGAGCCTGAGAGGAAGGGCATGGGGAGGGGAGTCAGGACTGAGTGCGCCAGGCGTGGAAGAGGGGAACCTAGAACTCACTAGAGTCTCCTGTAAACAGAGGATCAGCCCCCCAGCCTGGCCCAGGGAGGGGGCTTCAGACTTTGTTTTCATGTACCTTGAGTCGTCCCCAGACTTTGAGAGGCTGGTTCCCTTACACAGAGTCAGAGAGAGTATTTCCCTGGAAGTTGTATCAAGTCCATCCTCCAAAGGGACAGGAGGTGACTTAATTTAAAATTTCACGTGTGGAGAGGAAACTTCAAAAGCAGTCAAAACCGTTTACAGAAAAATGGCCCCGAGACCAGGAGAACTTGGGAGCGCTCCAGCCACACTTAACACAGCAAGGCTTTGACTTCCCAGAAAGTGGGCAGGCTTGGTGGCCGGCCGGCCTGCTGGGAGGACGCAGGCGCCCCCTGGTGGGGAAATCCCGCCAGCCCGGCACTGCCAGGCCGCGGGCCGCTTCTCACCTGTTTGCTGCAGGAAGCAAAATAGACTCTCACTGTCCCTGTCGCCCTGGTGGGATTACTGGAAATTGGGAGTCACAGTGCCAGCCCTTACTCTCTGCTTCACTAGCTCAGGGCCTTTGCTCTCGACCTGGGGGGGTCCACCCTGGAGGAGCCCACGGACCTGGAGATCGTGGTTGTGGACCAGAATGACAACCGGCCTGTCTTCAGGCAGGAGGTGTTCACCGGCCGGGTGCTGGAGGGTGCCGTCCCAGGTGAGCCGGGTGGGGTCCTAGTACGGGAGGGGGCTTTGCCATGGGCACTGGTGGGTCAGAAGTCCAGGATTTCCTGTCAGCGAGAACTTGAGAGGTCCTTTAGAGAGTCTCCAGGATGGAGGGAATTTCACTTCCTGTTGCAATATACATTTCAATGCCGCAGTCTTCCAAAATGCAGAGATGGCAAATCCTGGATGGCAAACCTCTGGTGGTTTCTGTTGCCCTCCCCTCCTGCTTCTACCCCCTGCCCTCCTCTCCCTCCCACCCCTCCTTCCTCCTCCCCACTTCTTCTAAGTAGAGGTGAATTCACATAACGTAAAATTACACATTTTGAAGTGAACATTCAGTAGCATTTACCACATTCACAGTGTTGTGAAACCAGCACCTCTGTTCCTTCCAAAACAGTCTCAGGCCCAAGAGGAGACCCCCTGCTCTTTAGCGTCACTGCCTTTATGCTTATTAATTCTATACTTTGATTGCGGAACCCCGCACCCTCTACCCCTCATGAGTCCTCACAGGATGGACTCGCTGGCCTGATTCTGTTCCAAGGAAGACAGACATTGCAGACAGCAGTCTACCTCTGCCCCTCCCACCCTGGCCCCGGGGTTCCAGTCTAATCCCCAGCCAGTTGTGCTGCAGAGGTGGGAAGACTCAGGGTCACCACCGAGGCATGCTCCTCCTTTGCCACATGCGTGTGTGTGTGTGTGTGTGTGTGTGTGTGTGTGTGTGTGTGTGTGTGTTTAATCTGACTGTGCTGGATCTTAGCTGCAGCATACAGGGTCTTCAGTTTCTGCACTGAACTCTTACTTGTGGCATACAGGATCTAGTTCCCCAACCAGGGGTTGAACTGGGGGCCCCTGCTTTGTGAGTCCAGTCTTAGCCACTGGGCCACCAGAGAAGTCCCCACATGTGTTTATTTCATCCCATTTTGTGCTTTTCAAGACTTAAAATGACAAGATTTTTTTTTTTTACTTCTAATTTCTCATTCTGACATGGTTTCAGAGTTTTGGGAAAGTTGTCACAAATCTCTGTACAGGCTTCAGAGAGGTGCACTGTGTATTGTGTTTGCCTCAACCACTGTTTCCTTGTTTCCCATCCTTCCTGTCTGGACCTGGTTGCAGACGTGAGGCCTTCAGAGCACACACTTCAATGACTTAGAGTTGCCATCATCAGGAGGGTGACACTGACACAGCAACATCTCACCTACAGCCTCAGTGGGTGCATGGGGAAGGGCAAAGCCCCCCGTGTGGGCACCAGTGGCTGCGACGACCTTGGCCCCTCTTCAGACTTCCACAGGGCACTTCTCCTGCTGTACCAGGGTAGCCCCTGTGTGTACACGTCCCTAGGGGCCACTCACAGCCTGAACCCTCCGGACGTCAGGTCACCTGTGCCCCACAGTCTGACATGCTCACACGGGGTGATCTTGAGGATTCCCCCTTGTTCTGGTTATGGGGCAAGACTGACACCCCCACCTGCTCATGCTCCCTTGTTGGGGACAGTTCCTGGGCCACTAGGTCTTCACAACGCTGCCTTTTGTTTTGCAAACTTTTATTGTAGCAAAATGCGTATAAGAAAATTTACCCTCATAACCATTTCTAAGTGGCTTTGAGCCCATCCACATTGCTGTGCAACTACCACCACCATAGAATTTTCTCCTTTTCCCAAACCTGTCTCCATTAAATACTAACTCTTCATTTCCCTCCTCCAGCCCCTGGCACCTACTGGCTACTTTTTCCTGCATGACTTGACTGTGTATGGGTGAAATCACACAGCATTTGTCCATCTGTGTCTGGCCTATTTCACTGAGTGTCATGTCCTCAAGGCTCATTAGTGTGGTGCCCGGGTCAGCATTACCTTCCTTCTCAAGCCTGAATAATACTCGCTGGATGTTTGTACCACATTTTGCTGATCACTTATTCTTCAGTGGACACTTGGGTTGCTTTCACTTTTTAGCTGTCGTGAGTAGTGCCATATTGGACATGGGTGTGCAAATATGTCTTTGAGACCCTGCTTTCAATTCCTTTGGGTACGTACCCAGGTGGGATTTCTAGATCATGTAACAGTTCTATTTAACTTTTTGAGGATCTTCCATAGTGTTCTCCATCATGGCTGCACCATTTTTCATTCCCACCAGCAGTGTAGGAGGGTCCCAGTTTCCGCACATCCTTACCAGCACCTGCTGTTTTCTGTTTTATTGTTGTGTTGTTAGCAGCCATCCTGTGAGGCTGCTAACAAAGCAGGGGCCCCAGGTTCAATCCCTGGTTGTGACTGGTGTGAGGGGGTATCTCATGTGGTTCTCATTTGCTTTTCCACAGTGATTAGTCACGTTGAGCATTTGTTCATGTATTTATTGACCATTTGTACATCTTCCTTGGAGAAAGGACTATTCAGTCTTTTGCCCGTTTTTGAATAGAGTTGTTTGTTTTTTTGTGTGTGATTGAGTTTTACGGGTTCTCTACATATCCTGGATATCAGATCCCTTATCCCTTAACAGATAGATGATTTGAAAATGTTCTGTAGATTTCACGGGTTGTCTTCTTGCTCTGTTGATGGTGTCTTTTGATGCATTTCTGATGCACCATGAAGTCCAGTTCATCTGTTTTTGTTGCTGTTGACTATGCCTTTATTGTCATAAACAAGAAATCATTGCCAAATCCAGCATTTTAAAGTTTTTGCACTGTGTTTTCATCTAGGAGTTTTATAGTTTGGGGTTGTACATTTATAGTTGATCCACTTTGAGTTGTTTTTCTGTATGTCAAGTTAAGTAATTACAGGTCCAGCTCTATATTTCTGTAGGGGGATATTCAGCTTTCACAGCACCATTTGCTGGGGAGACAACCTGCTCCCTGTTGAATGGTCCTGGCGTCCTGTATAGACTCACCTGCCCATGGGGGTGAGGCTTATTCTTGGGGTCTCTGTTCTGTTCCATTGGTCTGTGTGTCTGTCTTGAGGGCAGATGCACACAGATTACTGTACCTGTGGAGAAAGCTTTGAAATCAGGAAGTGTGTCCTCTAACTTTGTTCTTTTTCAAGATCATTTTGGCTGTTCAGGGTCCCTTGAGATTGGACAGGAAATTTAGAATGATTTTTTTTTAATGTGAAGAAAATATCCTTGGGATTTTGAGAGGGCTTGCATTGAGTCTGTAGGTCAATCTGGGTGGTACTGACAACTTGGCAGCAAGTCTTCCAACCCATGATCATGGGCTGTGTGTCCATTTATGTTTTCTCCAACTTCTCTCACCGATGTTTTGTAGTTTTCATTGTGAAAAGTCTCTCACCTCGTTGGTCACAACACTGACATCCTGAGGCATGTAGGCAGTCACTGTGAACCTTGTCTCTGAACAGGGCTGTGTGGCTGGACTCCCTCAGGAGACACATAGGTCCTGTTCCTGGAGACGCCCGACTTGGGCCCGTAGTTAGGAGGGTGTCCGCCAGGCGTCTTCACTGTGATTGTTGTACTTTTCCCTTCGTGGAGATCCTTTGAGACGGTGCAGTTGTCCACCCATACTGACGCAGCAGCTTTGGCATCCCTGAGGCTCCTGCCTGCCGGGTATTAACTGTCCTGATGGTTGGGAAGTGACGAGGTTCCACCTTTTAGTTCCATCTTTTCCTCTGTCATCACTTGGCTTTCTATTACATGATAGAACTCTCAGTCCCCCCTTTATGAATGTATGTGTTTATGTGTCACCCACCAAGGTGCTTGGCCTCCTTAATCAATAGAAGAAATTCAGGCAAGGCTTTATTGAGGCTCCTGCAGCTGCAGGAGGTGGGGGCAAATACAAGTAACAAGTTTCCTTGCCCCTTCCAAATGGGGGCAAGCTTGTTCCTTATATGGGGTGAAGGAAGGGGGTATCCAGGGTTCAGGGGCCAGGCGGGAGGTTGTGGCTTAAATGGTTTGCCCACCCCTTAATGGGTGATGAGTGCAGGGGGCATGAACAGTTTGCTTCCAACCCTGTTTTTGCTTTTCAGAAGTGGCAGTGGGGGTTTTCTTGGTCTTTTTATCTTGTCCATAATTTGACCCACTGAACATGCACACAGGCATGCAGCTACTTTCAGTCCCTTATAGTTTCTTTATATTTGTTGGTTGAGGAGAAGTCTGTCCAGATGCAAGCACTGCAGCACTGGGTCCCAGGTCCCAGCCTGTCTCATATGTATTTTGTTCATATGTATCAGTCTGCTTTTATGGAGTCTCATTTTATTCAATGAGTTATTATTCTTCGCCCCATTATTTTGAAGCTGAAAGCTTCACTGATCAGAAACTCATCAAAGCAGCCTAGGCCCTTTCAGCAGCCGGAGCTACTCATGTATACAGAGTCCAGTGTGAGCGCTTGTGTGTGTGTTTGTGCATGTATGTGTGCTTGCTCACAACCATGCTTGTACGTGTTTCTTCATCACAAGTCACGAGTCCGCTCTGGCACTTCCACTTCTGATCCAGCTCTGTGGGATCCCTTCTGGGTCCCCTTCTCTGACGGTGAGAAGCTGGGCTCCTTTTGCAAGTTTGCTCACTTGCTCGGTTGTAGAGAGCATGGCAGGTGCTTTAGGAAGCACTCACTTGCACCCCAGTGCCTGTTCCAAGTGTTCTTTTTGGCTTCAGCCTGGGATCCAACACTGTGCCAGGAGTTGCCTGGTCGGTAGCTCCCCACCTCTAAGGCTAGGCCAGTGGCTGGGTCATTACTGCTCATCAGACACCAACATGACTCTCAGATGACCCGACAGGGCCCAGGAGGGTCTGCAGTGAGCCCAGTCACAGGTTGGGGGGCAGCTCCCCAGAAGGCCCGAGGCCAACCCACCTCACTGGGTTCACATAATACACCTGAGCTGGGGTGGGGGGTCAGATCTGAATCCCTGCAGAGGAAAAGCAAGGTGGGCACAGGTGTTGAGACATCTCCAGGGCCTGGCAGAACCCCATCTCCTGAGATTGGGAACACAGGTAGGCACAGGTGCTGAGTGCCAGGGGGGCCCATGTGTCCCTCTTTCCTGCGATGTAGGGCCATGTTTGCCCCAGAGGGTAGGTACAACCTGGGCACTGCTTCACTCTGCAGGTGGGGCTGAGGTCAGGGTCTGCTCAGTGGCAGGCTCACCGGCTACCTCCCCAGGGGCTGGTTCCCAGTGAGCTTGCCTGGTCCTTCTTAGGGTCGTATGGAAGACAGCTGTCAGCTGTGTGCACTGGACACCCCACCTCTTCCCCCACCAGCAGCACAAGCCAGAACGCTGGGATGTTTGTGTGTGCACAAGCTGACTGAGGGCCTGGAACTGGCATGTCTGCAAGCTGCAGGGGAGCAGGTGACACACCCCGGAGCTGGAGGCTGGCACCCCTGGGCATCACCCCCACATGTCCCTGCCCTTCATAGGCACCTACGTGACCAGGGCTGAGGCCACAGATGCAGATGATCCAGAGACAGACAATGCAGCGCTGCGGTATTCCATCCTGGAGCAGGGCGGCCCCCAGATCTTCAGCATCGATCCGCTCACAGGGGAGATCCGCACAGTGCAAGTGGGCCTGGACCGCGAGGTAAGGCCACATGGCTGTGCCTTGACAGCTGGACAGGGCTATCCAGACTAGGGGCCTGATTGCCGCAGACACTCCTGGTCACCCTGGACTCCCGCAGACCTGCCCCATGGGTGGTTGTGCCATTGGATGCAGAGACAGCGTGAGGGGCCTGCAGCTTGTTTTCTGTTATAAAAAAATCTCCCTCAACCCACTGCCTGAAAAACAGTTGGGCTCCCTGGCCTGGGTTAGGGCCACCAAAGGAGCCCCTCACCTCTTGGGCCCCACAGTGTCTGCTCTTTCTCTGTGGGGTCCCTGCAGCCCCTCACTGCCTGGCTGCTGTGTGGCATTGGCACCTCCAGGAAATCCTCCTTTTTTTCCCCAGGGCCAGTCACTATGTTAGCTGATCTCTGTCCCCTTCTTGGCCATTGCTCCTGTCTCTCCAGGGCAGACCCACCCCCCATATGCAGCAGATGCCCTCCAAGCATTTATCTGATTCAGCAGCTGACCTCTTGCCTACTCACAGGCTGGGGCAGAATCTGGGGTCAGCAGTGGTGCCGTGCAATCCTAAGAGGACAGGCAGCCTGTTTTGCTCGAGAGCTTGGGAGCAGGACAGGAGCTGGAGCCTTCTGGAGTCTGCCTGCCCTTCCCCCCAGGCCCTAAGGTGGCCAACCAGCCTTGCCCTGCACTCCACTTGGGTCTCCTGACCCCCTGTCACTGTGCCCCCAGGTGGTTGCCGTCTACAATCTGACCTTGCAGGTGGCAGACATGTCTGGAGACGGCCTTACTGCCACAGCCTCGGCCATCATCACACTGGAGGACATCAATGACAATGCCCCTGAGTTCACTGGGGACCAGGTGCCACCTCCACCTGCTGTTGCCCAGGGCTGCCCTCCTCCCATCCTGGTTGTCGGAGGACGGGGAGGCTGGGTGCTCAGAGGAGGCACCCTGTGTGGGTTGTGCAGGACCCCAGGCTAGAGGCCAGCATGGGGCCTGTGAGCATGTCAAGAGCTGGAAGGAAGACACCGAGACCCTGGGTTAGGATGTGTCCCCAGTTCCTCCTGGGTGGGAGTGGGGGCAGCCCTGCCCCCCAGGGAAGACGTGCCCAGGGCATGGCTGAGCCTGGAGGGGGCTCCCCAGGTCCTGGACTCCCCAAATGTAGGCAGCAGGAGGATGAGCCCCCAGCGTACCATTACCCACACCTGCCTGCCAGTGAGTAATGGGTCTGGGTTCCCACAGTTCTTCATGGAGGCTGCAGAGGCTGTCAGCGGAGTGGACGTGGGGCGGCTTGAGGTGGAGGACCGAGACCTGCCTGGCTCCCCCAACTGGGCAGCCCGGTTCACCATTCTGGAGGGTGACCCCGACGGGCAGTTCACCATCCGCACGGACCCCAAGACCAACGAGGGTGTGCTGTCTGTGGTAAAGGTGAGCTGAGGGTGCCTCTCCTCACACTCTCTAAGCCTGTTTGGACCCACTCTGCATCCTAAGAAGGGAGCCGAGGGGACTGGGAACACGGACTATGGGCTGAGGCCACGCTGACCACAGAGGGCCAGGGCTGGAAGGAGTGGGCAACCCCCAAACCCATGTGTTATTTCTGGTATTTTGCCTCTTAATGCAAGTGATCAATGTGCACAGTACAGACCTCATGTGTCAGCCAACCAGAGACAAAACCAGCAGGAGATACGTGTGCACACGTGCACATACACACCCATGCTACACACATGTGCCTGCACACATCCGCAGAGAGACACAGATGTAGGTATCGATATATGAAGACCTTTCTTGCAAGAGACTGACTCAAGCTGGCCAACCAGGTTGTTGTGATGGTGGCTGATGAGTCCAGAATCTGTAGGGCTGTGAGAAGCTGCAGGGTCAGGAGCTGAGGCTGTGTCAGAGGCAGGATCCCATCTTCCCAGGGGAAACCTCAGGTTTGCTCTCAGAGACTTACACACACATGAGACCCACTCAGGTTCTCCAGGATCATCTTTATTTACAATCAGCTGGTCGTACAGGTCAGTTCAACCACATCCACCAGATACCTTCTTAGCAATAAGACCCAGATCACTGTCTGCTTGAGTCACTGAGGAGGAAGCCTGGCCATGGAAACTGACCTCACAACACCTGACAGAGGCATTTGAGGGTCAAGAGTATTTTCCTGTTATTCTCTCTGCATAGTTTTTTTATCTTTCCAAAGCTACAAAGAAGAAGGAAAGAAGGCACTCTGAGGACAGACCAGGAGAGGCCTCGCCAGCCTATAGCTGTCTCTGGGTCCCTGAATGTAGGGTCCAGAGTCCTGATGGGCAACCACCCTGCTTCCCCCTACAGCCCCTGGACTATGAGAGTCGGGAGCGGTATGACCTCAAAGTGGCCGTGCAGAATGAGGCCCCCCTGCAGGCAGCTGCCCCCAGGGCTGAGCGGGGCCAGGCCAGGGTCAGCGTGCAGGTGCGGGATGTCAACGAGGCACCTGTGTTCCAGGAGAACCCACTGCGGACCAGCTTAGCTGAGGGGGCCGCCCCAGGAACCCCTGTGGCCACCTTCTCTGCCCGGGACCCTGACACACAACAGCCACAAAGGCTCAGGTGAGGGCCCATTCCTCTGCCTCCCAGACAGGGCAGGAGCACAGCTAACGGTACGCAGCACTGTGTCCTGAGGATTCTCTTCCCATGAGAAACCCGGTCAGAGGGCGGAGGGCTTCTCTGCGTGGTCACTGAGGGCTCAGGGGCTCTCAAAGGCCTGTGTGCTTGTTCACACAACCTCATCCCGTAGGCAGGGCCGGGCTCCAGATGGCACACGCCTACACAGCCAGTCTGTGTTGGCCAGCCTCTGGGTGTCTGGTCCTGTCCATTCCAGGGAGCCCTTGCTCCCTGGGGCTGGCTGTCACTGTGTTGGATTTCACCCCCTGCCCTGGCCCTGTTCGTCTGTGTCTGTCTCCATTGTGCCCACCACTGTGTCTTGGCCATCACCTTTGGCCATAGGGCCCTGGGCAGCTCCCCTGCCCTGCCCAAGCCTCAGTTTCTTCATCTGTTGGTTGGGACGGAAAACACCAGCTAAAGGCTGTGGGAGGATTATCCTTAAAGGAGGTGTGTGTGTGTGAGTGTGTGTGTGTGAGTGTGTTTGTGTAAGTGTGTGTGTGAGTGTGCTTCCATCTACACATGACCACGCACCTCTGGGAATCCTGCTCAGGCTCAGGGCCACTCTGCACCCTCCTCCCCTCCTCGCCAACAGCTATTCCAAGGACTATGACCCCGAGGATTGGCTGCAGGTAGACGGGGCCACTGGCCGGGTCCAGACCCAGCGAGTGCTCAGCCCTGCATCCCCCTTCCTCAAGGATGGCTGGTACAGGGCCATCATCCTGGCCCAAGATGATGGTGAGTGGGGAGCCCAGCCTGGTTCCTGGGCTCCCTAATCCAAGCTGGGGCCCCTGCTGCTGCCCAAGGGCTGAGAGCTGGGCGCTCCACTCAGCAGACTTACAGGGTGGGTGGGGGCTCCACAGGGGCCAGGGGCCCACAGGCCTCTCCCGCTTGCAGCCTCCCCACCCAGCACAGCCACTGGAACCCTGTCCATTGAGATCCTGGAGGTCAACGACCACGCCCCTGAGCTGTCCCCGCCGTGGGGCAGCCTGTGCAGCACACCAGACCGGGGTTCTGGCCTTCTCTTGGGGGCCACGGATGAGGACCTGCCCCCCCACGGGGCTCCCTTCCACTTCCAGCTGAGCCCCAGGGTCCCAGAGCTGGCCCGGAACTGGAGCCTCAGCCAGGTTAATGGTGAGCCCCGCACACACACTCCTGGGGTTCAGAGCCTGGGGGAGGTTCCCAATGGTACCACATCAGTGCACCCTCAGTCCCAGCAGGGATTGGTTATCAGACGCAGAGGACGGATGGGGAAATCGAGGTCTAGCATGCCAGGAGCGCCGCCCAGTCGGCTGCTGCCCAGTGCACAGGCACGGAGAAGTACGGCCGCCCCCGGCTCCTGCTTAACCGCAACCGCCCTCCGCAGTGAGCCACGCGCGCCTGCGGCCGAGGCTCCGGGTCCCGGAGGGGCTGCACCAACTCAGCCTGCTGCTCCAGGACTCCGGACAGCCACCCCAGCAGCGCGAGCAGCCCCTGAACGTGACCGTGTGCCGCTGCGGCCAGGACGGCGCCTGCCTGCCGGGAGCCGCTGCACTGCGGGCGGGTGGCGCGGGCATCAGCCTAGGTGCCCTGGTCATCATGCTGGCCAGCGTCATCCTGCTGCTCTGTGAGTGCAGACCTCCGCAGGCCCTTGCCCTTGGACCCCAGCCTCTTGGCAGCCCCACCCACCATCCGGCCCCGCCCCCGCGGTCCCCTAGACCCCGCCCTCCACCCCCGCGCTCCACCCCCACCCGACCTGGACCTCGGTCCCATCCCCCACCCAGTGCTCGCCCTGCTGGTGGCCCTCCTGGCACGGTTCCGGCAGCGGTCCTGGGACAAGAGGCTTCTGCACGGACTGCAGGACGACCTCCGGGACAACATCCTTAACTACGACGAGCAGGGGGGAGGGGAGGAGGACCAGGTGAGAGGGCCCGGGCTGCTTACAAGTGCTGCGGGTAGGGCCAGGGCCAGCTGGCCCGCAGCCTCCCGACCCGCAACGGTTGCAGCTGACCCGAACGCGCTCCGTCCGCCCTCAGGACGCCTACGACATGGACCAGCTGCGCCACCCAGCAGAACTCGCGGCCCTCGGCTCCCCCTCGGGACGGCCGCTGCTGCGCAGAGACGCCCCCTTCGGCCGAGCGCGCCCTCAGGTGATCCGCGCGCTGCCCACCAGCCCCGCAGACATCGCTGACTTCATCAACGACGTAGGTGCCCCGGGGGCGCCCCGTACCCCTTCCTCCGAAGCCCGAGGCATCGCTCTGGAGAGGGACAGGGAGGTGGTGGCTACAGGAAACCTTGCCTCTAACCACCTTCAGCGCAGGGCTCAGAGCTGCTCCGAGTACCCTCGGCCTCCACTGCCCCCTCCCCTTCCTGGTTCCTGTCTTCGGCCCAGCCGGTGGCGGCGAGTACCCCTCCGGCCTGTGCTGGTCCTGAGACCCCGGCCTCTCCACAGGGTTTGGAGGCCGCGGACAGTGACCCCAGCGTCCCACCCTACGACACAGCTCTCATCTATGACTACGAGGGGGACGGCTCCGTGGCGGGGACACTGAGTTCCATCCTGTCCAGCCTGGACGATGAGGACCAGGACTACAGCTGCCTGCGGGAATGGGGCCCCCGCTTCTCCCGCCTGGCTGACTTGTACGGGCCCCCATGAGGGCGCCAGAGAAAGGCTTTCTGATGGGGACCTGCACCACCCTGTGGAGGGCACAGCCTCCTGGACACAGAGAGCAGACTTCAGAGGCCAGAGTGGACACACCTAACTGGGCTGTGTGCCTGGGAATTCCAGCGGACCTCCACTGAGGTGGAAGACGGCTCTGGGCCCCACCTGGCTCCTTGGTCAGTCTGGTTTCCCCCAGGGGAGGTCAAGGCTCAGAGCTGGAGTGGAGCAGCCAGAAGGAAGCACCCCTCCTGCCCCGGCAGTCGCCTACGATGGGGTCATGCCGCATTCCCAGCTGTTCCTCCCACCCACGATGACCTTATCTCTGTGTGAAAGGATGCAGCCCTGGGGCAAATGTGAATTAAAAGTGTGCTTCTCTCTTCCTTGCGAGGTTGGCCTTCCCCACCTCAGTTCCACCAGAGCTGTGGCAGCCAGCTGGCCCTCAGCTGCTCCTGGGGTGGGGGGCTGTGGGAGGGGCTGTATCCATAGCCCCTGGTCGTGAGGGGGAGGTGGACGCCAGAAGCCCCTTTCAGCCAAGAGTGGAGCCTGAGGGAAGAGCCAGAGAGGAAGCCAACTTCCACACACACCTTTATCTTCCCCACTTGGAGGGGGGCCAGGGCCCCTGGAAATAGGCTGGCTCCCCATCACCCTCCCGAGACCCTTCCACCAGCATTGGTGGGTGGCAGTGTCTCTGCACCCTGGTCACCCCTCCTGGACCAGCTGTGTTCCTGCCCCAGGGAGGGAGGCTGGCAGCAGGGGGAGGAGGTCTTGGTGTGGGCGGCCCCGGAGGAGTGGGGAGCGGCGCAGGCGGTCAGCGTCCTGCAGCGACTGGGGCAGCCCACGGCCACGACTCTCCGGCAGCAGCAGGACGCACAGCAGGGCCAGGAGGGCGAAAGATGCAAAGACCACGTGTTGCAGGAAGAAGCCATGCCGGCCGTGCATTTTGGTGAGCGGGGCGGCTGCCTGGCCCAGGAACCCAGCTCCCAGCACCAGGCCCAGCCCGGCCCCCCTGCAAGAGGGAGCAGTAGGATATCGCTCCACAGGGTGCCCAGTGCTCCTGGGGTGGGTACCCTTAGTGAGGGCCAAGGTATGGGGGCCCCAGGAAAACACCTGAAAAGTCTGGGGGAAAGCTGCCCTGGAACTAAAGTTGTCCTTTCCATTAGAAAATCCAAAGCCAATTTTCCCCTGGAATCTCACCCTCTCTGGGGGCTCTGATTTCTGACCGCCCCATCCTACCCTCCTGTGCTGATGGGGCCAACTGTTCTGTGACCAGCGTCCCCCTCACCACCCAGGAAGAGACAACGGAACTCCCATCCCAACGGCACAGAGCTGGGGAGTATAGGGAGCATTTTGGGGTGTGCTGGCAGGGCCTGCTCACCTGATCACCGTGGGGAAGACCTCAGCTGAAAAGAGGCTACTGAGGGCGGACACGGCCTGGGAGGCCAAGAGCCCCAGGACAGAGAGCAACAGCACCGTCCAGCTGGGCAGGTCTGGGGAGGAGGAGGAGTCTCCCATGCTGCCCACGTGCCCTCCCTCCCCTCACTGCGTCTCAGGGCTCTGGGCCTCACCAGCCTTCCCTCTCTGCTCCTACACTTGGGAGTTGGGGGTCATAGGCTGCCCTCATTCAAAAGTGTTAGTCGATTAATTGTTTCTGACTCTTTTACCCCGTGGACTGTAACCCACCAGGCTCTTCTGTCCAGGGATTCTCCAGGCAAGAATTCTGGAGTGGGTTGCCATTCCCTTCTCCCAACCTAGGGATCGAACCAGGTCCCCTGCATTGCAGGCAGATTCTTTACCATCTGAGCCACCAGGGAAGCCCTTGTCCCATCCAAACCCTTACATTAAATCCCTTCTACTGAATCATTTTGGCCCTCAACTCTTTGGGCCTCAGTTTCTCCGGGTGCACAGTGGGCAGATGATGTATGGGGTGAACAGCAACATCATCCTGCCTCCCCAGCTCCAGGAGGGGGCTTGTCTCTGGACTCCCTCCCCCTACATTGGGCAAAGCCCCAGCCAAACATGACAGCCCTGCCAGCCTGCAGGGCCCCACACTCACACTGGGCCCCTGCAAGGAGCAGCAGGGATGCCAGGCCCATGACCAAGGTGCTCAGCAGCAGGACTGAGCGGCGCCCCCAGAGATCCGCCGTCAGGAGCAGGAAGACGGTGGCTGCTGCCTCCAGGCCAGTCGCCAGGAAGTAGGGCCAATAGAAGCTGGGCTCACTTGGGACCAGGCTGTGCAGGAAGCTGGCTCTGATGCCCCCACTGATGAGCCTGGGAGGGATGCAAAGCTACAAGCCCAGCCAGAGCTGGGAATCTCACCCAAGAGGAAGGTGAAGATCCCTCCCTCCTTCCCTTAGCCCACCCCACCCCCCTCCTCACGAACTGAAGCCCAGGATGAGTGCGTTCCTCCAGATGACATGTGTGTGACGGAGCTCCAGGACCGAGTGGTGCCGGGGCTGGGGGTGTCCCGCGCACAGCACATCCAGCTCTGTGGCCCGGGGGACACAGTGGGGCACCAGTGAGGGGATGACACCCCTCCTTCCTCTAGCACCCAGGTCTCTCTTCTCCCTGGTTGGTCCATTACCCATAGCCAGGGAGCGCTCTTCCTCCCTGCTGTCCTCGGGGTCCACACCGCTGGCTTTGGCAAAGTGCCACAAGATCCTCCTGGCTCGGGCCGGCTGCCCTGTGGCCAGCAGCCAGCAGGGAGACTCAGGGAACATGGCTGGAAACCTGCAGGGGTTGAGTGAGGATGCTGCAGGACCTCCCCATAGGGCAGGACCCAGTAGGGATACATAGCGCATGACTCTCTATGTCCCTGCCCCATGCCCACCTGCGTGGTGCTGAACAGTCAGAGGGAAGTAACACACATGGCCTCCGCAGTGCACATGACCCCAGCTTACTTACCCCCAAAAGAGCAGCAGCAGTCCCGTTGCCAGGGCACTCAGTCCCTGCAAGAGGTGCCAGTCCTGGGCGAGCAGGGCCAGGCCAGGCAGCAGCAGTGTGCCTATCACTGAGAAGAGGCCAGCCCCCATGGAGAATGCCAGGCGGTTCGGGGGGTCACACAGCTCCAGGCCTGGGCAGACACAAATAGCCTGAGGCCCAGGCCTCTCAGGAGGACTGCTTTGTCCAGGGAGGTGAGGGCCAGTGGCTGACCCAACCAGGACCTAGACATCTGAGGCCAACATATGGCCCGCTCTGTCACCTAGGCCTGCCCACGAAAAGCAGAGCCCACAGAGTAAACAGTGTCTCTCCTGCCTTCTGGAGAAGGGCCCTCAATTGGAGGGCCGGAAAGGCACCCTCCAGTGGGTCAGAGGCCTAGCCTGAGTGGGCGCCTCCCAGGGCCCGCCACAGTACTCACGAGCCACATAGAGAGCGAGGGAGGCCCCTGCCAAGGCCCCCCCTCGAAGCAGCCGTAGAGTCAGCAGGGCAGGAAAGCTGGCAACCAGGGCCTCGCCCACCCCCAGGCCCGTGGCCAGCACCAGGGAGCCAACAAACACAGCCCGGCGGCCAAACCTGGTGGGCAGCAGGGGACACACGTCAATTCAGTCAGGAGAGCTCAGGGGAGAGCTGTCAGAGCAGGAGGGAAGGGGCAGAGCCTTACCAGTCACAGCCCAGGCCCAGGAGGACACAGCCCAGCAACCAGCCCAGGAGGTGGTCCACCTGCTCCAGGGGCACCTTCCAGCCATCCTCACACACGAGGTTCCTCTGTAGGGGTCACCAGTTACCTGTCAGCTAGCCAAGACCTCTCTCTCCCTCTCCCACTGGAGTTCTCTGAATGCCAGGGTGGAAGGGACCCTAGAGGTCCTGTCCCAATTCCTCCCTGGGTGGGGCTGTACCTGCTTTCTCCAGCCATCACCCTCCCCCAGGCTGGCCCCAAGGCCTCTCCTGCACCATTTCCGCTCTCTGCACTTCGAGAGCCACTTCCAGAACAGGCTGTGGGGCCTTACTCACCAGCTTTTCCCGGCCAAGGGCCCTTGACCTCAGCTTTGCAGCTCCCTGCCTAACCTGTTCTTTCTCCCTAATCTTAACATTATTTTGGGTCACACCAAATCAGAGATTTTGTTTTAAAATCTGACTGCTTGTGAAAGCTGGTAGACACGGATCCGTCACCACATCAAACAGGTGGGCAGGAAGAAGAGGCCCAATTGGTTCAGGGCCCCAGAAGAGCCTGAGCAGGGATGTGGCAACCCTGTCCCAGTTTCCAGGCAGGGGCCCTTCCTTCCAGGGGTGGGGTGTGGCAGCAGGGCATAGGCTGCCAAAAGGGAGGCAGGGGTGAGCAGGCCCTAGCTGGGAGAGGGGGTGAAGGAGTGGGAGTTGGGCGGGGGTGGGGGTGGGGGAGGTTCCAGTTACCCCCTCCCAGAGTCCTGGGATGTCTCCATGGCATCCCTACCTCTAGGTCTCACAGTGGAGAGACCTACTCTTCAAAACGGAACTGACCAAATCACTCCTTTGATTCAAAGTCTTGGGAACCCAGTCTGGACACCTACACAGCCCAAAGTCACAGGCTGCTCGAATGTTCATGACACTGCTGACCTTTGTGAACTCACCTGCTCAGCTTCAGTTTACCACCTCCGCCTCCTCAGACTGCCTGCCTACCTGGGCAGCCCCCAGCCTCAGACTCTGCCTTTATGCTTGGCACCCTGCCTACTTGGACATCTGCTACACCGTCAGACAGGAGAGGGCTGACCCCCAATCAAAAGCCCCAGGATGACAGCCCCGGTCGACCGAGGGCAGAAGAGCGAGGAGGACCCGAGGAAGGGACAGAGGGCAGGGGGACGGAGGGTGGGGGAGACAGAGCAGGGAAGCAGAGGACGAGGGACAGAGGGGCAAGTGCAGAAGACCTGGGTGACCGGGCTGCTCAGCAGGTCGGCGGCGGGCTGCGCGTAGTACGAGCCGCGGGAGCAGGGCCGAGCGCCGTCGGAGCTGACGCGGGGCACAGACTCGGGGTAGCTTAGCGGCAGGCAGGTGCTCGGGGCGCGCGCGGGGTCTGAGCCGCAGTGGTGCGCCGGCAGCGCGGTGAGGAGGAGCTCCGAGCCCAGGGCCAACCGCAGCGCCACGCACGGCAGCCACGAAGCGGCGGCCAGGAGGCACCGGGCCCGGCCGAAGCCTCCGGCCAAGCGCAGCACCCGCACCTCGGGCTCCATCCGAGGCCTCTGCGCTCCAGGGGCGGGTGGCGGCTAGGCTTGAGAGAGGCGGAGTGTGAGGGGCGGGGCCTTATACGGGCGGTGTCGGCGGGGCGGGGTCTGAGAGGGACCGTGTCTGCGGGGCAGGGCCCGATAGGGGCGGTGTCTGCGCTCTGGGGCTAGCGGGGTGGGACCTGGGCTGGGCAAGGAGAGGGGGGGCGGGGCCTTGGAAGGCAAAGACGGCCTCTGGGCGGGGCCGGTGGGGGTGTGACCTGGAGCTGACGGGGGGCGGGGCCCTCGAGGGCCTGGCAGGTGAGGGGCCCGGGCCCGTGGTCGCGGGGGCGTGGTCAGCAAGACGTTCTGGCGCGGAGCGTGTTTGGGGCGTGGCCAGAGGGGCGCTCACGTGCGCGCGAGGTCGGAGCGGCGTGAGGCGGCGGGCTACTCGCGAGGTGGCTTCTCAGTCGCCCTCGCGGACCCGGGACGGACGCTCCCTCAGGAGGCTCGGAGCCTGGGTGACGTCCAGGAGTCGCGGGCCGGAGACTTCCGGGACCCCATGCCGGCCTGAGACCGGGCCTGCGGAGCGCGGGCCACCACTGCTCCCCGGCGGCCGGCCGCGGCGCTGCAGCGTGCGAGCCAGCGGCTCCGGCTGTCCAGCGCGGACCGTCCAGCTCCCGGGGCTTGCTCTGACCTTCCTGCGTGGCCACCAGGCTCCGGCCCCGGGGGAGCGAGGTGTCCGGAAGGGAGGGACCCGGCTTGGTGCTGCGCGCCCTCTGAAGTTGAGGCTTACTGAGGGGACGAACAGAACGAGGTCATTCGTCCGGTGCTGGGCCTCCCTTGAGCTGGGCTCGGATTCGCTGCGCTTCGGCTTCTCTCGTCCCGGGAACAAAGTAAGTCGAGTTTGTTTTTCATTTTCCTTTTTCACAGGGAGGAAAGTTAAAATAGGTCCTATAGATTAAGCTTAAGTTTTGTTTTTTTTCTCCTGAGGAGAAATTCACCATCACATAAAACTGGCCATGTTTGGTACCGCCACCTTTCTCACCACAGAAGAAAACCAGGTACCAATTAAGCTATGGCGGAGTAATCACCGCTATCCCCCCGCCTCCAGCCACCTGGGGACCGCCCGCCAGCCTGCGCCTGGCCTTTGGGGTCTCACTTAGAATAATGTTTTCCAGATTCACCCACAGTGTCGCAGGTATCAGGACTCCATTCCCTTTTATGACTGCATAATATTCCCTATGTAGATTCGTCACGTTGTGCCTGTCCGTTTTTCCTTTGGTAGACATTTTGGTTGTTGGCACTATTTGTTGTGACTAGTGTTGTTGTGAACATTTGTGTACAAGTGTTTGAGTCCTTATTTTCACTTCTTTCAGGTATATACCTTGGAGTGGAATGGCTGGGTCCTGTAGTGAGTCTGTGTTTAATTTTTTGAGGAACCACCAAGCCATTTTCCACAGTGGTTGCGTATTTTGCATTCCCTCCTGCGATATATGAGGGTTCCAAGTTCTCCACCTCCTTGCCAACACCTGTTTTCTCTTAAAATAAAAAAATCGATCTCCATCCTGGTTGATGTGAGATATTTCAATGCAGTGTGTGTTTTTATTTTTTGTTTTGGCCCTACGGCAAAGTTTGTGGGGGTCCAGTTTCCCCAACCAGCGATCAGCCTTGGGCTCTGGCCGTGAAAGCTCACTGCGGTTGTTTTTTTCTTTATTTTTTTTTAAGTTTATTTATTTATTTTTGGCCACGCTGGGTCTCTTTCTCTGCAGGTGGGCTTTCTCTGGCTGCGGCAAGTGGGGGTTACTCTCTAGTTACGGTGCACGGGCTTCTCATTTCAGTGACTTCTTAGTTGTGCAGCGCGGAGTCTAGCGCACAAGCTCAGTAGTTGTGGCGCCCGGGCTTGGTTGCATGTGGAATCTTCTTGGGCTAGGGATCGAACCCGTTTCCCTGGCATTGGCAGGCAGATTCTTAACCACTGGACTACCAGGGAAGTCCCTGTTTTTGTTTCTAAATATTTATTTATTTGGTTGACCCCAGGCTTAGTTGTGGCATGTGGGATCTGGTTTCTTGACCAGGATGGAGCCCGGCCCCCTCTGTTGGGAGCTCAAAGTCTTATCCACCGAACCACCAGGGAAGTCCCTCAGGGAGGTTTTTATTTCCATTTTCCTAATGATTTTCCATTTTCCTAGTGATGTTGAGCAGATTTTCCTATGCTTGTTGGATGTTTGTCTTTGGAGAAGTCACTGCTGAAATGTTTTGCCTATTTTTTTACTTGGGGTGCCTGCCTTTTTGTTGTTGAGTTGTATGAGTTCTGTACATATTCTGAATCCTGGAATCATTAGATATATGATGGCAAATATTTTCTCCCAGTCTGTAGGTTGTCTTTTCACTTTCTTGATTGTGTCTCTTTTGATGTACATATGTTTTAATGCCGATGAGCTTCAATTAATTTTTTCTTTATGCTTGTGCTTGTAGTGTCATATGTAAGAAACAATTACCAAATTCAAGACAATAAAGACTTATGACTTCTAACTGTTTTGTAGTTTCCACTCTTGATTTAGGGCTTTAATCTAAATTAATTTAACTTAATTTTATATATGTGATAAGGGTCCAACTTCATTGCTTTGCATGTGAATATCCAGACTTCCAAGCATCATTTGTTGAAAGATGTATTTTTTTTCCCATTGCATCATGTTGGCACCCTTGATTAAACCAGTCGTGTGGTTAATATATGGACTCTGAATTTTATTCCACTTATCTATGTCTGACCTCATGTCAGAAACATAATGTCTTGAAAACTGGAGCTTTGTGCTACAATTTTGAAATTGAGAAGTGTGGGCCCACCAATGCTATTTTTTTAAAGATGATTTTGACTTTTTCACTAGCAACTCCGTATGAATTTTAAGATCACATTTTCTGTTTCTGCAAAAAAGAATGTTGGGGCATCTGTAGAATGCTTGGGGAATATTGCCCTCTTAACCACATTAAGTTTCACAAGATGTCTTTTCATTCATTCAAGTTGTCTTTAGTTTCTTTCAGAAGGGTTTTATGGTTTTGGTATATAAATCTTGTACATGATTAAATTTATTCCTAAATTTTTAAATTGTTTTTTATGCTATTGTAAGTGAGAGGTTATCTAATAAATTTCCTTTACAGATTGCTTACTCCTTGTGTATGGGCTTCCCAGGTGGCTCTAGTGGTAAAGAATCCATTTGCCATTGCAGGAGATGCAAAAGATGTGGCTTAGATCCCTGGGTTGGGAAGATCCCCTGGAGGAAGGAATGGCAACCCACTCCAGTATTCTTGCGTGGAGAATTCCATAGACAGAGGAGCCTGAGGAGCCTGGCGGGCTACAGCCCTTGGGGTCTCAAAGAGTCAGATATGACCAAGTACAAAGCACAAGTATATAGAAATGCAAGTCATTAAAAAAAAAAAAAACTCATCTGGTTTCCAACAATTTCACTGAACTTCTTTATCAGAACTTTCTATTAATACATGTGACACCAAGTCATCTGCATATAGAGACAGTTTTACTCCTTCCTGTCTAATTTGATGTCTTTTATTTTTTTCTCTGACTAGAACTTCTGTTATAGTGTTGAATGTGCGTGTGTGTTAGTCGTTCAGTTGTGTCTGACTCTTTACGACCCCAGGGACTGTAGCCTGCCAGGCCCCTGTCCATGGAATTATCCAGGCAAGAATACTGGAGTGGGTTGCCATTCCCTTCTCCAGGGAATCTTCCCGACCCAGGGATCAAACCCGGGTCTCCTGTATTACAGGCAGATTCTTTACTGTCTGAGCCACGAGGGAATAGTAGTGAAAGCAGTCCTACTTGTCTTGCACCAAATCTCAGAAGGAAAATTTTCAGTCTCTCATCACTGATTTGAAGGCAATGGCAACCCACTCCAGTACTCTTGCCTGGAAAATCCCGTGGGTGGGGAAGTCTGGTAGGCTGCAGTCCATGGGGTCGCTAAGAGTCGAATATGACTGAAGTGATTTAGTGCCTCAGCAGAATCACTGGTTATTGTTTTAGCATTGGGTTTTGGGGATGTTAGCTTGGGGGCATGTTGAGGTACTCTCCTTCTATTCCTGGTTTGAAAAGTGTTTTATCATGAAATGATGCTGGATTTTACTGAATGTCTTTTCTGTATTAATTGAGATGATCATGTGGTTTTTTTCTTCCTCCTTTTCATGTGATGTATTACGTTGATTGATTTTTGTGTGTGGAACCACCCTTCTATTCCTTGGATAAGTCCCAGGTGATCATAGTGCATAATCATTTTAATGTTCTAGTGGGTTCAACTTGCTAGTATTTTCTTTCTTTTTAAAAAGAATTTTATTTATAAATGGTTTACAGTGTTGTGTTAGTTTCAGTGTACAGCAAAGTGTTTCAGTTATACATATATCCATTTTTTTCAGATTCTTTTCTCATAGAGGTTATCACAGAATATTGAGTAGAGTTCTTTCTGCTATACAGTATGTCCTTGTTTATTATTTATATTATATATGGTATTTTGTGTATCTTAATCCCAAGACCCTGATTTATCCCCACACCATGTCTCCTCTTTGGTAACCATAAATTTGTTTTTGATGTCTATAAGTCTATTTCTGTTTGGTAAATAAATTTATTTGTATAATTTTTAAAATTAGATTCCACATGTGAGTGATATTTGATAGTATTTTCTTGAGGATGTTTGCATCTGTTTTCATAGGATCCTGGTTTTGTAGTTTTTTTTGCTTTGGTGTCTTTGACTTTGGAATCAGGGTTGTGCTGTCCTCATAACTTAGGGCATGTCGAGTAACTTCAGTGATGTTCCTTCCCCTTCTACTTCTTGGAAGAGTGTGGTATGGATTGGGGTTAATTCCTTAATGTTTGGTAGAATTCACCTGTGAAGTCATCCAATTCTGGGCTTGCTTGCTTGCTTGGGCTGTTTTTGTTTCCTGACTTAGCCTCTTTATTTCTTATAGGTCTATTTAGATTTGTTTCCTCTTTAGTTTGTGTGTTTCTAGGTATTTGTCCTTTTTCATCTAGGTTTTCTAATATGCTGGCATTGTTTATTGTATAACCTTTCCTGTTTCTGCAAAATCCACAGTAATGCCACCTTGTTCACTCCTCTTTATAGTAATTTGAGTCTGTTTTCTTAGCTTACATAGAGAATTGTTCATTCTATTGAACTTTTCAAAGAACCAACTTGTTTTCCTGATTCTGTTGTTTATTTCATGTATCTCCACTCCAATCTTTATCCTTGCCTACTTATAGTGGCTTTGGGTTTAGTTTTCTCCTCTTTTTCTTGTTCCTTAAGGTGTGCTTATTGATTTCATTGTTTTTTATGTAGCAGTCATTTACAGCTGTAAGAGTCCCTCAGTGTTACTCTGCATTCACCGCATCCTTTGTGTTTTTTCATTTTCTATATTCTCAAAGCATTTTTTAAAGTTTCCCTGTGATTTCTTCTTTGACTTGTTGGTTACGTAAGTGTTCTTTAATTGTCACATGTTTGAAATTTTCCACTTTCCTTCCTGTTATTGATTTCTAGCTTCATTCCAATATAGTCAGAGAAAATTATTTGTGTTGTTCCAGTCATTTCAGATTTATTGGGCATTGTCTTGTGCCCAGTGAGTGACCTGTTGCTTTGAGATTGTGCCATGTGCACATGAGAAGAGTGTGTGTTCTGCTTTAGGTGAAATGCTCTCGATATGTCTGTTAGATCTGACTAGTGTATAGTGTTCAGGTCCTCTGTATCCTTACTGAATTTCCATCCATTATGAAAGTAAGGAATTGAAGTTTTCAACTATTGTTGAAGAACTGTCTATTTCTCCCTTCAATTCTGTCAGTGTTTTTAGTTCATGCATTTTGAGGCTCTCTTATTTGGTGTGTATATAATTATTATATCTCCTTAGTGGGTTGATTTTTTTAAAAATCAATATATAATGTCATTCTTTGATTCTGGTAACAATTTTAGGTCATATTCTATTCTGTCTGATTTTAGTATAACCACCTCAGCTCTCTTTTGGATTTATTTCTGCATTTATTTGTTTTATGGTATGTCTTGTGTTTTTGTTGATGTTGCTAAGTTCTTCTGTTACTGCCTGCTTTTGTATTTAGTTCATTTTTTTAAGCATACATCTTGATTCCATTCTCTTTTCCCATATATTTTTAGTGGTTTGCTCATGGTTACCTTGGGAATTATAGTTATTATCTTATGGCAGCCTTAGTTAAACTTACTTGAATAATATCATTTAAATGGAATTTAATAATACCATGTTTGCATTATTTGAATAATACCAGTTAGTTTCAGTAATATATACTTTGTTCCTGTATGTCTCTGTCTCTCCTTTAAATTGTTATTTTAATAGATTGCCTTTTTTCACAGATTACATCTTTATATATTTTAAGATTTATAATGATTGTCCCATGCATTTGTCTATTAAATAATACATGTAAAAGTGGAGTTATAAGCCAAAGTACAGTAATAGTGGCTTTTTAAAATATTTTTTATTTTTAGCTTTTCCATTTAATATTCATTGCTAATTTCTTGTCAGGACTTTACACCAGTAGTGTTCTTTTTTCTTTTTTTAATTTAATTTTATTTTTAATTGGAGGATAATTATTTTACAATATGGTGATGGTTTCTGCCATACATCAACATGAATCAGCCATGTGTGCATGCTTAGAAGCTTCAGTCATGTCCAACTCTGCTACCACATGGACTGTAGCCCACCAGGCTCCTCTGTCCAGATTCTGCAGGCAAGAATACTGGAGTGGGTTGCTATTCCCTTCTCCAGGGTATCTCCCCAACCCAGGGACCAAACCCAGGTCTCCTGTGGCTCCTTTATAGCAGGTGGATTCTTTACTGCTGAGCCACCAGGGAAGCCCCAGTAGTGACTTTTATGCTTACCTATGTGTTTACGCTTACTATTTGCTATTGGCTGAATTGTGCCCCCAGAGTGCATGTGTTGAAGCAGTAACACCTAGTGGGATAGTATTTAGGGTGGAGCCCTGGGGGGCTATTTGGTATTGAGGGTAGAGCTCTCAGGATGTGACTAGTCCTCTTAATAAGAGGAGAAACAAGAGAGATAGATCTCTCCCCACCATGTGAGGATACAATAAGAAATTGGCCATTTGCAAGTCAGGAAGAGAATCCTCACCAGTCTGCCAGCCCTTTGATCTTGGGTTTTCCAGCCTCCAGAACTGGTGTTCCTCATTTTATTACAGCTTTGGATCATGGTCTGCCATCCTTTTCTTTCCACCCTCAAGGAGTCCTTTAGCCTCTCTGTAGAGTGGGTCTAAGGGGGATTAACTTTTGTTTATCTGGAAATATCTTAATTTCACTTTCACTCTTTTCTTTTTGTTTATCAATATATATTTTATTGAAATATAATTGATTTACTATGTTGTGTTAATTTTTGCTATACAGCAAAGTGATTCAGTCATGTATATTATGGTGTGTATATCTACATATACTTTTTAATATTCTGTTCCTTTATGGTTTATTATAGGATATCATGTATAATTCTCTGTGCTATACCATAGGACCATGTTGTTATGTATTCTGTATATAAAAGATTACATCTGCTAAACTCTAACCTTCCCCTCCATCCCTCCTCCAACCCCCTCCCCCTTGGTAGCCACCAGTCTATGTGATTCTGTTTCTGTTTCACAGATTCATTTGTATCATATTCAGGATTCCACATATAAGTGATGCAGTATTTGTCTTTGTCTTTCTGGCTTATTCCAGTGATAATGAAATGAAATATCTCTAGTTGCATCCATATTGTAGCAAATGGTGTTATCTCATTGTTTTTTATGGCTGAGTAGTATTCTGTTGTGTATATATGTACTGCATCTTCTTTATCCATTCATCTGTCAATAAACATTGAAGTTGTTTCCATGTCTTGGCTATTGTGAATAGTGCTGCTATGAACATGGGGGTGCATGTGTCTTTTTGTATTATAGTTCTCTCCAGATATGTGGCAGAAGTGGAATTGCTGGGTCATATGATAACTCTGATTTTACTCTTTTAAGGAACCTTCATGCTGTTTTCTGTAGTAGCTGCACAAACTTACATTCCCACCAACGGGGTACAAGGGTTCTCTTTTCTCCACACCTTCTCCAGCATTTGTTATTAGTAGACTTTTTAATGATGGCCATTCTGATTGATTTGAGGTTGTATCTCATTGTAGTTTTGATTTGCACTTCCCTAATTACTAGTGATGTTGAGCATTTTTTCATGTGCCTATTGGCCATCTGTATTTCTTCTTTGGAGGAATGTCTGTTTAGGTCTTCTGCCATTTTTCAATTGAGTTGTTTGTTTTTTTGTTATTGAATTGTATGAACTATTTGTGTATTTTGGAATTAAGCTCTTGTGGGTTGCATCATTTGCAAATATTTTCTCCCATTCTGTCAGTTGTCTTTTCGTTTTGTTCATGATTTCCTTTGCAGTGCAAAAGCTTGTTAAGTTTGATTAAGTCTCATTTCTTTATTTTTGTTTTTATTTCTGTTGCTTTAGGAGACTGACCAAAGAGCCCATTTGTACAATTTATGTTAGAGAATGTTTTGCCTATGTTCTCTGCTAGAAGTTTCATGGTGTCACGTCTCCTATTTAAGTCTAAGTCATTTTGAGTTTTATTTTTGTATAGGGCATGAGGGAGTGGTCTAACTTCATTGACTTATATTCAGCTGTCCAACTTTCTGTTGTGCTGCTTTCAATATTTCTTGGTCTTCCCACAATTTGATTATAATATGTGGTGGGTTGACTTTGAGTTTACCCTACTTGCAGTTCATTGCATTTATTGGACATATGTACTCATTTTTTTACTCAAAATTGGGAGTTTGGGGCTATTTCTGTAATATTTTTTCTTCTTCTTACTCCTCTTTCAGGAATTCCTATAGTGCATGTGTTGGTATGTTCCATGATGTTCTACATGACCCCAAGGCTCTGTTCATTTTCTTTCTTTTCTTTTTTTATCGGCTGTGCTAAACGGCATGTGGGATCTTAGTTCCCCGACTAGGGATTGAGCCTACACCCCCTGCAATGGAAGCATGGAGTCTTAACCACCAGATGGCCAGGGATGTCCCACCAAGACTGTGTTCATGTTAAGTCATGCTTTTTTCTTTCCGCTCCTCAGACTGAATAATTTCGGTCAACCCCAGGATTGTTGAGTCTTCTGTCTACTCAGATTTGCTGATGAGCCACTTAGATGAGCTTATTGTTTTAGCTATTTTATTGTACTGTTTAGTTTCAGAATTTGGTTCCATTTGTAGTTTCTGTATTTTTTTTCATGTTTTTATTTTATTACTATGTTGTTTTTCTGCTTTACTGTAGTTCTTTGTGATTTTTTTTTTAGTTCATCAGACATTTAACACAATATATTTAATATCTAAGACCATAATTCCAATGTCTGGGCTTCCTCAGGGATGGCTTCTGTCAAAATTTTTCCCCTGTGAATTTGACATATTTTCTTGTTTCTGTGTTTTATACTTTTTTCTTGAGAATGGGCTTTTTTGGGTAATATGTTGTGGCAACTTCGAAAATCATTCCTCAGGGATTGCTGAATTTTTTCAGGGCTGGTTTTATTAATTGTGACTTTTCCAAACTATTTCTGTGCATTTCTTGTCATGTACAGCCACTAGAATCTCTGTTCCATGATCTCTGAAGTCAGCCAATGACCTGACAAAGATTTCCTTAAATGTTTGCCTCTCAAAAGAGGGGAAAGCCAACAAAAGTAAACACTGTCCCTTGATCTCTCCAAGAATCCACCTCAGCCCAAGGAGGTAAACAGTGGCCAATGTCCTCTGTTCTGCCCCTTAGTCATCAAAAGTAGTGGTTAGCAACCGGAACCTAGAACTCCTGTATGTAGAGAAAGGGTTTTTCTTGCTCTTTCTGGCTCTGACAGGCTCCTCCAGAAACATGGGATGCCTCGTGCATGGTGGGAATGGGAGATAGTAGCTGCTTTCAGGACACAGGCTGGAATTTACCTAAATATACCCACTTTTTCATCCAGCTCTGCTGCACACATACACATAGAACAGTCACAGTGCCAGACAGTTTCTGCCAGCTAATACTTTCTTAGGTGGAGGGCAATTCCTGGAGCTTCCTGCTCTTCTGTGCTGTTACCAGAATTTAGCAGCTTATTTCTGCATTAAGCATTCCCAGGTATTGAAAATTTTCAGTTACTTTCCAGAGATCTGTAAAGGTTAAGTCTGACATTATTTTTACCCTCTTAATTGTTGCTTTAACAGAGGGATGGAATTTTGGACTTCCTGCTCCACCAGTTTTAGTGATGTCACGCCTGTGTTATCTTTTTAAGAAACTGTTTTCCAAGTAGTTGTGCCATTTTACATCTTCATCATAAGTATACCAGGATGCCAGTTCTGCCATGTCCTCACCAATTCATGGTATGTTCGAGGTGTGTGTGGACCTTAAATTGGAAAGACATCTCATCATTCTAGTTTGCACGTCCAGTTGCATGCTGGTGGTGGTTGTTCAGTCTCTCAGTTATGTCTGACTCTTTGTGACCCCATGGACTGCAGCACACCTTTGTCCTTCACTGTCTCCTGGAGTTTGCTCAGATTCATGGCCGCTGGGTCAGTGATGTTATTTAATCATCTCATCCTCTGCTGCACCCTTCTCCTTTTGCCTTCAATCTTTCCCAGCACCAGAGTCTTTTCCAGAGTCATCTCTTTGCATCAGGTAGCCAGTGTATTGGAACTTAAGCTTTGGCATCAGTCCTTCCAATGAACATTCAGAGTTGATCTCTTTTAAGACTGACTGGTTTGATCTCCTTGCAGTCCAGGGACTCTTCAAGAGTCTTCTCCAGCTCTACAATTCAAAAGAGTCAGTTCTTTGGCACTCAGCCTTCTTTATGGTCCACCTGTCACATCTGTACATGACTACTGGAAAAGCTATAGCTTTGACTATGTGGACCTTTATCAGCAAAGTGATGTCTCTGCTTTTTAATATGCTGTGTAGGTTTGTCATATTTTTTCTTCCAAGGAGCAGGCGTTTTTTAGTTTCATGGCTGCAGTCCCTATTTGCCGTGATTTTGGAGCCCAAGAAAATAAAGTCTGTCACTATTCCCTATCTATTTGCCGTGAAATTGCAAATAGATGGGCCTGGATGCCATGACCTTAGTTTTTTGAATGTTGAGGTTTAAGCCAGCTTTTTCACTCTCCTTTTTCACCCTCATCAAGAGTCTCTTTAGTTCGTCTTCACTTTCTGCCATTAGAGTGGTATCATCTGCATATCTGAGGTTGTTTATATTTCTCCCAGCAACTTTAATTCCAACTTGTGATTCATCCAGCCTTGCATTTGACGTGATGTACTTCATGTAAGTTAAATAAACAGGGTGACAATATGCAGCCTTAATATACTTCTTTCGCAATATTGAATCAGTCCATTGTTCCATGTCTGGTTCTAACTGTTGCTTCTTGACCTGCATACAGGTTTCTCAGAAGACAAGGTGGTCTAGTATTCCCAGCTCTTTAAGAATTCTCCACAGTTTGTTGTGATCTATACAACCAAAGGCTTTAGAATAGTCAGTGAAGCAGAAGTAGATTTTTTTTAATTCTCTTGCTTTTTCCATGATCCAAGAGACGTAGGCAATTTGATCTCTGGTTCCTCTGCCTTTTCTAAATCCAGCTTGAACCTCTGGAAGTCCTCAGTTCACAAACTGTTAAAGCCTAGCTTGAAGGATTTTGAGCAATACCTCACTAGCATGTGAAATGAGCACAATCATGCAGTAGTTTGAACATTCTTTGGCATTACCCTTTTTCAGATTGGAATGAAAACTGAACCTTTTCCATTCCTGTGGCCACTGCTGAATTTTTCAAATTTTCTGGCATACTGAGTACAGCATGTTAACAGCATCATCTTTTAGGATTTGAAATAGCTCAGCTTTAATTCCGTCACCTCCCTTAGCTTTGTTTGTAATAATACTTCCTAAGGCCCACTTGACTTCACATTCTAGGATGTCTGGCTCTAGGTGAGTGACCACACCATTGTGATTATCTGGGTCATTAACGACTTTTTTTTTGTACAGTTCTTCTGTGTATTCTTGCCACTTCTTAATCTCTTCTGCTTCTGTTAGATTCTTGCTGTTTTTGTCTTTTATTATGCCCATTTTTGCATGAAATGTTCCCTTGGTATCTCTAATTTTCTTGAAGACATCTCTTTATCTTTTCCATTCTATTGTTTTCCTCTGTTTCTTTGCATTGTTCACTTAAGGCTTTCTTATTTCTCCTTGCCATTCTCTGGAACTCTGCTTTCAGTTGGGTTTATCTTTCCCTTTCTCCTTTGCCTTTTGCTTCTCTTTTCTCAGCTATTTGTAAGCCTCCTCAGACAACCACTTTGCCTTCTTTTGTTTATTTTTTGGGGGGATGGTTTTGGTCACCGCCTCCTGTACAGTGTTATAACCTCTGGCCATAGTTCTGCAGGCACTCTGTCTACCAGATCTGATCCCTTGAATCTCTTTATCATCTCCACTGTGTAATCATAAGGGATTTGATCTAGGTCATACCTGAATGGTTTAGTGGTTTTCCCTACTTTATTCAATTTAAGCCTGAATTTTGCAATAAGGAACTCATGATCTGAGCCAGCTCCAGGTCTTGTTTTTGCTGACTGTATAAGAGCTTCTCCATTTTTGACTGCAAAGAACATAATCAGTTTGATTTCAGTATTGATCATCTGGTGATGGCCATGTGTAGAGTTGTCTCTTGTGTTGTTGGAAGAGGGTATTTGCCATGACCAGTGTGTTCTCTTGACAAAACTGTTAGCCTTTGCCCTGCTTCATTTTGTACTCCCAAGGCCAAACTTGTCTGTTACTCCAGGTATCTCTTGACTTCCTACTTTAGCATTCCAATCTCCTATGATAAAAAGGGCATCTTTTGGGGGTGTTAATTCTAGAAAGTCTTGTTAGGTCTTCATATAATCATTCAACTTCAGCCTCTTCAGCATTAGTGATTAAGGCATAGACTTGGATTACTGTGATGTTAAATGGTTTGCCTTGGAAATCAATCAAGATCATTCTGTCATTTTTGAGACTGCACCCAAGTACTGTATTTTGGGCTCTTGTTGACTATGAGGGGTACTCCATTTCTTCTAAGGGATTCTTGCCCACTGTAGTAGATATAATATTCATCTGAATTAATTTCTCTCATTCCTATCCATTTTAGTTCACTGGTTCCTAAGATGTCAATGTTGACTCTTGCTGTCTCCTGTTTGACCATGTCCAATTTACCTTTTTTCACGGACCTAACATTCCAGGTTCCCATGCAGTTTTGTTCTTTACAGCATCGGACTTTTACTGTGTTCACCACCAGGCACATCCACAGCTGAGCGTTTTTCCACTTTGGCCCAGATGCTTCATTCCTTCTCAACTCTTAATAATTACTCTCCACAGTAGCATATTGGACACCTTCCAACCTGGGAGGGCTCATCTTCCCATGTCATATCTTTTTGCTTTTTCATACTGTTCATGGGGTTCTTGAGGAAAGAATGCTGATTTGGTTTACCATTCCCTCCTCCAGTGGACCACGTTTTGTCAGAAATCTCCACATGACCCATCCGTCTTGGGTGGCCTCGCACAGCATGGCTCATGCATTCATTGAGTTTTGCAAGACTGTGGTCCATTTGATCATTTTGGTTAGCTTTGGTGATTGTGGCTTTTGTTCTGGAGGCTGTGAGATTATAGCCTTACTTTTTCTTTCTGCTGTCTGATGGATGAGGAAGGCTTGTGCAGGCTTCCTGATGGGAGGGACTGACCATGGGGAAAACTGGGTCTTGCTCTGGTGGGCAAGGCGGTGCTCAGTAAATCTTTAATCCAATTGTCTGCTGATGGGTGGGGCTATGCTACCTCCCTGTTGTTTGGCCTGAATAGCAACCCACTCCAGTATCCTTGTCTGGAGAATCCCACAGACAAAGGAGCCTCTTGGGCTATGGTCCTTAGGATTGTAGAATCAGACACAACTGAAGTGACTTACCACGACCCAGGCCTGGAATATACAGGCTCTATGGTAGGGCTATTGGTGCTACGGTGGGGCTACTAAAGACTTCCAAGAGGACTTATGCCAACATGCCATGACTCCTTAGGACTGCTGAAGCCAGTGCCCCTGTCCCTGCAGCAGGCCCCTTCTAACCCGTGCCTCCACAGGAGACCCTCGATCACAGGCAGGTCTGACTTAGTCTTGTAGGTTCACGTTCCTTTTCCCTGGGTCCTGGTGTGCACAAGATTTTGTTTGTGCTCTCCAAGAATCTGTTTCCCCCAGACCTGTAGGAGTTCTGTAGTCAAATCCCGCTGTCCTTCAAAGTCAGATTTCCTGGGGCTTCCAGTCCCTTTGCCGGATCCCCAGTTTGGTAAGTCCATTGTGGGGCCTTTGCAATTGTGTGAGAATTTATTTGGTATTATTATTCTCTAATTTGTGGATTGCCCACCTGGCAGGTGTGGGATTTGATTTTATTGTGATTGAGCCCCTCTTACCATCTTGTTGCAGCTTCTCCTTTGTCCTTAGCTGTGGGGTATCTTTCTTGGTGGTTCCAACTTCTCCTGTCAGTGGCTGTTCAACAGCTAGTTGCAGTCTTGGTGTTCTTGCAGGAGAATTTGAGCGCACATCCTTTTACTCTGGCATCTTGATAACATCCATTTACTTCTCAAATACTTAGAGATTTTGAAAGAATCTTTCTGTTACTGGTTTCTCATGTCCATTACAAGTAAGAACATAGACTTGACCTTGAACAACATGGATTTGAACTGTACAGGTTCACTGCTATGCAAGATTTTTAATAGGAGATCCTGTAGTACTACACAATCCACAGTTGGTCAGTTTCATGCATGTGGAGCTGCACATACAGAGGAACCTGATATATGGGTGGTTTGTAAGTCACATGTGGACTTTCTAATGCTTGTGTGTTGGCATCCTTCACTCCTGTCAGGGTCAGCTGTATTTTATATGACTTTAATCCTTTCTATTTTTTGATACTTGTTTTGTGATCAAAGTGGAGTATACCCTTGATGAATGTTCATTGTAATTGAGAAATATGTATATTCTGCTTTTGTTGTGTAGTGTTCTGTAAATGTTAATGTAATGCAATATAAAATTGTAAATGTTAATGGTTTTGTTCAAATTTTTTGTGTCCTTGCTGGTTTTCTGCCTAGTTACTCTGTTATTGAGAGAGGTATTCAAATCTTTGACTAAAATTATGGATTTGTTTATTTCTCCTTGCAGGTTAATCAGTCTTTGCTAAATGTATTTTAAAAATTGCCATTAGGTATGTAGACACCAACAACTGTTTCATCCTCTGGTAAACTGACTGCTTTATTATTATGAAGTGATCCGTCTTACTCCTACTAATAATCTTTCCTGAAATCTACCTTGTCTCATAGGAAAATAGCCTAGATTCTAACTGGATTCCCTTTTTTGTAAATAAACTGTGTTTTGTGATTTGCACAGGTATGAAAATACGGTATTATGTTCGTGAAAAAGTAATTGTGGTTTTGGACCTTGAATTTTAAATCATTATTACTAGGCTCAAAACGTCTTTATTAATCAAAATAGGAACTATTATAGTCAACACACTTTTTGCCAACAAAAAATGTTTGCTTATTCCTATAGCATAAAAATCCAAGCTTTGGGATTTGATAAACTCTTAGAAAGCATTTTCTGTATCCTGCTGGTTTTGGAAGCATTTTCCCAGCAAACAGTTGTCAAGATGGTTGAAAAAGTGGTTGTCAGGTTGGGTGAATATGGTGGAGGAGACAAAGCTTTGTAGCCCAATTTGTTCAATTTTTGAAGTGTTGGTTGTGCGACATTGTGGTTGGGCGTTGTCGTGGAGAATAACTAGCCCTCTCTGTTGACCAGTACCAGCTGCAGGCTGTGCAGTTGTCTGTGCATCTCATCGATTTGCTTAGCATACATCTCAGCTGTAATGATTTCACTGGGATTCAGAAAGCTGTAGTGGATCAGATGGACAGCAGACCACCAAACTCTGACCATGACCCTATTTTTGGTGCAAGTTTGGCTTTGGGAAGTGCTTTGGAGCCGCTTCTTGGTCCAGCCACTGAGCTGGTCATTGCTAGTTTTTGTATAAAATCCACTTTTCATCTCATGTCACAATCCAATTGAGAAATATTTCATTGTTGTTGTGTAGAATAAGAGAAGGTGACACTTTAAATTGACAATTTTTTTTAAAATTTGAAGTCAGCTCATGAGGCACCCACTTATTGAGCTTTTTCACCTTTCCAGTTTGCTTCAAATGTCAAACGACTGTAGAATGGTTGGCGTTGAGCTCTTCGGCAATTTCTCGTGCAGTTGTAAGAGGATCAGCCTCAGTGATTGCTCTCAGTTGGTCGTTGTCAACTTCTGATGACCGGCCACTGCTCTCCTTATCTAAAAGGCTCTCGCCTCCTTTGCAGAACTTCTTGAGCCACCGCTGCACTGTATGTACATTCATTAGCAGTTCCTGGGCCAAAGGCGTTGTTGATGTTGTGAGTTTTCTCCGCTGTTTTACTATCCATTTTGAACTTGAATAAGAAAGTCACTCAAATTTGTTTTTTGTCTGACATCATTTCCATAGTCTAAAATAAATATAAATAGCAAATATTGTCACATAAAATGAGAAGTGTGCAGTAAAATGATGTATAACATAATCACATTAATTAAGAATGATTCCAGTATCAAATGGCAAATTTCGACAATGTGAAAACTGTGATTATGTTTGCACTGACCTAATACAATTTGGGTTCATACAAAAGAAAACTTGAATTTTTAAATTTTATTCTTTTGACATTGAAAACTAGATCTGTTAGCTCCATACCACAGTCTGTAGCTTTGTAAATGTGAATATGGTACAGTTCTCAAATCTCTCCACTCTTGACCTGTTAATGTTGTTATATTTGTTGTTGTCATGGTTTAGTCACTAAGTCATGTCTGACTCTTTGTGACCTCATGGACTGTAGCCCTCCAGGCTCCTCTGTCCATGGGATTTTCCAGGTAAGAATACTAGAGTGGGTTGCCATTTTCTTCCTCCAAGGGATCTTCCCAACCCAGGGATTGAACCCATGTCTCCTGCATTGGCAGGTGGATTCTTTACCACTGAGCCACCCAGGAAGCCCATGTGTTTCTTATAGGCAGCATATAGTTGGCTCTCTGACTGTTGTAGAATGTTCAGGACATTGACATATTCACACTTGGTATGACTGTTGCCCTGCTCTTTGTTTTCTACTGGTCCCATCTCTTCTTTATTTCTACTTTTGGATCTTTTTAATGATTTATTTTATTTCTACTGTTTTATTAGTTGTAACTTTTTGTTTTGTTATCCTGTTCTTTGTGTTAGGGTTTTTAATATATGTGTAACTTAACAATCTGTCTTCAAGTGATGGAGTGCCATTTTGTGCCCTGGAAGACCACGGTTCTTGGCCTTCCCCAATCAGTTATCAGAGGCCAGATGAAAAATTGAGAGAAGGCTTTATTGGGGCGCCTACTACAGCAGGAGGAGCGAGCACAAGTAGCAGGTCCCCTTGCTCACTTCCCAGAAAGGGGTGAGCTGGTTTCTTACCTGAGGGGAGGGGAGAGGTGTGTCCAGGGGTCGGGCCACAGGATGGCTGGAGTGGTTTGCCCACCCCTTCGCTGGTGTTGCCATGCAGGGGCATACTCAGTACCCTGCTCTTGCTCCTGGCTGTTCAGAAATGGCAGTTGGGTTTTCTGGTCTCTTTGTATCTTTTGTCCATAATTTGCCACATTGCACCTGCAGGCAGCTGTTTTTAGTCCCTTACAGTTTCTTTGTATTTGGTGATCGAGGAGACATCTGTCCAGGTGCAAGCATTGCAGCACTGCCGAAGGGTCTCAGGTTCCAGGCTGCCTGGTTCCCCCAAGAGACTCTACACCCTTATTCCTAAGGGGAGGTGGCCTAAAGTCTCTTCTCCTAGACTTCCCTCTACTTGACAGGGGCCACAGACCCCAGCCTGCCCTGGAGGTGTAAAGCTTCTTGCCAAGTGTTCCAGGAACTTGGGGGGACCCACACCACTATCCCTTGGAATGGGCTGGATTCCTGGCATCATCATGAGCCCCACTTCAAACCGTTGGAGCCTAGAAGACACAAACTTAACCAGAAGGTTAAACAAACAAAGCCAGGAAAGGGAGAAAAGAACAATATCCATTAAAGGGCCTAGAAAGAGGAAGAACCAGGGTAACTTTGAAAGGGCCTCCTTAAACTGTTGACCAGACATTGGAGGTGGTACTGTCCTCGCCAAAATTAGGGAGCCATTCTGCTTGGCTGTATATGTTTGTTAACCTCAGGGTTAAAGTTTAACATGTCTGTCTATTTTTAGATTGGAAGATCTGGACCTGTTGGTCATGGGTCTCCTTTTTGGACCAAAAAGTCTTAGTCACAGATTCACAATAGTAGAGAAGACAACAAAACACTGTAAATGAGATGCAGCATAAATCAGTATGGCTGAAAAGAGGAGGGTTATGAGAAAATGAAAACCTCCTGCCAGAAAGGGGTTTTTTAATATTTATTTTTAATTGATTGCTTTACAATATTGGTTTAATTTCTGCCCTATAAGAACATGAATTAGCCATAGGTGTACATATGTCTCCCCCTTTTTGAGCCTCCCTCCCTTTCCCACCCTCTAGGTTGTTCAGTTCAGTTCAGTCTCTCAGTCATGTACGATTCTTTGTGACCCCATGAATTGCAGCACGCCAGGCCTCCCTGTCCATCACCAACTCCCGGAGTCTACCCAAACCCATGTCCATCAAGTCGGTGATGCCATCCAGCCATCTCACCCTCTGTCGTCCGTTTCTCCTCCTCCCACCTTCACTCTTTCCCAGCATCAGGGTCTTTTCCAGTGTGTCAACTCTTCACATGAGGTGCCCAAAGTATTGGAGTTTCAGCTTCAACATCAGTCCTTCCAGTGAACACCCAGGACTGATCTCCTCTAGGATGGATTGGTTGGATCTCCTTGCAGTCCAAGGGACTCTCAAGAGTCTTCTCCAACACCACAGTTCAAAAGCATCAATTCTTCGGCATTCAGATTTTTTTACTGTCCAACTCTCACATCCATACATGACTACTGGAAAAACCGTAGCCTTGACTAGATGGACCTTTGTTGACAAAGAAATGTCTCTGCTTTTCAGTATGCTATCTAGGTTGGTCATAACCTTCCTTCCAAGGAGTAAGCATCTTTTAATTTCATGGCTGCAGTCACCATGTGCAGTGATTTTGGAGCCCAAAAAAATAAAGTTTGACACTGTTTCCCCATCTATTTGCCATGAAGTGATGGGACCAGATGCCATGATGTTAGTTTTCTGAATGTTGAGCCTTAAGCCAACTTTTTCACTCTCCTCTTTTCTTTCATCAAGAGGCTTTTTAGTTCCTCTTCAGTTTCTGCCATAAGGGTGTTACAGAGCCCCAGTTTGAGTTCCCTGAGTCATATAGTAAATTTCCGTTGGCTGTCTATTTACACATGGCAGAAAGTTTTTTTATACCTTATGGGATCCACAAGAATAAACTAGAAAACCAGTTTTCAGTGTCCTCGCCCATATTGAATAGCAAGGATTGTCGGCTAATTGTGTTTGTGTTGGTTTTTGTTTTTAAAATTTTTACTGGAGTATAGTTGATTTAAAGTGTTGTGATTTAAAAAAAAATTTACTGGACTATTGTGTTTGATTTTGAACCACTTCTGTGAGATGTAAAAACCTCAGCCCCATATTTTACACGGGAATTTTTTGCATGAAAGAGTCCTCTTTTCTTACCATATGCCTGCATGGGCATATAAGACAAGGAAGGCATATTTTGAGGCTGTGTATAATTTTTCCTTCCCCTCAGGTTAAGGCTCAAGTCAGGGCTATTAGCTCAGCCCTCTGGGCTCAAGTGTTGGATGCAGAGGTTTTGCTTCTGTAGCACTGTGGGTGCTGCCCAGAGCATGCCGTGCCCTCTTGACTCCATCTGTAAGGAAGCTGCGGCCACATCAGTAAACCAGGCTCCTCAGGGTCTTCTGTGGCCTGGTCTTGGATCAGACCTGTAGGCATAGACCTGGTCAAGGTTCCAGAGCAGCAGTGTGTTACATCTGGGCTTTCCGTGGGCATCCATGTAGCCGAGTCAGGGTGTGGCTGGCTAGAGGATTAGCTCTGGGCAGTCAAGGAGCAAAGCCTGGTCCTTAGTAAAGTGGCCTCCTGTTAGCCAGGGGCAGCCTTTAATCTCCAGGAGCCCCTGTACTTGATGATGGGTCTGGACCTCCAGAGACTGTGCAAAGATAAGCTTGTTAGCTTCTTCCACCAATGAAGTGGGGGAGCTGTCGCCTGGAGGCATCCAGGCCAACCTTGGGGCACAGACTCTAGTTGTTTGGAAGAATTAACAGCCTAGAGGCGGAAGAACTTCTCTTAGCTTTTGTACAGAAACTCCCAGAATGTCCCCTGTGTTCAGCTATGTACAGATAGATTGTTTTTTTAATTGGGGAGATGCAGAGCAGGGGCTCGGGTAGGATTATTAAAAGCTTTTCTGTGTTCCCCAGTCCACAGTAATAGTTCTGTATCTGGATCTGCAGTGGCTTCATCCATAGGGACTTAGCCCTTAGGCCAAATCCTGGAAATCAAATTCTGCAAAATCCTGCCCTGTACTAAGATGTTTCTTTGTCTTTGGGGCACTTAGGCCTAACAGCTTGTTTTCTCTATCAAGCTGTCTACCTCCCAAGCTTATAATATATCCCAGATATTTAACTTGATTGTGCTTTTTCTCTGAGATACCCTATAGCCCTGGGCTCCAAGGAAATGAAGGATTTCAGCAGTGTTCTGATCTGAGGGCTCCATGATGGAACTGTTTGTTAGTATGTCATCTACATACCGTTGAATAACTCCTCCATGGTTAGTATATCATCTACTGTAGAATAACTCCGCTGTTTAGCTGTGTTTTCCTTAGTTCTTTACCTAGGGTCTGGGCGAACATATGTGGGCTGTCCTGAAACCTTTGAGGCAGTACTGTCCGTGTATATTGTTGCATTTAGCCCAGTGGAGGTTAGGCCACTTGAAGGCAAACAGATACTGAGATGAGGCATGAACTGGGATGCAAAAGAAGGCATCCTTGAGGTCAAGCACAGAGAACCGTTTGGCATCTCCAGGATTCTAGACTGATATATAACAAGGATTGGCCGCAGGGGGATGTGTAGGGACTCCTACCTCATTTCCTGCCATCCTGTATTCCCCATTTGACTTAACAACTGGCAGAATAGGAGTTTGACAGGGAGACTGATGGGGCACCAAGAGGCCGTGTTTTAAGGATTTATCTACAAAGGGTTGCAAACCTTTTCTGCTTCCAGCTTTATGAGGTCTTGTCTCTAGTTAGGATAAGTGGTTTCTGGTTTAAGGCTAACATTCACAGGTTGGGCATTTATAGCCCTCCCAGTGGCAACCCACTCCAGTATTCTTGCTTGAAGAATCCCAGGGACAGAGGAGCCTGATGGGCTGCCATCTATGGGGTCGTACAGAGTTGAACACGACTGAAACGACTTAGCAGCAGCAGCAGCAGGGATCCCTTTGTTCCAAACTATCTGGTTTTGTTGTTCTTCATTCGCTCAGTCGTGTCTGACTCTTTTTGACCCCATGGACTGCAGCACGCCAGGCTTCCCTGTCCTTCGCCATCTCCCAGAGCTTGCTCAAACTCACGTTCATTGAGTCAGTGATGCCATCCAACCATCTCATCCTCTGTCATCTCCTTCTCCTCCTGCCTTCAGTGTTTCCCAGCATCAGCGTTTTTTCTGATGAGTCGACTTTTCACATCAGGTGGCCAAATTATTGGAACTTCAGCTTCAACATCAGTCTTTCCAATGAATATTCAGGATTGATTTCCTTTAGAATTGACTAGTTTGATCTCCTTGCAGTCCATGGGACTCTGAATAATCTTCTCCAACACCACACTTCAAAAGCATCAATTCTTAGCGCTTAGCTTTCTTGATAGTCCAACTCTCATGTCCATACATGACTACTGGAAAAACCATAGCTTTGACTAGATGGACCTTTGTCAGCAAAATAACATCTCTGCTTTTTAATATGCTGTCTAGATTTGTCATAGCTTTTCTTCCAAGTTCAGCTCAGTTGTGTACGACTCTTTGCAACCCCATGATTTCTTCCAAGGAGCAATTAAGTGTCTTTTCATTTCATGGTTGCAGTCACCATCTGCAGTGATTTTGGAGCCCAAGAAAATAAAATCTGTCACTATTTCCATTGTTTCCCCATCTATTTGCCATGAAACGATGGGAACGGGTGATCTTCGTTGTTTTTGAATATTGAGTTTTAAGCTAGCTTTTTTACTCTCCTCTTTCACCTTCATCAAGAGGCTTTTTAGTTCCTCTTCGCTTTTGCCATAAGGTTGGTGTCATCTGCATATCTGAGGTTATTGATATTTCTCCTGGCAATCTTGATTCCAGATTGTGCTTCATCCACCCTGGCATTTCTCATGATGTATTCTACATGTGAATTAAATAAGCAGAGTGACAAAATACAGCCTTGACCTACTCCTTTCCCAATTTGGAACCAGTCTGTTCCATGTCCGATTTTAACTGTGCTTCTAGACCTGCATACAGGTTTCTCAGAAGGAAGTGTTTACTGCGTGTAGAATACGGCTGGGAACAGGCTGTTGCTCTTTCAGTTGATCTGTCTAGAGTCAAGAAAAGGGGCTGCTCAGTGTCTCCTAATAATGTGACTCCGTGGGAGCCCAGAGTGGGGCAGGACCTGCAGCACATCTGAAAAGGCATGTGAGATCAGATGCTGTTCAGATTGGCCGGTTAGAGGCCCAGCAAAGAAACGGGTGTGAGGTTTTCTGTCCACACAGGTCACAGTACAGCTTTTGGAGGCCTAGCATGAGAGGTCAGGACAGAGTGGTAAATGGCTCCCGTGTCAGTAAAAAACTGGCTGTCTTACGTGCTGCATCAAGGACAACTGGCGCTTCCGATGGAGACAGACATCTCATTGCAGGGAGCTGCCAGAATCCCTGGGCTGCCTCAGTTGTCCAGCACAGCTGTCTTGAGGAGTGGGAGCCCCCCTTCCCTTTCAGGACTGGGGTAGTCCCATTTCCAGTGACCTATTTGTTTGCAGGCTGGGCATGGACCAAGGGGTGGTTTTTGGCACTTTGGGGCCCAGTGGCTGGCTGACTTATATTTGAAGCATTCCCCTTCTGATTTTATCTCCAGGTGGATGGTTAGACTTCCTTGATCCTTGGTTGTCCTGAGGTTGAAAGATATGGCTTACAGCTCAGTTTAGCTTGAGCTCTGGCCTTCCTGTTTTCATGTTGGGTTCTGTCTTCCTCCTCAGCTTGATCTGGGTTATTAAATAGCTCAAAGATCATCTCTAGAAGATGGGGCATCAGAGTTTGTGGGCCTAATTGTAACTTTTTGAGTTTCTGCCTAATATGAAGGGGATACTGGCTGAGAAAATGTTGTCCCAGCAGGAGTAACCCTCAGGGAGATGGATCAACATTAGTCAGTTTTCTAAAAGCCTCCACAAGTTGTGCCTGAAAGAGGGCTTGGTTTTCTTTTCCTTTTTGGTTACTCCTTTAGCCCTTTCATAGTTAACCAGGTTTTTATACTTTCTCGTCCCTTCTAATGCACAGTAGATTGTGTGCTTCCTGGCTTCTGTTCCCTCCTGGGAATTATAATTCCTCATTTGGGACCACACCCATAGCAAAATGTTTGGATTGGTTCCTGCTGCCCAAAGTCTTTGTCCTCACAGGCACAGCAAGTAGGCAGGACCATTTGGACACCCTTCCAAATTAAATCAAAGGCCAGAGTTAGGGCTGAAACCCTTCCACAAACTCACCAGCGTCTTTAGAAACCCTCCCAGGCTCTGTCTGCATTGGGCTGAGTGGGTTAGAAAGGGGCATGTACTCTGCTTGTCCCTTCACCATTTGCCATTTCCTGAGAGGGTACACTTTTCCCCATCCTGGGCTACCCCGGAGGTTCTGGTCTTTTTCCTGAAGTAACGGAGGGTATGAGGGACACAGGGAGGCAGAGTGTGGGATGGTCAGAGGAGTCTGTAGAGTTGGATGGGCCTCAGTTCCCCCTGAGAGTTGGAGAGGCTTAGAAGGGATTGTCTAGAATGTCGAAAGTACTTTGTGACTCCCCAAGCACAGGAGCTGCACACAGCAGGGTTTGGTAAAGTGCCGTGAAGGCTTGGACACAGGGAACCTCAGTCCATTTTCCCATCTTGTGACAGTAAAGAGCCAGTTGCAAGATGGCGTTGTAATTTAGAACCCATTTTCAGGCCATTTTTCTCCCCCCCCCCCCCCCCAACTCACATAAAGGTCAGGCAGTGTTACAATACAGGTTAAGTTTTTCCCTTTTCAATCCAAGTCTTTTTTTAAAAAATATTTATTTATTTAGCTGCTTATTATCCAGGTCTTAGTTGCAGCATGTGGGATCTAGTTTCCCAACCAGTGATCAAACCTTGGCCCCCTGCATTGGGAGCACAGCCACTGGACCATCAGGGAAATCCCAACCCATCTCTTTTTAAAGATATTAATTCTTAAAAATGTATTTGGCCGTGTCAGGTCTTAGTTGTAGCATGCAGTTTCTTTAGTTGCACTGTGCACTCTTAGTTCCAGCGTGTGAGATCTAGTTCCCTAACCAGGGATGGAACTTCGGCCCCCTGCAGTGGGAGTGCGAAGTCTAGCCACTGAACCACTAGGGAAATTCCAGGATTTTTAATTTCCAAGGATACACTCTAGAGGTGTCTCTTCTGGCTTAGAAGAGGATCCTGCCGTGCTGAGTACCTGCACCTGGGAAAGAGCGCTCTTAGAAATGAAGTCCTGTGTTCTGGAGACATTGTACCAGGAGGCTGTGTGGAAAGGCGGTTGGGGCATCCTCCAGGTTCGCTTCTCACCTAGTGGGGTTTGGAGCACCCTCTCCTCTCCTGGCACCTGACCAAACTTCTCTGGTTGACCCAGCCCCCCATAGAGTAGTCCCTGAAAGGGGGCGTTTGAACCAGTCTCAGTGCATTCCCAGGGCTCCGCAAGGGGGTCTGTTGTCAATAAAGCTCACGTCTGGGACTTCCCTGGTGGTCCAGTGGTTAAGACGCCACACTTCCAGGACCGAGATTCAATTCCTGGTTGGGGAGCTAGATCCCACATGCCAAGTGGCATGGCCAACAACGCACGCTTGTGTCCTATAGTAAGTTTCCCTGTGTTGGGGTGTGTTCCTTGAGACTGAGCATCTGTAGAGGTTACAGTGCCAGGCTTCTGGGCAGCCCCTAGCCCAGTAGGTTGTCCGTAGCCTTGGAGGTGCAGCCACAGCCTGTAGTGAAGCGGTCCTGCAGGTGCAGAAAGGACCTCCTGGAGGAGCTGGAGCTGGGCACAGTGGAAAATGCCACAAGGTCAGGACCTGCTGGCCTGGAGGTGGGAGTATTCATACAGGGGATTTGGGACATAAAGTGAAAAGACTAGATAGAAGGAGAAGCTGAACCCCTTTTCCCTGTTTGGTGGCTATGATAAAACTGGCGAGAGGCTGATGATTCTATCTGACACAAGCAACAGCATATCAGAGGAGCCCAGCTAGTTTAGGGTCTCTTTGGAATGCTCCAGGGGCCCTTTGAAGTAGTCCAGAGTTAGCTCGAGATCAAAAGCACTTTAGTTAGAATCTAATGTTTGGAAAGTCTGTCAAAAGCTTTGAAATACCTGGTCAGATAGAATGATAGGTTGCTGTGAGACAGTTGTTCTAATGTGAAAAAAAGATTTCAGAGTAAATACAGATCACTTAAAGACACAGAAACTCTCACAATTTGATATCAAGAGCAGCATTCCAATAAAGCTTTGTTCTCTTGTGAGAGAGAAAAACCAAATCCAGTCTTACATAGCCTACTCTTAATAGAATCAGAATTCCTGACCACATACAAAAATATATTCTCAGTGTTCCTTTTCTGCAAACATTCTGTAACTTTCTGTAAGCGTATTTTCTCCCATTCAGAAACATCCAGCTTTATTTTAAAAATCTTCTTTTTTCCTGTCAATTAAATATGTTTCCATTTCTCATACCTTCCTTTCTGATAGCACACGTCCTACTTTCCATAAGCAACCAGGAACTGTCTTTTACATTATATCCTATAGATGAATAGAGAACATCAAGTGGCACCAGACAGAGGGTTTCTCCCTCATAAGAAAAAAAAGGTGGGTAAATCTAGACCTACTTAGCAGTTAACTTTCCAATAGTTCATCTTATTTGAAGTGGCCTGGATATTCAGTGAACTCCTATTTTTAAATTTAGTTTCAAGTTTCCAATGTTTGGTGATGGACAATTCTGCAACATGGTCATTCCCACAGAGTTGACCAAAAAGCTGTCATCTCAGTTACATTTATTTAAAAATTTAATTGTATCAGGTTATTTTCCTTGATGACAGACTTTATGAGAGAAACAATGTGCACACACTGACTTCAGTGGCCCTCAGTACAACAGAAGGCAGGAATACTGGAGTGGGTTGCCATTTCCTACTCCAGGGCATCTTCTGGACCCAGGGATCAAACCCACATCTCTTGCCCCTCCTGCATTGCAGGCGTATTCTTTACCATTGCACCACCTGGGAAACCTGACAATAAAAGTATTATGCTCAAGGTCTATGGACTGTATAGTCCATGGAGTTGCAAGGAGTTGGACATGACTGAGCGACTTTCACTTTAATGTCGATGACTCTAATGACAGGTCTGTGTTAATTAAATCCACAAGCTTCAGCTAGCTCTAGTACCAGGTATTAATTCAATATTGAATATTTCCCAAATCAGAGGAACCTGAAATGTATTCTGGTGAGTCTTCTTTCACATTTCTGGTAACGTATATATGCATGCATTTTCCTTTAAGCCAATTAAATACAGCTCACTTACAAGTTAGTTGTTACATAAAGACAGAATCAGAGACCTCATAGTTTTGTTGTTTGAATTTTGAAAGGCCTCTTTCCCCCTTTGTCTGGGGACTACAGATGGATCAGGAGGCTCCTGAGAGCCCCAGCGGAAGAGTTACATGTGAAAACAGGAGAGATGAAGTTTCTGCTCCCAGAAGTGACCTGAGGCTGTAGCCTCAGGCCATGTGGGGCCCGCTTGTATTTCAAGATTTAAATGCCCCATCATGCCTGCAGTGTAGACAGACAAAACAGCATAAAACCAAGATACCAATGATGAAAACCTAAAGGCACAATCAGGAAATTTGGGGATAAAGGAGACGGGAATGTAGGTGTAAGGATCAAGAGGGAGGGACAGAAGAAGCTGAAAAAGAACAAGACGGCAGAGAAATAAAGGCGAGAACACGGGACGATAGGACTTCCAGCCACTGCATGACCTAGGGTCTGAACCGCTGTCACTCTCCTCTCTGGTCAGGGGGATCCTGCTGGACCAGGGTCTGCACAGGGCGAGGCCAGCCCCCCCCACCCCGTCACCCATCAGAGGGAGCAAGTTCACAGGCCGAGGGGAGTGAGACTGTGGCTGCCCTACATCCTCTCTCTCAGTGAGAGGACAGAGACGTGGAGAGATTTCAGGGAGGAAGAGCGCTGCCTGAATGAGGGTCTGAGGCCCCAGGGACCAGGAAGGCAGATTTACAAACACAGTGATGCTGAAGTAAGAAATTCAGGTGGCCACTTGTCACCCATGGGGAAGCTCTGTTCAGTGGGCCCAGAGGTGCCCAGACCCTCTCCTTGGAAGGGGACAGCTGCCCCACGTTGGGTGCCACCAAGTCAGATCCAGACCAGGGTTCCTAGCCTTCTCCTCATCAAGAGAAATTAACTAGAAGTCAGATGAGAAGTTTGGACAAGGCTTTATTGGGGCCCCTGCTTGCTTGCTCCCTGAGGGCTGGTGGGGAGCTGGTTCCTTCTGGGAGGGGAGGGGAGAGGTGTGTCCAGGACTCAGGCCACAGCGGAGCTTGGGTGGTCTGCCCAGCCCTTAGGTGGTGTGTGCGCAGCACCGAGCTCTTCAGAAGTGGCAGTTGGGACTTGTTTGGTCTTGGTGTATCTCACTATCCGTAATTTGCCCCAGCTGCTTGGAGAAGAGGTCCATCCAGGTGCCAGCACTGCAGCCAGGGGTCTGAGGTCCCACCCTGCCTGTCTCAGTTTCACATTCCCATCTCTCCCATACTTTTCTTGAGATGTTGTTAACATTTATTTTCATGTTTATTCCATAAGTGCACTGTTATTTCTTAAACAGGCAATTGTGTTTTGAAGAAATACATAAGATATACCTTATCTGTTTAGCCATGTAATTGACAGTTCTAAAGATCTCTGGGTCCTTAGGTGCAGGATTCTCTGATGTTACTTTACTTTTGTCTGGACTTCTTTTAACACTTCTTGCAGGATGGGTCTATTTGAGGTTAATTATTTTACTTTGTATTACATTGTAGCTATCTTTATTTCACTCAAGGGTTTCTTTATTGTGTTAAAATAGGCATACACAAATTTACCATTTAATCATTGTTTAGGATACAGTTCAGTGGTGTTAAATACTTTCACATTATTGTGTAGCCCTCACTACCCTCCATCCACATAACTCTTCATCTTGTAAAACTGAAACTCTATACCTATTAAATAACTCACGGTTCTTCCCTCCCCCTGGTGACCACCACTGTATACTGTGTCTCTCTGATTTTGGCAGATTCCAATATTAATCTCATATAAGTGGAATCATCCAGTATTTTTATCTTATTTCATTTAGCATAATGCCCTTAAGGTTCCTCCATGCTGTACACATCTATCAGTACTGCATTTCTTGTAAATGCTGAAAAAAATGCCAGTGTCTGTATACACCACCTTTTCCTTATCCATTCACCTGTCAGTGGATAGTGGGTTTGCTCCGTGTTTTAGCTGCTGCAGAGAACATGGGAGTACACTTGTGTCTTTGAGACCTTGGTTTCAGTTACTTTGGAGTATGTACCCAGAAGTCGGGTACATGGTAATTGTGTTTCTAACTCTTTTAAGAACCTCCATAGTGTTTTCCCCACGGCTGCACTGTTTTACATTCCTACCAGTAGTGCACAGCATTCTAAATCCTCCGCATCCTCACCAGTGCCTGCTATTTTCTGTTTTGTTGTTGTGTTGTTAGCAGCCATCCTGACGGGTGTGAGGGGGTATCTCATGTGGTTCTCATTTGCCTTTCTGCAGTGATTAGTCACGTTGAGCATTTGTTCATGTGTTTATTGACCATTTGTTTGTCTTCTTTGGAGAAAGGACTGTTCAAGTCTTTTGCCCATTTTTGAAAAGTTGATTGGTTTTTTGTGTGGTTGAGTTTTCTGGGTTCTCTACATATCCTGGAAATTAATTCCTTATCAGATAGATGGTTTAAAAATGTTCTGTAGATCTCACGGGTTGTCTTCTTGCTCTGTTGATGGTGTCTTTTGATGCATTTCTGATGCATCATGAAGTCCATTTTGTCTGTTTTTGTTGCTGTTGCCTGGGCCTTTGTTGTCATAAACAAGAAATCATTGCTAAATCCAGCATTGTAAAGCTTTTGCCCTGTGTTTTCTTCTAAGAGTTTTATAGTTTTGGGTTGTACATTTAAACTTAATCCATTTTGAGTTGTTTTTTGTATGTGGTGTTAAGTAATTCCAGGTCCGGTTCCATCCTTCTGCAGGGAGATATTCAGCTTAAACAGCACCGTTTCCTGGGGAGATGACTTGCTGCTCCCTGTTGAATGGTCCTGGCGTCCTGTGTAGACTCACCTGCCCATGGGGGTGAGGTTTATTCTTGGGGGCTCTGTTCTGTTCCATTGGTCTGTGTGCCTGTCTTGAGGGCAGATACGCACGGATTACTGTACCTGTGGAGAAAGCTTTGAAATCAGGAAGTGTGTCCTCTAGCTTTGTTCTTTTTCAAGATCATTTTTTCTGTTCAGGGTCCCTTGAGATTGGACAGGAATTTTAGAATGATTTTTTTTTTTTTATGTGAAGAAAATATCCTTGGAACTTTGAGAGGGCTTGCGTTGAATCTGTAGGCTGCTCTGGGTGGTACTGACATTTTGGCGACATGAAATCTTCCAACCCACGATCATGGGCTGTGTGTCCATTTATTTATGTTTTCTCTGAGTTCTTTTATAGTTTTCACTGTGTAATTCCTTCACTCCCTTCACTGAGTTAATTCCTAAAAATTTTGCTTTTTATGAAGTTCTTGTAAAAGAAGTTTTCTTATTCATTTCCTTTGCAGATTGTTCATTTCTTTTTCTTCAGCTTTCCCCAGTTTGATTATGATTTATTTGGGTATGGCTTCCTTTAGGTTTACTCTCTTTAGGGTTTTCTTAGCTTTTTGAATCTTTGGTTTATATCTTTTGCCCGGCCGGAATTTTTTTTTTAGTTTTTTATTTCCTCAACCTTTTCAGCACCATCTTTCTTCTCTTCTCCTTCTGCGGCTCCAGTTTCACATGAATGTTAGACCTACTATTTATGTCCCCCGAGGTACCTATGGATCTGTTCATTTCTTAAAAATGTTTTTTCACTTTATAATTAAAACTGAACAATTTCTATTGATTTCTCTTCAAGTTCACTGACTCTTTCCATTCTGCTATTAAGTGCATACAATGAGTTTATTGTGCTTACTTTATTTTTCAGCTTTAAAATTTCAACTTGGGTTTTCTTTATGTCTTTTATTTCTTTTATGAGATGTTCTGTTTTTTAACATTTGTTTGAAGAATGTTAGTGATTGCAGTTTGTATATTTGCATAGTCAGTACTTTATCATATTTGTAAAAGAATTTCCACATCCTTGCCATTTTTGCACTGGTATCTGTTGATTGTCTTCCTGTGTGAATTGAAATTCTTCTGGTTTTCATATGCTGAAGAGTCTTTTAAATTATATCCCTTCCCTGACTGTGGGATGCTGGATCTTGTTCAAAAATTATGAAGATAGGTATATTAGTTTTATTGGGCAGCCCACCTGGATAGAGTCAAGCCGTAAGTTCCAGCCTGTGTCTGTGGGCTCCTGCCCAGAGCCTTCCTGGCTTCTTCTCATCTGTCCCAGATGTGCATCACACAAGGCACTCTGTGGTCCAGGTGTGCATGGTCCTGCTCCAGAGTTTGTCCGGTGCTGATTAGAGACAAAGCCATGTATGTGTGGGTGGGGCTGAGCCCTGGAGTGAAAAGATCACCTAGGGACTCAACGTTCCTGAGCTCCTCTCTACCCACAATCTCCTGGTGCTCCCTTCACCCCTTTGATCCTCAGGCAGATACTTGGACCTGTAGTTAGTTACCCAGTTCTGCTGTGAACTTGGGTTTGGGTCCATATCCAGGGCCACCTACTGGGAGAATTGTTGTTTAGTCACTAAGTCATGTCCGACTCTTTTGTGACACTGTGGACAGTAGCCTGCCAAGCTTCTCTGGGCTGTGGGATTTCCCAGGCAGAATACTAGAGCAGGTCACTATTTCCTTCTCCAGGGGATCTTTCCCACCCAGGGATCAAATCCACATCTCCTGCACTGCAGGTGGATTCCCCCTTACCACTAAGCCACCAGGGAAGCCCAGTGGGAGGATAGAGAGAGAGAGAAAAGCCATGGGAGTTGGCCCCCCTCTTGGTCTGAGCTGCTCTCAGTAGAAAAGTTTCCATTCCTCAGTATTGGCCCTCCCGGGCCCCCCTCACTACCCAGCTCCTTTAGCAGCTACTGCCAGTCCCACCACAGAGTTGCTTGGATTGGGACATTAGATTAGAAGATGGAGGAGAAGGAACAGGGGATTTCCATGCTCAGTCTGAGCATTAAGAATCCCCGCTTTCCCTCCTCCAGCCAGCAGTGTTGCTAGATCTCAGAGCATGTTAAGTGCAAGCCGGTGACACTGCAAGAAAAGACAGTTGTAGACATAGGGCTGGGTCAAAAGTACCTCAGGACTGTGTCTCCCAGCCTGTCCACTAGCGCTCCCTTTCTGCTCAAGTTCAGTGCTGTATCGGCAGAGGTGGAGGGTGGCGTGTGTTGGCCCTGTCTCACCTGAGGGTCATGACTCTTACCCTCTGGTCGTGGTGCTGGCCTCAGGGATGTCCTCGGGCGTCCCTGCTGTAGTGGCTCAGTGTAGGGGCTCAGTGGGCACCCTTCCCACATGCTTCTGTTGCTAATTCTGTACATTAGCTAATGGCGCATTAGCTCCATTTTTTCCTATTAAGTTCCTCAGAGTATGTTCTGATTTTTCTTGTAACCTCTTCTGTGAATATTTATGAGTGTGGTATCTAATTTCCACATAATTTTTGTATTTTCCAAATTCTCACCTGTTACTGATTTCTGATTTTATTCCATTGCAGTTGGAATGGAATAAAATGGAATGGTGTACTTTATCTCAGTACTGAGCCTTGATTTATGGCCTAACTGATGGTCTTTCCTGGAAAATATTCCTTGTGCACTTGAGAAGAATGAGTGTTCTATAGAAGTCTCGTTGGTTTATGGTGTCAAGTGTTCTGTTTCCTCATTGATGTTCTGCCTATCTACTTCATCCATTATGAAAAATGAGAGTGACATATCCAGCTATGACTGTTTCTGTCTAGTTCTCCTTTCTGGAGTGCCAGTTTTTGCTGAGTCTCTTGTAGGTAGTGTGTGTGTGTGTGTGTGTGTGTGTGTGTGTGTGTGTGTGTGCGCGCGCGCGCGCGCGCGTGTGTGCGCACATGTGCGCGTGCTCAGTCCCTCTGTCATGTCTGACGGTTTGTGACCCTGTGGACTGCAGCCCACCAGGCTCCTCTGTCCATGGGATCTTCCAGGCAAGAATACTGGAGTGGGTTGCTATTTCCTTCTCCAGAGGAACTTCCTGACCAAGGGATCAAACTCCAGGGGGTAACAAATAGTTGAGTCATAATCTTTTTAAAATTAATTCTGCCAGTTTCTACCTTTTGATTGGAGAGTTTTAACTCACATACAATTAAAGTAATTACTAATAAGGCTTCTGACATTTTGCTCTTTTTATGTGTTGTTAAATCTGTTTTCCTTGTCAGTTCCTCCATCACTGCCTTCTTTTTTTTTTTCGATATTTTCTAGTATTCCATGTAAATTCCTATTTCTTTTACTGTATATTAAAAAAATTGGTGTGGGGCTTACAATCAACATCTCCTTTAAAATACTGTAGCTTAAGTGAACAGTAAGGGATTTCCATAGTATCCAAAAGCTTTGCTCCAACATAGCTGTCTCCTTTCTGCCTTTGTGCTGCAAATTACACACAAATAACATCTTTATACATTATAAATGCATGAACAGTTTTATAATTACTGCTTTGTGTAGTTGTCTTCTAAATAAAGCAGAAGTTTAAAACACATGCATTCACACTGTCTTTTATGTTTGTCCATATAGTTGCTTTAGCAGTGTCTTTTTATTAATCCTGTAAATTCAGGTTATTGTTGTTTTTCATTTGAGCCAGAGGGGCTCTTTTTTTGTATTACTTGAAGGGCAGATATGCTAGCAATAAGTTTTCTGTTTTTGTCTATCTGGAAATGGCCTGCTGTCACCTTCATTGTTTGGATAGTTCCACCAGGCATAGAAGTCTTGGTTGGTAGCCTCTTAGTGCCTTGAATATGTCATCCCACTGCCTTCTGGCCTCCATGGTTTCTGATAAAAAATCAGCTGTAAATCCTACTGGAGGTCTATCTTGAAGGCTGAAATGACTTCTCTTGCTACTTTCAAGATTCTTTGTTTTTTAGCTTTTGACAATAAGATCTTGATGCATCCAGTTGTGGATCTCTTATCCTCCTATAGTTCATTGAAGTTCTTGAAGATTTTTTTTTTCAATAAATTTGGGTAAGTTTTGGTCATTATTTCTTCAAATATTCTTTCTGCCCTGTTGTCTCTGTCTAGGATTCCCACTGTGAATAAGTTGGTACACTTGATAGCAACCACTACGTCTCTGAGACTCTTTTTATTCAGTCTTTTTCTTTCTTTTCCTCAAATAGACCATCTTAATTTACTTAACTCCAAATTTTCTGACTCTTCTACTAACTCAATTCAGCTTTTGTACTTTTCAATTACAGAATTTCCCCTTGGGTCTTTTTAAAAAGTATTTATTTATTTGGCTGTGTTGGGTCTTAGTTGCAGTATGCAGGATCCTTGTTGTGGCATGTAAGATCTTTTAATTGTGGCATGTGGAATATTTAATTGCAGCATGTGGGGATCTAGTTTCCTGACCAGGGATCAAACCTAGCCCTACTATGTTGGGAATGGCAATCTTAGCCACTGGACTACCAAGCAAGTCCCTCCCCTTGGGTCTTTAAACATTTTGATTCTTTCTCTTTATTGGTATCCTCTATTTGTTAAGATAGCCATTCTCTTAACCATCATATTAATTATTTAGAAATGATTTCCTTAGTATTTGTACCTAACTTATAAAAACTGGTTCTTTACTTTGATGGATTAGGGTTCCCCAAGGAAACAATCACTAGAAGATATTATATATAAATGGGTAGATAGGTAGGTTTTAGGACTTGGTTTCTATGATTGTGAAGGCTGGCAGGCCAAAGACCCAGGGATGAGTGGATGCTCTATTTGAGTTTTAAAGAAGTCTGGGGCGGTTCCCCTTCTCTCTATAGGATTCAGTCATTTTCTTTTAAGGCCTTGAAGCAACTGGGTGGCAACTTGCTGTGAACCCCATAATATCTACTTTACTCAGCCTCTAGTCATTTACAGTAGATATTAACCTCACCTAAAATATCCTCGCAGAAGCATCTAGAGGGATATTTGGCTGAATTTCTGGGTACTGTGGCCTAGCCACAGACATAAAATTAACCATCTTCCCCTTTGTCTATTTCTTTCTGGCCCTCCCTTTCAGCATTATTGAAATGTTCATTTTCCTTCAAATTGTTCATTTTCCTTCATTCTTTTTTTCTGGTCCTCACATTATGATAATCTCAGCTGATGTGTCTTCAGGTTTGCTGGTTCTTCTGCTCACTCAAGGGCTTCTCTTATGGCTCAACTGGTAAAGAATCTGCCTGTTATGTGGGAGACCTGGGTTCGATCCCTGGGTTAGGAAGATCCCCTGGAGAAGGGAAAGGCTACGCACTCCAGTATTCTGGCCTGGAGAATTCCATGGACTCTACAGTCCATGGGGGTCACAAAGTGTCGGACTCGACTGAGCAACTTCTACTTTCACTTTCTGCCCCCTCAAATTCTGTTAATGTACTTCCAACTGCAGAATTTGTTTTCTTTTTAAAATAATGTTTCTCTTTACTAGTATTCTCTTGGTGAGAACCATTCTGTCATATTAATTCCTTAGACATAGTTTCATTCGATTCTTTGAACCTGATTTTTGAAAGCTGACTTTGTCTTTTCTAGTATGTTTAACATTTGAGCATACTCAGAGATAGTATCTATTAGTTTCTTTTTGAAAACTTTCCTAGTTTATGGGTCATATTTTGTTCCTTTGTATAACTAAGTTTCTGTTCAAAAGTTTTCATTTTAAATAACATCAGTATAATATGGTGACTCAAGAAATCAGTTTCCTACTTCCCAGACTTTTTGTCTCCCTTCTATGTTTAATAACTTTCCTGATAGGATTCTGTAAAGTCTGAGACCCTGCTGTGTGTGGGTCAGGAGGTCTCTGTGCTCTTAGCTTGTTGTTCAGCTGATGACTAGACAGAGATGTCTGTAATCCAGTAAGTTATCTCCCCTTTACCCAAAGGCTCTTAAATTCCCTCAAGTTACAGCTCTGCCGTGGCCTTCACTTCCTGCTTCACAAGATCTCAGGGTTCTGTTCCTTCCTACATGTGCACACAGCCCTGCAGCCCTGCACATGTGTGTGGCCTTCTGTGTTCCCAGGGGTATGTCAGAGCATTTGAGTATTTGAGGGCATTTTATTCCCCAGGTCTTCCCCCACAACTTTATATGTTTATATGTATGTATATACGTATGTGTATGTGTGTGAATGTGTATGCAATTATATGTATGTGTACATGTGTGTATACGTGTGTACATGTGTGTGTTGTGTATATTATGTATGTCTGCGGGTGTATTATATACATGTATGAATGTGTGTGCATCCATGTACATGTGTATTGTGTGTGCATGTGTGTATATGTGTATTATGGGTGCATGTGTGCATATGTATTGTGTGTGCATGTGTGTGTACATATTGTGTACATGTGTATATGCATGTATGTGTATTGTGTATGTGTGAGTGCATACATGTGCGTGTGTATGCAATGTGTGTGTGCGTGTGTGTATGTCTGTATGTATATGTATGCATGTGTTTTTCTTGAAGTATAGTTGACTTACAATGTTGTATTAGTAATTGCTGTCAGCAAAATGTTTCAGTCATATACAGATAGACATGCATCCTTTTTATTGTATCCTTTTCCATTGTGGTTTATCACAGGACATTGAATATAGTTCTCTGTGCTGTACAGTGGGACCTCATCTGCTAGCTTCAGCCTCCCACTCCATCCCTCCCCCAGGCCCCAGCCCCTTGGCAAACACCAGTCTGTACTCTGTTGTGATTCTGTTTGTTTCACAGATAGGTTCGTGTTGTCATATTTTAGATTACATACATTAAGTGATATCATATGGTATTTATTTTTTTGTTACCTCACTTATTATGATAATTTCTAGTTGCATCAGTTTTGGCATTATTCATTCTTTTTTATGCCTGAGTAGTATTTCATTGTATATACTAAATACATATACATATATATCACATGTTCTTTATCTGTTTATCTGCTGATGGACATTGAGGTTTCTTCCATGTCTTGGCTATTGTGAATAGGCGGCTATGAACATCGTGGCTCGTGTATCTTAATTCTGTGAATTACAGTTTTGTTTGGATATATACCCAGGGGTAGGATTGCTGGATGAGGTTTTGTGAGAAACCTCTGTACTGTTTTCCACGGTGGCTGCACCAGCTCACATTCCCTCTAACAGTGCAGGAGGGTTCCCTTTTCCCCTCACCCTTTCCAGCATTTATTTTTAATTTGGCTGCATCAGGTCTTAGTTGCAGTATGTGGGATATTTGTTGTCATGTGGGATCTTTCATGGCGGCATGCCGACTGTCTATTTGTGGTGTGTGGGCTCAGTAGTTGTGGCACATGGGCATCAGATCCAGCATTTGCTTTTGTAGACTTTTTAACGATGGCCATTCTGACCAATATGAAGTGGTACCACACTGTAGTTTTGATTTGCATTTCTCTGATCACTAGCTATGTTGAGCATGTTTTCATGTTCCTATTGGCCATCTGTATTTCTTCTCTGGAGAGATGTCTATGTAGTTCTAATGTCCTTTTTTCAACTGGGTGGTTTGTTTTTTGTTGTTGAGTTGTATGAGCTGTTTGTATCTTTTGGAAATTAAATCCTTGTTGGTTGCATCATTTGCAAATATTTTTTTCCTATTCTATAGATTGTCTTTTTGTTTTGTTTATGGTTTCCTGTGCTGTGCATAAGTTTCATTGGGTCTCATTTGTTTATTTTTGTTTTTATTTCTATTTCCTTAGGAGACTGACGTTAAGAAAACATTAGTAAGATTTATGTCAGAGAATGATTTGCCTGTGCTCTCTTTTAGGAGTTTTATGGTACCTTATATTTAAGTCTTTAAGTCATTTTGAGTTTATTTTTGTGAATGGTGAGAGCGTGTTCTAAATAACTTCATTGATTTACATGCAGCTGTCCAGCTTTCTTAACACCACTTGTTGAAGACACTTTTTCCCATTTCCCATATTCTTGCTTCCTTTGTCAAAGATTGATTTGTGTGCCTTTCTTTCTGGGTTTTCTGTTCTGTTCCATTGATTCATGTCTTGTTTTTTGCCAGTGCCACACTGTTTGATTGTTGTAGCTTTGTAGTATTGTCTGAAGTCTGGAAGGGTTATGCCTCCTGTTTTGTTCTTTTTCTTCAGGTTTGCTGTGGCAATTCTGGGTCTTTTATGGTTCCATATGCATTTCAGGATTACTTTGTTCTAGTTCTGTGAAAAGCATCATTGGTAACTTGATAGAAATCACATTAAATCTGTAGATTGCTCTGAGTAATATGACCATTTTAACAATATTCTTCCAATCCAAGAGCATGGGATATCTTTCCATTTCTTTGAATCATCTTTGATTCTCTTAATCAACGTCACAGGTCTCAGTGTATAAGTCTTTCACTTCCTTGGTCAGGTTTATTGCCAAATACTTTATTTTGGGGAGTGCAATTTTAAAGGATATTGTTGGATTTCCCTGGCAGTTCAACAGTTAAGACTCTGCACTTCCACTACAAGGTGCATGGGTTTGATCCCTGGTCAGGGGACTAAGATGCTTACATGCTGCATTGCATGGCAAAACAAACAGCCAGCTATTGTTTAAATACCCTTTCTGCTATTTCATTGTTTATGTGAAGAATGCAACCCATTTCTGTACGTTAGTCTTGGACCCCGCCTACCTTGCTGACTTTGTTCATCAGTTCTAATAGTTTTTGTGTGAAATCTGGGGTTTTGAGTATACAGTAGCATATTATCTGCATATAGTGAATTTTACCTCTTCCTTTCCAGTTTGGGTACCTTTTTATTATTGCTGTGATTAGGACTTCCAGCCTTCTGTGTTGAATAGAAGAGGTGACAGTGGGTATCCTTATTTTGCTCCAGATTTTAGTGGGAAGGCTTTCAGCTTTTCACCATTATTATTATGTTGGCTGTGGTTTTGCCATAAATAGCTTTAAAAAATACATATATATATATATATATATATGTATTTGTTGTTGTTGTTGTTACACTGGGTCTTTGTGGCTGTGCCCTGGCTTCTCACTGTGCTGGCTTCCCTTGTTGCAGAGCAGGGGCTTTAGATGTGCAGGCTTCAGTGGTTGTGGCACACGGGCTTAGCTGCCCTGAGGCATGTGCATGTGGGATCTTCCTGGACCAGGGGTCAAACCAGTGTCCCTTGCATTGCAAAGTGCATTCTCAACCACTGGACCATCAAGGAAGCCTCATAAATAGTTTTGATTATATTGAGGTATGTTCCCCCCATACTCACTTTGCTGAGTTTTTATCATGAATGAATGTTGAATTTTGTCAAATGCTTTTCTGCATCTGTTGAGATGATGTTTTTGTCTTTTATGTGGTGTATCACATCGACTGACTTACCTGTATTGAACCATGCTTAAGAGCCTGCAGTGAATCTCACTTGGTTTTGGTTTGTTCTTTTTATGTGTTGTTTGATTTGGTTTGCTAATATTTTGTTGAGGATTTTTGCATCTGTGTTCATTAAAGACATTGGCCTGTAACTGTTTATCTGGTTTTGGTATCAGGGTAATGGTGGCTTCATAGCATGTCTTTGAGAGTGTTCCCTCCCCTTATTTTGGGGGGTGGGGAGAAGAGTTTGAGAAGAATCAGTATAAGTTCTTTATGTGTTTGGTAGAATTCACCTCTGGAGCCATCTGGTTCTGGACTTTTATGTATTTTTGGCAGTGCTGGGGCTTTGTTGCTGCATGTTTTCTTCTCTAGTACACAGAGCAGGGGCTACTCTCTAATTGCGGTACTTGGGCTTCTCACTGCAGCACATGGGCTAAATAGTTGTGGCTTCTGGCCTCTGGAGCACAGGCTCAGTAGCTGTGGCTTAATTGCTCCACGGGATGTGGAATCTTTCCGGATCAGGGTTCAAACCCATGTCTCCTGCTTTGGCAGGTGGATTGTGTCACTGAGCCACCAAGGAAGCCTGGGAGTTTTTTTTAAATTACAGATTCTTTTTCACTTCTAATGATTGGTCTCTTCAAATTATGTTTCTTCTTCAGTTTTGGTGGACTATATATTTCTAGAAACTTACCATTTCTTTTAGATTGTCAAATTTGTTAGCATATAATTGTATGTAGTATCCCATTACGGTTTCTGTATTTCGGTGGTATGAGCTGTTATGGTTCTGTTTTTGTTCATCTGGGTCCTCTCTCTTCTTGGTGTGCCTGGTCAGAGCTGTCAGTCTTATTTATCCTTACAGAGAAACAATTCTTGTTCTGTTTATTTTTTCTGTCTTTTTAAATACCTGCTTACTCTCTGATGTTTATTTTCTTCCTTGTGCTGACTTTAGTTTTTTGTTCTTCTAATTCTTTTAAGTGATAGGTTGGATTGTTTGAGATCTTTCTTGTTTTTGGAGGAAGGCCTGTATCACTATGAACTTCCTTCTAAGAACTTCTTTTGCTACATTCTGTAGCTTTTGTATGGTTGCATTTTCATTTTTCTCAAGGAATTTTCTTTATTTCCTTTGATTTCATCATTGACCTATTTTTTTTTTTAACAAATTGTTTATTTTTGGCTGTGCTGGGTCTTTGTTGCTATGTGTGGGCTTTCTCTAGTTGCAGCAAGTGGGGGCTGTACACCCAGATGTGGTGTGCTGGCTTCTCACTGCAGTGGCTACTCCTGTTGTGGAGCACAGGCTCTAGGTATTGGGCTCAGTAGTTGTGGTGCATGGGCTTAGTTGCCCCACAGTGTGTGGGATCTTCCTGGATCAGGGATCAAACCTGAGTGCCCTGCATTGGCAGGCGGATTCTTAACCACTCAAAGTCCTGACCCATTGGTTTTCCAGTAGCATGTTGTTTAGCCTCCATGTGATTTTTTCTTCCTCCTTTCTCTCTTTTATTCCTGATGTCTGAGCTTATTTGTTACCCTTAGAATATCCCACTTTTGACTGAGCTCAGGTAGACACTTATCAGAGAGGACAGCCTCCTCCTCTTAGCAGTCTACTCTTGGCAGTTTTCTTTGGCCTCCTTCATCCTCTTGGCCAAGAGCTTAGCATATTCTGCAGCCTCTTCCTTTTTCTTTTTCCCTGATACGCTGATTCTTCAGAGCAGGATGCTGACATTTGTGCTGCAGAATGGAGTGGAGTAGAAAGACATTGAACCTTGGGTGCATTGGTGGTTTCTTACATTCTCTGTTTAGGAGCTTTCTCACAGTGTGCTGGTGGACATCACATTAGAGATTGAAAAATCTGTGGGTTCTGCAGCTTTTGAGGGCCCCAGGCAGTAAGGTACAGTAGTATCAGAGTCCAGGAATATTTTTCTATCCCTCCTTTTTTTTTTTTAACAATGACCAAGTTGAGAACACTCAGATTGGCATCCAGAAAGCAACTCGGTACAGACTTGGATAGGAATGTCCCTTACTCAGTGGCAGGCAGACTCAGCAGGACACCAGCTTATGGGGAAGCCTTGTTTGTCATCCTCACCACTGACTCAGACCATATGACCTTCCTGTGTTCTTCACCCAGAGGGTCAGCAGCAACTTCTTTGGCCACACACTTCTCATCAGGTACAAAGTGTTATTCATCATCCACCAGGAAAGAGATGTTCAGCTTTGTCCTGAAATGACAAAACACCTCCCAAGTGCCACAGAAAAGAGCAGTCATTTATTTTTCTGTGGTTAATTTGAGTTTCATGCCATTGTGGTCAGAAAAGATGCTTGGGGGTAATTTCTGTCCTCTTAAATGTGTTAAGGCTTGTTTTATGCCCTGGTATGTGGTCCTGAGGGCTTCCTAGGTGGCACTAGTGGTAAAGAACCTGCCTGCCAGTGCAGGAGATGCAAGAGACATAGGTTTGCACCCTGAGTCAAGAAGATCCTCTGAAGAAAGGCAAGGCAATCCACTCTAGTATTCTTGCTGGGGAAATCCTGTGGACAGAGGAGCCTGATGGGCAGCAGTCCATAGGGCTGGACACGACTGAAGTGACTTAGCATAGCATGGCACATGCAGTACTACAGAATGTTCTGTGTGTGTGCACTTGAAAAGAATGTGTATTCGGGGTGTTTGGATGTAGTGTCCTAAAAAGATCGACTAAGTCTGTTTTCTTGTGTCATTTAGGATCTCTGCTGCTTCATTCTCTGTTGAGGATCTGTCCATTGGTGTGAATGGGGTGTTAAAGTTTCCTACTATTACTGTATTTCTGTCACTTTCTCTCTTTACATGTTAGTACTGTTGTTGTTCAGTCACTAAGTTGAATCCGACTCTTTGCAACCCCATGAACTGCAGCATGTCAGGCTTCCCTGTCCTTCACTGTCTCCCAGAGTTTGCTCAAATTCATGTCCATTGAGTTGATGGTAGCATCCAACCATCTCTTCCTCTGTCATCCCCTTCTCCTCCCACCTTCAGTCTTTCCCAGCATCAGGGCCTTTTCCAATGAGTCAGCTCTTTGCACCAGGTGGCCAAAGTATTGGAGCCTGAGCTTCAGCATCAGTAGCTCCAGTGAATATTCAGGGTTGATTTCCTTTAAAAGGATTGACTGGTTTGATCTCCTTGCTGTCCAAGGGACTCTCAAGAGTCTTTTCCAACACCACAGTTCAAAAGCATCAATTCTTTGGTGCTCAGATTTTTTTATGGTCCAACTCTCACATCCATACAAGACTACAAACCATAGTTTTGACTAGATGCAACTTTGTCAGCAAAGTAATGTCTCTGCTTTTTAATATGCCGCCTAGGTTTGTCATAGCTTTCCTTCCAAGAAGCAAGCAACTTTTAATTTCATGACTGCACTCACCATCTGCAGTAATTTTGGAGCCCAGGAAAATAAAGTGTATCATATTTTGTCTGATTTTGACTACTCAGAAGTATGTCATATAAGTGAAACTGTCCAGTATTTGTCTTATTTCATTTAGTATAATGTCCTTAAGGTTCATCCATGCTGTAGCATCGTACCTCGTTTTTTTTTTTCTTTTTAAAGGCTAAAAAACTACTACACCTTTTCCTTATCCATTCATCTGTCAGTGGACAGTTTGGGTTTACTCCATATTTTAGCTGTTGTGAACAGTGCTGTAGTGAGCACTGGGGTGCAGACGGGTCTTTGAAACTCTGCTTTCAGTTCCTGTGGCATATGTTCCTAGAAGTTGGATCAATGGATTATATGTTACTTACATTTCTTGAAGAACCTCCAGTGTTCTCCATCATGGCTGCACCATTTTTCATTCCCACCAGCAGTGTAGGAGGGCCCCAGTTTCCGCACACCCTCACCAGCACCTGCCGTTTTCTGTTTTATTTTTGTGTTGTTAGCAGCCATCCTGATGGGTGTAAGGGGGTAGGGTGTAAGGGTGTATCGTGGTTCTCATTTGCTTTTCCCCAGGGATTAGTCATGTTGAGCATTTGTTCATGTGTTTACTGAACATCTTCTTTGGAGAAAGAATTTCAAGTCTTTTGCCCATTTTTGAATAGAATTTTTTATGGTTGAGTTTTACGGCTTCTCTACATATCCTGAAATTTAATTCCTTTTTGTTCTCTGGGTCCCACCCCTGCACAGGCATGTGGATGACAGCATCTGTGACATTTGTCTTTCATGGCCGGGAGTCACACGTGATGTCACTGTGGTTCAGACACGTCAGAACACGGGCGCACTTCTGCACAGGCTTGTTGGTGCAGAGCCAGCACCTGCAGCAGGCAGGACCGATGCCAGGTGCAGGATCTCCATGGGGGTGGCCTGCAGGTGCCGAGGCCCGGATGGGCCAGGTGAACAGGTGTGGCCTAATTCCTGATGTGGAGAAAGGTGCCAGGCAATGAAGGGGAACACAAACTTGGGGGGCTGGCGAGAGCTTAGGCCAGGGAGCCCACAAAGAGGAAACTGAATGGGGTCGTTTGGAGCTCCTACCCCTGCCAGGTATAGAAAAGCACAGGAATGGGGGTCAAGGTGCCCAGGGATACACCCAAAGGCCAGGCTTAACCCAGCTTGGCCCTGAGGCCTACACCCATCGCCTTCCACCTTGGGCCAGCGATTGGACAGGGCATTGTGAACTGAGCAGGCAGGGCACCTCTGCTCAGAAGACACCCCTGGCCTGAGAGGAGCACAGACCCCAGGACGTAATGAGCTCAGATCTCTGACTCATAGAGATCAGAGTACGTGATTTCAGGCGGGACCCACATCCTAGGTGGGGACCCTGCATGACAGTCCCATGGGGAGCTGGGAGACCAGGGGTCCATGTCTGCACCGCCCAGGGCGCCAGCTGTCCCATGGCTTACACCTTGCCTGTCTCCTCCCACTCTGATGGGCCCTGGTGACACAGCTTCTGGGTGACCCCCACCCTCACGGCCACCTAGTTGTGAGTGGAGGACAGCCCTTCGGGTCCCAGTAGGGGCAGGAAATGAGGTGCAAGTAAAATGTGTTTCAAAAGGAAAAAGGTGGAAGGGAGGTTCTAGGGAGGGACCCCTCCCCTCACAGCCACATCTGCCCTCCTGAGAGGGGTTGTGTACAAAGAGCATGTAATTAATTTATTTATTTCTTTACACATAACTGAAGTGATGTTACAGTACATAAGTTATTTACAACTGTGCAGTAATGTGTTGCAAAATAAATTATCTAGAAGGCAGCAAAAGTACATTGTGAACGTGTATAAAACTGTACAGCGTTTACGGGTACACTTTTTATATGATTATTGGCTCTGTAGTGTTTCAAGTTATGTTCTCAGAAAGAGAAACAAAATGCCCAAGATTAAAGGAAAAAATATACAAACCACGTGGATTTGACTCCATTAAAAACACAACCGAGTGTCCTGCCTCCGTGTCCCTGTGAGGCAGGCGGGCGGGCGGGCGGCGCAGCCAGGCCCTCACCCGGCCCAGCGTCCTGACCCCGGTCCGAGGCCCGAGCCATTGGCAGCTTTGTAGTGACAGGATGGCAGCCGGCCCGGTGCTCTCCCCGCCCTCTGACCAGAGACCGCTGTTGCTGAGGGGTAGACGCCTTAGTTTTACTTTCTTGAGTCGATCAAAAATGGAACCAGGAATTTAAAGACTGCTCTCCATCCTGCAGCTCCTGAGATACCTGCGCAGCCGCCAGAGAAGAGCCTGAGGCCACTGCGCCTGTGCCCGTGTCCCCAGCTCTGCGTCCTCCCGTGGGGGCTGGCGGGAAGGAGGCGCACCAGGGACCCAGCGCGGCTCTCCCTGGGCGTCCCCACTGGGGACGTGGTCTCCTCCCACCGCCTGGACTCGGCAGCAGATGTCAGGGGGTCTCGCCTGCGTCCTGTGCAGCTGTCCCTGCATGTCAGGCCGGCAGGAGCACAAAGTCGTCATTGACGTCGACCATGGGCACGTAGAAGGATGGCACCTCGTTTACACACAGGGACTTGTGCCCGGCGGGGTCTAACTCCTGGACCTTCAGCTGCCACTCCATCCTCTGCACGGCGTTGAGAGCCGCTGCCTCGTGCTGCTGCCGCATCAGGAGACACGTCTGCACGGGAAACGCGGCAGGTGAGGAGGGAGGAGAGACCCTCCCGCGCCCACTCCCCCTGCCATGGTGCTTCTGCAAGGTTGGGGCGGGGGACCCTTTTGAGCTCTGGCTTTGGGACGGCCTCTCGCATCTGGGTCTCATCCTGCCCAGTGAGTGGCCTTGCTGAGCACACAGGCACCTGCCCATCCCTGCTCCGCACCCCTACCCCTGGGGGTTTTGCCTCTAGTCAGAACTTATAACAGTTTGCTTTTCTATTTTCACTTTACAATCACTTTATTTACGGCTGGTGAGATTGACTTCATTTGCATTCTTAGTGTTAGAAATAGGTACCAAGGCAAACAGACTGTATTAAAGTCTGTGCTGTGTATTTCATGTTAAGAATGCAGAATGTTGAAATAAGGATAGTACCTGGGTTACCCAGATGGGTCATAACCCGAGGCAGCATGTGTGGACTTGGGGAGTGTGGGGCGCATTTTGGGAACACATGGGACATAGAAGCATGGTGGGTGGGAGCACAGACTCAGGTTGACATTAACAAAGTGACAGTGATTGTGCAGGAAGTTCCTTATTTTAGATGAGCATACAAGCATTTAGGGCAGGATATCACAATCTCTAAATTGCTTTAAAATAATTCAACTTAAAAAACTCTTTCAGAACGAAGCTCTGTGTGCGCCCGCAGGCCAGGCGTCCTCGGCACACACAGTCACTCATGACCCTCAGAGTCGCGCTGCTCTTACTTAATTTAAGGCACTATGTAGCGTCTCCATCTCTTGAGTGCTCCTGAAACTGAGCTACTCCTGGGCTTCTGAACTGCTGAACAATCTGAGTTTTCAGTGACTGAAATGAAACAGGCTGAAACTCCGTGACACCGATAGGCATGCCTGTTTACCCAGAAAACTGCCCTGAAGATGTGTCCGGGGCCGCGGGACTTGAGGAGGGTGGCCTGACTTCTAGGTGGGACCTTTTCCACCCTGGTCCCAAACGAGAGGCCACATGCAAGGAGCCCATTCCATGGGGGTGTGGCTGTTTCATGCCCCTGCACTCTCTATACCTCCCCAGTTTCTTTTTCTGTCCATTACTTTTTAAGTTCTTGGCACATTACGGAAATTTGGATTTACGTGGTCTTTTTAATGTGCAAAGTCTCATTTTACTTTGGTCAAAAAGTGTCTCCCTATAGGAACGTTTTCCAGGCAGCTCCCTTCAGGCAGGCTGGTGGTGGGAGGACTGACCACGTGACCTCCGCACTGTCACCTTGGAACTTGTCAGAAACGCAGCCTCAGCCAAGCACCCTGTAAGGTCTTGCCTCTCTGCTCTGGGCCCCCTGACCACCCCCTTGGGTATGGTGCTGGGTGCAGGGGTCACCGAGGTAAGGTGGGGGTGAGGCTGGCAGCCCAGCGTGGAACCTGGGTCTCGCCTCCATCAACTCCACACTCCACGAGCCCTGCCTTGTGGGCACTAACTCTACAGCAGGCGCATCACTGCCGGTGTGTGTTCACGCGCCTACAGAGGAGGACGTGCTTCTTACTTGCTAAGCTCTCTATCTCCCCCCCGTCCTCTGCCTGCTGCACTGGTCAGCACATCCAGGGCAGGGCTGCTGGTGGATGCTGTGACCTTTGAGGAGGGTCAAGGTGGGGTCCCACAGAGGTCTGACCGCCAGCTGGTGACAGGAGCTGCTCCCCGCACACCTGGACAGGAGGGAAGACACTCTAAGAGGCAACATGGGGGCGGGGAGGCCTCGCTCGCTTGCTGCCAGCTGGGCTCAGAGCCAGTGTGAAGCTGCCTCCTCCACACGCAGCCCCATAGCAGCCACCCCCACCCGGAGAGCCCGGCCCGCCGCTGCCACTCAGGGAGGGGGGCTCACCTTCATGCGGTCGTACTTGTCATCCACGTCCTGCAGCCAGGATATGAACTGGCGGGCATTGAACCGGTCCCGCACTGACTTGTTCTCATCACCCTGCAGGGAGAGCCAAGTGCCTGTGAGCATCCGGGAGGGGCAGCTTCCTGGTGGTCAAGACCCCTCCCACTTGGGGTGCAGGTTCTGGAACCCCCCCGTGTCCCCATGTCAAGGGCCAACCGGCAGGACACACACACCACCCCCTGCCCTCCTTCTGGGCCAAAGCAGCTGCCCCCCAACACTTGGACCCCCTCGGGATAAGGACTCTGGACCCCCTCAGGGTGAGCCCATGATGGCATCTGTCCAGTTTCTTCTTTGTGAAAACTGCAAGTGGTTTTTTTCTTTGAAAAGGACATTTGGGAGGCCTAAGGTGGCTGAAGGCCCCTGCAGGGGACAGTGGTTTAGGAGTAGACCAAGTGTCCCCACCCCACCACTGGGGTGGGTGGGGCCTTTCCCCAGAGCCGCAGGTAGCCACCTGCCTGAGGGGGCCCCGGCCCAAGACTTCCTTGACCTTCAAGAGGAAGCCCAGCAATGCCCTTTCAAGGTTAGCAGATTTTTTTTCTTTTAGATGCAAAAAGCAAAACTTCCACCTAATCAATAAATGGTTTTTGTTTTAGGAAAAACCTGTCACTGCTAGCACATTACCTAAGACAACTTTTAAAGTTTTTGTGTCCTTAAAGATTATATGTAAGTGAATGGAAAATCTTTAAGGCACTAATAAAAAGTTTTTAACCACTGTTATGTCACATGTGGCCAGCCTCCACGTGATGTGCCAGTGGGTAGGGGGTGGGAGGGAGCCTGTCAAGGAACTTGGTGCCAAGGCCTGAAAAAGGAACAGAGGCAGAAGGCAGGCCTGGAAGGACACACTCTGGGCTGTTTTCAGAGTTGCAGTGGCTAATGAGGGGAGAGTAGGTCAGGGTGCACACAAGTCAGCTTGCTTTTTTGTACGTTAGATCTGACATGTCCATGCATGGGGTGGGGGCCCTTAGGGGCACAGGCTCCACCACTGGGACACAGGTCAGACGGGGAAGGGTGTGACCTTGTGGGACAAGTCCACCCCTGGGGGTGGACAGATGCAGGCTGGACCCTTGGAGTGGACCCGCGGGGCCACTTTAGAGGACTGACAAGACAGACCATGTGCTCCGACAGGTGGCGCCCTGGGCCCTTCCCTAGACCAGCGAGCCACTGGTAATGGACCCCTGGGCCTGCCTGCTATCGGTGGCAACACCACATCCCCAAGGCGACGGTCTCTCTGGGTCCTCTGCTCAGGAAGCCCTGGAGCAGCAGCTCTGGCTGCTCGTGTCCGAAATGCATGTGAGCTTCAGAAGAAATAGTTGGCAGACGCCCAGCCCACGCCCCACCTGGCTCTCCAGTGGCATGTTGTACACCTCCGAGTCTAGCAGCATGGTGCAAGCGCTGAACGGCACCGCCTGGTTCGCAATGGTCCTTGCCGCCCGGCAGTGGACCCGCAGGATCTCCTGTTCGCAGGAGACGATCAGCTTTTCCTGGAGAAGAGGGGCCGGTGAGCTGAGAGGGTGGGAGCCAGGTGCCCCGGGCCCATGGCTGCACACTCACCCGCTCGATGCTGTGCTGCAGGCGAAGCTTCCCCCGCACAGCCTCCTGCTGCTTGAACAGCTCCTTCAGGGGCTCCGCCAGTGAGGGTGGGGGTGCAATCTGTGGTCACAGGAGAGACGGGCTCACCAAGGGCTGGGAGCTGCCCCAGCCCCACTCACCCTGAGGACCACAGTCCCATGATACCAAGCTAGGAGCCCACAGCAGCTGGACGCTTGTCCCTGAGAGCAGGTGAGTGAGCCCCCCTGCCCCAAGGGAGCTGCAGCCACCTGGGAAGTGGGCGGGGGAAGTGGCAAGGGAAGCCAAGAACTGCGTGTCTGCACAGCAGAGTACCAGTGGGGTCCTCTGTTTTTACCACAGGCTTCACACACGCCGAGTAATGTGAGGCCCACTGGGACGCAGCTGCCCAGAGGCGACACAAACAGGACAGTGGGCCTACTGGTCTCCACAGGGTGTAGGTAGGGCTTGCCCAGCCACTTTCAAAGAGACACCCCCAGGCCAGAGGAGCCCATGGATGCAGGTGGCCACCCCCCAGGGAAGAGGCCCGTGCTTCTGAGTCACACAGGAAACATGCAGCCATGACTACAGGCTGGAGGGGACAGGAGGGAGGAACAGCCCCCAGCTGCAGACAAGACCATCTAAGGGCCGCACCTGAGGCCCACACTCGAGGTATGTGCTGTCTTCCAATCTTTTGGTTTAAAATTAGCTCAAAACTTGGAAACCCCAGCTGGGTCTCTTCAGCTGCCTGCCTGCCCGCTCTGGTCCCAGGGCACCTGGCAGATGTCTCTGTCAGGGTCCCGGCCCTGAGAACCCCTCCTCCTGCTCCTGAGGGTGGAAGCCTGGGCCCAGCTGCCGGGCAGCCTGCCGTGACCCCGAGCCCTGCACCCCAGATATGGTTGAGCCTGGCACACACGCAGGCTGCTGTGGGTGAACTTGAGTGGCAGGGGTACAGCACCCTCAGCTGTTGCCTGTGTTCTAGTTCTGAGTGTTCTACAGACAAACAGCAGAAAGTCTCTCTTCCTGAGCAGAGATCCCAAGACAGGTTCCTGAACCTAGGCCTCAGGCCCTGTCTGTCTGGGGACAGGCCGTACATGTGAGACACAGCCCACCTTGAGCCCGATGGACAGAACAAGAAAGCTGGGTTTTCCGCAGAGGTGGGGGTGGTGTCGAAAAGCGAGGCGAGGTAGTGCACACATGTGAACAGGCGGCGCTTGGGGAGCACCGTGAAGCTCAAGTGGTCAGGCTCTGGCTACAGGTGAACAGAGGTGGCCCAGGTGGGCTCTGCTGGCCATGAGCCCCATGCCTGCTCCAGGGTGGGGGGCAGCCGAACGTGGAGGACACGCTTCCCCAGAGGTCCATGTGGCAGGACCTGCCCACAGCCCAGATGTGAGTATGAGGATGGGACAGGGGCTGTGCACAGCAGGGCTTGGATGGTCACAGCTGCACAAATGTGGGGTGAACCACTGCACGAGGGGGGCATGGGGCATGTGAGCAGACTGCCAATAGGCAGGGTGGGGGCCTGTGTCTGGCAGGCCTGTTGGGTGGGGACCTACTTCAAGGAGGCAGAAGCAGCACCCTCAGGCCCCTGGGGAAGAAGGATCTAGGGCCAGGTTCTGTAGAGGCCTCGTGCTGTGGGAAGGGGCGCAGAGGGGACTGGGTGTGCCTGAGACAGGTGGGCTGGGTTCCAAGCACAAGGTGAACTGGCAGCTGCAGGCCAGGAGACAACACTGGGCAGTGTTGTGGGCAGACGGTGAGTGGCAGAGGCCAGCGCGGAGGAGGCTGCTCCCTGCCTCTTGGGCAGGCACTCACCACGGGGATGTGCAGCTTGCTGAGTGGCTTGCCATCCAGGAGGTAGGAGCCAGTGTAGGTGACATACTCAGCGTAGCACTGCGGTGCTTGCGGGCTGATGTAGCACAGGATTTTGCGCTTCTCCTCGATCTTCTTCCGGATCTGCAGGTACTCAAAGTATGGGTTGGACCTGTCGCTGTGGTAAGGCTCAATAGCGTCCAACTTGATGGCGTCCACGATGGCGGCCAGCGTCTGCTGAATCACCTCACGTGTCTGCCGTGTGGATGTGTGCATCTGCTGGGCCAGCTGCTGGCTGGAGCGCTGGAAGCGGCGTTTGCGTGGGTGCTGGGCCTGGGGGTCATCGTCCTCAGAGCCGCGACCCTTGGCCCTGGGGGTGGGCGTGGGCGCGGGCTCCTTTTCGGTGGGAGGTGAGCTCTGCTTGTGCTGGTTGGCCAGCATCTGGGCGCGGGTCCTGGTCATGCGCTGAGGGATCTCCTCCGCTTTGGGCACCTTCGGGACCTCGGCCATCGGTTTAGGTTCTGGTTCGGTGGATTCAGGCTGGACGCCATCCGGGGGTCCCTCAATCCCGGCACTGTCCTGAGGACCGGCCCCATCTCCCACATGGGCCTGAGCCGAGCCATCCACGGGGGCATCAGGGGCGCTGTGGGGCGAGGCCGAGGGGTCTTGGCCCTCGGCCTCCACATCTCCACTCCCTGGTGGACGCTGCTCTGAGAGGGCTGGTGTGAGCCCTGAGCCAGGGTGGGAGTCCTCAGGGGCTCTCCCCTCTGGCCCGGACCCTGCCTCTGCTGTGGCCTCAGGCAGCGCTGCTGGCTTTGGCTCCTCCGGGGGCTCCGGTGTGGCTTCGGTGGGGAGCCGGGTGGTCACCTGGTCAGGAGGCGACACCAGCTGTTGGTCAGCAGCAGCAGCCTCCCCACCACCTGGGAGCACAGGGGCCCCCAAGGAGGTGTTCTCTGGAGGCACAAGAGGACTCTCTTCCACAGGCTCTGCTTCCACATCGGGAACGTCCTTGGTCTGGAGAGGGAGCTCTGGCAGTGAGAAAGGCCCCAGGTCGAGGTCGTCCTCGGCAGCGGGGAAGGCACCGGGCCAGGGCACCGGCTCCACCTGGCCGAGCGCCGACAGGTTGTGACCACCTTCCAGGAAGTTATTCTCCAGGGGCCCTAGCGCCTCCACCTGAGCCACGGCCGTCACACACGCAGGCTCTGGGGGCGCGTCAGGGGGCGCGTCCGGAAGGGACTTGCAGTTACTGAAGAAGGACTCCAGCCGGGAGGGAGGAGTGAAAGGGGCCGACTCCTCGGAAGCAGAGACTGCAGCTGGGACTGCTCCCTCGGCCTCGTCCTTAGCTTCCATTCCTGGCTCGGGGACTGGCAGAGGGTATGAGACAGGGGACGCCGGATAAGGGGGCTCAGGATGGAGCGACTCGGCAGGGCAGAAATGTTTTGGGGACTCTGGGAACCTCTGTGGGGACTTCAGCAGGAGGTCTGACCCCACAGGCCAACTGGCCGCATCACCAGGAGTACCCCCAATAAGGCCAGGGGGCAGGCCCTGCTCTGCAGCAGCAGGATGCGCCCATTCGACCGGCTCCTCTGTGATGACTGTGCTGAAGGGGCCCTCATCCAGGGGCTCCAGGAAGTTGGGCTCCGGGGGGATGATGGCTGCAGTGGCCTGCTGGTCCTCCGTGGCATCCAGGGGAATGCCAAGGTCAGGGGGGAGGGCCCCTTCCATGGATGGGGCCAAAAGCTGGTCTCTATGTGAAGGGGGGGGCGACTTGGCTTGTAAACCAGCGAAGGCGCCCTCTGGGGAGGAGGTGAGGTTGACTACGGCCGCAGGTGGGCAGTGCAAGGTGTCGACTTTGGGGGAGGGCATGCCGTAGTCTGGGGAGTAATACCCTGGAGACAAGCAGGCGAACTTCTCTGGGGGTGCTGGGGGGCCAGGGGCCTTGTCCTCAGGGTGCTGCCCTGGCGAGCCGTAGCTGGGCGCAGTGGGGACACTCTGCTGTCTGAACAGCTTGTCCCCAAGGCCAAACTCCTCCTCAGGGGTCCTCCTGACATCCACGGAGACCGAGCGGTAAAGGTTCGTGCACAGTGGCCTCGTTGGTGTCTGGCCTGGGGTCTCTGAAATCCCACTTGTGGCCACAGAGAACCTGTCAAAGAAGGAGGGTGAGCAGGCGCTGGCGGAAGTGCTGGACATGGGCTGGGGATCTGTGCAGTCAAACATGAGGTCGGGGTAGTCGTCGGCGCTGCAGGACGGGGTCCGGGGCGTGTGCATGGCCTCCTCATAGCTGGGGCAGGACACCACCGAGGCAGGGGTGGGGACCCCAGTGGGCCGGCCGTGGTCAGGCCTGGGGGACGCAGGCAAGACCTCTTTCATGTGGGGTCCCGCCAACCAGTCCCGGGGGTCCACTGCTAGTCCCGGGTGGGGCTTGTTCTCGGTGGTGGGGGCAGGAGGAGCGGACTCCTTAGGTTTTCTGTCCTTCGGGGTGAGGTCGGGCCCAGGCAGCTTCTTGGGCGGGCCGTCCAGACTCTTCTTGCGCGTGTCCTCGGCGGGCCGCGCCTTCTCCTTGAGCTTGGGGTCCCCAGAGCGGTGCCGCAGCTTCTCCATCTGCCTCATCCTCTCCTTGTGCCGCTTGTGCCGCTCCTCGATCTCCAGGTCCTTCTGGGACAGCATCCGCTCGAAGCTGGTCATCATCAGGTCCCCATCGCCCAGGAGCTTCTCTCGGGGCCGCACATCTTTCTTGCCCGGGTCTCTGGTCGGGAGCAGCTTGTCATTTCCGTTGCTGAGCTTCGCAGGGTCGCCCTTCTCCTTCTCAGGATTCTCCTTGATCTTCTCCTTCAGCCTGGCCTCGCTGAGCTTCCCGCCCTCATCCTTGGCCTTGTCTCGGAAGGCGCCGGGGGCAGTGTCCCTGGCCAGGGGCTTGGGCTCCTCACGATGGTGCCGCTCCCGGTGCCGCTCCTTGTCCTCCCGCCACCGCTCGCGGTGCTTCTCCCGCCGCCGCTTCTCCTTCAGGAGGCTGAGGGCGCTGGAGCCATAAGGCCGCAGCTCCTTCTCCACCTTCTTGGGGGGCTCTCGTTCAGGATCGTTTTTCTCTTTCTTTTCAGTAGAAAACAACTCAAGGGCCTTATCCAGCTCATCCTCTGCGTCAGCCTTGGAGCCGTAGGAGGCGCCGTAAGCGTCGCTGTCCAGGAGCTCCTTCTCGTACTGGCTGGCATCCTTCCGGCTGCCTGCGTCCTTGTAGTCATCGCTCTTGTCCTTCTTCTCGAGCTTGTCCTTCCTGCCCCGCTCTCGATCGTGGCTCTTCTTGGAGGAAGACGAGGTGTGCCGGTGCCGCTCCCTCTCCCGCACCCGCTCCTCTGGGGGCTCGGGGAAGGACACGTCCAGGAGGGCGCTGAGGCTGGGATCCTGGCTGCGGTCGGGGAAGCCATCAGAGGACGCCTCGCTGGCCTTGTCGTTAGAGTCCTCACGGAAGTCCTGCAGGGCCTCCTCTTCCAGCCGCTCCAGCAGGCTCTTCTCTGCCTCGGCACCCTTGCTGGCCTTCCTCTCACGGCCCTGCTCGCGCTCTGGCCTCTCTCGGTGCCTGGTCTTGGCCTTGTCCTCCACAGGGGGCCTTTTCTCCCCCTTCTCGGGCGGCTTCTGCTTGCTCCTCTTGTCCTGCACGGAGTCCACAGACGTGCGGTCCTTCCTGTCCTTCTTCTCCTTGTGCTTCTCAAAGGTCTTCTCCTTCCTGTCCTTCCCTCCGTCCGCAGCCCCCTTCTCCTTCTTCTTCTCCCTCATCTCTTTGTCCTTCTGCTTCTCAGCATGGGGCTGCCTGTCGGCTGAATGCTTCCGGTGCCGGTCAGGGGGGTGCAGCTCCCGTCCATCCTCCCTCTCAGGGAGGCCGTCCCCCCGCCCCTCACTCGCCTCCCCGACTTTGAATCCGCTCGTTGTGTAGTCTTTTTCATCTTCACTTTCATCTGTGAAGATATCTGCAATATACCAGCTTTTCTCTTTGCCCTTTTTCTCGTCTTTTTTTTCGGAGAAGTCCTCGGAGAGGATTCCAGGGAAGGCCTTCTCCCGTTTGTCCCTGCCTTGATCAAGGGACACCTTCCTCTCCTTGTCTTTGCTGTGCACGTCTTTATGCTTTTCCTTGGCATCCTTTTTCTCTTTAAAACACTTATCAAACTCTCTGTCCCTCTGACATTTCTCAAGGATGAGTTTTTCACTTTTGTCCTTGTCGCTAGACTTCTCCTTGTGCTTCTCCAACTTCAGCTTCTCCTTCTTCTCCTTCTCCCTCCCCAGGTGGTGCCTCTCCCAGGGCTCCAGGCTCTTCCCGAAGTCACAGCTGTACTCTTTCAGGTCCTCCCTGTGTGCCTCCTCAGGCTTCATGCGGCCGTCTCTCCGTTCCTTAGCAGCCTCGGGGGGCTCTTTCCGGTCCCGGCTGCCCTCCATGGACTCACGTCGCCTTTTGTCCTTCTCGCAGAGAAAGCTGGGGACGGCCCTGTGCCTGTCGGCCACATGCTCTCGCCGCCGCTCCAGGCCATCCCTGTCCTTCTTCCGAGAGAAGATGTCCCTGTCACCACGCTTCTCCCGGGCCTTGCTCTCCCGCCTCTTCTCCTTGCTGTCCTCCTTCACTGTCTCCAGGATCAGCCTGGCTACAGAGTCGCTCTTCATGTCTCTATAGTCTGTCACTGGGGAGTCCCAGCTGTCTTCCCCTTTGAAATCGAAGGAGGAGTCTGACAGGTCAGAGAACCAGCGATCCTGCTGGTCATCAGAGAGACTGAACTTGGTGTCTTCGTTTTCCAGAAACTGACTTTTGTTACAGTATTCATCAAAAGCAGAGTCCTCCCGATACCCTTTTTCTTTTCTGAGTTTTTCTTTATCCTCCTTGAAGATCTTCTCCTTCTCTTTGGGAATTTTTTCCTCCTTAAAGTCATTCTTTTTCTCTAACTTTGAGGGCCTGTCTTTGGACTTCTTCTTTCTTTCCTCTTTGTAGAGCCGCAGCTTCTCCTCTTTGGGAGACTTCTCTTTCAGCAGCCTCTCCTTCTCGGCCTTGTTTGAACGGTCCTTCTCCTCCCTGAAAGCCCTGCCCCCATCCTTGTTCAGGTCCCTGATTCTCTTCAGCGACTTCTCCTCTCTGGAGACCTTGATCATCTCATCCTTAAAGAGCCAGTCTTTCTCTTCTGACTTCATCTTGCTGAGCTTCTCCTCTTTCTTGCAGTGGTCTCTCTCATGCTTCAGGCCCTTCAGCTTGTTCTCAGCGGGCACGTCGTCCAGGAGGATGGCCTTGTCCACCCTCTGCTTTGAGTCCTCATACTCATAGGTAAAGCTCTTCAGCTTCAGTTCCTGGCTGACAGAGCACAACCCCTTCTCCTTGCTTTTGTGTTTATGTTTTGTCTTGTGTTTCTTGACGACTTTGCCCTCCTTGTCCAGCTTGGGGATGGCGCCATCCCCGCTTGGGTGGAAGGAGTTCTTCCTGTCAGGTAGCGTGCCCTGCAGGCTGGCCCTCTTTTTGTGCTCCTGTCTCTTCCTGACTGGCTTCAGCGACTCCACACTGGAGCCTTCGGAGGAGCCATCAGACTCACTGCTCAGTCTTGTCCTGGTGGAGTCTGATAAGGAGCTGACCTCAGACCAGGCGGGAGAAGAAATGGTTTTCCAATTGTCTGTCCGCCAGTGCTTGGCATGCGGGTCTGTGTGGCTGGGATTATGCTTCTGGGCTGTGGAGCTGCCATGGGATGAGGTGGAGGAGGCAGACAGGGAGCTGAACAGGGCTGGGTCCTTCAGCACCAGCGGGGACTCCTTGAGGCAGCCTGGGCTCCCCGCCGAGTCCCCGCCATCCTCGCCGCTCTCCGAGGACTCACTCTCAGACTCAGATGAGCAGAACGTGTCGCTCCTCTTCCCAAACCGCACTTCTTTGCCCTTTATTTCTTTCTTTCGCTTCTTTTTCACTTTATTTCTTTCCTTCTGCTGCTTGCAGTTTGAAGGCTCCCGGGTCTTGTTGCCGGGCAGCATGGTGTGGGCTGAGAGTCTCAGCTTCTCCCCCGCCCCCACGGCAACACCGACGTCCTCCTCGTCGGATGTGTCAGACAGGATGCGATGAGACGCCTTCTTTGGTGCAATCGTGCTGTTTTTAGTGTAGCTTTTCACTTCCATTTTGGGTATAGAAATAAAACTATTTGACTTGGCCTCTCTTCTGTAGTCCTTTTTCAGTAAGTGTTTGTCATCCACCGGGGGGGTTCTGTCCTGCTCGTCGTCCTCGTCAAACTCATACTCGTCCTTGACGGGGGTCACGGTTTTCTGCGGCTCCGGATTCTTGGCCTTGTGCTTTAGGCCCTTCTCAAACTCAGAGTCTGTGTTATTGCCGTCGACAGAGCTGGAAGGTGCGAACGATGGGGCGTCCTCCTCCTCCTCCTCCTCCTCGGAGCTCTCTGCAGAACAGGGAGAAAGGGGTCAGCAGCTGTTCAGGCAGGAGCAGCGGCAGACAAGCCCAGAACTTGAATAACTTGACTGAGGCTGGCCCTGGGCCAAGTGGTCAGATAGGGGTCTGTCTGCACAGACAAGGGGCTGGAGGCCTAGCACCAGAGCCCCCATCCAGGGTGGGGTGCCCTCATAGTCCGGAAGCTCCCATCAGCACCGGGCATCCAAGCAGTCTGCCTGCAGTGAAACCACCTGTCCTGCCCACCCCCTTCCTCACTCCCCCCGCAGCACTGACCAGCTGAGCTCTCCTCGCTAGACGTGTAGGTGCCCTTGCCCAGAAGCAGGTTCACCATGGTTGGGGAGCTGGCCACCTTCAGCGGTGTCTCGCCCTTCCTGTTGCTCTGCTGAGGGTTCCCTCCATACCGGAGCAGCAGCTTCACCACCTGTGTAGCAGCGAGAGGCACGTCAGGGATGTGAGGAACGTGGAGCGGCCGCCATACCAGCACCCAGTCACAGGGTCTGAGCATGACCAGGCTGAGGGCTGTAGGCTGTGTGTGCTGCCCACCGGGCCTCTCCCCATCACACAGGCTCCTGATATTTGGTGGAAAGTTTTGTATTGGGTGGGAGGGGGAGCTGTTACAGAGGAGAGAAAACAAAGATCAAGCTTACACAAGCAGGTGTATTTCATGTTTTTTATTTTAAAAGTAAGATCGCCTGTTTTAATTTTGTGCCCAGGACTGCTGAACCCAAGGACAGGCAGACCTTGATTTGTCATACTTTATAGAGACGAAGGTCTGTGACAACCCTGTACCCAGCAAACCTATCAGCACCATTTCCCTGAGGGCATCTGCTTCCTTGGTGTCTCTATGTGACATTTTGGTGACTGTCACGATATTTCAAACCCTCTATAAGCAAAAAGATCATGACTCGCTGGAGATGCAGATGACAGTTACATTTTTAGTAACAAGGTATTTCTCTCCTTTCTTTAAGGCCATGCCATGCCTCACTTGGCATCTTAGTTCCCCGACCAGGGGTGGAACTCTTACCTCCTGCAGAGGAAGCATGAAGTCCTAAGCACTGAACCTCCAGGCAAGTCTTGGAATAACATATGTTTTAAGTGGGTATGTTTACACTCTATCTTGACGTGGATCATTTTTAAAGTCTTTATTGAATTTGTTAAGATTTGCTTCTGTTTTTCTAAGCTGTGAGGCATGTGAAATCTTCACTCCCTGACCAGGGACTGAAGTGGTGTCCCCTGCATTGGAAAGCGAAGTCTTAACCACTGGACCACCAAGCAAGTTCCTTTAGTTGATGTGTCTGTCCTGACAAACAAGTGCAGGTTGTTCAGACACTACTACTGCACGCCCAACAGCGACCATCCAGCGCAGACAGTGTTCAGGCACACCAGGAAACCACTGCTCCGCTGCGGTACTCACCTCACTCCCGTGGCCTCGCCTAGATGGCTGGCAGACTGGACAGGGGAGAGCAGTGACTGCATCTCCACTGCAGGAGGTGCCCTGCCCTCTAATAAATCACCACCGTGGACAACCCTGGGGCCAGAGGCCGGGCCCCCGGGCTGTGTCCTTCCTGTCTGCCAGCCGAGGGCCAGCCACCCCAGCAGCTGGAGGCCGCCATGGTCCCTCCCTCTAAGACTAGCAATGCAGGCCAGCCCCCTTCACGTGGAGAAAGGGTCTCTGCTGCACACACCCTGTCCACCTATACAGTCCTGGGTGACTTCCCATCTCCTGGTCTTCCAGCTCCCCTCTGAAGAGCCCCCTGTCCTGAGGCCTCTGACTGCTAACAGCAAGTTTAAAGACGAGCTTACAAACGCAGGCCTCGTTTCATGTATACTTGCCCACTGCTCTGGGGATATTTTTAGCAAATCCTAGATATTTCATGAATTTTGCACTCTCTTTCTCTAAAAGGGCTCTTAAGAAAGAAAAACAAAACCCATTTCATCTTCCCTAAAAAGTTACCTAATTCCTGACGTCAGCGCTCAGGTGTCCGCAGGAGCTTTGACATCTCCAGCCCAGAGCCCTTAGCAGCCTCTCCTGGCACCCATGTGTCATTGTCCCATTGTGCCCATCCCCCTGGCCGAGCTGCTGGTTTCCTGGCACCTGCCAACAGTGACCAGCAGGGACACCACAAAAGACCTGATGTCACACGTCCTCACACTTGCCTCCTGTCTCTAGACAGGGGCCTTTTCAGGACACTGGTGTGGATATGGCCAGACCCTCACCTACATTTGTGTCTCCAGTGTTGGACCTGCGGGCCAGCGCCCCAGGTGCTCATGGCTCCTGGGCTGGTCACACGGGTTACCCTGTGTGGCTGCACCCATCCAAGGTGCCCTGTCTCACAGCACAGGGATGAGGACAGACAGAGCTCCCGTTCTGGGGCTGGCCAGAGCAGGGCCCTGACACACAAGCCATGGCAGGCGTGCAGAAAGCTGGGCTGAGCTGGGGTGGGGGAGTGGTCAAAGACTCACTTCCCGGTCACCCTGCCACCAGGAAGGAGAGAGACCAGGAAGCTGCAGCAGGCCCACCCGGGGGTCTGCAGGGAGGCACCCACCTTGTAGTGCCCGTTGTTAGCGGCATCATGCAAGGGCGTGTCATCATCCAGGCCCTTGGTGTTCACCTCTGCGCCAGCGGCCAGTAGCTGCTTCGCGACATCATAGTAGCCCCGGTTACAGGCCTCATGCAATGCCGTCCAGCCTGGAAACAGACACTCAGCACGTATATGACTTAACCCTCAAGGCCACTTCCACCTCGAGAGGCACAGGAAACTCTAAGGGTGCGAACCCAGCCTGGGTGGTTCTTTCCTAGGGCACCTCTGGGTTGCCCATGACCACTTGCAATTAACCCTACAGACTAGGAAGCTGTGAAGGGCCCAGACAGGTGAGCAGTATCATCACGCGGGAAAGCAGAGTAGGCTGTGGGTTTGTACAGGCCTCTGTGCAGCAAGTGCTGAAGCCTCCCAGGGAGTCACCACCCCGGGGACTGGTACCAGGGCTTTGGAAAAATTCAAGGTAGCACCTCTTAAACTATCAGTTTTCCTAAGATAGGTTTGGATCAGACATGCGGGGGATGCTGCTCAGCAGGTGTCTGGGGTCCCAGGCCTCTGAGGAGGCAGCTCTGGGCACACAGGCAAGAGAAGAGTGCTGTGTCAGAGGGTCTGCCCTGGTCCTACCCTCCGAGTGCTCACCCGCAAAGTCCTTGACGTTGACGTCCGCCCCCTCGCTGATGAGCTCCTTGATGCGCCGGGCGTCCCCCCGGATGGCTGCCCGGTGCAGGCGGGTCTCCCCACGCTCGTTCCTCTTGTTCACTTTATCTTTGGTTTTTGAGGCAGAGTTGGGCGTCCCCTTCTGACACACTGTAGACTGGGAGGGGTGCTTTGGTGTCATGTCCACTGCAGGCCAAGGAGAGGACAGCAGAGGTTAGCACGTGGAACCCTTGGGGTTGGGCCACTGTCCAAGGGAGGGCCCCTGCCAGCCCTGGACCCCCTGGGCTCACCTGGGCTGTTGGCGGATTCCTCGGCCGTCATCTGCATGAGCAGAGCCACCTGCTGGCGCTCGGAGAGAGGGTAGCCGGCGCGGATCCCAGACAGCCCCATGCCGAAGAGCAGCCCGGCCTTGCGGGTGACAGGCTCCTTCCTGATCCGCTTCCGCTCAGGACCCTGCTTCTCTGTGAGGCGTGGGGGAGAGAGGGGACACTTCATGCCACGGAGCCCTCGACCCCGGAGCCTCACCTGGCCGCGCGGGAAGGGAAGGGACAGCTGGCGGCACGCAGGCTGCCCAGCATCACCTCTTCCGGCAGTAACCGTGCTGGGGACACGATTCCAACACCTCGTCACCAGCCACTGAAGCCAAGCCTGGCCCCCACCGACCATCCACTGCTCCAGGTGCCTCCCCAGACCGTTCCCTGCACGCCAGGCGGCGGGGCGGCCGACCCGAGTCCCCGCTCACACAGGACGGGCCTCGGTCTAGCAACTGCTCGCACCTGTGGTCCAGGGCCTCCGCCCCACCCGCCTCCAAGACAATTCAGATGTAAAATGCAAACACAGTTTAGAGACCCATGGAGAGGTCAAGGCTGACTGGGCGGTACTGTACCTTTCTTCTTGCTTCTAGGAGCCTCCATCTCATGCCATGGCGCTTCGAGGAGCGAACCAGCCTTGCAGTACCACGGCGTGGACTGAGCTGGAGGCATCTAAAGGCATCAACACAGAGCACTAACAAGATACGGGGCCAGCCCGGCGCCCCCTCAGCCTCCTCACAACAAGCACGCTGTGCTCCTCAGGCCCCTCACACACACCCTGTTGGCCACAGACAGCCACAGTGCCCGTATCTCTCACGGGGCAGGGGTGATGGAGAGAAAAGCACTCCTGGGATCAGGAGCCCAAAACAAAGCTCATGAGAACCAGGAATCTACCAAGTCTCAGATCCCTCCCCTGCAGCCCTGTGTGTTCTTGGGGAGCCTCTGTGTGAGGTTTCCTAGGTCATGGGGTACAGACCACGGGGTCACCATGGGGGCCACGCTTAAGAGTTTCTCCCTGCACCCCTGGGCTAGGTCAGACCTCAGAGAGAGGCAACGTCTACACTCCCAGACCACATACCTGGACCACTCACCACCTCAGGCCCCACAAGCATATCACTTTCCCATTTTCTTAAGAGTTTTCACTGCTACTTCCTTAAACTGCTTGTTTATAAAAACTACAGCTATGACTTGCTGATAGTGCTAATCTGTGTCTTACGTGATCTTACCCCCCAGGCCACCCCACCAACTCACAAGGCCCAAGCCCAAGAAAGGAAATTCAGAAAAGATGTTCCTTATTGTTGACCAAGCGTCCTACTCCCCGACAAGCGGTGAAGGCAGTGAGGAGGGGGCAGCGCAGGGGCCTTGGAGGCCTTTGCACTGGACACAGCTGGCAGAGCAGGGACCTGGTGGCTCCAAGGAGTCCTGAGAAACGAAGCTATACCACAGCTAAGCGGTCATGCAGATCTGTCTGGATACAGCCTCGCACTGTGGAAGGGCCTCAGACAGTCGGGGGGTGTGGCCTCCTAAGGGCTCCTGCCCAGGGACAACGCAGACACGAATTCCCCGGAGAGGTCAGAAGCACAGCCGTCCACCAGGTTACCCCGGGGTGGAAGGAAACAGACGAGCACCACTCCTCTCCAACTGCACAGAGGTCTTCGGGACAGACTGTGCCCATGATTGTAAGACACCAGAGGAACCCGGCAGAAGGATCACAGCCAACTCTGTCTTCAAGTGGCTGTGCAGGCAGCGACACCCAGGGCCAGGGGTGCGCCTCGAGGGCTCCACCTGCACAGCTGTTAGTGGCAGCTGAGAAGCACCTGCTGCCCAGAGACTGACCCCAGCTGCAGGGCAGGGCACTGGGGACCCAGGAAGAATGAAAGCCACCCACGGGTAGACCAAGCGCAGGGCAGGTAGGCCCCCACCCTGGGGGATGGGAGGGCTGAAGCACCCCCGGCAGGAGTGCTCAGGGTGGGGAGGTCTCACCCCACAGGTGGAGGTTTCCCAAGGCTTAACACAAAGGAACCCCTAAATGTAATCCCATCTCCTGAGATGCCAGCTTCTCCACACTGAAGTGCAGTTTTTTTCTACAGGCGCAGCGGCTGCCAGTCAGTATCTAGAGGAGCCCACGTCTGCCTGGGCTGTGAGTCCCGGATGGAGTGGGCACCCACGGAAGCTTGGCCACAGAGGAGTGAAGGCTGGGGTGCTGGTGCTGTAGGAGGGCCCGCCTGCCTGGCCGCTGTGTCCTGTCAGCAAGCACCCACCCCAGCCAAACCTGCAAAGCCTTCTTCTGCCCTGTGCAACGACCCCAAGGACAGCAGAGGAAGTGTCCCGGGCAGTGGGCCACTCCCCTTGCTATTCGGCTAAGGTTCTGTTTCTTACATCCACCCACAGAAGCAAAACAGAACCTACAGGAAGTGCAGACAGCAGGTGCCAACTTAAGAGATGTGGACACTGACAGGTGCGTGTGGGCAGGAAGGGCAGGCCAGGGGTGATGTGTGGGGGCTGGAGGCACTGTGCCCCCCTTCTCTGGAGATGTGCCCCTTCCCAGGCTGATGGGGAAATGGTCTTGTGAGCTGAACATCCCCTCACCACTAGGAAAGCACGACTATGTGACTTGGCACCCTGATTCTCGAGCTTGGTCACCTTGCTGGTCCTCTGTGAAGTCAGCATATAGTTATCATCTCTTCCTGGGATGTGGTCACCCAGCGGCAGCTACAAGGATTCCAGCAGCCCTCAGGCCTTCACTGGTGTCCCCCCAAGAGGCCTCTGCAGAGAGCGGCCCTGAGCACCTCTGTTTCAGAACCTGGCATGCAGAGTTGTGCCCCCTGACCCCAGCAGAACTGACAGGGTCCAGAGGAGAAGAACCCCTGAGTCAGCGAATCCTGGCAGCAAGGACGCAGAGTGAGCTTCAGGGAGAAGACCTCCTTGTGAAACCAGGGCCACCTCTGGCTTTCAGGCGAGTTCTGCAGCTGCCTCCCCCTCCACATCCCCCTGTTCTACCTGACCCTCTGAGTGGGGCCCACTCTCACCACTGCACAGCCACTGGGTGACCATGTGCTCTTTCCAGAGCTGGGCTGGGTACCCCAGCGCCCTTCTGCACCTCAGTGAGGATGCCATGCCCAGTGAGTGCCAGCACTGTGAGGGTTCATGCCCTGCTGCCTGTGCTGTTCCCCAGTGTGGGAGCTCCGTCCTCTCCAGGACACCGTCCAGTCTCCTTGAGCCGGCTTCCCCCTGCAGCCCATTCTGCTGTTGCCACCTGGGAGACCATCCTCACATCTCTAGACAGAGTGGACGACAGCTATTTCCAGCAGAGGCCATTCCACAAGGGCAGGATGGCAGGAGCCTGGGAGACCTCACGGCCCCTGGGCGAAGAACAGCATCCTCCTGCCCAAGGTGTCATACAGTAGGCAGGCTGCCCTCGGCCTGTCGCTGCCACGAGAAGCCTGTGTCTGGGGCACAGGGCAAGTGCCCATCATCACACAATCCTAGGCTTCCCAGCAGAGGGGTCTCTCTGGAGACTGGTTTGGCACAACAGTGGGGAATCGATGACCCCCTCAGATGTCACCACCACCTACACTCCGCCCTGAGGGTGGGCAGGCATCCATAGTCCCCATGAAGTTGCAGGGCTAGGTCGCAGCAGGCAGGAGGTGGGGTCAGTGCCAGGACCTGCCATCCTGACAGTGTCCTATCTCTTGATCTCAGGAACACACTGTCCACCATGCAGGACAGAGTCACAAGACAGAATTCTGACCAAGAAGCCAGTCTGGGCACAGTCCACATGTGACAGATGCCGTCAGGTGACGGCTACACAGGGTCCTCCCCACGTTAACACTCTGACCCCCTATGCCCCTGGACTAGCACAGGGCCTGTCACTCAGGCTGCAGTGATGACCTGCTTTCCTTCCAGTTTCCTGCTGTCTCTTCTGTTTAAAAAAAATTACCATCACTAATCAGAGGAAAAGAGATCTGTGTGGCCTTCAGCAAGTCGGTGACCTGAGAGGGAGGGGTGGGAAGGGGAGGGGGGGCGGTCTTTCTCCCCTGCTTATCCACTAAGGCTTCTTCAGCCCCTGGCGAGGGTGACCAAGCATATTACACAGGACCAGACTGAGGTAAGGTCAGCATGAAGGGAGCGGACAACAGGGTTTCCCAACCACTGATCCCAGCTTTCACTTCAACAACCCCTGCAAACTGAAGCCAGAACTCCAGCAACGCAGGGGCAAGTCATCTGCTCTGCTGGTCCAGCCCATCCAGCCCATGCACCCCTTGGCCTCCATCCCCAACCCTGGCAACCAGTGGGCAAAGCAGCCACCTGACCCAGACCAAGTGGGCCCAGCCACACCTCCAGGCTCAGTCTCAGCCCGAGATGGAGCTGGCCAGCACCCCACACCAGTCCTGCTCTCACTGGGGTCCTGAGGACTCCAGGGTCATGGCATGGGCAGCTCAGAGTGTTACTCTGCTTTGGTCCATGCCCAGCAGGTGGCCAAGTGCCTTTGTGGTCACACAAGTGGCCTCCAGCACCCATGCATGTTCTCAAAACTCCAGAGCCCAGCACATCCCCCTGGAGCAGGCCCTGCCCTTCAGGGAAGCCACCTCTGTCCCCAGGTGGAGGCAGTGAGACTGTTGGGAGACTAAGCAGGAAGCCTGGTATGTGGTGTAGAGTTAAGCTCTGGGGAAAATAAAAGCAAAATAATCTGAAGCAGGTCCCAGTCCCACCAAGACTGGCACTGGGTAACGGCAGCGGGCAGGAGGCTGCCCCTTCCAGACCATCCTGGGTGCATGTTCTCAGCAGGCTGGCCCCCAGGGCAGGGGGCGGGGGTGGGGGTCTGGGGCCCAGCTGAGGAGACACCACTGGTGGGTCAGAACCAGGCTGCATCTCCCCACCAGGGGGCGCCGGAGGCACGCGGGCACTCACCAGGGAGCCTGGGCTGCAGGGGAGGTTGGGGGGAGGGAAGGGAACGACCACAGGCCCTGGACTCTTGGGGAAGAATTCATCCCACCCGCCCAGATGGCTGGGAAAGGCAGGGGTCAGTGACCAGGGCTGCAGGCGAGGTGCCCAGTACCAGCCTGAAGGACATGACGTTCCTGTTACTGGAGTCTGGTCTGCCCTACGAACAAACCAAACGGGTAAGAGAGCTTCGGGGTGGGGGAAGCCCCTTCTCCAGCAGGCAGCTCATACCCTGCTGAAGAAGGGTCACTGGTCCGGCAGGTCCCGTCCCCAAAGGGGCGATGATGACCAGGAGGAGGGCGAGTGCTGTGCTCTGGGTTGGGCCTCTGCACACAGTCACCTCCCAGGCCTCGTGGCCCTCCCGGGGCAACAGTCTTCCTGCGAGTGGCAAGAAGGCCCTGCAGGAGGACACTGACCTGCAGATGCCTCGCATCCAAGAAGCCTGAAACCAAACAGCAACACCACACCCTGCACAGACCAGGGCAGGCAGAGGTACTCAAACCTAAGCACGTGTTTAGGCTGGCCTGTGTCCTCTGCATCAGACTTGATGCAGAGGGCCCCCACGATTCTCCTTGTGAAGGACCCCATGGAGGCTGGACCACCTTCCCGGTAACCCAATCGTACCCCAGCTGGCACCACCAACCCCACCACCCTGCAGCACATGAGCCCATGTGCCTACTCAGGGCTGGGAGCCCAGGGGTCACACGCCGGGGGGCACCTGTGCAGGAGCTTCAGGAGGAAAGAGACTCCTTCCAGGCTTCTCCCTCTGCCACTTCTCCCAACTTTCTCAACGTCTGTCTCATTTCCGTGCCTGTCCTTGTCCTGTGACCTGACGCAAACCCTCAGACACAGCAGTGCCTGCACCCCACCTCATCCTGGCAGGACCTCTGCTCCTTCCCCTAAGGTGGCATCGCGGCGCCATCGATTCACCCATGCCTGCCCCCAGACGACCGGCAGGCTGGGAGGGCTCTGGCCCCAGGGCCAAGAGGACGGGAGTGAGCTGACCAGTAGCGGGGCCAGGCTCTTGCCTGGACCCAGCACATCCCTGTGAGCAGCTCAAGATGGAATGGACCTGGGGGCCCAGGCACCACGCGACGGCCTCCAGTCCTCCTGCACAAACTCCCACTGCACATAAGGGAAGACGGCACTTGCTTCTGCCCGTTTCACAGTACCCTTTGGCTTTTACTTCAAACAACTGGGTTAATTCATGTGCATCTGCAGCCCTGAGGGGAACACATTATCCTCCCATGTAAAGCTCTCCGGAGGCCGAAGAGAGTGCGGGTGCCTGAGAGCTCAGAGGAAGAGGGGCCAGTGGTCACATACACACAGTGGACAACAAGGGAGGCCCCTGGGCTGGGGCGATTCTCTGCAGGAAATCTTCCCTATTGGAAATAGCCTCACCCAGCACCCCTCCCAGGCCTTCAACAAGGACACCCCGGAGTCGGCACAGAGCCCAGGCTGCAAGGGTGGACAAAAGTGGTACCTGTGTCCGAGTCCTTCTGCTCTCCATTGGCCCCCACGGTGAAGGGCAGCTTCCTCTTGGGCGCGCGCTCTCTCACCTCCTTCCCACCATCGCTGCGGTCCAGCTTTGGGGTCTTGGTTAGAGAAACTTTATCTTTGTCCTGGAAAAGAAAGTAACACCTTCAGACACTATCCCCAAATTAAAGTTTCAATGTCCTCACATCTACAAGGACTTCACTTCCTGTCCCAGGAGAACACACCTCCTATTTGGTAATGGAGCATTCCACCCGCCAGCCAGGGCACTGCCCTGGGGACAGACTCAGAGGTGAGCAAACACACCTTCAGAGAAGCTTAACCAATGGCGTCCACTATGTGCTTAACCAATGGCGCCCCTTGGAGCATGTCTGCCCAAGACAGTGGGCTCCCCTTTCCGTGAACCCTGGTCTCCCCTCCTTCCCATGGGCAGCCCCCTGCCTGCTCCATGCTCCAGTCATCTCTGGCCTCCCTGTAGGCCTGTGACCCTGCAGGGGGGTCAGTGCAGGAGCTGGCCTGGACAGTGGTGGGGTGTGGCCATCACTCAGCCCTGCTGGCCCTGCAGGTTAAGGACCCAGAAGCCAGCATTCCAGCCCCATCCTGGGAAGTCCAGTCACTGTCTGCAGAACCGGAAGTGATGCCCACTTCGCGGAAGGAGAGGAGGGCTCAGACTCCACAAGGCCTCCCCCAGAAAGAGCAGCACGCAGAGCCCTGCAGGTGGGGTGGGACGGGACGCACTCGGTGGCACCTCTGACTACACAGTGCCCAGCCCACAAGGGCACCGCACCGACCGGTGGGCTCGTGCTGACACGGAAGACAGCACTGCTACTGCCCCGCAGCTGCCTTCCCCAGCAGCAAGCTTTCTTTCTGGAATCCTCCCTACACCACCACCCTCGCAACACCGGGGCCTTGGGTGATCCCGGCAGAGTACACCTAGGCCTGAACACTGCACAGACCTGTCTCCTGGGGCCCCAACAACCCTCCGGTCTCGGGAGGGAACAAGACACCGCCAGAGCATGCCACAAACTGCAGGGGCATCCGGAGTGTGTAGAGGGGCCAGCAGGCAAGGCCCGACACAGGCCCGCCTGTCCCCACCTGCACCCCACCACCACCAGAGAACAGACCCACCAGCCAAGCCTCAGAATGTCCTCAGCACCTTCCCACCAAGAAAACTCCTGGCCCAGCCTATGAATCTGATCTATAGACAGAAAAAAGATAATCTAAATCAAAATGTGTCAGAAATGCAAAACATTTGAAAAATCAATGTAATTCACATTAAGAAAATAAAGTACAGAAATCATGACCCTCTCAACTGCAGAAATGGCTGAGGTCCTGACACCAACCCCCAGCACACTGTGAGAAGGGTATCCACACTCGACACAGGCTCCACTGCAGAAGATGGGGTGCATCCCCGAGACGGGGTTCAAGGCAAGAATATCTATAATCACAACTACTGAAAAACAAAACCACTTTTTAATAAGCAAAAAAATACGAGCATGCACTTAAGAAAATACCCACATAGCCAGTTCACATTTGGAGAGGTGTTTGGCAACAGGAAAACACAAAACCAGGAGGCAACACCAGTGCTCCCACCAGAAAGGCTGACAGGACAGGCTGAGCAACTGGCCTTGGGCTGCTAGGGGCCCTCAGAGCTTTTAATAGAGTCCACAGAACAAGCTACACGTCACACGACTCCCAGTTTTATTCATAACAGTGAAGAAACAGCAGTCACCCATCGAAACGCAAATGGGTGCCTCCACTCCAGCACAGCCGTGGGTGGGGGCGCCCACCTGGACAAGCCTTGGGGGGTGGCTCCTCCAGTCAGAGCAGGGCCTCCCCAAACCCTGATCTTCCTGAGGGACTGCAGAATTGGATATCTGAAAGAATTATGAGGAATATACAGTCCAACTCTTCAAATTGGAAAGTGGGTGAGGGAGGCTGCTGGACAGGAAGTGGGCAGTTCACGCTACAGACAACCAGGAAGTCACACTGAAGCATGCCATGTTAATATCAAGAGATCAAACACACAGAAATAAACCTAACAAAAGATGCTCAAGGCCTCTATGCAAATGACAAACATCCCTGAGAACAGAAACAGGACTGATAAAATGGAAGCCACTTGTGTTCATCACTGTTAACCCAGCAAATCTTCCAAACGCATCTTCACTTTCAGAGCAGTCAAAGCCCAGCAGATCAACCAGCTTTTCCAAAATGTACAAGAAAACCAAAGGGACAAGAATAACAAGGACAATTCTGGAGAACAATGAAAGTGGACAAGTTAAACTATCAGGTACCAAAATTACACAACAGGTGGCCCTAGGCTAAAGGCCAAAGGTCCAGAGTAAAGAGCAGAAGTGAGTCGCAACTGACCACCACAACCCCACCACAACCCAGGAGGAACAGACAGCCTTCCAGTGACAGTGACCAGGTGGGAAGAAAATAAACTGACCCTCATTCACAGCTCAAAACAAAACTGAGTCCAGACAGGTCACAGAGAGCCTGTAGACAACAGGGAAACACCTGTCTGTCTATAGACACCACTGAGTGTCAGCATGGATTGGGTCCACCTGGACCAGGTTCTGGGGTGCAGAACTGTGCAGTCACTTTGAAAAGTGAAGTTGCTTAGCCTACCAGGCTCCGCCATCCATGGGATTTTCCAGGCAAGAATCCTGGAGTGGGTTGCCATTTCCTTCTCCAGAGGATCTTCCCAACCCAGGGATCAAACCCGGGTCTCCCGCATTGCAGGCAGACGCTTTATCATCTGAGCCACCAGAGGAGCAGTCACTCTGACTAACAAGTAAACCCTATCTGCCACCTCTGCAGAAAACCCCCTAATGCACGTGTGCTCACATCCCAGACCTGCATCTGCACAATGGAGGTGGAGCTGAACGTCCACGCAGTGGACACCATGCAGCTCCAGGGGGAGAGCCTCCTCCGTGACAGCAAGGGCCTATCCACAGGTAAGCGGCAGAAATCCCTGCCATGGGTCTGCAGGCTTGAGTTGGGGGGGGGGTCCCCCCAAGAACACTGGTGGTGCTGTGAAACCTGATCATGATGCTCATGATGCTCCCAGATTCTAGAAATGAAAGATGCATTTCTACTTCAATAAAACTTGAGTACCCAGCTGCTGGCTAACAGCGTGCAGAAACACACGGTGCACACTGCTTCGGGCTGCGGGCTTGCCGCCTCACGTCCACTCTCCACAGCTTCCTGCACACCCCTGGGCGTTCCTCCACAGACACCCCCCCGCCCCAAGTCTGGGTGCTCATCGCTCTCAAGGTCTGTCACATCCCTTCCCTCATGGAGTCTGCCATGGGCATGTATGGCTATCACACAGCTGTGCCCGGTGAGCACTCAGGGAGATAGATACAGCCCAGGTCCTGCAGAGCAGGGCAGGGTGTGGGCTGGACTGGGAGCAGAAGGGGCTCATACTCGGCACAGTTTGTTCCTTGAGGCTTTTTTCTCCATTCCTTCTCTGCCCTCACAGACAAGCAACAGGCCCAGGCAACACCTGCCTCACAGGTCAGGAGCCCATCCCAGATGGAATACCCTGCCCCTTTGCTGCCACCAGAAAGCCTGTCTGGGGACCTCCCTGGTGGTCCAGAGGTTAAGACTCTGCGCTTCCACTGGAGGGGGCGCAGGCTCGACCCCTGGACAGGGAACTAAGATCCAGCAGACCCTGCCCCTGCCGCCCTTCCTGGGCTTTAGCATCTGCACATGGATCCTGAGAACCAGTGTTCCTACAGTTTCCCAGCTTTCAGAGGAGCAGGGAGCCTGAGGCCTCGTCCAAGACCTGCTAGAAAACCACACAACGAAGCAGCACCAAGCCACACCCAGCTTCCACATGAGGTCACCTGTGCACTGCCCCCTCCTCCTGGACAGGAGCCAGGGCATGGGCCACAGGCCGCCTTTGCAGGTGGCCCTCCCTCGGGAAGGCTGTGAGCCTGTGATTCGGCAGACCAGCCTGGAGGGAACACTGGGGTCACGGTGCATGGGGCACACGGCACACTCCGCACATCCCCAAGCCCAGGGCACCAGCACGTTAACAGGACACAAGGATGCAGGTCGACATCCCATTTCCTGTTCATACTGGGTCGAGCAAAACTGGGAGTCCAGCTGCCCAGCAGCATCTAAGAACTGCTCACACAGCCACTGTCCCATTTGGTCTGCCTGCAGCTGAGGTCAGAGCCCAGGGTCCTGGGGTCTCTCAGACAGGCACCAGCTTCCGTCCATGGACTAGTGCTGAAAGCACTCTGCCGCCAAACGACAAACACATCCTTCAGAGGAAGCCGGTGCTGTCGTCCACAGCCACCCAGACTGCGGCAGCTCCTCCCATGCTGGCCCCAGAGGGGGCCCGACGCCAGCGCCCTGCAGAGGGACACGCAGAGCAGCCAGGGTGGGCAGGCGGGCGACACCCAGGTCTGACCCCGCACGGACACGGGAGCTCACCTTTTTCCCGGGCTGCTTCTCCACCATGTCGCTGCTCAAGGAACGCTCTTCCTGCTGTGGGGTTCTAGAACACCCACCCTTGGGCATCGTTTCTCCTCACTGGGTCTTCATTCACGCCGCCGTCGCTTCATCATCAACCGTCTGCTTCAAAACAGAGGACATGGAATTAAGGTTTGATGACCCCACAGGAAGCCAGGCACCTGCAATCAGCGTCGCACAGAGCGTGGGCCTTTCAGAAGGGCTGCCCGGCAGGGTACAGTACAGGGCTTCTCCTGCCGCGTCACCCGGTGGTCAGGCCCGGCAGTGCACTGTCTACACCCGACATCAGAGAACACGGCAGGGCCTCGGGGTTCACGTGGCAGTCCAGCTACCAGGCTGCATCCCACGAAGTTGGTCAGTCCCAGCCGCCACTCTCCGCGCAGAAACCCAGCGGAGGCTCTGCCCGACTCGATGTCTCACTACCGCCTGCTGCCCATTGACCACCTGGCACGAGCCAGCCTCTCTGCACCTGTTCACAAGTCTCTTCTGCCCGTGGCCGCACTGACCCAACCCAGCTCGGGCCTGCCGTGCATGGACAGTGCCACACATCCCATGCATCACTCCAGACTGTTCACTGTGTTTAGCAGAAGGAACAGGAAAAGCATGTCCACTGTGTCTTCCTGGCACTGCCCTCTTCAGACTTCATCCTCACAGTCAGAGAGAGCATGTCATACCAACCAGATCGCATCCCTGGGGCCTGCCATGCTGGACATGGGTCTCTGCACACAGCTCACCAGAATTAGAATCAGAATCAGCCTCTGCTCTGAACGGCTTTGCAAACATACTGTTCGGAAGCATCTGGAGTGGGAGCTCCAACCTGCCCTTCACCAGCCTTCCAAGAACCTGTCTTCTTTCTCCATGTCAACTGATAAGAGTTCACAAAGGACTCCCGGCACGTAACTGGCTGACACACATCTAGTGACACCACACGGGGGCCCAGGTTTGCCTCCACACATCCCAGGGCTGAGGCCAGAAATGACGTCTCCTGTGTATAATTGAAACTGGGAATTCCAAGCTTTCCTACTACAAAACTGGACCATCTGAGCCTGAACTATGGCATCTCAGAACCTGACTCAGGACAGTGGCTGAAGCTTCATACCACCTGGGAACTCATCAGTAACGTTTCCATAAAAACTTAAAAGATTGTGCAGAAGGTAAATTTTTTAAAAACTCCTGACTGCCTAGTCTCAAGATGAGAAAAATTGAGCCAAGGAGCCCTGGGACACTCTTGCTCCCAGACATGGGCACCTCTGAGTATGTGTGCCCACCTCACAGATCCATGAGTCCTGGACCCTGATCTTATGGTATCCAGACCAGGAGAGCACAAAGAGGGCCAGTCCACACTTTAAAAACTCGTCTTAGTACATGCCCTGTGGATCTGAGCTGCACAAAGCCAGGCCACTCTTCACAAATCTGTTTCCTTTTGTAAAATAGTTACTTTTCAGTAAAGGTCTACTGTGGCAACCCTCATGCATGTGAGGATTCAGGCCCAGCCGCTGAGCACCTGTGTGGTGACCCCGGGCACAGGGAGGAGCGGCAGGACTTGCTGTTGGGAGCACAGTCAGGAAACCACACAAGTGACCCTTGTGCAGAAGCCCACGTTGGCAGGAGTAAAGTAGAGAAAAATCTTGTAGAAAGAAAGAAAGAACCTTGCTAATAAACCTAACAAGGAAAGCAGAGAACCTCAAGTTCCATAAATAAATATTAATTTAAAAAATTAACATCCCGGTTTTTAAAAAGCTGAGGAACAATGCCGACAGAGCCTGATGCTGACCCAGGCCCCCACAAGCCAAGCCCATGTGCAGGTGAGCTGCTTTCCCACTGAGGACTTTGCCGCCGCCAGAGTCCACGTGCAGAAACGACAGTGATTCCCACCACCCCCCACCGCAGAACCCACAGATCTGCACGAACAGGCCACTGGACGACAAACAGAGAACGTCTCCTCAGCCTCAAGGTAAAGAAGGTGCCTGCACAGCCAGAACACTGACCATAATGGCCAAGTCTACAAATTCTGACACCTGGAAAGCAGCACGTTTTGTTCATTAAAGGTCACCATCCCACAGAAGAGGGAGCTTCTTACACACGCACCTGCCAGCAAGCCCTCAGGCAGCCTCCGCAGAGAGCACCCACAAACCGGCAAGCCAGAGTGGACATCCACTGCAGACATGGACCCGAGACTTAAATAGGCCCTTCACAAGAGGAAATCCAGATGAGAAATGCAAACAAAAACCAAAACAAGATACAGAGCATTAGCAAGGACGCAGAGCAGACGAACTGACGTCCTGACAGGAGCACAAGCAGAGCCACACACACAGCCCCACCACACAGGCCCCAGCAGCAACTGAGTCACAGAGGCCCAACCATCTCACAAGTCACGGGAAAAAAAGGGCATACTGTCTGCCTGACTTAGGCGACAGGACGACTAAGACCTCGAGTGGCGATCTCTGTGAAAGTGTGGAGGGGAGTCACGCCCAGGAGTGTGACAGGAGTTTTCCAAAGGCCACACCCATCTGCACTTTGTGAGAAAGAGATTCTACATTTTTATCAATACTTTGCAGGCTTTTAGATGTTATGTTACATTTCACAGTAATAAAGTTTAAAATGCTGGTTATGGACAGACTGCATCCTAGGAGGTGACTAGAAAGTGGGGGGCTCGTTGCCAGGCTCTGTTCCAGGACCACCTCCCTTCAGGGGGCCCCATGCTTCGTTCAGGAGGGCAGGCCACTGGACACGGGGCAGCAGCTCAGGGCTCCCAGCCCACAGGGAGGCCCTCCCCTTGCACAGGGCACATGACGAGCCACTGTAACTGAGGCCAGAATGGAAACAAAAGCCTGATCACTTACAGGTGAACACACAGCTATAGGAAGATGGGGGTGAAGGGGCTGCAAAGACAGGAGGAAAAACCGCCATCTTACACAGAAGGGACCAAGATGCCCAGGAAATGTAGGAGAAGACAGGGACAGGCTGGCACCCGCCTGAGAACTCAGGTGACCAAGAGCACAGGGGGCAAGTCCACACACCTCCAAGGCTGATCCACGGAGAAAGAAAGTGACAGATGTGACCAAGAGACAAAAGCACAAGCCATAGGAAGGCCAGACCGAAGGCCCAGAGGAGGACAGCTCTGGGGAGAGACGGGACTGGGAAAGCGGCCCCGGGCGACCCTGCAGCGCTGCCAGAAGCCCGGGACACAAAGCCCACCCACTAGGCAGCTGCAGGACAGATGGGGAGAAGAGCCAGCACCAGGTCCAGAGTGACCCCCACAGGGTCACCACGTGGAGAGGGCGACCAGAGAGGTGGGACAGCGACGCCAGTGTTAGAGACCTGCAACCCGGTTCAGTCGAAAACTACCCAGCACAGCCACCACATCAGCAGGTCAGGGAGGAGCCACCCAGTCCTGACGACCGATGCAGAAAAAGTATCTGACATTCAAAGCCCAAGACAAAGACCCTCAGCACCACAGGGTCCAGGAACCCCTCAGAGAGAGGAGGGGTGTGGACAGCACCGTCAGCCAGCATTGCCCTGACAGTGAGACACGGGACATGCCACCCTCCCACTCCTGCTTCTGGACATCGTCCTTGAAGCACCAGTCAGCTAATGAGAAAGAAAAGGGGAGAAAGAGACAAACTGACCCGGACAGAAAAATAAAACATTCTACTTGAAAATGGCATGACTGTCTAGAAAATTGCAAGGAATCAACCAAAAACTCCTAGATACAATGAACTCCAAGAGGTTGCAAAATAGCAGATCAACACACAAAAATCCACCCTATGTCTACAAACCAGCAAGAACATGTAAAAACAACAAAAACAAATATCATTAATGAGTGTGCCAAATAATAATGGAATACTCAGGTATATATCTTTAAGAAAAAAAAAACTAGAAACCTGTACAAATTTCAGGAATAATAGGAGAAATCTTCAAGACCTCAGGTAGGCAGCATTCTTAGACACACCACCAGCAGTGCCATTCATTCAAATAGGGAGACACCAGTCCTCTGCATCTCAACCAAACTGAAAGCCGCTCAGTGAATACCTGGTTTACAGGATAAAGAGACAAACAGCACGCTACAGGTCAGACAAACGACAAACATCCCCACAGAAAATGGACAAAAGACGCAAGCAGACTTTTCACCAAAGGAGAAAACCGAGCATGAGATGGACTCTGGGGACGTGCCCTGAGATGCAGTTCACCTCCTGCAGGTTTCCTGACCATACTCAGTCCCACCATTGCTTCAGCATGTTCAATAGCCATGTTTTAGAAAGTGGAATACACACAACACAGAGTACCAGGAAACATCACACTCACATCTCATGAAAGTCACCTGGGAACACATTTCTAGGGTGTGTTAGGGCAAAGACAGAAATAGACTGTTTTCCTCACAATGAGAAGCTGTCAGGACATTTCAGAAACACTGGCCTAAGTGGGTAAGGACAAAGTCTGTTGCTTTTCTATACACTAATAATGAACTGTCAGAAAAAAAAAAATCTCCTTTTGAATAGCATGAAAGAATAAAATACCTAGGAATAAACTTATCCTCAGAGATGAAAGATCTACACTGTGAAAACTACAAAACACTGATGAGGGAAATTTGAAGGTGATATAAAAAAATGGAAAGATATCTTGTGTTCTTGAGTTGGACAAGTCAACAGTTAAGATGGCCAGATTACCCAAAGCAATCCACCAGTTTAATGCAATCTCTATCGTAATATCTATGACACTTTCCACAGAACTAAAACAAATAACCCTAAAATTTACACAGAACCACAAATTTTGCCAAATTGCCAAAGCAGTCTTTTTTTAAAGGCTGCTTCGTGTGGCCTGCAAGAGCGTGGTTCTCCAATCAGGGATCACACCTGTGCCCCTTGCCCTGGGAGCATAGAATCTTAACCACTGGATGGTGAGGGAGTTACTGCCAAACCAGCCCTAAGGGAAGGAACAAAGATGGAGGAATCATGCTCCCTGACTTCAGACTAGACTATAGAGCTCGAAAAGTCAGAACAGTATGGCGCTGACAGAGACATACACTTAGATCACAGATCAACGTAACAGGACAGAGACCCAAAAATCTCTGCCAAATCAATCTATGATGAAGAATACACACGGAGAAAAGACAGTCTCTTCAGTAAATCGTGCTGGGAAAACTGGACAGCTATATGTAAAAGATTAAAGATAGAACATTTCCCCACACCATATACAAAAATAAACGGATTAAACACCTAAATGTAAGACCACAAACCATACAACAACTAGAAGGAAACCCAGGCAGAGCTTTCTTTGACATTAAGTCGTAGCGATGTTTTTTTGGATCCATCTCTAAAGGCAAAAGAAATGAAAGCAAAAATAAAACAAAGGGGATCTAAGTAAGCTTTAAACTTTTGCACAACAAAAGAAATCATAAAAAAGACAATTTACTGAATGGAAGAAAACACCTGCAGAGGATGTAACCAAAAGGGGTTAATATCCAAGTTGTATAAACCAGGAATCTCCTGGCAGTTCAGTGGCTGTGACTCCACACTTTCACTGCTGAGGACGTAGGTTCAGTCCCTGGTCAAGGAATTTAGATCCCACAAGCCTCATATTGTGGCCATATGTGTGTGCATATATATAGATATTACATGTAAACATACAACATATAAAGAATTTAGACACTGAAAACAGTAAAAAAAAAAAAAAAAATCAGAAAATGGGCCAGAGACCTGAATAGACATTTTTCCAAAGAAGACACACAGACGACCAACAGGCACGTGAGAAGATGCTTCATGCTGCTGCTGATGAGAGAATGTAAATGAAAACCACCATGCGGCACCACTTCACACTGTTCAGAATGGCAGTCATTCATGTATACAAGTAACAAACGCTGGAGAGGATGTGGAGAAAAGGGAGCCCTCACGCACTGTTGGTGGGAATGTGGACTGGTGCGGCCACTGTGGAGAATAGTGTGAGGTTCCTTAAAAAACTAAAGACAGAACTATCATATGACTCAGCAATTCCACTCTGGAATACATCTGGAAAAAAACAAAAATACTAATTCAAGATGAGACAGGCACTCCAGTGCTCACACCAGCACTAGTCCGAACAGCCAAGGCTCAGAAACAATCTAAACAACCATTTATCTACAGATGAATGGATAAAGAAGATGTGACGTATACGCGTACGTGCGCACACACAAACGCACACACAATGGAGTATTAGCCATAAAAAATGAAATTTTGCAGCAACATAGATGGATTTGGAGAGCATTACGCTAAGCCAAGTAGGTCAGACAGACAAAGACACACACTGCATGATACCACTTCTGTATGGAATCTAAAACATACAACAAACTGGTGACCAGACTCACAGATGTAGAGGACAAACCAGCGGTCACCAGCAGGCAGATGTAAGGCGGAGGGGCAGGAGAGAAGTGTGGACTCAGCAGATATGAGCTCCTATGTATAACAGAAGCTGCAAGGATACACTTGCACAGGGAATTACAGACAGTATCTTACAGTAAATGTATTGGAGTCTAATCTATTAAAACACTGAATCACTGTTGTATACCTGAAACATACATAACAATATGGCAAATCAAGTATGCTTCAGTGGATTAAAACAAAGAACCTTAGTTTTATGACTGGGCAGGAGGGTCTGTGCTGGAGACCCCAGGACCCAGCGACCTCACAGTGGCTTACCCAGGCCCCCAGCCGCCCCAGGTTGTCACATGCAGACCGTGGGCAGCAAGACCCAAGTCAGAGGAAGGCTGGACACTGCCTCTGCTTTGATCACTCTATCACAACATGGACATGCCCCACCCACCCCCAATGACACCCTTGGGTAGATCTTTCATCAGTTTCTAAATTAAGACGTGATGGTGGCTTCACAGGAAACGCGACACTCTTCCAGCCAGTTGGTTCAAAAAAGCCTTAATTGTGACTTTGACGATGGGTTTCCAACCACGTGACCAGGCAGCCAGGAGGCTTCAGGACTGAGCACCACCATCCTCAGGCATGGGCAAGGCCCAGGGTCGAGATGACACTGCCTCCACCAGCCTGGAGCAGCCTGGCTGAACACGCACACACACACAAGAGCACACAACACACAACCTTACAATGTGGGCCACCAGCCCCATGTGAAAGTGCTAACCCCTCCCGTGTCCTGGCACTTTCCCACAAGGCTCAGATAACAGCCATCACCACCACCGTGGGAACCAAACGCCCAGGAGCCCCGAGGCACCTGGCCTACAAAAGGTGCTTCCGAGGAAGGGGAGGGGCCTCTGGGGGCCCTCAGCACCTCCCTGTGCCCCCAGGATGGCCTACGCTGCTGGACAAACCGAAGGACGGCTGACAGATAATTCTATACAGGCCTAACATTTTAGACATAAAGGGACATCTCCCCAGTCAGGAATCTGGGCAGACGGGTGGACACATGGAGCAGAGCACCAAGGTGGGAGTCGTTGGCCCAGCCTCACATGGCCGGGGTGTGGTGATCACAGGCCTCCCGCTGCAGAGAGGGATGCCGTCCGGGCGAGCCCAAGAGGAAGACCCGCTGTCTGCCCCCGCTCCTCCAGAGGGCCCGGCACCCACACACAGGTGACCAGGCAGGGGTGTCTCCAGGGGTCTGGTCCTACAGCCCACACGCCCCACAGTGCATTCCCACAACGCGTCCTCAATGAGGACACACGTCGCCCAGTCCCCCAGTCTTCTAGAACTGCTTCTTAAAAAGGCCATTCACGTCAGCCTGCTGGGCCATGTGCTCTGACAGTGTGCTTGCCCTGTGTGGCTGGCGGCGCCTCAGCTGGTTGTCTGCTAGGCCTGTGTGGACTTGGAGAATTTTAAGAAGAAGACTGCAGGTTGGCCTCTTAGCAAGCCTGGGAGGGTGCCTTGCTTTTTGGTAACCTTTTTCTACAAAACACTTTCTGTTTTAGGAAGCAGAGCGTATGTGGATGCCATGTTTCCTGCACAGGTGGGTTCCTTCCAGGCTTCCATGAGTCTAGCTGCAGTGTCCCCTCTGACAGACGGCTGGGCTGGGGTGGCCTTGGCCCCGGGAAAACCTCCGCAGCACGTGATGACCGGGGCAGCAGCCTCGGCGGTGCCCGGCATGGACAAGCCGACACGCGGGGCTGCAGGCATGAGGCCCAGCGGAGGACACGTCTGGGGGGTGCTCACACCTGTCCTACAACACTGTGAGAGATGGTGACACTGCTGTACCAGGAGGCGCTCACAGCTGCATTTCGCGTGTCTCATGGCACGGGAGCTTTGGAGACAGGTCACTGGGTCTGGGCTCCCGCTGCAGGCTGAGAACAAAGGCAAGAGGAGTTAAGAGTCTTGGCAGGTTTGTCCCATGTCACAGGACAGACGTGAGCACCCACCTTGCGGTGGGCAGTGCCCCAGACGCGTCCCCCACTGGGCCCCGTGACAACACCCCTGTGCCCCGCATGTCCGCTTGTCCACACCAGGCACTGCCGAGGCTGCTGCCCCCATCATCACGTGCTGCAGAGGTTTTGCCGGGGCCAAGGCCACCCCGGCCCAGCCATCTGTTGGAGGGGACACTGCTGCCAGACTCACGGCAGCCTGGAAGGGACCTGTCTGTGCTGGAAACACTGTGTCCCCATACACTCTGCTTCCTAAAACAGAAAGTGTTTTGTAGAAATAGAAAAAGGCTACCAAAAAAATGATCATCTCTGCTTTCCTTACATTTAAATAATCAGCTGATAATTTCCCTCTTTTAATAGCAAGGTTTGCCACGGGGATGCATGGAACAAAACAAGCCTAATGAGTTAACAAATAAATCATCCAGAAATGAACCCATAATGAAGCCGCCTCCTTTGCCCCAAAAGTCACCATCAGCTAGCCTTGGGAATGAGAATCCAGGAAGGGACACAGTGTCCTCAGATCCTGACGTGTCACCATGGAACTTGAGCAAGGAGACGTCGGCTGACCTCTCAGAGCAACTGCACTGGCCGGGACCTTCTAAACACAGTTCTAGCACCACAAACAAGCTGTAAACGCACACCCCAGCCTCCAACCCTACTGGTAGTGACCCTGTGCCTTTGTGACACTGAGGGCATGGCCTCCCTTCCGGGGCACTGGCACCACTCACTAGGAGCAGAACACACGCTGACAGTGACAGACGCTTGCCCAGACTCACCTCCTCCCTGAGAGCCGGCTTTGGCAAAACCCAAGAGAAAGCCTCTTCTGGGTGGGGCAGCGGAGCTCATAGACAAACAGAGTGATTGCTCCTTAGTGAGAGGGCACTGAGAATACAGGGAAAATGCATTAGCCCAAACACCCCACTTCCTGTGGGAGGGGTCCTCATGTACGACAGCTGGAAACTGCAAACAAAGTGTGTTCACCTGGGAGCACGTGACACACGGAGCACCCACAATGCTCCCCGCAGGTCACGAAAAGCTCTCTCGACGGGTTGAGTCCCAGCTGAGCACACTTATGCCACACACCTAAACCCTGTGTGTTTACAAGAGAAGAGCTCCACGATTCCCTCCAGGAGACACTGGAAGGGGCTGAATGGCAGGCCCACCCCCAAAGGTCTCTCCATGCGGCACTTGTGAGCACAACTTGACTGGGGAAGAGGGAGCCAAGTGAGGGTCTTGAGGTGCTCTGAGCAGACCCTCGCCCCAGCGTAGGCGTCCTGGTGAGAGAAAGAGGACAGTGCTGTGGCCACAAGCCCAGGAAGCTGGGGGTGGCCGGGGCCACTGCTGGGCCTGGCAAGGGGAGTCCCACCAGCAGCCCCACTCACAGGTCTGGCCTTCAGAACTGAGGACGCACTTGTGCCGCCCCTGGTGCATGGTGACTATTACCGCGGCCCTAGGGACTAACACAACATCTACACACACAGCGACTAGCTGCTTGCTCCCCAAGCTTCTCCCCGCGTCCTGGGCACGTGGCCCCTCAGACCCCTGGCTTCAGGATCACCTCCATCTGAGGAAGGCCCCAGGCCTGGCTCTCTGGCTGCTCCCCTCGCCCAGGGAAAGGGACTCGCGTGGCTAGTCCGAGCCACGAAGGGGTCATCACAGAACCTGTTTACAGCAAATTAACATTCTCAGTTTAGCCCAAAGCAAGAGGCTGGTCATTTGAAAGACTCTGATGCTGGGAATGACTGAAGGCAGGAGGAGAAGGGGACGACAGAGGATGAGATGGTTGGATGGCATCACTGACTCGATGGACATGAGTTTGAGCAAGCTCCGGGAGTTGGTGATGGACAAGGAAGCCTGGCGTGTTGCAGTCCATGGGTCGCAAAGAGTTGGACACAACTCAGCGACTGAACTAAAGAGGCTGGTGGGCACTTACTGTTCCCTCCCTGGAGAAAAGGGACGGCCGGCAGGGGGCCCAGCAAGGACTTCTGACAGCCCTCCCATTGCCAGTGCAGGCTTTCCTCCCCACCAGACCCTCCCTGGAGTCATCATGTCAATACCTGTAAATAGTGGTCCTAGAACCTCTTAGGTGGCAAAGCCTGAGGTATTATTTCCTTTGGCCCTATAAGAAAAAGAGGGCCAATCCTGTGCCAGCCCAAGGCTCTAACAGATACACCGAAGGGCAGGTCACAGCTGCTCTGAGGTCTGAGATGGAAAGGCAGAGACCACTGGGTAAGAAAGAAGCAGTTACAAGATAGTAGGATCTCGTTTTTGCTAAACTCCAACTGGTAATAATAAAATAAATCCACAAAGCAAGAATCCAGAAAAGCGAGTAACACAGGGATCCCAGCAGGAATGTTTCTGGTCTTATTTGTATTTTGTAATCTTCCACTATGTGTCATCCAGTTAACAGAATCAAGCTGAGGGAACTGCAAACTGCCTCCACAAACCTCATTTAAGATCCTGTGTTTTACTAATCATTTTACCTACATAATATGGAGAAACTCTACAAGTTTGGTCCTAGGACAGTTATTTCACAGGCACTGTGGGAATGAGTGTCCCAAGTGAGCAAGTGAGAAGCTCGGGGAGTCCAGAGTAGAACCATGCTCCATCCAGGAACCCCTCCAGGCCAGGAAGCTGGAGGCTTCCAGGGGACTCTGCCTGTCACAAGTCCCATTCAGGTAGGACAGGGACAGGAGGTGAGGTCTAAGCACCGCAGTGAGAGCCGGAGCCAGGTCATGAAGGGACCTGAGGGCTCCCCTGGACACAAGCCAAGGTGTGCCAAGTGGCCAGCTTGGTTCAAACCACACCACCTGCCAATTAAAAACAAAACACAGGTACTTCCCTGGTGGTCCAGGAACTCCACACTCCTTATGCATGAGGCTGGGGTTCAGTCCCTGGTCAGGGAACCAGAGCCCTCATGCTGCAACTAAGACTTCCCTCAAGCTGCAACTAAGGCCTGGTGCAGCCAAAAGAAATGAATAAATACATATTAAAAAACAAAAACAATCACAAAAAACCTAAGAAAGTTTAAAGAAGTCACAGGCTGTGTGAGCCAGTCAGCAGCAACAACTGAGGTCAACTCTGCATCCCCAAAGCCCACAGCACCACTGTCTGATGCACATGTTCACAGTGTTGAGGTTTAGTTCTTTTCCAAATGATTCCAGGAATCTGGAGGGCAGTAAACATGTTTAAATCGGGTTGGTTCCTTTTGTGATTTCCTCACAGGAAGGATTTTCTATCCTTGTCATCTTACAACAAAGTAACAGTGTAGAAGCAAACAAAAAAGTATGAGGAGTAATTAAAGAAACCCTGATGCATCCACCGTCTGTTCCTTTTGCCATATTTGGTCTGGAATGTATTATATAAAATAATACATGCGTAGCTACAGCCCCAATGAATCCTGCTGTTTCTTCCTCTCTTCTCTGAAGATTTTGGATTCTCAGGCTAATCCTCACCATACATGTCTTCACACTCGTGCTACATGCTACACTGTCAGCCTCTACACGTGACGTGGTATTCTTACAGGAAACATGTTGCACAGATCCTCATACACCTTTGCCCTCCAGAATGCTTTGGGGATTCATCTAGGCTTCTGTTAAATGTAGTTCTACTTTATTATGACTGCAGTGTGGTATTTATTTTCTCTTGTTGACTGGCATTTGTGTTGTTCCAATACTGGCAATACAAACAGTGCTACAGTGAACACCCGTCTTTACACTTCTGTACGCGTATACCTAAAAGTTTACGGCTTACCACTAGAAATCAAACTACAAGAAAGTAAATCCTTGTAAAAACCTGACGCAGGACTTACCTAGTGGCTCAGTGGTAAAGAACTTGCCTGCCAATGCCGGAGACATGGGTTCGATCCCTGATCCAAGAAGACCTCATGTGGTGCCTGGCAGTTACCAAACTAAGCCCATGTGCCACAACCACGGAGCCTGTGCTCTAGAGCCCGGGAGCCACAACCACTGAAGCCCATATGCCCTAGAGCCTGTGATCCACAATGTAAGAAGTCACTGCAATGAGAAGCCTGAGCATGGCAACTTAGCCCCCGCTCATCACAACTAAAGAAAATCCCACGCAGCAACCAAGACCCCGCACAGTTAATAAATTTTTTTAAAAAACGTGATGCAGCTTCACACTGGCACAGTCATTCACACCACTCTCTCTGGCACTTCTGGTGGTGGCACATGTCTTCAGTTGTAAAACTATCAGGAGTTCGTGACTGAAAAAGGGGAAAAGGAATTCTGCATATAAGAGTCTTCCATGGAATAAGACCAGGTTCTACCCCAAGTCACTAATCAGGAGCTTTCATCTAGACAGAAACTGAATTCGAAGCTCTGAGACAAAGTTCAGGGGCAGCAGAGGTGACAGCACAAGGGTCAGGGGAGCCCTGAGGCCCCAGAAACTATGAAGGAACAGTGAGAGGATTCATTCACAGCTTTACCCCAATCCTCAGAGGGTTCAGGACCCAAACAAGGTTGATGGTTTTCTGTTCCTGAAGGTGCACAGCAAAGTGGCAGGTGAAAAGGAGAAGGCCCTGAATGAAACACAAGTATACTTGCCTGTGCAAACCACCTGCAGAGAGATGGAATGGAGGAGCATCATTATAATATACAGGACCTCAGGCTCCCTTAACCCAGGGGAAAAACCTGTAAATCATAACCCAGGTCATGACTAAAGTTGCTTATACGCAGTATTTTTAAGTGTTTAAATGGATATTTCCACTGACAAACACACGAAGCCCAAGTCACTTGTGTGTTTCTAAGGAGGTCAGCTCAAAAACCAGAGGCAACGTAGGTCTTCTCTCCATGGGAAACGCATCGCTGCTGCTGCTAAGTCTGTGCTAAGTCACACTCTGTGCAGCCCCATAGATGGCAGCCCACCAGGCTCCCCTCTCCCTGGGATTCTCCAGACAAGAACACTGGAGTGGGTTGCCATTTCCTTCTCCAATGCATGAAAGTGAAAAGTGAAAGTAAAGTTGCTCAGTCATGTCCGACTCTTAGCGATCCCATGGACTGCAGCCTACCAGGCTCCTCCGTCCGTGGGAGTTTCCAGGCAAGAGTACTGGAGTGGGGTGCCATTGCCTTCTCCGGAAACACATCACAGGATTTTTCTTTTTAAGTTACCAGGGAAAGCAGTCGAGCCATCAAGCTACAAGGGGGCAGCCTGTGGACCTCTTAGTGAACAGACCTTGCCAGGCAGCCCCTCCCAGCAGGACTGTGTGGGTGGTGAGAGGAGGCTCGTCACCTTGGCAACAGCTCTAAACATATGTGCGGTGACACCAGATGATTCCTGAAATCTGTAAATAGAGGATAATGTCACAAAAATTCCAGATTAAAGGAATTCCAGATTAAAGGAGCACCCATCCCCTCCCCTTATTACCCTGCCCATGACTTAAATCCCACTGGTACCAGTGAAAGCAATTCCATGTATGCAAACGGGCTTCAGTCCCGAACACTGCACAATTATGGACCTGCAGAAACAAGGCGCCTGGATGAGCCATCTTTGTGCAAACCCATGTACCAACATGAAGTGGCCGCAAGACGGCAGCCTAGTGGCACAGAGCGTGAGCCACCTCAGAGGCATCCAGTCCTCCTTCCCACATATCACCTGAGCCTCCCCAGGCCCATGGGTCCAAGGTTCCCAGGACTGGCTCAGCACCCGGCTTCACAGGCAACCAGGAAGTCCCAGAAGAGAGGGGGGGTGGCAGTGGCAGCCTGAAGATCCAGCCCGAGGGAGGGCCCAGGCCAGATAGTCTAAGGTTCGAGCTTCAGAACCCAGTTCCAACTTCGTTTGGAAAACAGAGTCCATTTCATCTTTGGAGAGTTTGAGACCTTGGAGCCAAACCTTTCAGTCCAAGATAAACCATTAGTATAAATAGGGGAGCTCCAGACAGGCTTGCAGAGATATGTCCCAACATGAACCAAACAGCACAGAAGGGAAGCAGGCGTGCCCTGGCACAACTCCAGCACCGTCTCTGTGGATCGGAAGCTTCTGCCCTGTCCCCTTCGGTCTTCCAGTCTGCGATGTGGTGAAGAGAAACACACTCTTCTATCTTTTTCCTACCATATTTTTAAACCATTATAAGAAACAAGGCAAATTAAACCCCTGGATCATGAGCTGACATTTTTAAGAGAAAAAACCCAACTTGATATTTCATGTTACAAAAATCTATTTATGGTCCTACAGACACAATTCTCAGTACAATCATCATTAGAATCCAATACTAAATATTCCAAGGAAGAAAACAATTCTATGCTAAAATGGAGTTGTCAAAAATGTTCTGAGAAGTTGTTTTTATAGAATAACCAAACTTTCATTTACTCAGTATCTTCTTCAGTAATTCCTCCACATGGTGAAGGGGTGGAAGACAGCGGAGGTGCAGACAGGGGCCTGGGCAGGTCCTGGATTCAGGAGGACCTCCAGTCACAACCACTCACAAACCAACTTCCTGAACAGACATGCAAATCAACAGCTATAAACTCCAGTGCTTTGTTTTAAAGATTCAGCTATTTAAACTGCATCTGTGGCAAATTCTTTCAAAGCGTGTATCAACTCAGACTGCCTTCTGTGTGATCTGGGTAAGTCACAGTGCTCAGGTGCTCCTATGCACGAGGCTGGCATGGCGCGGGGCCGGGGACCGTGCAGCAGGCAAGCCCCATGTCTCCTGTCAACAACCTGCTGCGGAGAGAGGACCTGGTCCTGAGTCCACTCCAGGGAGGAAACACACGTGAGCGAGGGTGTGCCCGGCACCAGGTTCACTGCTCCTGCTTCCTGGTGTTCACAAGAGTGCCTTGGGCCCTGAGAGAGAATTCCAGGACCATGGAAGGCTCCCTCCCCTGTTCTGGCTCCAAACCTGATGGAGCAGAGGGAGTGAAGGCCTGCATGACAGGCTGCTTCAGGCCAGGGCTTCAGGCAGTTGGGCCCCTCACCAGCTACGGGGTGGCTATGGCCATGGCACACACTTCATGCCCACAGGCTGAACCACACACTTCATGCTCACAGGCTGAAATCGTGAGCAAGCCATTCAAGCCGCTGCTCCATCGCCCTGTCTATAAATGAGGACAAGCATCACTGCCTTGTGGGGCCATGTGGACCCAGGCAAATGCCTGGGACCCAAAGAACTGTCAGCAACAACAGCACCCACTCCTCAGGGAGCGTGTGGGGCTTCATGATCCATTTCAACTGCATTTGCACGGAGTTGTACTCTCAAGTGTTATTTTATTTACAGCCCCTGAACGAGTCTCAGCTGAACAGATGGTATTGTCTGGGCTCTGGTAATCGCAGGGGTACCGACCAGGCCTCTGTGCAGGGAGGGCATCCAGGGTCCAGCTCTCAGGACCACTGCCACTGGGTCAGCAGCTCCAAGTGAACCTACCAACACAGACTTGGGAGGATAAAATAATTCGATCTTCCAAAATTACGCTGAGTCAAGGAGTCTTAGAGACAAATGCAGGCACTCCTCTGCGGCCTGGAGAAGGCATCTGGGAGTAGGAGAACCAGGGGCGAGAGCAAGGCTCGCATCACAGGCAAGCAGAAGCCTGGCCGAAGCCTGCCCAGGTCAGGGCTGGCTCTCCACTCTGTCTTCACCTTCAGAAAACACTGAAATGCACTTCTCTGGTTTCATTATGAAGCTTCAGTAAAGAAGATCATTCGGAAGAAGTGAAAGTTGCAGGTGAGAATATATAAACACACACAGCGCAGTGGAAACGAGGAGATGAGAACTGTGAGGAAAGGCGAGTGGGCTATATGTCCTAGGTGGGCCAAAGGGTCAGGAGGTCATTTCCCCACATCTCACACTGAACTTCTTCAAAGCCGTACAGCCAACAGGAAACCAACAGAAAGGCTGGTTTGCCACCTATCGTTAACTTCCAAGGTGACCACAAAAATGTATAATTCCCAAACTTGTAGAGAAAAAAACTAAAAAGGCAAAATAGGAAAGAAAAAAGAAACAAGTGTGACAATGTGACAGAACTAAATGTTTATTAAGTACAAAAGTGAGAGGACTAAGAAACACAGCTGAAAGATGAAGTATGTCAGACTGGAATGGAAAATGCATCCACCTAGCTCAGAATGAGTAAGGGACGTCGAAAATGTAACAACCCAGAAAGATTTCGAGAGGACAGAAAAGATACCTGGGTTAAATAGCAAGCAGAGAGCCCTGGACACAACCAGGGAGGAAATAGCCACACAAACCCCCAGAGCAGAGACTCCCTTCAGGAGATGGGGGGATGCCCTGGAGTCAAGAGCAAACCCTGATACAACAACAAGAACAGATGCTACAGCACCCTGCAGGAGCTGACGGGCCACAGACACCAGCCCAGCAACATTAGAACCCAGGAGACTGGACACAGTAGCCAGTCTGACCCGACGAGCGCACACAACGCCCCAGCCAGTCATCGCACAATGCCCTTGCTTTTCAAGGACACGGGACAAGCAGTCATGAAAACTGTCCACACAAGGCCCACAGAGCAAGTCTAACAAACCCGAAAGGACCGACCTCTTAACACCAGAGTGCAACGTAGTGGGGTGGGGAGACCACAGACACCTTAAGTCTGAGAACTAAGAACAAGGGTCAGAGAGAGAGGAAACTACACTGGGAATTAAGTCTTTAAAACCAGGGACGACAAAATGCTACACAGTTAACTGGGTAGCATTAACTGGTTATATATCTATATATATAAATATATATATTTATATAAACTGGATATTTATATCCAAAAAAATCTCAATAAATAGGCTTTTCAAATCAGAATATATCTAAGAAACGTGATGAAGGTAGTAACAAAACCAATAAAAAACAGACATGTAACAGAGCCTAAACAAAGTCAAAAGTGGACTTTCACTTTAATAACCCATAAAACAGACAAGCTGAAAGGCAGAGCCGAGGCACTAGTGCAGAAGGGCAGAGGCAGAGAAGGAGGGCTTGGTGGGCAGGGCGGGAGTTGTGTCCGTGAAAGGCCAGGGGCGGGGCGGATGTTGGAGCCTGGACCCTGGAGGCCTCTCCACGGTCCCACAGTAGACGCGGCAGAGCTCACTGACACATGGGCAACAATCACCGACTGTAAAGACAGGACTATAAAATTAATAAATATGTATTATATACTCGTCAGCCAGGGTTCCATCAGAAACGCAGACGTGCATATTAAGAGGTTTATTACAAGGAGTCGGCTGCCAGGGCATGAGAGCGGCCCTGAGCAGGCGCCTTCCCCCAGATGCAGTCAGGCCACTCCTTCACCCCAGCCACTGACCACTGACCACAGGGCTGTCCACACAGCTGCCAACATTCCCTAGCAGTACCGAGACCAGTGCAGGAGCACCTGGACCCTGCAGCCTTACATACACAACACATGATTGCTGTTGTTTGCTGTTGTTCAGTTACTCAGCTGTGTCCAGCTCTTTGCAACCCCATGGACTGCAGCACGCCAGGCTTCCCTGTCCTTCACCATCTCCCAGAGCTTGCTCAAACTCACATCCGTTGAGTCAGTGATGCCATCCAACCATCTTGTCCTCTGTCACCCACTTCTTCTCCTGCCTTCTATCTTTCCCAGCATCAGGGTCTTTTCTAATGAGTCAGCTCTTTGCAGCAGGTGGCCAAAGTATTGGAGCTTCAGTTTCAGCATCAGTCCTTCCAATGAATATTCAGTACTGATTTCCTTTAGGATGGACTGGTTTGATCTCCTAGCAGTCCAAGGGACTCTCAAGAGTCTTCTCCAACACCACAGTTCAAAAGCATCAATTCCTCAGCGTTCAGCCGCATTTATGCTCTCACATCCATACATGATTACTGGAAAAACCATAGCTTTGACCAGAAGGACCTTGGTTGGCAAAGTGATGTCTCTGCTTTAATACGCTGTCTAGGTTTGTCATAACTTTTCTTTCAAGGAGCAAGCATTTTTTAATTTCATGGCTGCAGTCACCATCTGCAGTGATTTTGGAACCCAAGAAAGTAAAGTCTGTCACTGTTTCCATTGTTTCCCCATCTCTTTGCCATGAAGTGATGGACCAGATGCCATGATCTTCGTTTTTTGAATGCTGAGTTTTAAGCCAGCTTTTTCACTCTCCTCTTTCATCTTCATCAAGAGGTTCTTTAGTTCCTCTTAGTTTTTGCCATAAGGGTGGTGTCATCTGCCTATCTGAAGTTATTGATATTTCTCCCAGCAATCTTGATTCCAGCTTGTGCTTCATCTAGCCTGGCATTTCTCATGATATACTCTGCATATGCTAAATAAGCAGGGTGACAATATACAGCCTTGATGTACTCCTTTCCCAATTTTGAACCAGTCTGTTGTTCCATGCCCAGTATTAACTGTTACTTCCTGACCTGCATACAGGTTTCTCAAGAGGCAGGTCAGGTGGTCTGGTATTCCCATCTCTCTAGGAGTTTTCCACAGATTGTTGGGAAACACACAGTCAAAGGCTTTAGTGTAGTTAATGAAGCAGACGTAGATGTTTTTCTCGAATTCTGTTGCTTTTTCTATGATCCAGTGGATGTTGGCAATTTGATCTCTGGTTCCTCTACCTTTTCTAAATCCAGCTTGAATATCTCAAAGTTCTCAGTTCACGTACTGTTGAAGCCTAGCTTGGAGAATTTTGAGCATTACTTTGCTAGTGTGTGAAATGAGTGTAACTGTGCAGTAGTTTGAACATTCTTTGGCATTGCCTTTCTTTGGGACTAGAATGAAAACTGACCTTTTCCAGTCCTGTGGCCATTGCTGGGTTTTCCAAATTTGCTGGCATATTGAGTGCAGCACTTTTACAGCATCATCTTCTAAGATCTGAAATAGCTCAGCTGGATTTACATCACCTCCACTAGCTTTGTTCATAGTGATGCTTCCTGAGGCCCACTTGACTGCACATTCCAGGATGTCTGACTCTCGGTGAGTGGGTCACACCATCCCTTTAAGATCATTTTTGTATAGTTCATTAAGATCCTTTTTGGACAGTTCTTCTGTGTATTCTTGCCACCTCTTCTTAATCTCTTCGACTTCTATTAGGTCCAAACCTTTTCTGTCCTTACTGAGCCCACCTCTGCATGCATGCACATGTGTAAACACATACACACACACACACAGAAGATCTCTTCTCCAGATGATGAAAGTATGGTATTTTATGCTTTATTGTTCCTTGTTACTATTTCCTAATTTTCCACAATGTAGAGTATTGCTTCAGCAATAAGGTTATTTTTGTTTTTAAGAAAAGAATAAAAGAGGTGCCCGCAGCAGCCCACTTTCACCTGGTGTCAGGAGAGGACTCAGCCGGGCTATTTACAGAGAAGTGCATCCAGCCACAGCAGGGACCCCAGCTGCTCAGCAGACCGAAGGAGGCCTTCTCAACTTGGCATGAAGGGATATGGAGTTTTGTCACTTTCTTTTCTTGGCATCTTTCGAGATGATCTCCCAGTTTTTCTTTTTTAGGTGTCAGTCTGGCATGTTACGGTGATTGATATTTGAATGTTAAGTCCAATGTGAGCTTCTGAGATCAATCCTACCTGCATTACTATCCTTTTAAATTGCTAATCTACTTTGCTTCAAAGTCAGGGTCTTTACAGCCACATTCATGTGGGAACTGGCTTGTGGCTTTTCAGCACAACCTTCTCTGATTACAGAACTCAGGTAACCCTGTCTCGAGGACAGAGGGGAAGCCTGTGGATGACGGATGCTCCCCACTCTTTAAGGGATGGTAGAAATCACCAGTGAGGACACCAGGGACCGAAGGCTTCTTTGTGTCAAGATTTTAATTAAAAATTCAATTTCTTTAATAGACACAGGGTTACTCAGGTGATCCATTTCTTCTTCAGTGAGCTTAGGTAATTTGTGTCTTTTAAGGAATTTGTCCATCTTATCTAAGTTGTCAAACTTATTGGCATAAAAGTGTTCATATGCCAACTGAGCTGTTGTTTCCAGAACAACACTGCAGATTCAAGTGTCAGTTCTGTGAAGAAGGTATGATACAATTTTGGGGATTCCCCTAAAAGGACACAGTGGTGCAGTGGTTTAAGACTCTGCACTCCCAACGCAGGGGCCCTGGTCCAATCCCTGGTCAGGACACTATATCCCGCATGCCACAACTAAGACCAGCACAGCCAAATCATTTGAAAAAAAAAATATCGCGCATGATAGATATCAACAGAAGCCAGGCTGTAGCCTCCAAGGGCTGATCCCAGGCCCTTCAGCCATCACCTCCAAGGCCCAGGACCTGCTATTGGCAGAGGTGGCTCCTGGACCCGTGGTGCGCTGCTGGGAGAATGTAAGATGCCCCAGCCACTGGGCAGGTCCACAAAAAGCCCAACTCCTAACTACCACGTGACTCCACAAGTCCACCCCTGAGCACATACCCCGCCCGCAAATGAGAGCAGGGTTCCAAAGAGATATTTGCTCTCTCATGTTCACAGCAGCGTTACTCATAAGAGTCAAAACATGGACGCAACCCAAGTGTCCATCAACAAATGAATGGATGACAAAACGTGGCTTATCTATACAATAGAATATTCATCATTCAGCCTTAAAAAAGGAAGGAAATCCTACAATATGCTACCACACAGGATTCTGAGGAACAGACACTGAGGACATTATGCTCAGTGAGGCAGCCAGTCACAGAAAGACAAACACTGTAAGATTCCATGGATATGAGGTCCTTGGAAGAGTCAAAGCCACAGAGAGACACAGTAGATGGGATGACAAAGGGCCGTTTGTAACCCTGGTATCACAGTCCCTCCCAGCCGGCCTCCTTCCCCGGCAGGATGGCCCTTCTCCCTGGACAAGGAGGAGCACAAAGAGGTCCTCCCAAAGGTGACCCCTGTAAGGGAGCAGGAAGGGGCTGCCCCCGTGAGACCCTCTGGACTCCGGTGTGGAGAGCACCCACAGCTGCTCCTCCTGTGCTGGCACTGGGGTTGGGGGATAGGGGGCCAAAGAGCCAGAAGCAAGCTGGGTGCTCTGGGTAAGGGAAGGGCCTTGGGGAGGAGCCGACGACAGCCTGCCCTCCCCCAGCACACCTCCTCGGCTCGGTTCTTTTTGTGAAGAACACCAGGCTGAGGGCAATGAGAAGCAGCAAGCCCTTTACAGCGCGAGTCAGGCGTAATTACTATGCTGACTGCGGACATCTGCTGACTGCCTCCGTCTGTGAGGCCACACCCACTCCTCACAACCACAATCCCCGGGCTCCTCCAGGGGCACGCGGTGCAGGGACCTCACACGCCAGCAGCAACAAGCACATCCACAACCTTGGGTCGCAAACACCCCTCCACCCACCCACCCCCCACACACACCCATCCACCCACACACCCACACACACACACACAGGAACACTCCACACACATTGACATAAACACAACACACACACACACACACACACTCCACCCACTCCACACACATACCCACACCCCACTGCCGAGTTAATGAAGGAGAGACTGTGGGTCTAGCTGCAACTTCCAGCCCCACGTCACAGGTCCCTGTGAACAGCGGGGCTGCAGCCTCTGGGCTCCTGCCCACGTCACACATGCCCACACCCACTCCCACTCCCCATGTCTACACGTGTACAGATCAGTGACAACACAGGCAGCAGTGCACATGTGCCCCGGTCTTGGGACCAGGTTTCCAAGCCAGGCTGGCACTGGGCCCCTGGGAGCAAGCTGGGTGAGACCTTTCCCTCATGGCCCTCCCCATGGGCCTCCCACAGAGGCTCTGCTTCCACCAAGCGGGTGTTCTGTTCAGAAAGGTCAGAGTCCAGCAGCCGCAGGTTCAGCTCTGCTGTGTGGCCGGTGGGGGCCTGTGCGGACACGGTCTGAACTTCGTCTCACGAAGCAAGAGCAGCCAGGCCCAGAGGCTTCTGTGCGGGGGCAGACCCCACACAGACTCGCTCCACACAGGTCTCAGAAGGGGATGCTCTGAAAGCCCAATAGGTGAAGAAGAAAGGATGCCTTGAACACAGAGGACCAGACCACCTGACACCTAGGCGTCTTCTCTATGAATCACCACCGTAACTACTGTGACAGAGGGCGCCGCCTGCAGCCAACATAACCACCATCAAAAGGGCTAGACTTTTCGTGTGTGCACTGAGGGGCCAAGCAGAACAGAGGAAAAGAATTAATCCACCAAGCACTCTTAAGTGGAGTGAAAAATTTCAGGATAATTAAAAAATAAAAATCAAATATCAACAGTGAACGGGGCTCTTGGTCTGCCCTGAAAACTGAACATGGGGTTAGGAGGCCACAGGGCTGGAGAGACGTGGCCTGGACGCGGGCGGACAGAGGTCAGCCAGGCCTGATGCCCAGCCTCTGCAGCCGCTGCGCTGTGCTGGCCCAGGTCCCAGTGATGTGCCATGCGCACCCTCACGCTTACAGAAGTGGGAACTGAGATAGAGGGCAAATGAGGTATCAGCTCCATTCACATCATTGTTTTCATCGAAGATTCTTGTGAACAGAAAAACAAAAAATTGAGAAGGAAATGACCTGCTACAGACACTTGCCATTTCAGTGTCCTCATCACTCAAAAATAAACACTTTCATCTTTATTCACCAAACACTCCACTTTCTGCATCTCCAAATTACTCAATTCAGGTCCAAATATAAATGGGTATATAAAGAGCACCTCCTTTCTACCAGGCAACTCATTGTGAAGAGACTTATTTCTGGCCCCCAGATACAGAACACCAATACGATTTTAACTCCTTGCTCCCACGTTGGCTGAGCCACAGGCTCTGCCAGGGCCCCTGGTGGCCACACCTGTGTTCTCGGGGGCCCCAGAGGGAGGTGCTCTGGCTGGGGGACAGTCACCGTGTGCATGAAGCCACAGCCACCTCTGCTGAAAAGCAACAACCCAGAGCACACAGGCTCATGGGCCAAGAGAGACACGCAGGCCCCGCCGAGTGCACTTTCCCATCTCCACGTGAATGACCCACACGAGGCCTGGTGTCTAGAGGAGGAGAGAGGCTGAATGGGTCTTGCCTGAAATGCAGCCCTGGTAACAAACGTCATGCCAGGCACAGCCCCAACAGGTCCCAGGGCACAACCCTGAGAGGAGAGCAAGTTACTGACCCACACGGCCCACAGGGCCTGGGTGACCAAGCAGGGCTGCAGGAAGAAGCCGCAGCACCCCTGGGCGGGCAACCTGAAGAGGCAGCGGCTCTCCTGTGGCCGGCCTCTCAACCCTACGCCATCAACAAAGAGCCACACGGGACAAGCATTCCATCCAAAAACCAGCTGAGGGAACTCCGTGGGATAGCCCACTCCCAGCTCTCACAAACAGGCGGACTTGCTCCTGTACCACAGCCCGCAGGGCAACCACACAGGGCAGTCATCGCACAGCCCCGCCCGCTCCCCCCCCCCCGGACATGCCCGTCGCAGTCGCCTCACCTCCAGGGTCTGCTTTGGCAGCAGGTCCCACGTGAAGGCGCCTCGGGATGCGTCCAGAAGTAGCCTTTCGTGCAAAGGGGAAGCCACACCTGAATGAGACCTGCTGAACTGGACTGTCCAGCGCCCAACAGGGACAGGCTGCAGCACTGCCAGCAGGCCTCAAGTGTGGCCCCAGCTGCCGAGCAGGGGCCCAGGGCCAGCCCTATAGCCCAGGCCCCGGTGTCGGCCAGACAGAACCCTGTCCACGGGGCTCATCAGGACACACGGGCCACAGAACCAAACCTTCAGAATTCTCTTCGCAAGAAATGAACGCCCCATGGCTACTCTATCCCGCCTGGAGCGCATCTGTCAGCAGACACGTCTGTGTACACACACAGACACACCCCACCAAGTCACTCACTCCACCATCCAGTGTCGGTGAACACCCTCAGCCCAGGAATGGATGCCAGGCGGGGGAGACAGCTGGGCCTGGCCTGGCTCACCCACTGGGTGACACAGCGCAGCCAGGCCAGCTCTCTGGGCCGTGGCCTCCCGGCATTGTTCAGATCATGCCTGCTGTCTCCACCCTAGACCACTGGGGCCTCTTCAAGTCCAGGTGCCGTGTGGCCATACTGTGGAGGCCGGGAAGGCAGCAGGGGGCAGAGACCCCTGCCCAGACCACCTCCTCCTTACCCAGAGCCCAGAGCGCCAAGGTAGATGAATCAGACTGTGCCCAGTGCAGGGGCCAAGGCGGAGCTGAAAGCAGTCATTACTGCAGCCTCCACTGCACCAGGCTCTCCAGAACTAGAGATCAACAGTTTGTCCTGGCCTTATAGCCTAACCCAAAAATACAAGCGCAACCTTTAAAACACAAGGCCATTTGTTTATTCAACTACGCTCTGTCAAATAACTCTTTTCTGTCTGGATTTTCAACTTTCACGCCACTGTCAATTATCATAAAACAGTTAATGTTGTTCTTGTTCAGTTGCTAAGTCATGTCCAACCTTTTGCAACCCCATGGACTGTAGCACGCCAGGCTTCCCTGTCCTTCACCATCTCCCAGAGCTTACTCAAACTCGTGTCCGTTGAGTCAGTGATACCATCCAACCATCTCGTCCTCTGTCGTCCCCTTGTCTTCTCACCTTCAATCTTCCCAGCAGTCTTCTCCAGTGAGTCGGCTCTTTGCGTCAGGTGGCCAAAGCACTAGAGTTCAGCGTCAGTCCTTCCAATGAACACCCAGGACTGATCTCCTTTAGGATGGACTGGTTTGAGCTCCTTGCTGTCCAAGGGACTCTCAAGAGTCTTCTCCAACACCACAGTTCAAAAGCATCAATTTTTCGATGCTCAGCCTTCTTTATGGTCCAACTCTCACAACCATACACGACTACTGGAAAAACCATAGCTTTGACTAGATGCAGTTTTGTCAGCAAAGTGATGTCTCTGCTTTTTAATACACTGTCTAGGTTTGTCGTCGTTTTTCTTCCAAGGACTCAGGCCCCCAACCCCTCACAACACAGTCCAGTTGCTGGGCTCAGGGCTTGAGACAGGAAGAGAGGTGAGGCAGGGTCTGTCTTCATTGTAAAAGATTTGGATAATACTGATGCACTAAAAGAACACTGAAGACAAATCCCCCCCACCCCACCTTCGGGTCTCCAGCGAAACACTAAATCAATATCCCTCCCTCTCCATTTAAGATTACAAGTGTTACTCACGAGCAGCCTTCCCTGAAGTAAACACAGAAACACACGGTTGAGTCCCCAGACCTGCAGGGCTCCACACTAACCTGTGCAACTGTAAGGACCGGTCATCAGGCCCTGTCACCCCCACTGCTCTGTGCAGGAACAGAACAGTGGGAAGCAATGTGTGCATCCCAGGCTGTGGGGCGCACTCTCTTCACCCAGAATACAACCTCAGGAAACAGTCCTCCTCATGCCCCATCTCCCTCCTTGGACCACCACTGCCTGGTTCTCCAGGAGCCTCCTGCCACTTGGAATGCCTACCTGTGACCTAAGGCAAAAGAAGATGCCCCAGTGCCGACTAAGGTCCAGACAGGCGTAAGGACCAAGGTCACCTGGGGAAGGAGTGGGAAGAACCGCAGAGAAGACGATGAGCCTGTGGACTAAAGTTCCAACAGAACAGAAACCCACCAGGAGTCAGCCCCGAGGGAGCATGGACATCCAACCTCTGCTGGAACAGCGGGGACAGGCCCTTCCTGAGGCTGCTTTCTGTCTGACCCCAAGCCTCCTCGTCATGCTATGTGGACAGCTGCCATTTAATGTGTGTCTGCAGTGACGGAGCTGCACCAGAAGCATCGGAACCTGCAGGCAGCAGCGGGGGCCCAGTGCTCCACACAGTCCAGATATAGCGGGTGGACAGCCAGGGACAAGAGTCAGAAGCAGACACACGTGCAGGCCCCACTGACCCTGGAGCGAAGCCGCCACTCACCCGCCTTCCCACCTCCCCCCACAGCATGCCCACAAGGGGAGGTGATGGTGGTCACACTCACCAGAGCTCTGTTCCCACAGAGGGAGGCACTCTAAGAGCCACAGGTGAGATAAAGAACCTACAATACCTCACCTGTCCTGAGTCCTGAACTGCCCTGGGAAGGAGAACATTCCCTAAGCTGAAGCCCATTTCAGGCTCCACCCTCAGACCCTGGGACGGGGGCATGCCAAAGGGACTGGCCCGCTGCTTGACACGCCTGCAAGTCTAGCTCTGAGCCAAACCCAGAGCCTGCCTGGAGGATCAGGGAATCACTGGCCACAGCCTGCTCGCCCAGACAGAAGGTCAAGCACATCTTGGGAAGCAGGTGAGACCCGCCTGCAACCTCCTCCCATCATGCACAGGAGCCACCTGCCCTGAAGTTGTTCTGAGACAAAGGCGTGTGCCTCGGCTCCACGTGTCCCCTCTGGGGACTCAACTGATCCAGAAAACAACAGAGATGACACACACGCAGAGCTGAGAGGGAGACCACGACAGGCAGCTGGCGCAGAGAGGCAGGTGTGGTGGAGGAAGGAGATGGCAGAGAGGGCAGGGCGGTCTTACAAGTTCTCATCATAAGAAACAACATTTGCTACAGTGTGAGGTGACAGAAGATGACTAGACTTCATGGGGTCATTTCTCTGCACACCTGAAACTTACACAAGATGAAATGTCAATTGTGTGTCAATAATACTGGAAGGAAATAAAACATAAAAAAAAATTTAAATTTAGGGAAAGGGAATGATCTTTTCCTTCCTTGTGCCTCAAACACATGGCCTTTGGTCTGGCATTTTATAGCAGCCCACATTTAGTATATGCCAAATTCAATCCTAACAACAGCCCCATGCCTGTCTGCATCATGGAAGGTCAGTGAGGAGTCTGCTGATGCACATGTGAGCGCCTGTGTGCACGCGTAAGCACAGACAGAAGCACGCACCAAGAGGCCACTTTTCACAGCAAAGCTGCTAGAGAGGCAAGAACTTCCAGGCCATAAAAAGGAAACGAGGTCTGTCCTCCAGCACAGGGAAGCGTGTGGCACAGAGCACCCCCCAAACAGCGAGAAGCCCCTCCCAGGAAGTCTGGCTGGATTCCAGCCAGAGATGAGCCACATGAGGGAAGGCACCCAAGCATCCAAGCCACCGCCAACTCTGCTGCAGAAATGCATCTAATCCCCACATTCCGAGCAACCAGCAGACGTTGTATGCCACCTGTAACCTCTACCCTCTTCATGACTTTCTGGCTGGACCACTGTGTTAAAGAAAACACCAACTAAATGCTTTCTAGGCAGCCCTGACGCCAACACTAACCGACAAAACCTACTGCTCCTCTACTCTAGCTCTGCTGAACACAGGCTCAGAGAGAAGCTTCAAAGAAATTCCAGTTCTCCATGGCTAGGACCCATAACATCTGAGTAAACGCCCTCCCCCCGCCAGCTACAGCACGCGTGGTGCTCACATCTTGAGGCCTCAGCCCAGGAGCCTCCCTGCCTGCCCCTGCCCTGTTGGGAGATGGAGACACTCCGGTCCACAGGAGGGAGGCTCGCAGGGGCTCCCGTGTCGCAGGCTGGCCAAGGGCTGCCCTCTGTGGCAAGAAAGAGGGCGAAGAAACTGGTCCCGACAAGAAAGCAGAACCAAAGGACTAGGCCTTCACTCCTCAGAAATTATATTCACTGGGGCTTCCCTGCTGACTCAGTGGCAAAGAATCCACCTGCCAATGCAGGAGACACGGGTTTGATAACCCCAGTCTGGGAAGACCCCACATGCATTAGAGCAACTAAGCCTGTGCGCCACAGCTACTGAGCCAAGGCGCCCGAGAGCCCATGTTCCCCCGCAATGAGAAGCCCACGCACAGCTGGAGAGCAGCCCCCACTCGCTGCAACAAGCAAAAGCCCGTGTCGGGCTGAATGAGTCACAAGATGGAATCAAGACTGCTGGGAAAAATATCAGCAACCTCAAATATGCAGATGATATCACTCTCATAATAGAAAATAAAGAGAAACTAAAGAGCCTCTTGATGAAAGTGAAAAGAGACAGTGAAAAAGCTGGCTTAAAACTCAACATTAAAAAAACTTAAGAACATGACGTCCAGTCTCACCACTTCATGGCATACAGAAGGGGAAAAAGTGGAAACAGTGACAGACTTTACTTTCTTGGGCTCCAAAATCACTGCGGACAGTGACTGCAGTCCTTTGCTGTAAGGACTATTGCTGAAGCTCCAATTCTTCGACCATCTGATGCAAAGAACCACCTCATCAGAAAAGACCTTGATTGAAGGCCAAAAGGAGAAGGGGGTGGCAGAGGATGAGATGGTTAGTCAGCATCACTGACTCAAGGAACATGAATTTGAGCAAACTCCAGGAGATAATGAAGGACGGGGAAGCCAGGCGTTTTGCAGTTCATGAGGTCGCAGACACAACCTAGCGACTGAACATCATATAGAACTCCAAACCAGCAACTGTGTACCAATATATTTTGAGTCATCACAATTCAGATCGTCTTGAAAGATCTGAAAAATCTGGAAAAACAAAGACAAATTTTAGATCAAGCGACTAGGCTGAGCCACAAGACAAAACTTCAGTCAACCAAGTGTGAGATGCATGGTTCAAACCACCAAGAGAATCAGTGTCTAAAGCTGTGAGACACACAGCCAGTCTGGAGACAGCTTCTCAGCAGGCAGAGTTATGCAAGGAAACTGGCTGAGGCCCAGGGAGGGGCGGGCGCTGCGCAGGGAGGGGCGGGCGCTGCGCGAGGAGGGGCTGGGCAGCGCCCAGCAACCTGTCCTGGGAGCAGAGTCCATGTGCCCCTTCCAACCCAGGCCCCCCGGGAGCAGAGGCACACAAGATGCCTGGCCTTCTGCTTTCTTCTGTCTTTCTGCTGCCAGTCTGCAAAGAAAGAGGAGGTCAAAGGAAGGGAAACCAGCTTAGGGCACTGACCCACAGCTGAGGATGTGTGCTCCTGAGTCTGTGAGCTCGCCAAAAGACCAACACGGGAGGCACCCGCAGACACCTGCTCTAAAGAGGGCCAGTGGTCATGTCCCCTTGAAAACTACAGGAGGGGACTGACCACCAAGGGTCTCCTGAATCAGGAGCCCTCTGGAAATGCACACAGATTCAGGCGCTGATGTACTGGGGAGAAGTAACGCACACTGTGGGAGTCCCCAAGGCTGTGACATTCTGAGTGACCAACAAGCATGCAGGCTGACTTGATTTGTTCAACTACGATTTATCATATAGGCTGAAGAGCTCAGTACAGCTGTTTATAAAATGTGGTCCAAGGACCCTAAGGAATTCTGGCAACCCGCTTTGGAAACTCTTCATAGCAACACTGCCTTTTCGGCTGGGGTGATTGATATTTGCACTCATGATGCAAAGGTGATGGTCCAATTTGCTTAAGAACTTCCATGATGAAGTAGTAATTATTAATTTCATTGAATACCAGGCCTTTCCATACTTGTCTTTTTCATATTCTACGTGACAAAATACGAAATGCACATGAAACATTCATTCCGTGTACCGATAATAGCTGCCTCCAGCAAAAGCGATTTTTCAGGGAACACCATTTTTACATGGAAGAATGACTGACAGGCAGGCTCCAGAGACACAGGAATTTGGCAGACTGCTTCTAGAAAATGAACAAAATGAGACCGTCACCTCCAGGAAAACACCTGAACTTTTTAATTTTACTTTTTATTTTTGGCCACAAAGCTTGAGAGATCTTATTTCCCCACACTGGGATTGAACCCAGGCCCCCAGTATCAGAAGCTCAGGGTCCTAACTGCTGGGAATTCCCTGACCTACTTTTTGCCAATGCTAAAATTCAAGTATTTGATCAAATATCAGAATTTTGGAAAACTCCGTAAACCGACAGTTTCTGATGGCTTAAAGGCTCCTCTGATGAGAGAGCTAACAAGAAAAACAAAAGTAGCAAAATAAAATACGTCAGCATCTGAGAGACGGAAAGAAATGAGTACACCAGAGCTGACCAACTGCCCATGGGCACTGCCACACAACTCAAAACAGGTAAAAGGCCTGGTTACAGTGCGAAAAGACCAAAGGTTCAAACGCGGCTGAGGAGACCTGGAACCCAGAGCAGGACCCCGCATTTCCTCTGACCTTCACCACACGGCCATTTGTTAGGTTTCAGTATTGTGTATCAAACGACACCTCCAAAACTAATACCAGAAAGCTATTAAAGGGAATTCCCTGGTGATCCAGTGGTTAGAACTTGGTGCTCTCACTGCCATGGCCGGGGTTCAATCCCTGGTCAGGGAACAAAGACTCTGCAAGCTATAGGGTGTGGCCCCAAAAAAGGCTATTCAAATATTCTTTCCTATTCCAACTACATTTTTTCTGGTATACTTTAACCAAAGGAACATATGACAGTTTTTCATTTTGGAAAATACAGCAGTTTTTGAGTAAAGCTGTGCTATTTAGAGTAATGTGCAATGGGGTTATTACTCCTACTTTTAAATGAAATGCATAAATGAGCATTTTAATTGATAGATGTCCCTACACGGACAGGAGTCATTTGGGCCCCTCGGTACTCCCAACATGAAGAGTTCCCAAAACGACAGGGTCCAGGAACACGGGTGGGCAGGAAACATGCCTACTCCAGGCTCCATTCCACCAGACCTGCCCAAGACCGCACCTACAACGTGACCCTTTAATACATGTGTGTGAGAAGAGGTAAAAGAGGAACATACACAAAATCTGAGCATTCTCTCAAGTGTCCCTGGTGGTAGCTGGTGCCCAGGACCGTGTGGACAGAGGAGACTGGAGCAGGGAAGCGGGCCTGTCTGTTGCTTCTCCTCCCCAACGAGGGAGGGCCCTGTGCCCTGGGCAGGCAGGACCAGGCCTGCGTCCTTCCTGCTCAGCATACTGAACAGCACCCTGTGCAGACCCAGCACTCGGTACTCTGAGGGTCAGGATGAAGGTGTCCAGAATCTCGTCGTTATAGACAGGGATGAAGGCCTTGCGGTGAAGCTGCAGAACAGGTGTGGATGGATAGTCCCTGAGCTGGCTACCCAAACCACCGGGCAGACCTGCTTCAGAACAGGGCTCGGGCCCCAAGCATCAACCCCACTGCTGAGTCTGGGAGCAGAGCCCACTCTCGAAAATGCAGTGTGGGTAGAGCCTGGAGACTCTGGCGGTACACAAATGGCCACAGACCTCGTGACTCTACACGTTTAAGCCCAGGCTAAATACCGCTGGTCTAGTCTCTAAACGGAAAGTTAAGTGGTGTGGCCCAAAGCACATTAACTGGACAGGCACACAGGTTCCCCTGGGCCCAGTGAGGGCCCTGAACCACCTCTGGCCTGGGGTGTGCGCCCTCAGACCCCTGGAGACCAGGGCCCGAGGTACCTTTCTCCCTGTCGCCCATCACCAGGTTCCTGGAGCAACATCCTGCACAGTCCAGGAGTCTCGGAAATGGAAGACAACGTAGCACAAGTGTCCAGGTGGCAACGCCCCCTTTCCAAGCAATTCACAGAGAGGTCAGAACTGAGTTCAGAGGTCAGCAGCAGGCTTCGTTTACTGTCTACTTCCCGTCCAAGAAGACCAGAAAGACAATAAAAAGTGATCCAAGATGCCTTTCAGTAGGTGAATGGATAAAATAAACTGTGGGACATCCAGACGGTGGGCTATTACTCAGCACTAAAAAAGAAAAAGAAAAATGAGCTATCAAGCCTTGAAAGGACATGGAGGCCCCTTAAAGGGACATTACTAAGTGGTAGGAGCCAACCTGAGAAGGCAGTATGAGCCTGACCACAGGATGTTCTGGAGAAGGCAAGAGTGCAGACAGGGGATGTGGGGGGAAGACAGGAGCGTTCTCGCGGGTAGACACACCGCAGCACACACGGAGGTGCCAGCATCCAGCGGGAGGCCGGATGCAGCCTGCGGACCCTGGGGACGCCGAGCCTGTGCAGCATCATATCAACCGCAGGCGCCTGGTGGCACAGTGGATAGGAATCCGCCTGCCAATGCGAAGGGCATGGCCAGGAAGAACCCACACGCCATGGGGCGACTGAGCCCATGCCCACGCCTGCTGAGCCTGCACCGCAGAGGCTGCGCTCTGCACACCATAGCTAGACAGGACTCCCCTCCCGCTGCAACCAGAGAAAGCCCAAGCAGCAGCGAATACACAGTGCAGCCAAAAATAAATAAATAAAATTTTAATAAGTAAATACACAGATCAATCCCTCCTCTGGGGTAAGTGGGCGCTGAGCGTGTATGGGAAATCTCTGCACCTTGCTGTTCGATTCTGTTGTGAGCCTGAAACTCTAAAAAATAAAGTCTGTTTTAAAAAACAAAAGAAAAAAAAATGTGACTGTCCAGCCGCAAGCTCACTGTGCTGGGCCTGGAAGCCCCCAGGAACAGGGCGCAGCCTGGCAGGCTGGGCCGGGCCCCCCGCCACCAGCCCAGCCTCCCGTGTCACCTGCTCCCCACCCAGTGCCCAGGTTCTGCTCTCCTCAGGCTCCAGGGGCCCCTCTGCTGTGGGAGGGCAGACAGGGTATACGACTCCACCTTCGGCCAAGCTGACAAATGATCAGGTCAAGAAAGAGGACACCGGCAGCAGTGTGGGATCATGGCTGTCCCTGCCAGCCACCCCCGCAGGGCCCCCAGGCGCGACCCTGCTTCCACACAGGCAGCCACGCACCGCCAGGGGCCAACAGCTGGGTGGTCTCCACCTGCCACCCTCTCGGGGGGCTGCAGATGCCATTGACTCCTTTGAGGCCACTGTCCTGGGGACATGAACCAAGGTTCACTTTGAAAGGCTCAGAGTGAACAGAACAGCAGCTTCTTCCCTGGACAAGAAACGGACCAGGACAGCAGGTACAGGGCCTCTAGAAAAGCAGCTCTGCCGTCAGCCTAGCCTGGGGACCTGGCCCTGTCTGCCCTGCGCCCAGGCCTCGCCCTGCACTGCGCCCTGTCCAAGCACGTGACCTCTGCCCCAGAGCTGAGCACGCGTGACGGCCCAAGATGCCACCCCCACCCCACACACACACCACAAACCCACACCCACACGCAGCACCCCACCACTATACCCCCCACCACAGATACCCCACACAACCACCACAAACCCACACATACACACACAGAGCATCCCCCCACCACAGATCCCCCACCACAGATATGCCACACACCCAGCACAGACCCACACCCACTCCCACCACACACACTGTGGCACAATCGAGGCACACGTGTAAAGAGGGGCCCCTGCATTCACTCCCTGCCTCTTCCCTCAAGGCAGACGCCTGCATGGTGACCTCTCGCCTTAGCATAACGCAGACTCCAGGATGCACTCAGTCTGCTGTTGATAGCTATGGAACCTTAAAAACCCTACTAGTCAACATCTTTGAGGCCTAAAGCCTTATGATAAAAATGTGGGGAATGGGAAAGAAATACAAAAGTGAAGGTGTCTGGACAGTTGGTGCTGCTCACAGCCCTCTGGAGTTCCTGGAAGAGTGGGATGCATCCCAAATGAGCCACAGGAGATGGAGAACCCACCCAAGACCTGGAAAAACAGCTGTCACCAAATGGAGGGTGCCAGGGAGATGTCCTGTGGAGACTCAAACACGAAGAGAAGGGACTTTTTTCTTCTTAAAAAAGAAAAAAAAAGTGAGGCATTAGCTAAAGAAGATTAGAGGAGCTTACACATCTGACCATAGCTTTTCCCATAAAAAAGGCCGACAACAGGGTTTCTCCACTGTGCCCCGCCCCCTGGCAGGGCTGCAGTTCTCTGTCCTTCCCCTGACCCATCCATGCCCTGGGCCTCAAGCCAAGACAGCATCTGACATGCTAGCTCTGAGGCTGGGCTGCAGCAGAGCAGACTCCACAGGCTCCAGCACCCAACTCTCTCTCTCTCTCTCTCTCACTCACTCTCACTCACACACACACACACACACGCACACGCACACACACGCACACATGCGCGGCAGGAACCCACCATCCTGCTTCTGCAGCCCAGGCTTCCTGCGGCTCCTCCCTACATCCGCCGCTGTGCCTGAGGCCGAGACGAAAACACACAGGGGCGCCAGGCGCAGGGGAGGTGAGCTAGACAGTAAATTTTTCAAAAGAACAGAAAAATTAAAAATGTAAAAAATCCTTGTCCAAAAATTAACAAGAACAAATTTTAAACCGAGGCTGACCATAACTAGGAGATGGAGAAAATGGACAAGGAGGATGTTCCTGGAGGAGGCTGGGAACCAGATGCAGATACACTGCCCACGAGACCCCACCCACCCAGACAGCCGGGACCCTCCAAGGTGCTTAGGGCCCCAGGGTTACTTCTGATAAACAAGCCACCCGTTCACAAAAGGTCCACAGAGTCAGAGGCGGTTAAGTGCCATGTGACTTCCCAACTGCTGGTTCCCATCCCCTCCTTCCTCCCGGCCCTCCGGCCCCGCCCCATGGCCTCTGCCTGGGCAGAACTGGGGAGCAGGCAGGCACTGAGACAGCAGGCGCTCAAGCACCGCCTGCCTGCCTTCTGATGGCAACCCCGGGGCCCACGCTGCCCGCGGCCACGGCCCTGCGCTGCTGGTGGCTCTGCTCTGCTTCCCTTCCTCGCCTCCTGGTCAGCGATCAGTCCACCTGCCGCGCTCCCAGCAGGCGACTCTGCAGCTCAAACACGATGTCCTCACCCTCAGAACACAGCACACCGAGAACCTCACCACTTTTCTTGACGCTAAGAATACCCAAATCTCTGTTCCCCAGCGGCAACACAAATGTCTGGCTTCCCTGGGGGCTCAGTGGTAAAGAAGTCTCCTGCCAATGCAGGAGACACAGGTTCGATCCCTGGGTCGGGAAGATCCCCTGGAGAAGGGAATGGCAACCCACCCCAATATTCTTGCCTGGAGAATCCCATGAACAGAGGAGCCTGGTGGGCTACAGTCCAAAGGGTCACAAAGAGTCAGATACAACTGAGCGACTAAACAACAACACAAGTGACGATCAAGGTACCAATTCTATGACACATAAGTACTACTATGTATAGAATTGATAACTCTAGGGAACTCTATCAATACCCTGTAATGACCTATATGGAAATAGAATTGAAAAAAGAGTGGAAACAGGTATAACTCAGCCACTTTGCTATACGGCAGAAACATAACTAGATAGCAACAAAAATTAATTTTTTAAAAAAGGTTATCTATTCTAGAGTGAACATGGTCCAGCCACAAAGGTGCCTCCCCACCTCCACCCTGGTCAGCCCCCAGAAACAGCACCTCCTTCACCTTACCCGACCTCCTCCTTCCCTCCAGGTCCCGGCAGGCTCAGGAACGGCCTGCAGAAATGCCGGCAGCCTCACAGAGCTGATCCTGAGGGGCAGGACTCCATGCTGGTCCCACAGGCCAGTTCAGCTCGGGTTTCACAGAAGCTGTACAGCTCTGCTCTGAGGCAGACACAGGCCATCTCTTCACCCTCCAGCATAACACTTGGAGAAAATCCCTTTAGCCAGCTTTTAAAATCTGACAGCATCAAAAAATAAAATAGGGAGTTTCCTGGTGGTCCCTGGTGGTTGGGACTCCACACCTTCACTGCCGAAGCCCGGGTTCAAGCCGTGGTCAGGGAGCTCAGACTCCACAAGTGGCGCAGCACAGACAAATAAACATAAACAAACACCGTGAGCACTGGCTCCGTGAGAGTCCCTGTTGCTGACAAAGGAAGGAAAATGACCGCAATGTTATAAGCGACAGATGAGCTGCTCCTAACAGCCCACCAGCCCCTCCAGCCCCTTCCTGCCCAGCACAGCCGTGGGACCAGAGCCCTGGGACCGCCACAGCCAGAAATGCCCAGAGAACTGGGGTGCAAGCTGGGCCCAGACGCCCTGCTCCTCTCTGACCTGCCTGCTTCCCAAACCCTCTCCTTGGCCACACGAGTTTTCCCAGCACCTCAAACATCTTGGCGTAAGAGACCAATGTTCTACTGACCACCCAGACCTGTGGTGGGCAAGAGTGAGAACTTTTCTGGGAAAGCATGTAAACACAACAGCCAATTTTTATATGAACAAAAACCACACATTTAATGAATTTAAATGACATCTAATATTCCATACTTTGTATGTATTTTAAGAGAACCTAGAGCAGACAGAACTCTAAAATTACAATAAAAAGTTATTATACTCAAAAATCTAGAATACATAAGTTTTACTGGTATAATTAGCTATGTATATTTCTTTGAGAAAGAAGCAAAAGTGTGTTTTGTTATCTGTTTTTAAATCCTGACAAACATCTCTGTTAAATAGGCAAATGTATTATTAGCACAGGATCTATGCGCTTCTCCCCAACTGCAAATCCACCCGCCACTGCCCTGCAGCCAAGGCACATCGCGTGTGCTGCGATGTGAAGGGCCACGGCCACCAGTGGCCGAATGCTACTCAGGTGGCGGCAAGATCAGTAACTATAACACAGTATAAACTTCAAAACTTGTGATCCAAAAAGAAAAAACCTTGCAAATCCTATCAGCCCGCCCCATGATGGACCCCGGGGCCACAGTCACTCCAGACTAGCCCAGAGTCTATCCAAACTGGGCCCTAAAGGATGCCCGGGAGGGAGATGAGCACAGATGGAAACACGTAGGGTCTTTAACAAGCCCACCTCTGTTGGAAAAGGTGACCTCAGATGGGACCTCAGTGGTTCACATTCCACCTTACGTGGTCGGAATGAAAATTAAGAACAATGGATGATATGAATAACAATGAAAAAGCATTAAAAAGCCTGCAAAATTATTGCTTTTAAACATGCCAGGAAAGGTTGTGGAATGCACACCCTTCCACCTGTGTTCACACCCACGGTCACACCTTTATCTATCTATCCCATCCAAACGGTGGATTTCTGAAGACAATTATTATCAGTGTTATCAATATTAACTGGAAATTTATGGTTCACAATAGTGATAAACAGCATTAGATACCCTGGATCACCTGTGTGGTTCACTGTCAAAATGCTGACCCTTCCGTCTCAGACATTCCAAACAGGAGCACCCTCGCTGCTCGCAGCCCGCCAGAGCCATCAGGCCAGCCCTGGGACCTGTCAGCAGCCTGGCTGGTGAACTTTCTTCTTCTCATCAAGGATCACCAAATGCTTACTAATTACCTCATTTAGGCAGCATCTTGTTTTTTCTTGTCATAAATTAGGGCCAGCGTTCCAGTCTCCAAACAAAGGCCAGGCTCAAGCCTGCAGGTGTGGGTAGGCCTGGCTCCCCTTCCATCCCCACAACGGGGCAGAGGCTCTCAGTGCCCGCCCTGAGGTCCAAGACAGCCACGCTGAATGCATGGGCTCATCCTGGAAGACGGCCCTCGGAGCTTCCCGGGTGCAACAGAGCCCACCACACTCCCACCCCGCACCACCCACCCCTGGCCTGGTCGGCTGCTCTCCCACCCCAGACCACCCTGCAGACTAAGAGTTCTCCATCATACTCAGCCCCGTTTCCAAGGAAACACTTCCGTCATCAGGGAGGCCGGCCAGGTACATCTCAAAGTGGCCGCACACAGGACGGCTGATGCAGGGTTGGGTCCACGGGGTTGCGCAGCAGGAAAGGCTTCTTCCCTGTCTGCTGGAGACAGCACAAAACGCAGAGAATACACTCTGGGGCTGTTGGCTTTAAAACCCTAATACCTGGCCAAGGTATGAAACACTGGAAGGAGCCAACAGTTTTCTTTCCAACTGTTATCAATTCACAGATCAGAAGACATGAGCAACTGCCCCGGGACACGTTCCCCAAGGGAGGAGGACTCTGTCCTAGAGTACAAGGGTCCAGTCAGGCCAAGGCTGCACCAGGACTCCCAGGAGAAGACAAGCTCAAGGCAACCCAGCCAAGAGCCCACCCCACACCCACAAACCACACATGTGGGCCTCAAACCTGAAGGAATTCACGTGTGCCTATTCCCCGGCCCACACACTGGACACAGAGCAGCATGGGCCACCCCGCTTCCCCAGAGGAGGGCTGACCGCGCTCAGGTGATGCCGCGCGACAGGCCCAGAGCACATGACAGGTACAGCAGCGGGTCCGCGGGCCCCAGGTCACCTGGGGACAGAGCCTCTAAGACAAAAAGTTGATATGAAGTCAACTTTATGTGCCCAGTGTCTTCATGTGTCCACAGGCGACCTCTCCCTGGGCACCAGGGAAGCTACCTACTGACCCACAGGGCTCACCACCACCCTGCAGCCCCATGTTTCCCTGAAATCCAAGACAAAACCCAAACACTGAGACAAAACTCCATCAAGCCCAAGAAAACCAGCAGGGAGACTTAAGAATGACTTTAATATTTCTTTTTACAAACCGAGGAAAACAATACAAACGGCTGAGAGAGAGCTGGTGCAACAGCATCCTTACCGAGTCCATCGCTGAAAGCCGTGGTTGGTGACTGTGAGTTAAATCCAGCAGAGGCGTGTCCCAGAGCAGCGGTGAGGAGATTCTGAAACAAGAGAATCCAGTGAGCACCTATAAATACCAATTTCCCCTCACTTCTTTTCATAATGTTGCCTCTCTTTGTGTGGACCACACCACGGCCCCCCCTTCACTTTGGGTCACTCCGACAACCCCGAGATTTTAGAGTGTCTGGCTGTACAGGAGAGGCGCTCACGCCCAGGACTCAGGGAGGGCACCCCAAGCAGACACCACTGTCTGGACTCCGCTCCTGGACAGCAGTCCCAGAAAGACCAGCTAAGGAGAGAACACCGCCCTGGGCGTCATTCTCCCTAGAGCAGGCGCCTGAGGCCCGGGGCCCTGCAAGGGCCATCCGCAGGCGTTCTCCTTTCAGGAGTCTGATAGTAAGCCCTTGCCAGAGTTACGGATTTTGTAGCTTCTACAGACTCACTGTCACACTCAAGAGTAAAATCTGAACTCACTCTTGGCTGACAAAACCCGCACGCCAGCCCCGCCTGCCCCTCAGACAGGCCAGTCCTGCCACACTGTCCCCTCCTCACTCCCTCCCCCTCCATCTACCCGGGGACCTGCCTGCAAAGGCAAAGGACCATGATTCAGACCAAATGAGTTCCCAGGATCCAAGGTCAGATATGTGCCTCTAGGTCTAGCGCAGGAGAAGCCAGAGGGCCTGGGCGACTCCACAGGGACCAGCGCGTGCCATCAGTGTGACAAGGAAATATCACACAGAGGGGCCTCGGGGGCAGGCCAGCCTCAGGCAAACAGCCCCGATTCGTAAGTAAGCTGCAGCTACACATATCAACAGAAGTGAATCTCAAAAATCTTATCAACGAATGAAAAAATGCCTCAGAGGGATATACTGAATATATCTGGGTCTTTCAAAAACACATGAAACTTGGGACTACCCTGGTAGTTCAGTGGCTACCTGCCTGCCAATCCAGGGTGCACGGGTTTGATCCCTGGTCTGGGATGATTCCACATGCTGTGGGGCAAGCAGGCCCCATGTGCCCCCACTACTGAAGCCCACCCACTCGAGAGCAGGTGCTCTGTGATGAGAAGCCACCACAACAAAGAGGAGCCCCTCCCCACCACAACCAGAGGAAGCCCCCACACTGCAACAAAGACCCAACAAAGCCAAAAATAAAATAATAGTAAAAAAATTTAGGTACCTGAAATAATACATTTGATTTATCATGTATTCACTCAAAACTAGGAGCTTAAAGGTACAGAGACAACTAAAAGCATCTTTTCATTCATCAAATATTTTTACATCAAAATACAGCAGTTTCAACTATTTGAAAGTAAACTCAAAGTCTAATATCAATAGAAGAACAAATGGCACCATATATCATCTTCCAAAATAACTATTTAAAAAAAATTTTTTTTATTGAGAAGCCTCTCCAAAGACCTATGCCAGAAATCAGATCAACGGACACTGAGGCCTGGCCATATGAACAGGGGAGGTGACGCTGCAGGGTCACAGCAACACTGCTCTTCCGAGAGAGCTGTGCGGTCTCAAGGGCATACAAGCCCGGTCTCCACAATCCCGTGGGAGTTTACAATCCCATTCAGCACCCTCCCATCTCCAAACACACCAGTGGTGCCATGTCAGGATGGGACGCACAGACGGGAACTGGGCACGGCTGGCGGGACAGCGGACTCCCGAGGCCTGCACACAAGCTACACGTGTGTGCACAACTGGGTCAGGACTTTTTTGTCCTTCTATTACTGGCACAAGATTTCTGAAGCTGATGTTAACCACAAAGGCCAGAAAAGCAGCTTCCAGCCACACCTCAGTTTTCTTGAAAAGCACAAGCTCTCAATAAGCTTCTCGATTTTGTTATAAAGACAGTAACAGGATAACACAGAGTTTATGATGAAGTTGACACCTAAAATACAGCAAATAACAACTACTATCCAGTCTCTGAAACCAGCACACTGTCACCTGGGCCACACCACCCTCCGCCATCCTGGGCACTTCCTGGTGGTGCTACACGCCCCACGCCCCTTCCACACAACAAGCCACACGGAGCACAGTCACTCAGACATCAGACACACTGGAGACCCTGACCAACAAGTCGGGAGACAGCTTTCCCGGGGTCTAAGTCAGGGAACAGACTACCAGTGTCTAGCCTCAGCAAACTCAGAACTCCCAGTCAGCAGCCCGCTCTCCATAGAGAGGACACTGTCACCGGCCGTGGGTGGGGGCACTGGCACTCGGCCCAGAGACACATCATTGCAGGAGCCAGGGCTGCGACCGTGACACTTCACTTGAGTCCAGAATCACAGCCCACTGCAGCCTCTCTGCTGTCAGTGCTCCTGCTCCTGTGGGCCCTCCTGGGGCAACTGGACCAGCCCTGCTAGTAGACCCCCATTCCCAATCTCCAGCTCAAAGTTCCCCACTGAACTCACAAAGCTCACCACACCAGAAACACGCCACATCACAGACGTGCACAGATGAGCCCCAAGGTGATTATGACTGTATTTCCTGCCCTGGTTCAGGGCACTCCTGTCTAGAAGATCCTCCAAGTCCAAACCTGCTGTGCCCAGCTCATGACCAAAACCCAGACAGAAGCCTGGAGTCATCCAGCTCCAAACCTCTGTTCTCTCAGCCCCCATCACCTGGCCAGACTCCTGACTCAGCAGTCCCAGGGCTTCCCCACCCGTGTCATCACAACTCCCACCACGCTGCTGAGAATGGGACGTGCCGTGTCTGGTTTACCCCTACACACCCCACACTCCACCCACAGGAGTCACTGGGCTCAGGAGGGGTGGATTCAAGTCCAAACTTCAGACGCCACCCTAACGACGCACACGCGAATGTGCACACACTTATGTGCACACACGTACACACACACAGAGCAAAGGCGCTCCCACTTTCCTGCTGGGAGGGTGGGTTCTCACTGCAGGCACCCCACTAAAGTTGAGCACCCCAGGGACACAGGCACCCTGGCGACTCCAGACTGCTTCCAGTTTTTGGGAGACATCCGCTTCCCTCACAGGAGACGCCTCCCCTCCATCTCCGTGTCCTGCAGCTGCTCTCCAGGCCCGCGCTCTGGTTCTCTGCCAGGTCACCATCACTCTGGAGGACAACGGTTGTGCTCAACTCCGGAGCTGGGCACCGCACCCAGGTCACTAGCAGGCACACAGCATGAGGCCCAGTGTTGGCCTCAGAGCATGAGAACACAACTGACCCCTGGGTGAGAGGGTGTGGGAAGGAGGCCACTTCCCAGGGTCACAGTCAAGTGCCCGGCTCCAGACCGCTGAGCATCTGTGCCCTTCCAATCCACCCAGCTTCCAACCACCCTTTGATCCAGGTAAAAAATTCACCCCAAATACATGTGGTTAATGGACAAAATTAATCTGAGGTAAAAACACAGTAAGATGCCCTTCCTGGCCAGCGCGTCCCTCTAGCCCAGCAAAGCGGTGGTGCCCGGCAGGCTCCTGAGCAGCTCTCGAGGTCACAGGCCCAGCATGCCGTCTGCCCCCGAGCGCCGGGGGCTGCCTCGCCTCTCAGTCAGTGCACGTCCAGAAACGAAGTGTCCCCGGTCTCCTTTCCGGGCTCACCAATTCCGAGAGCACTGCGATAGCTCTCACTGTACCCGCCTGTCCACTGGGTTCCTCCTCCACCTTGCTACCACCACAAAGCTTTCAAACCAGACGATTATCAAATGCAAAACAAGGTGTGTTCACCAGCCCCATTCAAGCCAGATTAAATGTTCAGACTGGAAGTGCTCCCTCAGCCTGCAGAGTCAGGGGGAGCAAATAGCTGCATAACCACAGAATCCAGGCCAATGACACAGACAGGACACTGGCCTCCACGTCTCCGGCTCCCACCAGGAATTTAAGACCCCACCACCACCCAGGATTTTCCACGTTCCAGGTGGAAACAAGTGGCTCAGAAGAAACAAAAGGTTGCTCAGAAGACATGCCCTTGTATTTCAAAGACTTAAATCTCGAGTGATTTGTTCCTGACACATTTCCACCCCAGAAGATGCTTCAGATCCTGTGTGTCTGCGAGTGAGTGCTGCAAAACTGTTTTAATATTTTCCAAGCAAATTTAATAAATAATCGCTGCTCTAGTCCCATTTGCCTACCCAAACCCCTAAATACAAAACCTTGAGAATCCTTACCACTCTCACCCTCTAAATAAGTCGGAGAGGGCTGGTTTAAGGTGGAAGACCACAGATATGAGACGGTTCCACAGAAGTCACTGGAGCAGGACTGGCCTCACGCTCAGAGGGGACCCAAAGCCCTGTCTGTCAACACAAGGACACAGGGACGCTGGCTACTGGTCCACTCACCATGCTCCAAGCCCAGCTGCCTGGCCACCAAAGGAAAGCCTGCCCACCAGCCTGACACAATACCTGCCAAGGCACACGTCTCCTGGGTCTAAAATCTGCTCTGAGGGGGAGGACCCAAGCCTTCTTAATAAGGCGAAGAGTGTGGAACAGCTAGGCCACGCCACTCATGAAGTCAGGGCTGAAGTCAAAATCGTCTTTGGGCTACCAGTGATCTAATGTGTCGTGAGTGATCTGTGCTGTGATCCTGGGCATGAGAGGGGTCCCCACCCTGAAGTCTACACAAACACACAATCACAGCAACGGCACCCTGAAACACCTCGTGCAAAGGGCTACAGGGTGGGGTGCGGCCTAACCCGCAGGTGTGCACCAAAGTGTGGTGACCAGCCTGCTGGGAGCCCAACGCCCACCCACCAGCCCTTGGTCACCATCGCCCTGCCTTCACAAACTTGACCTGCTTTCAACTTGTCAGGTCAAGGAAGGAGAGAAGGAGAGATCGTTCTCTTTTAAATTTCTATGTTTAATCCAACGTGCTGGTGGTGCTCTTCATTTCTAAACCACCTCAAATTTCTGGAAGACACTCTGTTGCAGTGACAGTGCTAGACTGTTAAGAGTGACAAACACATCTGCCAACAGATTCTGCCACCAAGCAAGGAGACGCCCGCCGGTCCGCACGTGCCCCCCTCCGCCCAGTCTCCCAGGAGACCCCTCAAGCCTTTAAAGAGTCTCTATTCTGAAAAGTGGATTAAATTCTTCTTCTATTAAAACATTAAAATTCAAGTTTCTTTCCTGGCAGATGACCCTCAGCAGGAAGAGAAACTCCAGTAGAAAAGACACACTGTTTCCTAACAGCAAGTATTACTAGGAAATCTCAAACCCTGGGTGTGAGAAGAGAATGAAGCAGAATGATCATTCCGCAAAAATAAGGCAGCTCCGATCAAAACACACGAGAGCATCAGGGCAGCCCATGCCTCCTGGAGCCACAGTCTGCTCTCCTCAGACTTGAACACATCGACAACATACTGTAGGACACGGGTGAACAAAACACTCTGACTGCATACTTATCTCTTTTTATTATTTTTTAAACTAATGTTATGTATTTGTTTCTGGCCACACTGAGTCTTCGTGGCTTTCTCTAGTCTCAGCACGCAGGGCTCCTCCTCACCGGGCTCGGGGCCTCCCTCACCGCGGGGCACAGGCCCTAGGGCACGCGGGTTCCGTAGGTGCAGCTCCCGGGCTCAGGAGCACAGCTCACTCGTTGTGGCGTGTGGGCTCAGTTGCTCCGCAGCATGTAGAATCTTCCCAGACCGGGGATCGAACCCATGTCTTCTGAATTGACAGACGAATTCTTTACCACCAGGGAAGCCCTAACTACATACTGTTCAATAATTATAATTATGAGAGCAAACTAACCAATTATCAGCTGAGACATCTTGAAGTAAGGATCCGGGGCTTCCCTGGTGGCTCAGACGGTGAAGAGGCTGCCTGAAATGCAGGAGATCCTGGTTCAATGGCTGGGTCAGAAAGATCCCCTGGAGAAGGGAATGGCACCCCACTCCAGTATTCTTGTCTGGAAAATTCCATGGACAGAGGAGCCTGCCTGGCTCCTCTCATTCTGACTCTTATTCCATGAGTCAAAAATGACACTTACCGGGCTTCCCTGGTGGCTCAGTGGTAATGAATCCGCCTGCCAATGCAGGAGACATGGGTTTGATCCCTGGTCCTGGAAGATCCCACATGCTATGGAGCAACTAAGCCCGTGCACCACAAATACTGAGCCTCTGCTCTAAGGCCCAGGAGCCGCAGCTACTGAAGCCTGCATGCCCTGGAGCTCGTGCTCCACAAGAGGAGAAGTCACCACAATAAGAAGCCCTCGCACCACAACTAGAGTAGCCCTGCTCGCTGCAACCAGAGAAAAGCCCACCCAGCAACAAAGACCCAGCACAGCCAATAAATAAATAAACTTTAAAAAGACACTTGTGTATTCTATGATTGAGACTACAAGACAGGAGTCACACAAAGTCTTCAATACACACCAAAAACAGCCCCTAGGGCCTCCTTCCAAGAGGGCCGTATACCTCCACTGACTTTGCCATCATTTGCCATCACAGAGCTTGCCCCTGGACACAGCTCTACTGCCCCTGATGCGTCTGAGTGCCAGCTTACACCTTCACAAGCAGCCAGGTTAATTTCCTGAAGATCTATGCGGGGCCACGCATGCAAGCTCAGACCAGAGTCAGTGGCGTCTAATGGCCATTGTTAAAACTCTGACCATGACACTGTATTGGCAGTGACCCTGGGTACATTCTAACAGCCTGTGTCATTCCTAAGGTTTCTCATCTGTAGAAAAAGAAGTTCCTGAATACAAAATACAAAATGAACAAATACAAGCCAGTTGCATTTCAAGACAGCAGCACAGTTAGAACCTACGATGAAAGGGGGGACAGTATCACCAGGACAGACAAGGTGACCGATGGGACACACACAAGCTCCACCACCACGTGGGCACACACAGGGAGACGCCCTTCATGATAGCAAGCCCTCCAGATCAGCAAACAAAGGACAGCCACATGGATGAAGCTGTGAGCAAGCCAGCTTGTGCAGAGACATCAGTCTGGGACAGAGTACAGGCTCAAACGTGAACAGCAGGAGTACAACATTTTCAGACGGTACAGAAAGCTGTGTCTATGTCCTTGGGACAGGGAGATTCTCTTAACTAGAATGATGGGTCATGGTTCACATTTTGGAAGATAGTCCTAGAGGATCTCACACAGATCCTTCACAATAGAAGGACTCAATCTCAAGCATCAAATGTAACCGCATACTTCTGTTCACCTCACAGGCCACTATCATGACAGAGCATCACCTTCATGCAGGGCAGGTGTTGTTCAAATTGCCCATATGTACACAACAACAACAAAACTCTTACCTTTCCTACTCAGCACTGAAGGTTAAGTCCTACTGTCTTCGGTGAAAACAAAAGATTTCTGAAAGATGGACAATATTTAGGTAAAAGCAGCTCTATGTATGAATCATAAGCACAATTATATTGGGTTAGCCAAAAAATTCGCTGTTTTTTCCATAAGATGGCTCTCTCCAGTAGTGCTTAGATGTCTTTAACCTGATTCAAAACAATTTTGTTAGATTATATTGTGATGGCTGTCACATCAGCACACATTTTCTAAAAAATCAAAAATGGTGGATTTTTGTGGGAGCATTTTAATATTGAATGTGGAAAAAAGTGCAACATTTTCAGTATATTATGCTTTACTATTTCAAGAAAGGTAAAGTCACAACTGAAATGCAAAGAAAAGATTTGTGCTGTGAATGGACACAGGGCTGTGACGGACCAAACGTGTTGAAAGTGGTTTGCAAGGTTTCATGCCAGAGGTTTCTCCCTGGACGATTCTCCAGAGTCAGGTAGACTAGCTGAAGCTGGCAGCGATCAAATCAAGACATTAACTGGCAACAATCAACGTTACATCACGAGGGAGAGAGCCGACACACTCAAAATATCCAAATCAAGCAGTGAAAATCATTTGCACCATCTAGATTATGTTCATCATTTTGATGTTAAGATTCCACACAAAGCAAAAAAAAAAAAACCGTATTGACTGTATTCCCGCACACAATTCTCTTAAATGTAAACAAAAATGTTCTAATTTTAAAACAAATTGTGACAGGCAATGAAAAGTGGATACTGCGCAATAATGTGGAACAGAAGAGATCTGGGGGCAAGCAAAATGAACTACCACTGACCTCACCAAAGGCCGGTGATGTTGTGCATACAGTGGGATTGGAAGGGAGTCCTCTATTATGAGCTCCTTCTGGAAAGCCAAATGATTAATTCAATAATGCCCCCAATCACACCAACTGAAAGCAGCACTGGACGAAAAGCAGCCAGAATTAGCCAACAGAAAACACATACTCTTCCATCAGGATAACACAAGAATGCATGTTTCTTTGATGGCCAGGCGGTGTAACTGTTATAGCTTGGCTAGGAAGTTCTGATACATCTGCAGACATTACACTTTCAGATTTCCGTTTACTTGAGTCTTTACAAAATTCTCTTAATGGAAAAAACTTCAATTCCCTGGAAGACTGGAAAAGGCACCAGGAACAGTTCTTTGCTCAAAAAGACAAAAAGTTTTGGGAAGACAGATTTTTATGAAATTACCTGAAAAATGGGGGACAATAGTGGAACAAAACATTGAATACCTTGTTCAATAAAGTTCTTGATGAAAATCAAAACTGTATCTTATTTTTACCTTAAAACGGAAGGAATATTTGGCCATACCAATATGTGACCTCTGAATGTATAACATAAAGTTAATGGTTTTACTTCTAAGAAAGTGGAATTATACATATGCCCTTTTAGTGCTAAAAACTGCATCAAAAGGAAAAACAAGTGACAAAGATCTCCATGTCAAATAGTGATGAAAGAATGTGAGTGAGGGGATTCCTTAACAGTCTAGTGGTTAGGACTCGGCGCTCTCATTGCTGGAGGCCCGGGCTCAGCCCCTGCTAAGATCCCACAAGCTGCGCAGTGTCCAGGTTGCTGCTGGCCTGAGTTCACGTTAACATGATTATTAAATTGCTACTAATAATTTTGTGGGGGATGGTGTGTGTAAGAAAACTGATCTAAAATGCAAAGCAATATTCAAGATGAAGTTGAAACACACAGGACAGACCTCAGTACTGAGGCCTGTGAAAATGGCCATGCTGTCCACAAAGGAACACTGGTCCCAAGGCAACAGCCTCATGAGCCATACGCAGCTCCACAGGCAAACCCAGCCCAGCGAAGCGTCCACTCCACGTGTTCACACATGGACCCCAGGCAGGCTAAGCAGTCACCACAGCAGAGGTCAGTCGGGTCTGGACCCACAGCCAGCCTGAGGCAGAGGATTCGGCAGCACCAACGCCCACACCTTCTGCTTATCCTTGGTTTGGGAGCTGAGTCAAGTCCACCTTTTGAACTCTGTGATCTGTGACTTTGCTCTCAGAAGAAGAGCTGCAGAGGGCTTCACTGCAAGGTCTAAAACATACAGTGCCCTCGCCTCCAGCTCTGCACTCTCTACTATATCACTCTCCCTGCCTCTTTCTCCTCTCCGGTCTTCAAGCAGACAGTGGAATGATTCACACTACAGGCGTCCTCCAAAGAGCCCAGGGTGCTGCAGCTGAACAATGGACAGCTAACACACACATTGGGATAAAATGTCTATGGTCCCCGCGGAGGGGCGCATGGGAACCAGAGCATAAAGAGAGACAAGCCCAACTAAGGGTCCAGAAAAGTACAACCCAAACAGCCAAAGGGCCGGAGCCCTGGAGAGGGCTGTGGGCCAGAAAGAGGGACACCCACTCTGGGGGCTGCAAGTCCTGCTGGCGCTTCCTCCAGTCTCCCCACAGCGCTTCACATGTGCTCAAACTCTCTGGGAGACAAATCTTAAAATATTTAAGTGAATTTTCATTCTGAAAAGACTGAAGAAATTTACACAACAGTCTATTACAGATTATTTTTTAAATTATACAAATCCAGTGTCAGAATGTATTATGCCACACAATAACAAATGCAAAGTCATAAAAAAAAAATCAATTTTCAAAAGAAGAATGATTTCAAAGATGTGCAAACCTGATTCTAAAAAATTAAACCTACCCTGCATAATTAAACAGAAGCTGCACGCAGCAGTCCACATAACCCAGTGTTGCCACAGTGACTTCATGGTGCTGACCAATGACCGCCACACCCGGAAACCTACCTTCCCACACCCTCCCTGGGTGACTTTAGCACTTCTTAAAGTCACCAGAGAGTTCAATCTGGCACTGCATTTGTTGGGAGATTTCAAAACAATTTATTCCAGTTTAAATAGCTCCTAATTAAAAGTCTGTCAGTTAAAAATGCTTGCTTAGGAAGCAAAATCAAGGTGAACTGCAACTAAAATCCTAGGAATATAATTTTTTTTTAGTAAAGTCTAAGCATTAATTCAACGATCTGTGAAGGGTTTAGGTAGGCTTGAACATCCCTCGTGGACACCAAGTGCACACGGACAGGACAAGGGGTGCAGAAACCGTAAAGGACAAAGCAGGGAGGGGGCGGCTGGGCAGACTCAAGTCCCTGGGAGAGGTGACAGGCCTGGCCTCCTTCCTTCTTACCAGGGCTTAATCCCAACAAGCCACATTTTAAATCTTCAAAATATAATTAAGACTATGTTTTCAGACTTGATGAATCTTGTGTAAACAAACTTTGGAAACTTCTCAGAAAGCCACCTGTCAACAAGGGACAAAGACTGTTCCTTTTCCTTTTCCTAGAGTTGTATTCAAAACAGACGCTGAGCAAAGACAATTCTAGGGAATTCCCTGGTGGTCCAGTGGTTAGGACTCAGCACTTTCACTATCAAGGCCTGGGCTCAATCCCTGGTTGGGGGACAAGATCCCGTAAGCTTGTCTTCATCTCTTTCTCTCAATACCTCTGGGTTCTGGGCCAAAACAAATCCATTTTACTGAACTGGAGTATGCCATCCAGGAGCAGCTTGACACACCCTAACACTGGTTTCCAAAAGATGTCAGTAAACAGCTTGTGGAGAAGCCTGCATCCTAAGAGGGCAGACTCGGGGTGGTTCAGCCTCTTCCCCAGACCCTCACAGGAGACCCCACTCCCCCAGCAGCAGGAGCCTGGGCTCCCAGCTGCCTCCAACCCTGTCGCAGCCCCAGCCAGCCTCCAAGCTGTCACCCTCACTCCTCCCGGCTGGCTCTCGGCCACTCTTAGCAGCACTTCACCACAAGAGCCAGTCTCTCTCCCTCTTTCACTAGAAAGATAAACAGGAATTTTTACTCTAGCCAAGAATCCCGTCAAATGTGAAGTAGTTGCTCCTAGGCCTGTTCTCAGCAAAACAAGCAGGCACCTGCACTCGAGGCGTCAGGAGACCTCCCATCAGGGGTGACACAAGGAGGAGGCACAAGCCCCAGGCAAACGCCCTGCACACCTGCGAGGGTGCCAGTCACACGCGCCACCTGCCACGACATGCGGACACTGTGGGAGCAACACCCTCCCCACCCAGGGCCAACCAGACCTGTTGATCCCTTTCAACAGGTTTTACAAGCAACAGAAATGAATTAAGGACACTGTAGGGACAAGAGAGGAACAACACCCTTTTATACACGTAAAGATACACAAACAGGGCGAACTAGGCAGAGGCACAAAACAACGACCTATGACCAAGACAGGCCCAGAAGAACGCCCCTTGGGAACAAGAGGTCTGTCCCCGGAGAGTGGCAGGAGCTAAGCCTGTGCTAACATGTACCTGTGGTGCCGGACACAGCACCCGCCAGGCTGGACAGGCGGGGAGTCTCAGGTCAGGAACGTGGCTTCAGGGGACACGCACCAGGGCTGGGGCAAAAGCTGCTGGACAGTTTCAATCCGAAATCAACAATAACTGGCTGGGATGTTTTACCAAGGAAAGTAGTTACATAAGTTCTATTCTCCTGTGTAAAACAGTAACAAGGCTCAACACAGATAAACAGGGCTGTGCAAGTTTCAAACAGCACCACAGCACACTGCAAGCCTCCACATCAAACAGCAGTGAGCACAAGACTCTATCAGCAAGCAAGGTCTGCATGCCCAGAGACACTCTAGTTAGAACTTCCGTCTGAAATGGAACTGAACAGACGGAAAACTGCAAGTGGCTGCTCGCCCAAGATCTGCTGTGCATAAAAGGCTTTCTGCTGGGAAGAGCAGCTGAGCGTGAAAACGCATTTTCTCAGACAGCCTCCTTCGGGAGAGAGGTGCACGGGGGCCAGCTGCCAGCATTAGCCGCTTTACCCACTACGGAGGCCTGGACCTTGGTCCCAGGACTCCGTCCATCCCTGGACTGTACCTGAAATCCGACAGAGCACCAGAGGAGCCAAGCAAGCAACTTCTGTCCACTGCCTCTTCTCCCAGACGTGGGAAGGGATGGAGGCCAGTGCGCGTGGGCCACCGGGGGGCTTAGCAGCACACAAGCCCACCTTTCTCGATTCTAACAAACAGAAATCAACCACAGGTACCAACCAAAGATCAGGCAGGGCTCCACCAGCCAGGTACAAGGGGGCCGGCTGGGCAGCAGGGGTCTGGAGGCATCCATGGCACCCGCCAGGCATGATCCAGCTCCAAGGCCAGGACCAGCACAGGCCACCCGGGCACAAGCTTCCCGAAGCCCAGATCTCTGCACAGCAGGCCAGAGGCGACTGCAAGCAGCTGACTCGTCCCTGGAAGGCGAAGCCCTGGTTTGGGGTTGCTCATCAAAGGACACCAGACTGCATGGAGAGGGCGAGGAGCACCACCATGCATCAGACAGCCCAGCACCCGCTCTGCCTCGAGCACTCCAGCCCAACTCCAGCCAGGAACGCCTCCTCACTACCCTACATGCGTGTGCACACACATGGCCAGATTACCGCCCGCCCTCCACCCCCCAACCCCCTGCCCACAGGGGACACGTCTCCCCACACACTGAGCGGTGAGAGCAGAGTCTCTTCTGTGAAACACAGGAACAGGCAGGGACCCAGGTTTTCAGGACATAGACAAATGTCGGGGAACGACACTGGGGTTACTGAGTGAAGCACCGCAGGAGAAGGGCTCCAGGGCCCAGGCCATCCCCGACCCTACAAACCCAGGAAGAGCCTGCCAGCTCTTCAGAGCCCCTAGGAGCCACACCCTACCCCCAGAGCACCCTTAACCCCCTCCTCACTCCGGGACCAGTGCCTGAGCGCCCAGCAATCACCCCACATCCTCCAACTGCCAGGAATAAAAGGGAGAATCGTCACAGACACAATGACCACACCCTCCTACATCCATCCCTACTCTGACTTTGGTATCCTGACAGCCTCAGGTTTTTAAAAAAGAAGAACTAGCCTAGCCTAAGCATACGTCCTGCAACAAGTAAACAGCAGAGAACATGAAGTTGTGCTTTTGAGAAGAATCCACCTAAAACCACTGTCCTGAGGAGCAAGCAGTGCCTGCACAGTCTATTTACAGTTCTATTTCCAAGGTAATTTTCAAAGAGCCTCCTAATTGCATTTGTGCAGGATGTAAGAAATGCATGCACAATCAGCTCCTAGTTAGATGTGATAATGCTCTACCGTGAGGGAGAGCCAAGCCCCGTGGGCAGAGGCCCCAAGGGTGCCCAGACCCTGGCAGTGACAGAAGGGGCACTGGAAGCCAGATGTAGAAAAGGTCTTCACCCCGGAAGCTTGGGCAAAAATCCTGAGTGTCACGAATATGGAAAAGAAGCCAGGTTTTCCTTGACGCTCATGCCTAAGAGAAGCATAAGACAAAATCAACCAGGTCAGCAGGTCACAAGGGGCCTGGAGATGAGACCATGAAATCCCCAGCAGGAGTCTGGACGCATAGAGGGTGCCCAAGAAGCTTGGGCAGGGCTCCCACCTTTGTGCTCTGCACCTGCTTAAGGCTTCCGGGAAGCAGAGCTTGAGAAGAGCCCAGAGCAAGGCCCGGGCCACAGTCCAGCTGCTGCCAACGACAGTGCCCTCTCGGCCTGCACCGGCCCCAGGAGGACACAGCCCACTGCAGGGTGACGCCTAAGGGCAGGCTGCCGTGTCCACACCACGTGGAGCCCGTTCCAGGCCTCAGGCTCCCCTCACACGTTCCCTATGTGGCTCAGGAGCCTCCTCTTCTCCCCGACTTGTTCAGTCACTCAGGGGTACCCCTCTCTTTGTGATCCTGTGAACTGTAGCCTGCAGGGTCCTGTGTCCACAGGATTCTCCAGTCAAGAACATTGGAGTGTGTTGCCATTTCCTACTCCAGGGGAATCTCCCCGACCCAGGGATCAAACCCACATCTCTGGTGTCTCCTGCATTGGCAAGTGGGTTCTTTACAGCTGAGCCACCAAAAAAGCTTGCCCAGAATGACTACTTATGTACTTTAATAGAAACTCAGGTATAAATAAAAATGGATCAAGTTCATCACATCATCTTCTTCCTGGAGTTCATTTCTATCTTAGACAGAAGAAATTATTAGAAGGGACAAATTAAAATATTTGAACTACACCAGAATATAACTAATTCTGCCCCAGAAAACGGACTCTTGAGAGTCCCCTGAACTGCAAGGAGATCCAACTTGTCAGTCCTAAAGGAAATCAGCCCTGAACATTCATTGGAAGGACTGATGCTGAAGCAGAAGCTCCAATACTTTTGGCCACCTGATGTGAAGAACTGACTCATTTGAAAAGACCATGTTGCTGGGAAAGATTGAAGGAGGGAGGAGAAGGGGACAACAGAGGATGAGATGGTTAGATGGCATCTCTGACTCGATAGACATGAGTTTGAGCAAGCTCCAAGAGCTGGTGACGGACAGTGAAGCCTGGTGTGCTACAGTCCATGGGGTCCAAAGAGGCAAACACAACTGACCAGCTGAGCTGAACTGACATAGAGAGTAAGACAGAGCACAGCCAGCTGGAGGGGCAACTCCCACAATAACAACCACTTTCCAGCAAAGAGCCAAACCTGTACCTGACAGTGCAGGAGGCCTTGTTCTCCCAGTTAAATGTGACAGATCCGTATTTACAATCACCAAGTTTGGGGGATTTCCTTGGCAGTCCAGTGGTTAACACTCCATGTTAACTGCAGGGGGCAGGGGTTCAAATCCTGGTCAAGGAGTTAAGACCCCACAAGCCAGGTGGTGTGGCCAATAAATTAGTTAATGAAACAAGTTGCAAGTCCCAAATCTACTCATTTTCACTCATTTTCATATTTACTGCTGCTGAGTGCCTGTTTATGATCCTACAAAACCCAAATCCTTTGTCATGATTACCATTCCCAAACTCTTTCTAAAACTTACTACTATACATGCACTCCTAAATTCCTCATTTCTCTGAAACACCAGGGTCATCTAAATTTTAGCTTTCTCTTCCCAGATATCTTCACATTTTCTAGGACTTCACATATCCCCCATAAATTAAGTAGGCATGTTCTCCATCAGCCGTCAACACGTCACACCACTGGAGAAAGGGACAGGAAGTCCACAAGAGGTCCACTCCATGCTGGACGTGTGGCGACCAGGGGAGCCAAGGACTAGTTCTGTGAAGGGCTCTCCTGATTCCTTCCCATTCCCCACCGCTATTCTCGTGTTCCAGCAGCAAAGCTGCGTACCTTTGACAGATACCTGCGGCCCACAGAGTCCAAAATACTGACCATCTGGTCATCTATGTCAGACAGCAAGGTTTTACTCAAAGATAAAGTGCGCCTTCATACAGACGAGTGAGGAAGGTGCTTCTGCTGCCTTTAAAGGTGTTTAAGGGCTTGTACATTAAAGTTAGTTATCTATAAAGGCAAATCTACAAAAATGCTAAGTAGATGAGCAAATGGCTAGGTTGAGTGCAGAAAAAGGAACTAACTGGAAATAGATAAGAGGGATCTTACACAGTAAACCTCGGAAAAAATCACTAAATTATATACATTATATAAGTCCATTTGGGCTTCCCAAGTGGGGCTCAGTGGTAAAGGATCTGCATGCCAATGTTTGATCCCTAGGTCAGGCAGATACCCTGGAGGAGCAAACAGCAGCCCAATCCATTATTCCTGCCTGGAGAATCCCACAGACGGAGGAGTCTGGCGGGCTACAGTTCACGGTGTCAGAGAGACGGACATGACTGGGCAACTGAGCACACAGACACGAGTCCGTTTATGCCATGAAGACTAAACCTCAGTGAATTCTAAAAACACTTCAGTCTGTTATCTGTGTAACTGTGCTTTTGCCATCTAAGGCCAAATATATGAGGGTATATATCTCACAGAAATTCTCTGCAGAGTCCTCTGACACATGTATCCTAAATCTTAACCCTGTGATCTGTGACAGCAGGCAGCTCAGGGTGGCTGGACGGATGCGCACCGGGAGGCCAGGCAGTCTGTGTGTGGCCCACTCGCATCTCCAGTGCCACCGCCACCCCATCTCTCCACCCTCTACCCACCCAGTCCTCAAAGGCGAGGGTGTCCACATTCTGGATCTGCGTTAACCAAAGAACGCCTTGCACTTAGTAAACGCAGAGGGGAAGACGCTCATTCACCTGTCACAAGTCAAGAATACTTTATGAGGAGAAACACATCTCCAGCACATTTTCAGTATTCCCTACCATGGACTACTAGTGGTCCTACTGGACCTTGGTGGTCCAGGGTTAAGACTGTGCTTCCACTGCAGGGGCCACTGGTTCAATCTCTGCTCAGGGAACAAGATCCCATATGCCTCAACTGAAGACCCTGCGTACTACAACTGAGACCCAGTGTAGCCAAATGTTTCTTTAAAAACAAAACAGAACAGGGACTTCCCTGGTGGTCCAGTGGGTAAGATGCCAAACTCCCAGGCAGGGGACCTGGGTTTGATCCCTGGTCAGGGAACTAGATCCCATATGCTGCAAAGAAAACCCATTACAGCCAAATAAATAAAAATAAATAAATATTTAAAAAAAAAAAAAAACAGAACAGAACAAAACCACAAGAAAACAAGTTGTACAACTACTCTGGCATTTAAAAAAAGAAAAATATATAGATATATATGTACAAATATATATAAAATATATACAAGCTTAACCATAAAAGTAATGTTAAAAAATTGTATTTAAAAAAACTTTAATAAAAATAAATTAAGGAGTTTGGGATTAACAGATACACACTACTATATATAAAATAGATAACCAGTAAGAACTACTGTATAGCACAGGGGATCATATTCAATATCTTGTAATAACCTGAAGTGGAAAAGAAGCTAACATCTGAATCACTGCTGCACACGTGAAAACTCACAGTTGGTAAATCAATTAACAGTTCAAATAAACAGACAATACCTATACTTCTATTAACATTCCTAAAAGGAATTTATAGCTGAGTTAAAGCACTAAAGCTGCTAACCTGATAAAAGTTCTCTCTCACTCTACAAAATGACCCTTCTGTCAGCCAAGCTGCCTTCCCTCTGAGCAGGAACTGACTGCCAAGGACCCCGGGACAGTGCCCCCAGCAGCTCAGAGCAGCCACACAGGACATCCACAGCACGGCTAACACAGGGGCCGACAGAGATGCTCCTGCGAGAAAGCACGTCGTCAACACAAGATCGCAGTGCAGCGAGACAGAGGCCAGTCACTCCCTAATGTACACCTGCTGGAGACACAGCCACCCACACAACATACAGCATTCACTGTACTGGGGGGCGGTTATCACAGAACACGTGACCAGAGGTGGGACTCTGGAGCCAGGCTCCCCGGGGCCCAAGGCCAGCCTCGCCACTCATGATCTGTGGAGCCTCTCTGGGTATGGATTTGCTCATCTCAACAAGAGAGATGAGTGGGTCTCCCCTTCAGGAGTCAACAAGATGAAATGAGCAGATCTCGTGAACCAGGCAGATGGCACCTGGCAGATAGTGCATGTTTATAGCTGCTGCTTCAGTGACGGACAGAAATGACTCGATCACTAAATAAATACACAGGGGAACGTGAGTCACAAAGGGCCTGGGGACTTGCCTGGTGCCCGGTGGTTAGGACCCCAGACTCCACTACAGGAGCAATCCCTGATCAGGAAACGAAACTCCCACCTGCTGTGCGGCACAGCCAAAAAAATAAATTACAAATAAATTTTTAAAAATTTAGGCACAGAACTGTCACACAGGCAGCAATACCACTCCCAGGCAAACACCAACTAGGTGTTCCAAGGAAACTTTACACACTTGCTCACAGCAGCACTGTTCACTATAGCCAGAGGTGGAAACAGCCCACATGTGCATCAACAGATGAATGGAAACAAAGAGGTGCATAGCCCTACAACGAAACACTCACCAAACACGAAAGAGAATGGAGTCCAGTACACACTACAACAAGGATGAGCCCTGAAAATATTGAGATACACAAGACCAACCGTGGGAGACTCCCTTGACCTGAAATGTCTAGAGCAGGCAAATCCACAGAGCACCAAAGCAGAGGAGCGGCAGTGAGGCTCTGGGGTGGGGGAAGGGGTGGGCAGGGGCTGAGGGCCCACAAAGAGCAACTGCTGAATGGGGACAGGGATTCCCTTTGGGTAATAAGATCATCCGGAATAAGACAGTGGTGGGGGTGACAACACCGTGAGTGTGTCACAGGCCATAGAACCGTACGCACGAAGACAGTTAAAATAGTGGATTTTTCAATATGAATTTTATTTCTTTTAAAAATCACATGAGAATAATGTGAGATGCAAAAAGAGTACATCCTGTGTGATTCCGTTCATGAGAAACTCTGATAAAACAGGCAAAACTAATCTATGACAAGAATAGAACAGGCTGGGGCATTAAGTGCTACAGGAACTTCTAGGAGCTGCCGGCCGCATGGGTTAGGATAACTGCGGAAATGCACCTGGCGACAGACCTTAGAAGGAGCACTGTTACTGTGGAGACCGCCCCTGCAGTTCAGCTCAGTCGTGTCCAACTCTTTGCGACCCCGTGAACCGCAGCACACCAGGCCTCCCTGTCCATCACCAACTCCCGGAGTCCACCCAAACCCATGGCCATTGAGTCGGTGATGCCATCCAGCCATCTCATCCTCTGTCATCCCCCTCTCCTCCTGCCCTCCATCTTTCCCAGCATCAAGGTCTTTTCCAATGAGTCAGTTCTTCACATCAGGTGGCCAAAGTATTGGAGTTTCAGCTTCAACATCAATCCTTCCAATGAACACCCAGGACTGATCTCCTTTAGGATGGACTTGTTGGATCTCCTTGCAGTCCAAGGGACTCTCAAGAGTCTTCTCCAACACCACAGTTCAAAAGCATCAATTCTTCGGCACTCAGCTTTTTTTATAGTCCAACTCTCACATCCATACATGACCACTGGGAAAAAACATAGCCTTGACTAGACGGACCTTTGTTGGCAAAGTAATGTCTCTGCTTTTTAATATGCTGTCTAGGTTGGTCATAACTTTCCTTCCAAGGAGTAAGGGTCTTTTAATTTCTTGGCTGCAATCACCATCTGCAGTGATTTTGGAGCCCAGAAAAATAAAGTCTGACACCGTTTCCACTGTTTCCCCATCTATTTGCCATGAAGTGATGGGACTGGATGGAGGTCACTAAAACCATCACAGGCACACGAGTCATTTCCCTGAGAAACACAATGCAGGTCGGACGAACAAGAGAAATGACACGCTCTGGCTAACATCAGATCAAGTGAAGGCCCAGAGACTCCACCTGAGGAGGGGCTGCCCCCACAGAAAGCCCCCACCAGAGCCCCAGAGATGCCCTTCCTTGGAAGAGAGGCCAGAGCACAGCTGCCTCCTGTCCTCAGAGGGACCCGCTGCTACAAAGCAACCAAGGGAAGACAGTGGTGCTAAGACAAGAGTCTTCTGAAATGATTTTTTAAGGTTTATTTAAAATCAAATCCAGTCAACTTTGTTCTTCAAAATATAAACCCCAGCTCCTGCACAACCTGAGCACTCAGGTTACGTGATTCAGTCTGTGGCAGGGCTTTCACCAACGTCATGAGTCCACTGGAGTCTGTTAGGTCGACATCTCCCACTCGTCTCCAAAGCTGCCGGCCACAAAGAAGCCGCTGCACTCAACAACACTTCTTCACACAAAATGCAAACTTGTCTTACCTAAGGTAGCAAAACTGGATTAAAATTCTCCAAAAGAGAAATAAGCCTACAGTGCATCTTCTCCACCTTAAAAATATCTCAAGCCCCTTCAGCCCCTGGGCTCAGCACTAGCCCCTCTGGACACGTTTCACCACAAGCAGTGGGGAGCCTGTGAGCTCAGAGCCAGGTCAGAGCAGAAAGGCTACGTCTTCCCCGGACCAACGCCTGCAGGGCAGGCCCCCTCTGCTGCCGCGCCACATGCACAGCAGCACAGTCCTCACAGCCACCTGACTGCAACTCTACATGCACTGTCCTTTCCCAGTAACAACGCTTACTGCTCTGATCAACCAGGAAAACGTAACTGTCCTAAATGTCAACACTGAGGCCCACACTGCTCCACACTGTGACAGAAGCAAGAGGGCCCACGGCACTCCTCTGAAAATAGCCTGGGGCTCCCTGGGCCACCATCTGAGCTGTGTCAGTTCCTGGGGGCCCAATTTGACTTGGGCAAATGAAGGACAAACCTAGTTTTTCAAGTAAACAACGTTGAGTATCTTTGGTCAATTATAAAATCTAAGCTTTCAAGCAAAAATACTAAAATTCTGGAAAATGTCTATCCCAGCTTCCATTCTGACCAACATGGAATAGAAGGAACATATTCATCCCCCTCGCCCTGGACAGAAGGAACAGCGATCTCCAGACTGAACACCAGGCAACGGGAGAATGATCCCCAGAGGTGAGAGGCAAGGGAGGGAGAGGGCGCGCGCAGAGGGGCCTGGAGAGGACAGAGCTGCTGGAGGTAGGCTCACAAGCGACCTGCACAGAGACAGAGCACCAAGGAGTGGGGCACCTGCCCTGGACTGACCACTGCTCTGGTCCCACCCAGCAAAGCTGCAAACAGAGAACTGAAAGGAGCCACCAGTTCAAAGGATCTTGACTATCCCCAAGAACAAAGCCCAGGAATGTTTACAGTAACATAAAAATATCCAGCCACAACACGGTACAATGAACAATGCCTGGCACACAATCAGAAATGGCCAACACATAGAGAAGCAGGAGAGTGTGGGTAACAACAGGGAACTTGCCAGACGGACTTGGACTCAGATGCTGAAGACTCACCTGCTAATCAGGCAGGTGAAGATCTAAGGACTCAAATCAAACTATTGACAAATTAAAATTTCTACAACATATGACGTAAAATTTTTTGAGACAAAAATGTCTGGCAGACATCACAGAATTAAAAGTGATGTGTGAGAGACACAGCAGTAAGAAGTGTCCAAAACATGGACTAGAGGACACGGGGCACCACTGTGCTGGGTGACACTTGGCAATCGCCGCACACGCGTAAGTGGAGTCTCCAAAAGAGAAAGGGAGCAACAGAAAATCATTTGAAAACAGTAACGGACAAGACCTGAGAGACACTGCAAACCCACAGACCCATGAAGCTCAACAAACGCCAAGCACAAGAAACATGAATAAAACCACTCTATACTGGGCTCCCTGGCAGTTCCAGTGGTTAAGATTCCGCCTGCCTAAGGCAGGGGACACGAGTCTGACCCCTGGTCCAGGAAGATTCTACATGTCTCAGGGCAACAAAGCCTGTAGGCCACATCTACTGAAGCCAGCTCGCTCTAGAGCCCGTGCTCAGCAACAAGAAAGAGAAGACACCACAGTGAGAAGTTCGAGCATCGCAAAACAAGCAAGCAGCCGCCGCTCACCGCAACTAGAGAAAGCCTGCACAGCAACTAAGACCCAGCGTAGCCATAAATAAAATAAATAAAAATGCTTTTAATAATGAAGGAAATAGGAAAATGTTAAAAAGACACCACATTGCATTATAAACCAAGTTACCCGAACTCTCAACAGCCTTCAGAGGAAAAGGCCTGTTCCACACAGAGGGCTGAGGACAAGCAGGACAGCAGATTTCTGGCTGGAGACAGTGCATGTCAGAACCAGTGGAGCAACACCGACAAAAAGCACTTGGAGAACAGGGTGAGCCGGCAAAACACCTCTCAAACAACGGCAGAAGAAACACATGGTGAGGCAGATAGAAGCTGGAAAAACTCAAACCTGAGTCCACAGTGAGCACACCACAGAGAGGAACAAAGAACCAAAACACGGCAACCACCCAGCTTCTCCACAGTGTTAACTTCTAAATCTTACAGAACTGCTAACTACACCATATAATTTAGGTTACCTAAAAAATTCTTCAAGTCTAGGTTTTGAAACCTTTTAACCTTATTATTTAAATCTCCTTAGAAATAGCCATTTAAAACAAAAATAACACAGCATGCATTCTATAACATATAGAAGATGTATCACAGCAGCAAAACAGCCCTTGCCGGGAGAACGGAGCACACCGCACAGAGCAGCCGACGTGAGGCGTGCTGCTCACGACCGCGGCCCACCCCCAACCACCAACACACACTCCACGTGGCCCAGCCACACAAGCAACAGCATCATACGGTCTGGATAAACCTTAAAGCCAGGACACTCAGTGAGGTGCTGCGCTCAGTCATGTCCAACTCTGCAACCCCATGGACTGGAGCCCACGAGGCTCCTCTGTCTGTGGGATTCTCCAGGCAAGAATACTGGAGTGGGTGGCCACGCCCCCCTCCAGGGGATCTTCCCAACCCAGCGAGATGAGCAGGCACAAAAAGACAACGCTGTCTGACTCCATCACATGCGGTCCCTAGGGAAGTCACGTTCACGGACAAAGAGCAGCAGCGTGGGGCGTTGGGGGCCGCAAGAGTTTCCTGGGAACAGTTTCAGTCAGGGATGACGATCAAGTTCTGGAAACGGATGGTGGTGGTGAGGGCTGCGCAACAACGTGAATATAATGCCACAGAATTATACTTTAAAACGGCTAAAATGGCTTCTTTGTATTTTACCATAATAAAAAGAAAACTCAAGTTGGCAATAATCCAGCTTTAATGTAGTTTTAAGAAGCAAGGAAAAATTCACAGAACCACAAACCATACCATTCTATTTTAGTTACCTAAATTCTCCAAACTTTTGCTCCTAATCTAGGAAAATAAGGACAAATGCCTCCTCTGATTAATCACCACGGTCACTCCCACCACGCTGTGAGGCTGTATCACTAGGGCTCACCTCTGAGCCACGCTCACTGACCAGCAGCGCAGCTCCCACCCCCAACCCCCAGCCATGAAGTGTCCCTGGGACATGCAAAGGCCCCTCAGCATCCCTCCAACCAGTGAGATACTTCTCTTGCCACAGCTTCATTTCACACGCAGCCTCATCATAAACACTCACCAATCATCATAAATACTCTATCCCAATGTGCTACTCCACAGTGTTCAGTTCACAACTCAAAATTAACTCCTTAAGCTGGCATATGCGCGTGACGTTAACTGTTAAAGTTTAATATTCCCACAGCTTTCAACATGAGGGAAAAAATCTGTTTCTTCTGTACAAGTCAAAACATGCTTGGAGAAAGAAAGTACTTCCTGTTCAGAGTGCAACTATGTTTACAAAAAGATCCATACTTGTACAACAGTGGACTATATCCTTTAGTCTAAAATTTCTTAAAAGCGGCAAATATCCTAGGAAAAAAAATCTACAACAGCACTGAGAACCAGACTGATGTATCAGCAGTTGACCAGATCAGACAGACCAATTACCACGTCCAGGGAAACCACACAGCAAACTCAGTTCAGTTCAGTTACTCAGTCGTGTCCGACTCTTTGCGACCCCATGGACTGCAGCATGCCAGGCCTCCCTGTCCATCACCAATTCCCAGAGTTTACTCAAACTCATGTCCATCAACTCAGTGATGCCATCCAACCATCTCATGCTGTGTTGCCCCTTCTCTTCCCGCCTTCAATCTTTCCCAGCATCAGGGTCTTTTCAAATGAGTCAGTTCTTCACATCAGGTGGCCAAAGTACTGGAATTCAGCTTCAGCATCAGTCTTTCCAATGAACACCCAGGACTGATCTCCTTTAGGATGGACTGGATGGATCTCCTTGCTGTCCAAGGGACTCTCAAGAGTCTTCTCCAACACCACAGTTCAAAAGCATCAATTCTTCAGTGCTCAGCTTTTTTCACCGTCCAACTCTCACATCCATACATGACTACTGGAAAAACCACAGCTTTGACTAGACAGACTTCTGTTGGCAAAGTAATGTCTTTGCTTTTCTTCCAAACTATAAGAAGGCCCAAAATCAAGACTGCTACAGTTAAAAGAAACCTGCAAGGACAAAAATCAATGAACTGATGCACTTCCAAATTCATCCAGTGTGTCAGGGTTTAGCAAGCAGGGGTCAGAAGGCAAGCCTGTCCCACTGCTGTTTTTGACACAGTCCACAATCTAAGAATGGTTTTATATGTGCATCTGATCCAAAAATAAAGACTATTTTGTGACAAGAGAAGATTACATGAAACTCACATTTCAGTTTCAATAAATAAAGTTTCAGTGGAACACAGTTAGGCTCCTTTGTTACATATGGTCTATGGGGCCTCCGTCGCAGAGCTGACCAGGTGCAATGGAAGCCACGCACCCCAAAGTCTACAACAGTTACTACCTGGCGCCTTACAGGAAACCTTTGAGAGATGAATTTAAAAAGAGACAAATTTGCATGCTCGAAGAGCTACTAAATACTGATGAGAAAGTCAAATACCAAGATGAGAAAGTCAAATCCAAACCAGACGCCCAAAAAAGGCAAAAACCCTACACGTCACCATGAAGTCCTACCAGATGACCTACACAGAAGCATTAATCAGACTGCTGTCAGATGCCATGCGACACAGAACAGGGGTCTGGAAGGCGCTGATGCTCAGGGCACCGGTGCTGGGACCCCTTGAGCAGCACAGCTGTACGCCGGCCGGAGAACAGCCGCCCCTGCTCCCACTCGCTCCACACGCTCCCGGTCTGCCGCATCCAGCAACAGACACGGGGTTCTTGTTGACTCCCCAGAAGTCACATCCACGCTCTCATCACCAATCACGCATTCAGAACATCAGGATGCTGCCAGCAACAGGGACTGTGAGAACGAGGCTGTCTGAGCCTGGCAGGGTGCCGCAAGGCGGCCACCTCGTGCCACCGCTGCTCTTTCTATAATAAGCCCAACTTTGCTCACAGTTCAACTGTCTGAAGAAGACATGACTCTCAAACTTATCTGAAACCTGAGAACCTGACTCCTTAGCCTCTCACTAAGCCTCAGTTTGCCATCAGTCAAGCAGAAACCATACTGCCAGTCACACAAGATCGCCAGGCGGATACCGAGCACTGGGATGGTGACTGTCACACAAACAGCTAAGCATCTAACAAACGCGAGCATTCCGTGTTGGCTGAAGACTAAGTGAGTCCTGGAAGAAAATCACAGACATCAGAGGGACAAAACAAAGCTTAACTGCTCCCTAAGCTTAGGAGAGCCAGGCCAAGCCCCTCAATGAGCAGCCTGACCTCGTAAACTCAGCATCAAAGGAGCTGTCGGATCAAAAGGAAGAGTGTGCTGTGCGCAGGGCCTTGAACAGCACTTGCCCCATCAGACCACCTGCACGCACACACATGTGTACACACACAAATCCACATGTGCACACATGGATACACAGTCAAGATATCACAAGATACCACTGCATTTACACAAGTCACACACAACAACTCAATTAATTGCTACCCTCGCTCTTTTGGCCTTGACTCACGGCTCGTAGGTACTTAGTTCCCTGACCAGGGACTGAACCCAGGCCCTGGCAGTGAGAGCATCGAGTCCTAACCACTGGACCACCAAGGAATTCCCACTCCCCAAGTTCTTTAACACTCCTGACACTGTAGTCAGGATCTGCTAGTTTAGTGTTAACTTGAAAAGGAAAACCAAAATGGAGAACCAGAAGGTAGTCAGAGTAACCACAGCAAGAGCAAGGGGATCTGGCATATGCTGTCGAACGCCTGTGCCCTCAGATGACCACAGAAAGGCATCTTCGCTGTCTTGTCATCCCCACAGCAAACTTCGAGGTGAGCAGCCACCTCCGTTTCACACCCCTTCATCATGGGCTGACCCCACACATGATCTGCTCGGCAGGATGGGGCAGAAGTGATATTATACAGCTTGGGCCTCGGGGGTCACATGGCATCTGCCCTCTGGCTCAGTTCTCAGGAAGCGTGTCGAGGGGTGCACGCCCCGCCACCTGCCAGCCAGCCACCAAGACAGTCAACTAGCCCATGGAACTACGAGTTAAACTCTCAAAAACAAGGCTGGTTTCATACTCAAAACACAATCCATGTAATTCACAGATGTTTAAAAACCAGAAAAGCAAAATCATACAATCAACTCCAACAGGTGCAAGAAGTGTGGGTTTTGTTTTGGTTTTTAGCGTTCATTTGGCTGTACTGCGCCTTAGTTGCGGCACGTGAGATCCTTCCTTGCAGCACATGGATTCCCTAGTTGTGGCCCATGAGCTCCACAGCAGCGGTGTGCAGGCTGAGCTGCTCTGCGGCATGTGGGATCTCAGTTCCTGGACCAGGATCGAACCTGAGTCCCCGGTACTACAAGGTGGATTCTTAACAACTATACCATCAGGGAAGTCCTGCAAAAAGTTTTTGATAAATCCAACGTCCATTCTTGATAAAGAGAAAAAAAAAAAGAATTCAGCATATCTGGAATAAAAGGGAACCTCCTCAACCTATGAAAACCCTACTGCTAGTTAGTGGTGAATCGCAGCTAACAGTGAAAAGTGACAGCTTCCCCACAGTCAGGAACAAGTCTCAGACGGGTGGCTACTGCCCCTGCTTCTCTCCATCTCTGCACTGAAGGGTCAGGTCAGGGCAGTCAGATGAAGAGGAGACAAAAAAGGCACCAGAGTAAAGGAAGGAGTAACGCTGCCTTCCTGTGTGGGCAGCACCGTCATCCTCAAGACAAGACAACCAAACCGAGTAGAGAGTCACCAGAATCAGCCATTGAGTTTAGCATGGCGGCAGGATCGGAGGTTAATAAAAAAATTTGACCTCTCTACTAACACAAAATAATAGTAATCTTGGGAATTCCCCAGTGAGCTGGGGGTTAGGACTTGGGGTTTTCACTGCTGAGGGCCTGGGTTCAATCCCTGGTTGGGGAACTAAGATGCCACAAGCCACACAGTGCAGTTTAAAAAAAGAAAAGGAAATTTTTTAAAAATATCATTTACAGCAGCATCAAAATATGAACTACTTTAGAGGAAAATGTGACAAAAGATGTAGAAGACTCTAAGCCTGACAAGTGAAGCCCCACTAAGGGAGAACACAAGACACAGAGTCAGCAGAAAGAGACCCAGCGTCCACGGTTGGGAGGCTCCAGCTTGCTCAACTTAAGAGTCAATGCAACCCCAACCAAAACCCCAGCCGGCTTCTCTGTGCGACGTGACAAAAAGCAGTAAATAAGAGTCTGAGAAAGAAAACTGAGTCTGCAGGCCTCTCTATGCAGCTCCAGGAACCATGGGGGTGCTGCCGTCAGAGACAGGGAAAGAGAAAACCGACAGAGGGGCGTGCGCAAACGGACACAGCTGAGTCTCCACCAAGCACAAGGGCACTGGAGAGGCAAACAGATCCCACCTCTATACAGGTCTGGAAAACACAAAGTACTCTGCAGCAAGTCAGGAGCAGGACGGGGTGGGGGGTTGGGGGGAGAAGGCCTGGACTCTGGGGGTGAGAGATACACTCACTTTCTTAAGTGTGCCAAAACCGCACACTTTAATAGTAAGCACAGTCTACTGCATGTCAGTGACACCTGAGAAAAGCTGGAACAAAACAGCACTTAGCTGGCATCAAAGGTCACCCTTGGCCAAGTGAAACAAGTAAGGAAAGATAAGCAAAATTATTATAATTTAGGGCTTGTGTGGTGGGTTCTGTAATAGCCATCAGCTCACCGCAGGGGGGGGTGCTGAGCACTGAGAGGCAGATGTAATCCCAGTTCTACTCAGAACAACAAGAGATGCAGTGAGCCACGCTCAGTCCTGGCTCTGACCCCACTAACCAATGCAGAGGAAGACCAAGGTGCCACGGCCGGGGCCCAGCAGTCTCAAAACAAGGTGGCCAGGGGCCAGGCTGTGCGCGCAGACAGGTGACCATGGGCTTTGTGGGCAGACACAGGTAGAAAAACTGATGAAGGAAGCTAACAGATTAAAGGAGAAGCAGAGCACCAGCCTCAGGAAGCGTAAAAATCAATCCCGTAAAAATCAATCTCTTCTCCTCTATATCTGAAACTGAAAAGCACTACTGAACTGCAAACTAGAGACTCTGGAATTTCTAATGATTTCCCTGCCACAGTCTTTGAGCAACTGAGCACAAAACTCAAAGGACTAGTAACCTCAGCCCCTGAGCACTCAGATTTCACACCCTGGGAAACACAAATCTGAGCCAGGTGATGAGAGCATGTCAAGGAAAGCTCACAACACAGCAAGAACACACCAAACTGTCCCAGAGGCCTGGTGCCCCACAGGAAGGGCTCTACAGAGGCCACCCCAAGCAGAAGCATGTAGTCATGGTCAGAAGGAAGCACAACATCGTGGGTTTAAGGTACGACCCACCACCCAAATCATACCCTCAGGTCCCATGCAGCAATGGACAGAAGAGGGAAAAGGAACCCTTCTCTAGCTATGTATTTGCTTCAGGGACTTAGTACCCTAACCGCCAGGCCCTGCCCACCACCCAAGGGGCAGCTTAGTGGTGTCTTCAGCTGCGCCAAGTACCATGGCACTCACTTTATCTTAATTTTTACACTATATTTACTCTCTGCCAAAGGGTCCATGAGGGATAAACTAAGTATAATTAGTACACTTCCCCACGTACCAGGCATACATCATCACTCACAGACAGACAAAGATCTGTAAACAAATAAAAGGCCTCTCCAGGGGGCCACCACCCAAGCAGGAGCAGGTAGAGATGGGGACAGAGAAGGAAAAGGGCAGGAGGTGGGCGCTCCAGATCAAACCCCGGGTGTCCCACCTTCTCTCTGAAATAGAGCTGCCGCGTGTACGCCCAGGGCCAGGGCGCAAAAGGCACAGCTCAGCAGGAGGCAGAAGAGTAGGGGCCAAGCAGAGCAGCCGAGCACCCTCTCTCCATGTGGCAAGGCTGGGCACAACACATTCTTATTTTTGCAGAAAAGTGGAAAGAGGGTGCCAAAATCTTTAAGTTGGGTATGACATTTAGGCAATACGGACAGTAACTAAAAAGAAATCACTCCACAACAAACCCAAGCCATGGAACCCAGCCATGGAGATGGACACAGAAGCAAGGGAGACACAGCGGGGTCCAGACAGCCAGAGCCGATGGCCGCCACAAGACCTGCTCCAGGGGGGCCGCCATGCACCAAAACAGCTTCATGGGTGGGAAGACAATTCACTGAAGGACAACTGTTACACAGAACAGGAACCCACGACCAGAGAAGGGAGCGGGGACGTCCCCTGGAGACAGAGGATGAGAATCCACCAAGGGGGTGCCGAGGGCACAGCCAACAAAGGAGGAGTCGTGACATGAAGAAGGCCGACTGGGGAGCGGAGGCCTGAGGGTGAGGGGTGGCACCAGACGCGGGGCAAGTGGGGAGAAGGGACTCCCAGGCAGGAAGCACCCCACTTAAGACCTGGAAGAGGGCCATCTCCTTAAGGAAAAGAACGATGAAGTCAGAGCTCCACTTGAGAAACTCACTTTGGTAACACACAAGCCTCAGGGACCAAGGCAAAAGGGGGAGAAGGACCAGCAGTAAAGGAGGGATGACGGGGACAGAGCTGGGTGGACAGACAGGAAGGTGTTCGTGGGAAAACACGGAGAGGGGCCTAAGAGAACGCCCCACACAGAGGCTGAGCCCAGCTGGAGGAGCGAGAGGTTTGAAAGCTGCAGTCAGGATCACTATGGCCTCCTCCAAGAGGAGCCTGGAGTATGGAGGAGAGGTCAGCCCAGACCCCGCCCAGGGTTCCCTGACACACCCATCACCGCCTGGCTGGGCAGGTACACACTTGAGCCTGGAGATCCTACGTGTGCGAGCAGGCCCAGAAGGGTGGGGAGCATGGGCACCACGCAGCCAGATCCAGGAGCCAGAGTTCTCAGAGGCCGCATCGCAGGAGCCGCCTGGGGCGGACGCTCAGCAAGCACCAGGGCCTGGATGGGGCCCCTGCTGGGAGAAGGACGGCTCGCGAGGACCCCAGACTCTGCCCAGCAGGCACTCAAGCCTCCGTGGTCACCTGTGAGGTGTCAGGCGCACCCACCAGCCCCTCCTGCTCCACCTCCTCACAGAAACAAGTAACGACAGGGGACACGTTGCCAAAAGGGTGTACAGGCCTCTCAGACACAAGTTCAAGAGAACACCAGAACAGAAAGTGTTCTTTCTGTCGCTCAAAGGGAGGCTGAGCCACACTGCACTGAACTGCAGGAGGCCTGGGAGCTCAGCCCTGACCAGCACTCACCACCACACTGGACTGTTTCCACAGCAACCAGAGAGGAAATACAAGGCAATCAGTTTTACAAATGAAAATTATTCTCCATTACAATAAAATGCTACAGTCAGAAAAAATATTTTGACAAAGAACTAGGTAAACAACATCCATAACGTTAACGCTAATTATTTATTAACCATCCATATAATTTTCCTTATGTTTTAAAATACTTTGTATTATATTACTCACATCAGAAATTTGAAGGCTATTTCATGAGCACTAAATATTACTGTAAATAAAGCATGCTGGGTCTTCCATCTTTAAATGAGAAAAACGTGGCAGATGACATCACAAAAGCAAGTCAACAAGTACAAAAATTACAATCAAATCAAACTTATCTTTTCTCTCCAGTATCTACATGGATCAAGAAATGCCCTCAGAAGTCTGAAGAAAGATCAGACATAAGAACAGCTGAGCAAGACAAAGATGAAAAGATAGAAAGAAATACACAAATTCTCCCATCAAAACCACCAAGTTACAAACACAATTCAGGCACATCAACCAATTCTCAAAAACCAGAATCAAATTCAAAAGTCCCTGTCTCCCACACCCCTAAGGCTGCCTGTATCTTGTCAAAGCCTGAGGAGCTCGGCACCATGAGGACAGTCACATGCGTGAGAGCTCAGAACTCTGAGGAAAATACAGCACACAGAGAACCTGGCACACGAGCAAGGTGTGCAGCTGGCTGGGCCACACCCGCCTCCAAACAGCCCCACAGGTCCTGACTCAGCGGACGTGGCTCTCCCCACAACAGCGACGGCTGACGAGGGCACCGGGCTGCCCCATCTCCCACCTGACCAGGGGTGACTGGTTCTTCCTCACAGAGGCTGCAGCATCTCACCTGCCAACAGCACTGTGATCAATGGAGTCCTCACACAGGCCAGAGAAGAGGCCTGGGCCAGCAACTGACCCCATGACCAACACAAGGCCCACCAGCCCTGCGCCTTGACTGGTAATCCTTCCCCAGACCAGTTACCAGTTATGTCTGGAAACTCTCCAACCCAAAGAGAAGAAAGATAGCCCTCGAAATGCTGTCCCCTCCCCTCCTGCCCCACACGCTGGTCTGAAGGTGACTGAGTCTGGAGGGGCAGGCACTCACCATGGTTACGCACTCTGTGTGGTCCAAAAGGACCTTCACGACCTGATAAATGTGTGGATGCTGCCAGCATTAACTACAAACTAAAACCATGACAAATTTTAGTGAGACTAACTCTCTAACCAATAACTTTTTCAGCCTTTTCTAGAGAGAAATCTCTAAAATACAAACACCCACCAAATACCAGTCCCTCAATGTATGTAAGCTTTCACCTGTTCAGAAAGCCTGGCCATCCTGACAAGCTTCTCAAAGGTCAGAACTGCGCTGCTTTTACAACAAATCAAAAGCACTCAGATCCCACTGGTGGGCCATGAGCCAACACAGTCTCAGCAAAGCCCTGACCTCATAATCCTAGGAACAGAACCCACAGCTGACACTCACACCACAAGGATGCACAAAGCTGTCATCCTGTCACAGCGAGATGCTGGAAACAAGAAAATGTCCATCAGGAACAGGCAAGTTAGGTAAGTTGTGGCACATATATGTTACCAGAGTGAAAAACATGAAGCAGCTCCACAGGTATTAACACAGAACAAATTCAAAGAGTAAGTGGAAAAAAAGTATGGAAAAGCACCTATCCACACAAACTCATAAACTCACACACACGAGGCCACCCAAGGGACGTGAAGGAAGCGCCCTGGAGCTCAGCACTGGAGGACAGGAGCCGAGGCTTCCTGTGCAAGCCCAGAGAAAACCTTGTTTTCAATCGAAACTAGAGAATAAAGACTAAAATGGAAAAAAAAAAAAAAAAAACTGTGGGAAGACAAGACAGTACAGCTTTGGCCATCACAGGAGAGGTGATCTACCCCATCATCACAACTCTCAATAGTCCAAAGCAGAGGAATTTTTGCTTTCTCCTATTTGATCTGAAAACCCTAGGCCAGCAAGGCACACACACACACACATCTGTCCAACTGCTGGGGTTACTTCGATGTTTTCTCGGATCACCTGACACACGCCCTGAAGTGTCCCCTGGAAGTGTTCCTCACTGCTCACAGCAGAGCAGACCTCGAGTCCCGAGAAGCTGGGCTCTCTGAGGGCATCAGAAGTGCTGAAGTGGGGACCAGACACGCTGTGCACTTCAGCGTTCCCTCTGGGCAGAAAACACACACACACAGGGGTGCACAAGCCGGCACCCTGGACCAACAAAGCCGGCCAAACAGGGTGAAAGTCCACCCACGAGCAGCCTCCGTGGCCACCTCCACCACTCCATCACCCTTAAACCTGAGAGAATTAACAATGACTCACCAATACCACCTGACACCTGGTTCATATTTAAATGTCCCTGTGTCCTCAAAATGCTTTAATTGAGGTGTAACTGACACGTACTTCGAAACATTTTTTTAAAGGTCTTCTGTCCTCTCCCTCCAAACCAGGACCTCACTGCCTGTGTTCACTGACACAGGTTACACATCCGCACAGGGCTTCCTTGGTGGTCCAGGGGTTGGGAGTCCACCTGCTAGTGTGGGGGACAAAGGTTCAATCCCTGGTCCAGGAAGATCCCACATGCCATGGGGCAATGAAGCCCGTGGGTCACCACTACTGAAGCCCAAGTGCCTAGGGTCCCTGATACGCAGCAGTGGAAGCCACCGCAACAAGAAGCCTGTGCCCCTGCTAGAGAGTAGCTCCTGCTCACCACAGCTAAGAGAAAGCCCATGCACAGCAACAGACACCCCGTGCAGCCATAAATAAATAAATAAAAATTCTATAAAACATCAGCACAGCTCACAGACAATACCAAGCACAGCAGCACCGACACTGACCTGGCTAAGGTGGGACCACGAGGTCTTTCTACTAAAATGACACTCTAGTCCTTCTGCAACCTAGAAGTCATCCGTGGGACGAGCTTTTGTCAGTACTTGAATATTTTGAACCAAAAATTTTACCTATAAAGGTAAAAATGTTTAATCCAACTCTAATCCAGACTTTCAACCAAAAGTCCAGTGAAGAGGAAACACAGAACAGAGGAAGAACAAGTCAGACCCCAGAGCTAGATAACTCAAGGATGTTCTTCCATCTATGGGTGACTGATCTGGCTTCAAGAGTAAGAAACAAACAGGGTGCCTGATGCTAAAGACCCCAAAGGAAAGGTGTAATCACGGCTTGGGATCAGCCAGGATCTAAGTAGGGCACCCACAAGCTGTGCTATAGCCCACAGCGCTAAACAGCTCAAGAAACTGGTGAGGGTGAGATGTCAGAAAGTCTACCTCTTGTCTCCAAATTGCAAGGCAGTGTACACACCCCACAGACAATGCAAACATGGCAAACCATTAACAAGAGTTGAATCCAGATGGTAGCACATGGGTGATCACTGTACTCTTTCTGACTCTGTATATTTCTGAAAATCTTCACACTAAAAACCTGGAGAAATGGGACTCCCTAGTGGTCCAGTGGCTACGATTCTGTGCTCCCAATGCAGGGGGCCTGGGTTCAATCCCTGGTCAGGGAACTAGATCCCACATGCTGCAACTATGGCCCAGTGCTACCAAATAAATAAATAAAAATTTTTAATTGAGGGAAAAATTTAAAACTTTTTTTTCCCACTCAAGTTTGCTGAACTAAATAATAGGTACTGACAAAATCAACTAAAAGTACTCGTTAAACTGGGTATCAGATGATAGGGAATTATTGTTTATTCCGTTAAGTATTACAAAGGTAACGTGACTGTGTGAGCAACTGGCCTACATGAGGTTTTATGGACCTGTAGTTTGCTTTAAAACACTTCAACAACATAATAATTAAGCAAATGTGGCAAAACACTGTTAAATCTAAATGATACATACAGGATGTTTATTTTACCATTCTGTCCTCTTTTAAAAAAAAGTGCTCCTTTAAAATACAAAAAAAAAACCCTGTTACTGGCGCAGCTGCTGCGGAAAACACTCTGGCAGTTCCTCAAAAGTTAGACGCAGAACCACCGTGTGATCCACCAATCCCTTCTGGGTGTGCACCCGAAAGAACTGAAAGCAGGAACCTAGACCAGTATTTGCACGCCCGTGTTCACAGCAGCACTATTCAGAATAGCCAAAATATGGAAACCTAACCGGCCATCAACAGAGAGACGGAGAAACAAAATGTGCTCTATACATACAATTCAGCCTTTACAAGGGAGGAAATGACGCTACAACAGGCATGAACCATGCAAACATCATGCTAAGGAGAAGCCAGGCACAAAGGGTTAAGTATGCAGAGTCCACGTCTGGGGCCCTCTAGACAAGTCAGTTTCATAGAGATGGGGGAAGGGAAGCTGGGACAGCCTCCCTGAGCAGAGGTGAAGGAGTTCTGAAACAGCAGTAATGGTCAAATGACACTGTGGATGTACTGAATACCACTGAATTGGACATTTCAAAGTGGTTAAAATGGTCAATCTTATATTATTTTATCACAATAAAAATTTTTTTACAAACCAAAGGATGAGAATACTTTGGCCACCTGATGCAAAGAGCTGACTCACTGGAAAAGACCCTGATGCTGGGAAACATTGAGGGCAGGAGAAGGGGGCAACAGAGGATGAGATGGTTGGATGGCATCACTGACTCAATGGACATGAATTTGAGCAAACTCTAGGAGATAATGAAGGACAGGGAAGCCTGGCATGCTGCAGTCCAGGAAGAGTTGGATACAACTTAGCAACTAAACAACAACAACAAAGGACGAGAAAAGTTTAAGAATATGCAGATCGAGGTAACAGCCCCCAACTCTACAGCAAAGAGTGCCTAGAGAAGACTCCAGCTAAAAATGAACAAGTGAAAGGCAAAACCAACACAGCAGGCAAGAGCTTTCTAAGCTGCTTCCAGAAAGCATGGGTCAGTGTCAAGGCACCTAAGACAAGGGCCCCCTTCCTAATGAGCCTGTTTCTACTACATCTGAAGGCACCTCTTCCCTGAGCCCACACACCAAACACAAAGTTCTCACCCACGAGTAAGAAGCATCAAGCTTTCTTAGTGGTGAGGACCTGGCCTGACTGGCTCCCCAGTTCGTAGGAGACGGTGGGGACAGGGCCGGAGTTCCCTTCTCTCTCCAACCTGCACATCTCCTTCCCCACGTGCTGTCAGAGCACTGGTGACGCTGTATCTTTGAGTATGATTAGCTGTGCTCCATGGGAAGACAGGTCCCATGACTGATACATTTTAAATCTTAAAAATTAGACCTTATATTTGTTTTTTGGTGTGTTTTCTTTTATCTCCAATTTATTATAGCTTTGAGAGAAAGCAAGGGAAAGGGGAAATGGCTTACTGTGGGGAGTGCTCAGGAAGCTGGTTCTGCACCCCCCTCTATAGGAACAGTCTCCATCGGCACACCACGGACGAGCACAGCAGCAGCGATGGGTGCTCGTCCGCCCAGCCTGGACGTGGGTTCTGGGGAGCAGCACACACAGGGCCCTCCAGGTTGGCAAGTCCTCAAGACATGAGGCTCTCTTCCTTTACAGTCACGTCTGACAAAACTGGAGGGCACGTGTGAACAAACTCCCTAACGGACACTGACGGCAAAAACGAGGGAGAGGGACACACAGGAGCTGGAAGGCAAGTAAAACCACAGTGCTGAAGGTGGTTTTTCTTTTGAAATCCCTCAAATCTGTCTAAAAATAAGACATCCTTTTCCAAACATCTCAGTAAAAAATAAAGACCCTACACCCTTAACCAACCTGATGCCTTGAGCCCACACGTGAACCTTCCCCGCAAGTCCTCAGGGCCTAGCTGCCACCGGAGGCAACCTGGACGTCCTGCCCTGACGAACAGCACCCCAGGGGGGGACAGGCATGCACTGGTGGGCTGCTCCCTGCCTCACGCCCGCTCCACCGCGGGCTGGGTGCTCACACGCACCCACTACTGGTAAAGTCTACCAATACCAGTAGCTGCTTCCTACCTTTGTCATCACCAACTCTGCATAGGTAATGAAAAACCCTCACTATAATGCTAACCTCAAAGCACCACTCCTCAGCAGAACGAAGCCTTGATTATTCTGAAGTTCTCCAGGATGAGGTGATCTGGAAAGCTCAAAGTGCCTGAACTGAGACATATCACAGTGACACACCTGGGCACCAACATCAACGACCCTAAGCAGGTAAACATCCCACCACTGGCACCACACCGCGTCCCCTGCTCCCCACGTGTCGGTCCTTAAGGGTTTCAGTGTCAGATAACTGACCTCAGGAAAGTATAGGGTCACTGGAAGGCAGGTTTGTTCCTGCATAAAATAAATATGACCTGATATAAAAAATATCCTACTACTCAAAGTGACTTTAATGAAACTGAAGGCTATTTAAAGCAGCCGACTTCCCTAGATTCATCAGCACTTGATACTTGCTTCTGTATAAGCTCACCCTATAAACTGTGTTTACCTTGTTATCTTTTTAAGCAAATGCAGGTACAAATATACTAACAAGGGCAGGCGCAGAGCAGTTCCCAGGCGAGCAGTGAGCAGGCTCGCCCTGTGCACTCCCACAACTAGATCCTGTAGTCAACTTCGGTATTTTTTCATTTTACTGAAAAATAACTGCCTTAGATTATTATATAAATTGAAGGTGTACAGCATGATGGTCTGATTAACAGACATTGTGAAATGATTACACTAGGTTCAGCTGATGTCCATCTTCTCATTAGACATAAACAAACAAAAGAAAAGGAAAACACCCTCTCCTTTCCCTGAAGACTCTCAGGCCTTCCTCTCCAGGGTGTGGCACACCACATCCAGAACTCAGCTGTCTTAGAGCTGGGTTTGTACCTCTTGACCACCTTCCTCTAGTTCCCCTCTCCCCTCCTTCTGCCTCTTTTCTCTGACTTCAGTGTTTTGTTTCTTCTTAGATTCCACACGAGTGAGATTATACAGCATCTGTCTTTCTCTGACTGATTTCACTTACATAATACCCTCAAGGTCCATCCACGTTGTTGCAAATGACAGGCTTGCCTCATTTTTATGGCTTGCCTCATTTTTATCCATTGTATATCTGTACTACATTTCCCTTATTAATTTATCTATCAACAGATAACTTAAGTTGTTTCTCTATCTTAGCTATTGAAAATAATGCTTCAATGAACATGGAGGTGCATAGATCTTTTCAAAGTAGTATTTTCATTCTCTTAAGATAAATACTTAGCTGTGAAGCTGTTGGGTCATACAATTGTTCTATTTTTAATTTTTTGAGGAATCGTCCACACTCCTTCCACGGTTTACATTCCCACCAACACTTGTTAGCTGTCTTGTTGATAACAACCCACTCTGACAGGTGTGAGGTGACAGCTCACTGTCGTTTTGATTTGCATTTCCCTGATGGTTCATAATGCTGAGCACCTTCTCATGTACCTGTTGGCCATTCATATACCTTCTTTGGGACAATCTCTACTCAGGTCCCTTGGCCATTTCTTAAATCGCATTATTTGGTTTTCGGCTATTGAGCTGTATGAGCTCTTTCTGTATTTTGGATATTAACTCCCTATCAAATACCTGGTTTACAAGTATTTTCTCCCAATACCATACATTTTGTTTCCACTTTGGTAATAGTGGTCTTTTTAAATTTAACCAAATTATTAACATAAATTTGCTAACATCTAGAATTAACTTGACTTTTACATTTTACATCCCCAAAGAGTTTTCATTAATCAGTCTGTTAACATTTGCAAAATGGGCCCCAGGGGATGAAACCAGCCAGCACCACCTTGCCCACAGGGCACACGGGGCCTCTGGGCAAGGAATCTGGTGCACTCTCAAGGGCCAGGAAAGCCTTTTCTCCCCTCAATGCAGTGACAATACCTGGAGAATCTACTCACTAGACAGCATCAACTATTAACAATGAGGGCTTACTTCTCTGAACTACAGGCTAGGTTTCCAAGTCAAATGGGAAATTCATTTAATTCAAGAGGGAAAAGTCTAGTGAGCAGAGTCTCATCTGTGTGACTCAGCTCTAAATCTTACAGGTGACTAGTTGTATTTTCAGCAGCAAAGCTACAGTTTAGGGAATGTAGCCACTAACATGCAGACAGTCATCTACATGATAAGTTTAGAAGGTACCTTAGCTTTCGGTAAGGACATGAGTCCTAGCCAACTCTCAGGTCACTGCCCTGTAAACACCTAGACGCGAGGCCACGCAGGAAATAAACTTGTCAACATTAATCTGTTTGCTACAAATCTCTCTGCCTCCTTCAGAGGCCCACAACCCACTTCCAGCCTCCACTGAGAAGACAGAAGCTGCCATTTCCAAACTCGCAAAGCTTGGCCCCTTAGCATAGACACCTGGCACCTCTTCAGCTGGTATTTACTGCTGTGAGGACTTCAGCCTGTAAGCAGCTCAGTAAGAACAGAGTCTGTGGACTGGGTTGGGGGGAGCACAGACTGCTTCCTTAGCTTGAAACCAACAGCCCAGACGTGGACTTCAGCCCCACTTGCAAACACTTAGAAACCAAGTAGCCTTTGCCCATTTAGGAGCTTTTATAAATGAGGTTTAACAAATACCAACTTACAGGTGTTAGTAGAGCAAGTCACTCACATGGTGTGCAGCTGCTGTGACACCAAGGCTGCAGCAGCCTGTGCGGCCTCGAGTCTCCAAGGACATTTACATCTTAAAATCACAGGGTATTCCTTTCCTGTCTGCGTTGTTTTTTTTGTTTTTGAGTTATTTTTACAGAACTCTCTTCTCTGAAAGCTCAACCCTCAAAAGCAGCCCTGGATAAGCAATGAAACAGTACCAAGCCCGCCTCGGAGAGGGTGAGAAAAGGCCAGAGGGCACCAGCCGCCTGAGCCCCTGTCCATCCCAGCCCCACTTCTGTGCTGATGCGCAGTCATGGTCACCACAGTAAGTTCAGAAGCAATGATGAGGTCGAGTTCTCTCCCTCCAGTGAGCAGCAGCCATCAGCCAGCACAAAGTGAAATGCTTTACTGTCATGGAGGGGTGGTGACACAGGGACCTGGCAGAGCACAGAGAGCTTAAGTGAGAATGAACACAAAGCCAAGCACCTCGCAGCTGAGTAGCCCAAAACATCCACTTCTGAATCTGCGATGAGACTGCGAGCAATTCAGGGCCCTGCCAGACACAGTACAGCCTACAGAGACCATCCCCCGCTGAAGGCTCCCAGCCAGACGCCCTAAGTATCACTGCTGCCCCGCCCACGGTCAGACCAAAGGACGAAGTCCTTGTGACACAGCACATGACCAGCATGCTGTGACAGAGCAGGACAGAAGCTCTGTTCTGATGGCGTGAAGCCAACCAACCGCGCCTACTCTCACACAAGCAGGCCCCCAGCAGCCTCAAAGCGCACGAGCTTCAAGCAGAGCACGGAGGATCTCCTGCCAGGTGCCACTCCTTTCTCAGCCGAGAGCCTAACTTCTAACATCGATCTTTTGGGCAAAGCATCTGGCTAAGCATCTAATCCTATGTGCATAACATGCGCAAAACTAAGACACAAAGCAGACAGCATCCAAGAGAAGCCTAAGATAGGGTGGTCTTTCTCCTCTGGATGCATCCGCCACCTCCACCGCAGGTGCTTCTCCAGCTCCTCCTAACCGGACCCAGAGCTACTTTGCTGGGCCTGCAGTTGAACATACAGGACAAAAAAGGTATTCGAGCCAATCGCAGGCTCCTGGGGAGTGGCCCACTCCTCCCTGCAGAGGGGCAAGCACCAGAGCCGGGGCACCTGGGTCTGTCACAGCTCCACAGGCAGGGCACCTTCCATAAAGTGATCATCCCTCTCAATCGACCCTCAAGTATGTACATCAACACTTGTCAGCAAACACCATCCTGCCCACACAGCCAGCCCACTTTCAAGATTCCCTGGATGCTCTGAGGACCGCTTTATGATGGGAGACCCTCCCTGTCCCCTGACTGGCCTCTGGCCAGGATCCAGCAGACACACTTCACTCCTCAGTCCCTTTCCCAGGACAGTATCTCTGCCATGTGAGTGAACTCAGGCATCATTCCTACAGCAAAATCTCAACCCCGTCATCCATTTCTTCCTGGTCATCATCACATACTTCTCCCCAGAAAATGGTGTTCCCACTTTCCCTAACGGTGTCTCTTCCACTGAGACCTTTTTAAACCCGATATTCATCCCAAAGCAAAGGACAGCAGGGGGACAAGAACAGCCAGAAGATGAGGCAGAGCCCTTCGTGAGCAGTGGCCGCCTGGCCACTCTCCTTCCGCCCGAGCCCTAGATGCTGTCTTCTCCCAGCCTCGGAGCGCTCACTGCCAAGCCTTCTACCCACCAGGCACTGGCGTTCCTCTAGCCTCTCCGACACCACCCACTCCACGCGTGGTCTCCATCTCCCCATCCCCATCAGCAGGGCCCTCGTCCCCAGAACACACACTCAGACCACGCTCTGCTTTCCTGGCTTCAGCCACTACCGGCTCCTTCAAGGGCTCCGGGCCGTCCTCACGCTACCACCCACCCTGCCCACCTTTGTCCAGAGCCTTGACTCTGCTGCTGCCCCCCACCCCAGAGCACTTCCTCCAGCACATCTCCCAGAGCTCGCAGTGCCCTGGCCCCTGCGGGCAGCTCCGGCCCCACATCCTCCTTCCTCTCCCTGCATCCACCACGCAGCCCTGCACACAGTGAGCAACCAATGAAAATCTGACTGCATCAGTGGACCATGGGGAAAGCTGTCTGTCCAGTCTCAGAGGCCCCTCCCTAAGACATGTACTCACCCCAGTTCCCAACTGTCCTCCCAATACACAGCAGGCCACATTCAGAAAAACCAGAAGTCAGCTACACGACTGTCCATACACAGTGGCTTTATACAGTGCCAAATGGGTGAATGGTTACGACAGAAAAAACAAAGACTGTACTCTTCACAACTGCTAAGGTCATGAAATACAAGGAAAGACTGAAAAACTGTTACAAACAGGAGGAGACTAAGGAGACAGGCCAACTAAATGCCATGTGGGATCCTGGAGAAGGAAAAGGACATTAGTGGGAAGTGAGTGAAATCTAAATGCATCAAGGGTTGAATTAACAGCATAATGTATCAATGCTAATTTCTTAGCTTTACCAACCTTAACATTGTCGTGTAAGATGTTAATAATAGAGGACCTAGGTAAAGAATATAATGGAACTCTATTATTTTTGAAACTTTTCTGTATATCTAAAATTATTCCAAATAGGAAAGCTTATTTAAAACAAAACCTTGGGACTTCCCAGCAGTCCAGTGGTTAAGACCACGCTTTCACTGCAAGGGGGCACACAATGGATCCCTGGTCAGGAAATGAAAATAATGCATGCCAAGTGACACAGCCAAAAAAATAATAAGACATTTAATTTTTAAAATGAAATTTAATTTTTTAAATAAAAATTTTAAATAAAACAGTACTTTATTCAGAATGTGTATTTCCACCATACCCACTAATCCCCTGTCAATGCCAAACTACACTAGCTGACCAATGGCACTGTATCTTCCAGGAACCAAGAGAGCTCTGATGAACTGAGGCCACGTGCCAGAGCCTACATCACACTGACCTGACCCAACCTCACCTGTAAGGACAGCATCTGAGGACTCCAAGCCTAGTGTGGTCAGCAGAGTAATTCCCCCAAAGAAGTCCATGTCCTCACCCCTGGCACCTCTAGACATCTCAAGCTAGTAATCAGCAGACAGGGGACTGACTACCATGGATGATTCTGGTGAGCCCAACATAATCACAGGGGTTTTTAAAAGTGGTAGACGGAGGCAGAAGAGTCAAAAGAGGACGTGACTTTGGAGTAAGGTCAGAGAGACGCAAGGTTGCCAGCTTTAAAGATGGAGGAAGGGGCCATGTGAAGAGCCTCCAAAAGATGAAGAGGCAAGGAAATGAAGTCTCCCTGGAACTGGCAGAAGGAACCAGCCCTTGTAAGCCTCTGGGCATCTGTTACACAATCACAGGAATTAAGTAGTGACAGCACTGAAATGGGAAACTCACAAGCGCTTCTCCAAACCCTTAGACCATGTTTCCTCCACCCTTCACAGCCTCCTGAGCCACCCCCCAACCCCTCCACCTCCCTTTCAGCTCCCACCTCCCTCCAGCCAACAGACTTGGAGGCTTAGAAGAAAAACATCAAGGAAAAGGAGATGCTATGGGTTAAATTCTAAGAGATTTTCTCCCCAACTTTCTAAAATTTCACTGTGCCATTAAATAACTTCTTTTTAAAGATTAGTTATTACTTAAGCATACTCTTTAAAAAGTCAGTCATCTGATGAGAACCCAGATTCAGCAGAATCAGATCTAATCACTTTACCAAAGAAAAACAAAGTTCACATGTCCCTCATTAAGGTCATAGCTGCTGAAATCACTCAGGATATGAATGAAAGCACATGTTACTTTCCTAAGCTTCATATTAAATGATAAGACACTGCAAAGATCACCTTTCCCAAGTATTAGGGAAAAATTTTCCCCATAAGAAAACATTCTGAGTTTAAGTATATTTCATATATTAACCTCTAAACTCAAAAGCTTCAAATTCTAGATGGACTCTTCTCAAGGTAATGGAAATATCTATGTAGGTAAGCTAAAGTTAAATATATTAGGAGCCAATCATACAACTTTGGCAAAGAAAGAACTCACAAAGTCTAGAAATTCCTTGAAAACAGAATCACCTTGAGGGCTACAATTTTCGACCCTTAAGGCTGGCCATTCTCCTCAGTAGGCATCCAAAAGGGTAAGATTTCTTATAAAATGTTCTGCACATCCTTTAATTAGTCAGGCGTTTTAGTAAATTTTTTTTAGTTAATTCCTTCAAGAGTGGTGTGTCTTGGAGTTTTGTTGAGTTTTTATTTTTACTTCCTGTTTTACAGGATGTAAAACCACATTTAGAAACACACTAGCAAGGCTTAATTTCTTAAGAGTAATAAGGTTCTCCACTGCATTTCTCATGCTTTCTGTTTTAGGTAAGTTTACCCAATATAGACATAATATTTTCAAATGTAAATTTTCACCCTGAATTAAATGAAAGTTTTATTTTGCTGGATATGAATGAAGTAAAAAAGAAAAAATAAAAACACTATAACTTTGGCCCAAACCTTATGAACCAAGCACCTTCCCGCAATGTCCTCATTCTTTAGAAATGTTCATTATTCCAGCACATTCACATTCTGGGTCTGAAGACGACCATTGGAAGGGGAAGAGGACGGGACACTCACTACTGACAAGCTGAGAACAATCTACTTGCTGTATTTTAGATGAAAACATAATCTCTGATATCAGAAAGTTATTAGACATTTACAAATTAAATTTCAATTCCAGCCCTTCTTAAAGGTTACCTTTTTTAGTTGAACAAGTAGCTGGAGAAGGAAGGATTTTATGAATTTTAGTTAACCTTGACCAAAAAAAAAAAACTTCTTTTTCAATCCAAGTGATCAAAAATGTTTTTAGTTGAGAAAAGGCCAACATTGTGTCGTGATGAGGTGCACACTGGTTTCTTTACAAGTGGAAAAAGAACACCTACAGATTTTCAGGATAATAAATAATTCACTGCACAGATGCCAAGGGCAGGACTGGACATGCGGGTCTCGCCCAGCCAGCAAGCACTCTGTAACTCAGACAGCACCGCTCACCTCAATCTCGGCTGGGGTGGGCTTCCCCGAAGCCATACCCTGCAACAGGATTTTCAGTCATTTCAGCCCTTGAAATATCTGAGCTATATTAATAGGCCAGACTTCTTTTATTTTTACACTGAAAACCCCCTTAACTGTTTACTCACAGGATCATAGTCGGAACTGACGGTTTTCTCAAGTTCTAGAATGATGTCTTTAGTTTCAAAAACAACCAATCCCCCTCACCTAAAACGTTAAAACCACACAAACCTAAACCTACTGTTATCTAAACCAAGAACTCAAGTCTTTATCACCCAAATTATGTTCACAATTAGGGTTTTCAATAACAACATTTTCCCAAGTACATAACAGTTCATTTAATATAAACCACACAAAACCCTATTTTCATGAATTTCTCCCCAAAGAGATTTTTTTTTCCTTCATTAAAATACTAAAACTGAGCAGGGGGATAAGGGATAAACATAAAGGGGGCTGCCTCCATTCTGGAGAATTTATATTGCTTTGGCCTTTTTTATTACAACTGCTCAGGAAGTTAAAAACTACATCAAAAAATGCTAAACCTTTCGAGGGACTCCACTATGACACTAAACCACTGTTGACAAGGCACATGAGCAGCACCAGCAGCAAAGTACACCTGGCCAGCCTGACTGTGGCCCCAAGACAGCAATCCTACCAAAACTGCTTTCACAGAGAACATTCTTCTTCCACAAAGACAACCTTCCTTCAATTACGGACATTTTCCTCTATCTCTTGTTTTGTGCCAACCGTAAAGGCCATGCCCTATACCTTCCTCTAAATGGTAAAGGTAAACTTGTAATGATAACAAATGGGAAAACAGTTAAAATGTACACAGCATAATTTCTAGTCAGTCAAATGAATGTTCGTAATCCTAACTTTGTCCTCTCAAAATTACTCAAATACTTCCATACACAGTCTTTAAACAATTCAACAAATACTTCTTGAGCCAATTCTATGACCATTGTCATTTGCAGCCTGCAACTCTGATGACAAAGAGACTATGCCTACCTTTATTACACTTATAGCCCTGCTATCATGGGGCACATACAAACCAATCACATCTGATTAACTGTGTCAAGTTCTACGTGGCTATTACAACGTAGGGTTATAAGAAGACTCTATGAGGAAGCATATTTAACTAAGACCCACAGGCTGAGCAGGGCTTTTCTTAGAGGTTTTAGGGTGGGGGCAAGTAGGGAAGACTTGCAAGGGAGACAATAATGGATACTCAGCAAGGCCCTGGTCCAGGCAGAGGGTCATCTAGGAAATGAAAGGCCAATGGAGCCAAAGCATCAGGTGTTGAAAAGACCTGAGTGATGTGTGTGTGTGTGTGTGTGTGTGTGAGCAGCAGGGGGGGGTGGTTTCACACAATCAGAGTTAGACTCATTAATAATCATCTAGGACACTTCTCATAAAAATGCTTGTAGTTGTAGCATATACATAAAACACTAACTAAATAAAACACTATTTGGGCTTCCCTGGTGGCTCAGTGGTAAAAAAAAAAAATCAGCCTGCCAATGTAGGAGACATGTCATCCCTGGTCCAGAAAGTTCCCAAGAGCCAACGAGCAACTAAGCCCCTGCACACCTACTGACGCCTGAGCACCTAAAGTCAGTGCTCCACAACAAGAGAAGCCAATGCAATGGGAAGTTCTGGAACTGCAACTGGAGAAAAAGTCCACGTAGCAATGAAGACCCAGCACAGTCTTATATATAAAAAAAAGCTATTTGGTCCAAAGGTGAATTTGAAGAGAATTTTAAATATGGAGAGGGAGAGATGGGAGTTAAGAAAAGCACAAAAGAATGCTAACAAAAACATACATTTATGTACACAGCTGAGCCTGATTCTGGCTTAAAAGATATCAAGAATAACATCCATCAAACAACAACAACAAAACCACTTGGAATAGAAACATCTCCATCAGAATTAACAAAGTAGGTGTTAAAGTGGATCCTTTCCTAAGCCTTTTTAAAAAGGCTTTCTAACTGCCAGCATTCCAGGTGCTGGGGATTGACCCCCCCCCCCCCCCCCGTGTAGTTTTAAGATAAAACTGGAAAAGTTGAACTGCAAAGAAATTCCATTTGAAATTCAAATTAAGAGAATACATATGAAAACATTTCAAGACAGTTTAACTTTCAGTTTTTTTGCATAAGTTTACCAAATTGCCGAGCTCGATCCCCACAGAGCACAGACTGAACAACAGTGAACTGACACGGTGCACCTCCAGACAAGCAATGCAGCTTCAGTCTCACCTATTAACTAGTGAGTATCTTGCTATTAAAGAAGGTTCATCCACTACACTTTCATTTGAGACATGAAGGGACTTACACAGGATAATGGACAGATCAAAACACTTATTTTGGCAACAAATGATTATGCCCTGAACCAGCATTTACTGACACTCTCTAATTATGTTATTTAATTGATGATGGGCTCAGTGCCATCCTATGCAAAGTAACTCCTCTCTCAAACTGGATGAAATGTAACCTTACTATGTCAAATGTACTTAAAAACTCAAGGATCACAAAGCATCTTGACAACTACTCTTCAATACAAACAGCATAGTTTCTTTAACTCTATGTGTAGAAAGTTCTACTTGTCATTGTATCAACACTGTAATTAGAGCTGAGATGACAGCCATTGGTCCCAAGCAGCCCATCTGGTTTGGAGAGATGAAAGGCCTGCTGTGCGATGTGATTATCACGGCCAGCCCGCAGCACACCCAGAGAAAAACATCCAACAGTGGCAACTCAGAGGTACAACTGCAAAGGAGGAATTCACGATTATGTGACACCTTTAAAAACAAACTTCTGGTAATTCTTGTTATGTGCATTTTCCCCACAATTAAAAAAAAAACTTAGAAGAAAAAGACCTTTTCCAAGTTCCAAATCTGGGTCAAATTTGGCACTATCTTTGGGCAGCTTTTTAACTAACTCAGGAGGCACGCACAAAGAACAGAGGAAAATGTCACAGCAACTTGGTCTTTGTTTCCTCTGTCCAGAGAGCCAGCCTATCAAAGGAGAGCCTGCTCCTGAGCGTGACACCACAGAGGGCGGACAACAGCTGAATGGAGGGCGGGGGACCAAGGGTCACAATCTAGGTTGAGCAAGATGTGTTCCCTTTTTCTTCTCTAACGACAGTTTCAAAGTAATACCAGAGTACTTGTGCAATCATCCTCAAAAGACACAAACAGAACTCAGGTCCTCCAGGATGGCAACACTGAGGAAGAGCAATCAAGGTCCTACAGAGAGCAAGTGCATTCTCAGGGTCTCTGATTTAAAACTATCCAAGTTATGCCATTGACTGGGTCTGCAGGAACCAAAAATAGTAACTGTTTCAATGGCACTTTTTCCACAAGCAGAATCATCTTACATCTTTTGGCTAAGAGCATTTCATCACCCCACCCCCTCCCCACCAAAGGATCAGAATAGTCTAAGTTTTGCAATTCAACAACTGCATACACTCTCACTCCTCAGTGGAGAAGGAATGTGAAGGATATTGCGCAAGTCACTTCAGAAGACCCTCTCACCATATAAGAAAGCCTGAAATTTGACTACGAAGAAATTCTTGCAGACGAATATAAAGCTTCTCACAGCCTATAGAAACCATGAAACCTAAGCCTGCTGCATCTGAACTGCTAGAAACAAAATGGTTCTGAGAGCACGGAACCCTCTTAGGCCAGCTTAATCTTCCAAACTCTTCTCAAGCTAGGATAGTAAACACAACAGAAGCAGAAAATCTTGACAGGACACCAGGAAAAGAGCAGCCCCCAAGAAAAATTAAAGACTCCCCGCAAAAAGCCAGAGATACAAGACTCAACACAATCCCTCTTTGAGAGGGGACTGAAACCATGTGGCAGGGCCAACCCTACATACACACTCACACATACACTCACACATACACACACACACACACTCTCTCTCTCACAGCTACCGCCCTGCCAGGGGATGATGAAATGAGGAACGGAAATTAACATTTCAGGCAACGTCTCACATTGTTCCTTGAGGCCAAGGGCTGCTGCTGGTGCAGCCGCCGCCGCCGCTTCCCTCCCACCCGCCCCCAGTCCCGCCTACCCTCCCCCCGAAACACCCCCGCGCCGCTGCCCCGCATTCCTGCCCCTCCGCGGGCCCACGCGCCTCCTGCGGCCCCAGCGCCCCCTCTCCCTCCAGGGCCCAGGCTCTCCCGCCCCCTCCGGCTTGGAGCCTGAAGCCGCCTGCTCCCATTTCAAAACAGCGATAATAATAGGGACGCTGGGAATAACAACTACAGCCCACACCGCGAAGGCGCCCCTCCCGCGGGTCAGAGGTCGGCGCCCCGCTCTCCAGGTGCCCGGGGCCCTCCGCAGCTCCGGGCCGGCCTTTCAAGGTTGCCTGGGCCCCCCAGGCCCACCTGGAACGCCCAACGGTCCCCCATCTGTCCCTCGCGCTGCCCCGGGACCTCCAGGTCCCCAGGCCCAGCCGAAGCGCCCTGTCGGCCCCTCGGGCTTCCCAGGCTCACCCAGAGCCCACCCTCAGACGCCTACGGGCCCCCCCAAGGCCTGCCCCGAGCCCCTGTCGGCTCCTCAGAACCCCTGAAGACCCCTGTCGGCCCCTGCCCGCCCACAGTCCATCCTCTGCCCCCCAAGGCTGCCCGGGACGCCGGTAGCCCCCCACACCAAGGCCCCAGGCCCGCCAAGAGCCCCTCGTCGGCCCTCTGGGCCCTCCAGGCCCACCCAGAGCCCACCCTTGCCCTCGTCTGCTCCTCAAGCCAGCCTGGAGCCCCTCGTCGGCCCCCGGCCCCCAAGTCCGCCTGAAAGCCACCGTCAACTCGCCCGGCTGCCCCCCACAAGCCCACCCGAATCCCCCCCCACAAGTCAGCCCGGAGACCCTGAGGGCCGTCACCACTGCCCCGAACCCCGGACCCCAGGCCCGCAGGAGCCCGCCGCGCTGCTCCGCCCGGCGCGCAAGGCCTGCAGGCCGCGAGGCCGCCCCACGCCCGCCCCGAGCCCCGCGCGGCCGCGGCTCTCACCGGCTCCGGCTCCGACTCCGGCTCTGGCCCGCGGCTCAGCGGCGGCGCGCGGGCGAGGCCATGCAGCCCCGGCCCGTCACCGGCCCGCGGCCCGAGCGGGAAGGCGGCGCGGGCTCCGAGCGCCGGCTAGGCGGGCGGAGACGAGCCCGCCCTCGGGCGGCGCCGCGGCGGTCTGGCTCTCACTGAGGGGGCGTCGGGCCGCGCGCTCGGCGGCGCCTCCCCGCTTGGGGCCCTCGCTCCATCGCGCTCCGGCTCGGGCGGCCTCTGGCTCCGGGACCCGGCGGCGGCTGCGGCGGCCCCGGCAGCATGAGACGTTACCTCCCATTGGCCCGCCGTATCCGCCACCACCATTGGTCCGCCGAGTTCGGGCACAGGGCTGCTTACGTCACGGCGTCGGGGAGGAAGTGCGCATGGGGCCAAGGGAGACGGCGAGATTGACAGTTTCTAGGACGGGCTGGGGCGGGACCAGAAGGACGTCTGGGGTCGGATTGGACAAGGTCGTGCGTCCGGGCGCTAGGGACGCTAAGGTTGCGAGAAGCTAGATTGGCTACGTGTTTCGCACAGTGGGCGGGTCTTTTGGCCTCGGACATGACGATTGGCCTTTCCAAGTGCCGGAAGCGGCGAAGGGAACGGTCGGGAGCGGGTCTGGGCGGAAGGCGCTAGAAGGCGCGGTGTCGTGGGCCGCCCACTGGTAGGGAGGTGCGCCCGCGAGTTCAGGGCCGGGGCGGGGGCGATGGGTGCTCTGTCAGCTAACACCCAAACCATTGTGCTCTGGTTGCACCTGCCGCTGGCGCAGGGACGCTTGACCACCGTCCACCTACCGAGTCGCCTCTCAGATCTGCTTTTTTAAAGGGAACGAAGATCTTTCAAGCCGCGCGGCGGGGCCAAAGAGAAAAACACTGACTTCAACCAAATAGGGAATTAAAATTAGGAAATATGAATAAGGAAGCAGTTTGCCTAGAAGTAATCTGAGAACATACTAAGGCAAAAGCAAAGTGAAGTTCCACAGAAGCAGAACCTATGGATAAAAATATACAGTAGCGAAAAGAAGTGCAGCGAAAAGGAAAGAATGAAACCTTAGAACATGTTAATTCACAAATGTTTACTGAGTGTCTGTTACCAGCCAGGCACTAAAGCAGGCACTGGAAACGAACTGAAACAGCGGCTCTATCTACCAGCATGTGGTTTCTCACCATGGAGGGAAGACACACGTTCGTTGAACAGTCATACAAGTACCTAATTACAGGTTGTGATAAGTGCTTTGAAAGAGAAGTATAGGGAGTTATGAAGGAATACTGAGTGAAAATCAGGTCTAGTCTGGGCAGTGGCTTGACACTTAAGGTGCTGCCAGAAGGCTAAAGAAGTAGGAGTAAGATGTGGTGGAGAACATCCAGTAAGGTGGCTTCTAGCCACACGTGACGAGCACTGGAAATGGGGCAAGTCCAGGTTGACATGTGCTGTGAATATAAAATATCAGATTTTGAAGGTGTGGTGTGAAGAAAAGAATGTAAAATGTAAAAAAGTAAATCTTTGTATTTATTACATGTGGTGTGTGTGCTTAGTCACTCACCCTTTGCAACCTTATGGAATGTAGCCCACCAGGCTCCTCAATCCATGGGATCCTCCAGGCAAGAATACTGCAGTGAGTTGCCATGCCATGCCCTGCTCCAGGGGATCTTCCTAACCCAGGGGTAGAACCCACATCTCCTGCATTACAGGCAGATTCTTTACTGTTGAACCACCGGGGAAGCCCTAGTACATGTGGAAATGATAGTGTTTGGGACAACTGCATTAAAATATAGTGTTAAAGTTAATTTTATCTTCTTCTTTCTTTTTAATTGTAGCCACTTGGGAATTTTAAATGACATCCTGGCTGCATTCAATTTCTGTTGGACCACCCTGGGCAAAGGGGCAGCCTAACCCATGTCCTTAAGGTGGAGAGAGGCCTGGTAAAGCACATTGAGGGCTATTGAGTGCCTACTATGTGCCTGGAACAATTCTAAAAATGAAAAAAATGAATGTTAGTCCCTCAGTTGTGTCCAACTCTTTGTGACCCCATGGGACTATAGCCCACCAGGCTCCTCTGTCCATGGGATTCTCCAGGCAGGAATAATGGAGTAGGTTGCCTTGCCCTTCTCCAAGAGATCTTCCTAACCCAGGGATCAAACCTGTGTTTGCCTTTGTTGCAGATAGGTTCTTTACTTTATGAGCCATGAGGGATGACCAGCACAATTCTAAGGCCAATTAAATATGGGGTAGTGGGGGGCTCAGATTAGATCCCCTTTGAGCTGAATCACAAAGGAAGCAAGGCATGTGAATTAGGAAAGAGCACCCCTGGACTCACAGGAAGGAGCCTCAGCAACCACAGAGGAAAGCTAAAGCAAAAGAGATGAGGGAAGTGGCTGGTAAGAGTCCCAATTCAGAGTTGAAATTTCACGCTGAATGAAAACTAAACCACAGAGAGTCTTAGGAAGGTGAAGGGACCCACTGTTGAAAGGGTCACTCTGGAGCTGATGGGAGCATGGAGGAGGTGGCAGTGGTGTCCAGACTGGTGAGACAGTGGGGTCTGGGATGTGTTTTGAAGATAGAGTAGGCACGATTTTGTGAGCTGTGAGAGAAAGAGGCAGGTCTGGGATGCAGTCAACATTGTCTGGAAAGATGGGGAAAAATAGGTCTGGGTCACAAAACTGAGAATTTAGTTTTATACAGTTAAGTCTGAGAGGCTTGGGCCTCCTCATGGAATACTGGAGGGACAACAGCAGAGAGGTGGCCAGACCCCTTGAGGCCTCCAGGTACAGGACTGGATCTCAGCCTGCAAGTAGCGCCTGCAGTGAAGGGCTCAGAGGCAGCAACTGCCAAAACAGTGTGAACTTGACAGAGCTAGCAGGAAAGCTGTCGCAGTGGTTCCAGAGAAAAGAGACACAGAAAGAATGATGGGGACCTAGAGAAGGTGGACAGTGGCAGGGTGGTGGGACAGGGGTCAGGAGCCAACTGCCTACTGGGCTAGGGGGCTGGAAGGGGCCTGCCAGAGCCAGCATTGCTACATCTTCTAATTTTTTATTGGAAAATAAATTTTAATCGGATGTTTCAAGAAGAGGACATTTCAATAAGAGTTCAACAATTTGTCAAACATTGTGCAGCCAAGCAGAATATCAGAATGACAAATTCCTGACCTTGATCCCTAAAGGGCAGTTCTCCAGCCCTTGCCTGTGAAGCCTGCTTTCCTTCAGCACTTACCTGGGCTCTCCTCAAGGTTCTGGCCCAGAAGCTCTGGGAGAGGCCCAGAGCATCCCCACACCCAGTCAGGAAAGCCTGGCCCCAGCAGCTCCTGTGCTTGGCCATCTCCCATAGTGCTCTCTGAGTATATGCACCACAGCCCATACCTCCCCATCCACCCCCTACCCAAAGCTCCTAGGTTCATCTTACAAACACTTATTCAGGCCTACTGTTTGCCAGGAATTGACCTGGAAACTGTGTACTGAGCCACGAACAAAACCAGGTTCCTGCCAAAGGCACTCGTGTTCCAGCGTGTCTGTGTCTCTAGAAACCAATGGAGCTCATAGTTGACCAGACACAAGCCAGCCCATGGCTCCCCCAGTGATGCTGGGTACCCTCCCAGAGAAGAAATGATGCGTCCTACCTGGCTCTTCCCTGAGTGAAGGAACTGAGCTCTCCTCCACACTCACCAGCCGCCCACACCCGTGAGCTATGCGTGGCCTGGGAGAGTGGCAGGATGCTGTGCCCAGTGGAACTCCTCCCTCCATTGCAGAGTGGCCAGACCAGGCCCACAGCCTGGCACCTCCCTTCTTCCTTTCCCCTAGGGCCCTGTGTTAAGAACTGGCATCTGGGTTTGGACCTAACTGGCCCAGCCTCAGCCCTGTGCTCAAATCCAGCTTGCTAGCATTTTCAGCATTAGAATCTGGAACCAGGTTCATTTCACAGTAAATTATTACATGTTTCACTTTCCAGTTACCATAGCTCTGTGTTGCTCAGTTGTGTCCGACCATGGGATTTTCCAGGCAAGTATACTGGAGTGGGTTGCCATTTCCTTCTCCAAGCTCTGTGTTGTATTGTCCCCCAAACCTCAAGAGGAGGAGGAACTGTGGCATAAAGCAGGGTTCAGATATTCCTGGGCCCCTGAACTTGGGGCCATGAGAACACCTCCCAATTTTTAAAACACTCCACCCAGTACTTTTCCTGTAATCCTACCAGTTTTGATGTCATGTTAAGAGTTGAAATATGATGATGTAATTTTTTCTTTAATCAATTCATCATAAATCCAACTAGAAGAATGAGAGTAAAAATAAGTCTTCCTAAGACATTTCCTAATCACACTGTCCTACACTTGCACAATGAATTTCCACCTGCAGAAGGCAAGGGCCTTGCTCAGTTGGGAGATGGATGCATGCACATCAGCAAATGATTGGATGCTGGATATGTGTGCTGAACATTACAGCCGCAAAACACACACACACACACAAATGTGTTGACGCTTTCACAGTCAGATAATCAGGCCTTAACACACCATCTTGTGATAATGTAACTGGAGTAGGATGTGCCAGAAGCTTTCTCAGGCAGCCACGTTCAGTCAGTGGCATGATACCCGCCTGCAGCTTCCTCCCTGGATTTCTGAGAAAGCCACAAACATCCCTGTGCTCCTCACCATCCATAGAAAGCCGCCCCTGGGGACACAACTAAGCTCTGCTGGTGACAGTGGTTGGGACAGCAGTCCTCTCGTTAGTGCCAGTTCTTCAACTAACTACAATGCTTATTTTCCAGGATGGTAAATTCAGACCGTTTTACTAATGCTGAATTCAGTAAAAACTTTATATGAAAAACAAATTCCCCAAATTGTCCCTTGGTACTTGGCTGGAGAGAGGCCCAAAGGAACAAATATTTTTAATGGTCTCTTTTTTTCAATTGAAGTATAGTTCATTTATAATGTTGTGTTAGTTTCAAATGTACAGCAAAGTTATTCAATTATACATATATATGCATGTTCTTTTTCAGATGCTTTTCCATTATAGGTTGTTACAAGGTATTTTATATGGTAGTGTGTATGTTAATCCCAAACTCCTAATTTATCTCACCCTCCCCCCAAACCCTTTGGTAACCATAAGTCTGTTTCTCTGTGTCTGTGAGTCTATTTCTGTTTTATAAATAAGTTCATTTGTGTCATATTTTACATTCCACATGTAAGTGGTATCATATATTTTTCTGTCTCTGACTTCACTTCATGAGATAGTCTCTAGGTCCAGCCAAAAAATAATCTCAAATCTAAGTTCCCTTCTTAAATGTATGATGCTCATAGATGTCCTTTGTGGAAAATAATTCTAGTTCAGAATTGCCATGTTTGACTTGGACCACTAACTTGCCAATGAGGTTACAGAGACTCCTGGAGGAGGTGCACAAGACCCTCTGTGGGTGTTAGCAAAGTTCAGCTCTCTTCCTGATGATACTAGGTGGTGTCTGTCTGTTTCCCTCTCCTCCTGAGTGTACGTCCATGACACAGGACACCCATGTCCCTCTGACACTGAGGAGTGTACTTTCTTGTACTTTAAACATTTCTCAGTTCTGATAGGAATATGGTAAGTATCTGTAGACACAACCCATGTAAACAAAAACTCTTTGGATGTGCTTCCCCAGTGGTCCAGTGGTTAAGAATCCACCTGCCAATGCAGGGGACGCAGCTTCCATCCCTGGTCTGGGAAGATTCCACATGCCTCAGGGCAACTAAGCCTGGGTTCCACAACTACTGAAGCCCTCTTGCCTAGAGCATGTGCTCTGCAACAGGAGGAGCCACTTCAATGAGAAGCCCATGCAATACAACTAGAGATTAGACCCTACTCGACACAACTGGAGAAAGCCCTTGTGCAGCCACAAAGACCCAGCATGGTGAAAAATAAAAATAAAGTATTCGGCTATTCTATAGAATCTACAAGGGCTTCCTAGGTGGCTCAGTGGGTAAAGAATCCTCCTGCCAATGCAGGAGACTTGCATTTGATCCCTGGGTTGGGAAGCTCCCTGGAGAAGGAAATGGCAACCCACTCCAGTATTCTTGCCTGGGAGATCCTATGGGCAGAGGAACCTGATGTGCTGCAGTTCAGGGGGTTGCAAAAGAACTGGACACGACTAAGTGACTAAACAACAGCAACACAGAATCTACATATTTAAGGGCTTAGCTGGAGCCAAAGGTGGTGCAGCTGTGAGCATACCAGGCCTTCAATGACCAAGTACTAATCATGCTAAGGTCAAGTCCCAAAGGACACAAAGACATTTTAAAACAGTGCCCATGAAAGTTGCTCAGTCGTGTCCAACTCTGCGACAGTCCATGGAACTCTCTAGGCCAGAATACTGGAGTGGGTAGCCATTCCCTTCTCCAGGGGATCTTCCCAACCCAGGGGTCAACCCAGATCTCTCACATTGAAGGCAGATTCTTTACCAGCTGAGCCACAAAGGAAGCCCAAGAATACTGGAGTGGGTAGTGTATCCCTTCTCCAGCACATCTTCCCAACCCAGGGATCGAACCAGGTGTCTCCTGCATTGCAGGCAGATTCCTTACCAGCTGAGCCATCAAGGAAGCTTCAAAGTAGTGCCTGATGTGCATATAATACGTAAACAGTAAGATTGTGTCTGCAGACTCTGGAGTGGGTTTGTGCTCAGTGTTTTGCAGACCAGTCTCCACACATCCTCTCCCGCAGCAGTCGTCAGGAAGGGCATGGGCTCTGGGACCAGTCTGCGTGGGCTCAGACCCCAACACCACCCCTACTAACTGTGATCCAGAGCAGCGGATTCACTCAGGGCCTTGGTTCCCCACCTATGTTGGGGGATGTGAGCACCTACCCAGTGTGCCCAACACAAAAGAAACCTGTTGACCATGACTGCAAACCCAAGGGAATGCCCGCGTTAGACCTGTGGGTGTCCTTCCGTATCTGATTTCCAGAGGTTCCCTGCCATCTTGCTCCAGTTCTGAATGCCCACGGGAGCAAGCCCGGAGCACGCACAGGCCTCTGTGACAACAGATGTTCCATAGCCCAGGGACTGAGGCTGGGCTGCAGGGGTGGGTGTTCTGGAAGAATGAGCTGGGTGGTCACCAGACAAGGTGGGTGCACAGCGAGGGAGGAGAGAGAGCCAGCCCTGGGGATTGCGAAAGATGGTGAAGGCAGCGTGTAAAGGTGGGGCTGGGCTGGTCCTCAGCATCTCCTGAGTTGCACATGGCTCTGGGGCTGCCCCTTGTCACTTACACACCTGCTGACAGATTTGCTGTGGGAGACAGGCCCTGACCAGGCCAGCTCTTGCCCTGAGTTGCCACTGAGAACTGGCCTTGCACCTGCTTCCACGAAGTCCTGGGTGGGGCTCCAGGCCTGCACCTCCTCCCATGACATACTCATCTGATGCCGGCAACAATGGAGGCACTCAGTGTTGTAGGAATTAATAGTTTGTCATTGCAACCCAGCTTTACTGTACAACTTTCAAATGTATCCAGAAACTAAAAGGACAGACGTCACCGGAGTTAATGTAGAAGCGCTCTGGCTGGCCTGCACTCCAGTGTCCAGGGCTGTGACCCATTTTGTGCCCTCAGGGTCCAGCCAGGCCAGGTGCTTCCCATCCACCCTCACAAGTGCTTCAGTTTTTTCCTCTGCCACAGACAGACTGTAAACACAGTCTATGGGATTTGCTTTATTTTGTTTATTATATTCACAAAGCTGTAATCTTGTATAGGAACACCTTAAGACCCAAGTTCCAAATAAACTGTCAAAGGAAATAAAACATAAAGCAGCAGGGGTGGTGATGGCAAAGCCCAAACTGCATACTGTGATCTGAGAATCTGTGAAACCCAAGCACCCTCTTGTTTCCAAGTAATCTCCAAATTAACCTGATCAATTTTCCACTACCCCCAACCAGGGCTGGCTATGAATTCCAAAGACCCAGGACCCCGTGGCAGAAGCTTCTGGGAGATGCTGGCACCCACCGCCTGTGCCGTGTGTATTTTTCCAACAATCCAGGGGGAGAGGGACTTAAGTGAGCACGATTCAAATTCTCTGTGGAAGCAGCCGCCTCTTCCTCTGTCAAACCAATGACAGAGAAAAGGAGACAGTGTCCCATTCTCCTTAGACCTGGGCCTCTGCTCCCGCAGCCTGTCCTGGAGGGAGGCCTGCCTGGGACTTCTTGAGACTTCCCTGGGGCTGTGGGGCAAGCCCAGTGGCCCACCACTGGGGTAAACTGGAAGCTCCCCAGGTTTCCACTGCTTCCAGGAGACCAGCCCCTCTCACCCCACTTCCTTTTCCCCAATACAGGGTCTTCCTATCTTCCCCTTCCCTACAGCAGTCTCTCTAGAGTCTGTTTTCCAGAAAGCAGTCCAAGTCATGCTTCTAAAACACACCAACTGGTCCTAGGCTCAGAATCCTTCCGTCCCTCCAACATAGAGGCAGGGTCCTGAGTAAGGCATATTCTACCACAATTTTTAAAATGCTCCCTTCTCTGTGTTTTGTCCACCTCCATGGGAAAGCACTTTCCGTGTGCTTTGTGGGCTCAGTTTACTATTGTTTCTCCCTGGTCAGAAGAGTGGGAGCCACAGAGGCCAGGCATCACTTTGTCTGTGGCTGTGTCCTCCACACCCAGAACACAGCCATGCAGTGGACATCTTTCAAAGGCAATTTCAGTTTGTCCCACAAAAATCTCCTTTGCCCCCAGTTCCTTTCTTCTCTGTTTCAAAGGCCTCTCACCAATCCCCCCAAAACTCATCCCAGAAGCTCCAGCCTCCTTCCTCATCTCCCCATCAGCTATTCTCTGGTGTGCCTTCCCATCCTCTGCTTAGTTGCCCTTTCTCCTTCTATTCTGCATTACAGCACATTGAAAATGGGCTAGCCATCTCTGAGTTTGAGGGAATAGGGCAGGAGATTGGAGGAAGGCAGCTTGTCCTTAGTGGAATGGAGAGGACTTGCCTGTCACTGTCTTTCCCCATTATGCCCGGGGCTGTCTGCCTTGGGTGCAATCTCAAAAATGACAGAATGAGTTTTGTTCATTTCCAAGGCAAGCCATTCAATATCACAGTAATCCAAGTCTACATCCCAACCACTAATGCCAAAGAAGCTGAAGTTGAACGGGTCTATGAAGACTTATAAAACCTTCTAGAACTAACACCCAAAAAAGATGTCCTTTTCATCCTGGGGACAGGAATGCAAAAGTAGGAAGTCAAGAGATACCTGGAGTAGCAAGAAAGTTTGGCCTTGGAGTACAAAATGAAGTAGGGCAAAGGCTAACAGAGTTTTGCCAAGATAATGCACTGGTCATAGCAAACACCCTTTTCCAACAACAGAAGAGAAGACTCTACACATGGACATCACCAGATTGTCAATACTGAAATCAGATGGATTATATTCTTTGCAGCCAAAGATGGAGAAGCTCTATACAGCCAGCAAAAACAAGACTGGGAGCTGACTGTGGCTCAGATCATGAACTCCTTATTGCCAAATTCAGACTTAAATTGAAGGATGTAGAGAAAACCACTAGACCATTCAAGTATGACCTAAATCAAATCCCTTATGATTATACAGTGGAAGTGACGAATAGATTCAAGGGATTAGATCTGACAGAGTGCTGGAAGAACTGTGGACAGAGGTTTGTAACATTGTACAGGAAGTGGTGATCAAAACCATGCACAAGAAGAAATGTAAAAAGGCAAAATGGCTGTCTGAGGAGGCCTTACAAATAGCTGAGAAAAAAAGAGAAGTGAAAGGCAAAGGAGAAAAGGAAAGATATATCTATGTGAATGCAGAGTTCCAAAGAATAGCTAGGAGAGATAAGAAAGCCTTCCTAAGTGATCAATCCAAAGAAATAGAGGAAAACAATAGAATGGGAAAGGCTAGAGATCTCATCAAGAAAATTAGAGATACCAAGGGAACATTTCATGCAAAGATGGGCACAATAAAGGACACAAATGGTATGGACCTAACAGAAGCAGAAGATATTAAGAAGAGGTGGCAAGAATACACAGAAGAACTATACAAAAAAGATCTCAATGACCCAGATAACTATGATGTTGTGATTACTCACATAGAGCCAGATATCCTGGAATGCAAAGTCAAGTGGGCTTTAGGAGGCATCACTACAAAGCAAGCTAGTGGAGGTGATGGAATTCCAGCTGAGCTACTTCAAATCCTAGAAGATGATGCTGTGAAAGTGCTGCACTGAATATGCCAGCAAATTTGGAAAACTCAGCAATGGCCACAGGACTGGACAAGGTCAGTTTTCATTCCAATCCCAAAGAAAAGCAATGCCAAAGAATGTTCAAACTACCGCACAATTGCACTCATCTCACATGCTAGCAAAGTAATGCTCAAAATTCTCCAAGCTAGGCTTCAACAGTACGTGAACCTGGAACTCCCAGATGTTCAAGCTGGATTTAGAAAAGGCAGAGGAACCAGAGATCAAATGGCCAACATCTGTTGTATCATAGAAAAAGCAAGAGAATTTCAGAAAAATATCTGTTCCATTGATTACACTAAAGCCTTTGACTGTGTAGATCACAAAAAACTGGAAAATTCTTCAAGAGATGGGACTACCAGACCTCCTTACCTGTCTCCTAAGAAATCTGTATGCAGGTCAAGAAGCAACAGTTAGAATTGGACATGGAACAATGGACTGGTTCCAAATTGAGATAGGAGTATGTCAAAGCTGTATATTATCATCCTGCTTATTTAACTTATATTCAGAGTACATCATGTAAAATGCTGGGCTGAATGAAGCACAAGTTGGAATCAAGATTGCCAGGAGAAATATCAGTAACCTCAGATAGGCAGGTGACACCACTCTTATAGCAGAAAGTGAAGAAGAATGAAAGAGCCTCTTGATGAAAGTGAAAGAGGAGCGTGCAAAAGCTGGCTTGAAACTCAACATTCAAAAAACCAAGATCATGGAATCTGGTCCCATCACTTCATGGCAAAGAGATGGGGAAACAATGGAAACAGTGACATACTTTATTTTCTTGGGCTCCAAAATAACTGCAGATGGTGACTGCAGCCATGAAATTAAAAGATGCTTGCTCCTTGGAAGAAAAGCTATGACCAGCCTAGAAAGCATTCTAAAAAGCAAAGACATTACTTACCCAACAAAGGTCTGTCTAGTCAAAGCTATGGTTTTTCCAGTAGTCATGTATGGATGTGACAGCTGGTCTATAAATAAAGCTGAGTGCTAAAGAATTCATGCTTTTGAGCTGTGGTGTTGGAGAAGACTCTTGAGAGTCCCGTGGACTGCAAGGAAAGCCAACCAGTCATTCCTAAAGGAAATCAGTCCTGAATATTCACTGGAAGGACTGAGGCTGAAGCTGAAGCTCCAATACTTAAGCTACCTGATGCAAAGAACTGACTCACTGGAAAAGACCCTGATTCTGGGAAAGATTGAAGGCAGGAGGAGAAGGGGATGTCAGAGGATGAGATGATTGGATGGCATCTCTGACTTGATGGACATGAGTTTGAGCAAGCTCCAGGAGTTGATGATGAACAGGGAAGCCTAATGTGCTATAGTCCATGATGTGGCAAAGAGATGGACACGATTGAGCCACTGAACTGTCCACCTTCAGCATGGTTCGTGGAACACCTACAGAGGCAAGCCCACTACTGATATGTTGAAAAGTCATAATGGCCACAGACCTCTGGGATCCAGAACCAGAGAACACTCTGTGTCTTAGTACAGAAGGATACAGAGGCCTAGGACCATCCTCCTTCAGGGAGATAGTGTGCTCTGTGCAGCAGATAAAATGGAGAGGTGAAATGGAACTGCTAGCTGGGTGCTGTAAGCACACAATCTGACCAATGGCTACAGAATCCCAGAGCAATCTGTTGGCTGCAGGACGTGTCTAACAGGAGCTCCTGGGAGACCAAACCCAGAGCAGCAAGCCTTCTGTCTTCCCTTGTCTTATCATCTCTTTAACAAGTAACCAATGGGACCAGAGGGATATCAAACCAGTTACTTTCAGATACAGGCTATAAACTGCACATCTAGACAAGGTCCCTCTCTCCGGGTAACTAGATACAGATAGTGCTTTGCAATGGTGCCAGGGCACAGAGGTGAACCTCACGAGTCCGGCTGTGGCTCCCCAGTGGCTAAAGGACTGGAGAGACAAACCCCAACTTGGACAGATGGGAAATCCACTGCAAACTCACACTGTAGGAAAAGGGTTGGACTGTGACAAGGAAATGCCCACTCAACCACTGCTGGGAGAGTGCTGGCAGCCCTGTCAACAGACACGTCTCCTCCATAACCCAAAGGCAGGGGCTGCTTCTCATCTTCACATACAAGTGCTGGGACTTGCCGGTGGTTCGAACTCAGCACTTTCACTGCCAGGACACCAGTTCAGTCCCTGATCAGGGAACTAAGATCCCACAAGCCATGTGGCTCAGCCAAAAAAAAAAAAAAAAAACGGTTATGAGTCCTATGGAAGGACTTGGGGAATGTCCATGAACTAACCAGTGTGGTGACTAGGGTGACAAAGGGCTAGGGCCACCAATCGGGGCAGGGAGGAACCCAGCGTTCAGGCTTTGCCAAGCAGGTACGAACAGCAGGCATCTCCAGTTATCACTGTGGGCAGCAGCCACCAAGCTGGCCCTCGGTGACCCTTGCCCCTGGACTTCATACCCTTGGGTTGACAGGGCCACATGGCACCACATCACCTGAGAAGCCAGTGGAGAGGAACATGGTGAGCAGCTGCCACCAGCCAGCCAGGAGCCAGGCAAGGGCATCCCCTTGGCAGCTTGGCAAAGTTTCAGATGACTGAACCCCTGGGTGTGATGTGCACTGCACCTTGGTGAGACACCCTGAGCCAGAGCCAGCCGGATACTCAGGAGTGGTGAGGCCTTGAATGCTGGTTGCTCTAACCTGCTGAGTTTAGGGTAATTTGTTACATAGCAACAGGTAGCTGATACAATCAACAGAGCAAGTGGTTACTTCAATGAACTTGGCATGTGCTGTCCAGACCTCTGAGAGGTGACACAGACCTGCCCTTTCCAGGCCCTCCTACATACACATACTAAGAACCACTGAGGGACATGTAGCTACCTAGTCATGTGCAAACTCCTGGATAGGTTTTCTACTGGTAATAATGGAGTCTTCCCCTTTCTTTCAATAAATATTTATTTGGCTGCTCCAGGTCTTACTTGCAGTGGCACGCAGGTTCTTTGATCTTTGTTGTGACATGTGGAATCCTTTTTTTTTTTTTTTTTTGCAGTTGCATCATGTAGAATCTTTAGTTGCAGATGCCAACTTTTAGTTTCATCAAGATCTAGTATCTTGGATCAAACTCAGGCCCCCTGCATGGGAAGAATGGAGTCTTACCCACTGGACCACCAGGGAAGTCCCAAGGACTTTTCTCCTTTCAAGAACAAATTGAACATTACAAAATCTTGTTGTACATGTGATATATAAAACCCAATAAGGAGCCATAAGAAAAATAATTGTTTCCTAAGAAAGATGTTAAGTTCAGAACCAAATTTACCAAAATTCAGAGAGATAACAATTTTATTCAAACGTTCCACAGGGAAGTCTATTTTGTAAATGACATCCTAACGTTGGCCAAAGACTCAGGTGTAGGCCAGGTCATTCAAAGCAGCAAGACAGCCTCAGCCAGAAGCTTGCCACTGTGGGCACAGGTACAGCCATGACCTCCTGTGACAGCCCATGGGCTCCAAGGCCAGGCCAAGTGTGAAGTCACTAGGCCTTTTTCTAAAAACTTTGATTGGAATAATAGTTGACTTACAATGTTGTATTAGTTGCAGGTGTAGAGGAAACTGATTCAGCTATACATACATAGATATATGCATTCTTTTTCAGATTCTTTTCCATTATAAGTTATTATAAGATACTGAGCAGAGTTCCCTGTGCTATACAGTAGATTCCTGTCAGATCTGTGATTAAAAAAAAAAAAAGTTTAGCACTTTGCTTCGGTTGCTGCCAAGCTGCCAAATTTGGGAAGAAGCAAATAATTATTTGCTCTGATATTAATAACAAAGTTAGATATTAAAACCAAAAATGGCCCCAAAGATTAACTTCTGTCCCCAGACTATAAAAGTATTATCTCTATTTTACAGACAAGGCAACAGAGCAACGTCTCCTGAGCAGCCTGCCTGAAGCCTCTGGGAATTCAGCAAGCACGGGGAGGTGGAGTGCCCTGCCTTCTCCCTTGCCCGTCCTGCCACCCCCACTCCCCACCCCCTGCTAGGCCCTGCTTTGTGTGAGGTGTCAGGGAGATGATACAGCAACCTCTACATGCCCTGGTCAGAGCCAGCTCACCATGAGATCACCTCTCACACAATTAAGGGGAGCTGAGCCCAGAGGTCCTGATATGCACAGGGTTCAGAGGGCTGAGGAAGTCGAAATGAGTAAACAGAAGTCACAAGGTACAGAAAGAACAGAGAGAGCAGGTGAAGGGCAGGAAGGGCTCAGGAAAATGAAGGCGGTGCCTCAGGAGTGGGGCCTGGGAGAAGCCAGGTCAGCTGAGGCCACCCCCACCTCCACCCCTTCTCTTCCAGAGTCCAGGCCACGGGGCATCTGAGACCTCTAACTAAACACCCGTTCCCTAGGCCACTGCAGAGGTGGGACTGAGCTGGACAGGGTTCAGAGTCAAGGTCCACCTCCTACCTGAGGCTGGGTCACAGCCAGCTCTCAAAGCACAGTTGTTAATGTGTTTAGAAGAGCCAATTAATGTTTCCCAGCGACTCATTTCCCATGCCATCCTTCATGCTTTCACTTCAGTTGCATTTTATCTTTACAACAAACCTGGGGGACACTCAATATCAGCCTGACTCTGCAGATAATTTTATCTCCATTTTACTGATGAGAAAATTGAGGCTCAGAAGAGCAGATGCCAGCAAGCTTTCTCCAGAGCCCATCTCCTGCCATCACCCTGCACTGCTTTCAGATGAATCTCCTGAAAAGAGCTTAAATTCCAATAACGCTTTTTATTTCAAGCAATGTTAATGACACTACATCTTACACTATCCCCAAACACGTTTAAATTTGTTAGAGGCTCTGAGTCACACAGTCTCTGGTCTGGGTGAGGAGGGAACCGGGGGAGGGTGGGGCTGGGTCACTTCCTGTCAGGGCGGCTTGCACAAGCTTCAATAGGGTGCAAGGGTGCAAGAAACCACTCTCGGAAGCCTGGTCATGATCATGATCACGGGACTGGTCTAGGGGGAGTGGACAGCAGAATGTGGGCGGGACAATGTAACCAGAGAAAGAAAAACAGTGAAGGAGGAAACCAGGGAGAATAGATGGACTGTGAAAAGAGAAAGTGAGAAAGGCAAGCAGACCAGATGTGCAGGTCAGGGGCAGCCCCTCTCCACACACAAGAACCTGGCTGCTGGAGCCAAGGACCAATAATCAAGACTCCGCATTTAAAACAATGTCCCTAAACCTTCTGAGCTTCAGGACTTTTACGTCATACATGTTACTGCTGTAACACACAAAGCCATAGGGCGGGGCATACAGGCCCTGAAACCAGTCAGACAAGCTCTGAAACTCTGCCTCAGTTCTTAGCTGTGATATTGGAGAAGTTACTTTAAATTGCCCTGAGTCTGTTTCCTTATCTGTAAAACAGATGTAAAAGTATCTACTTCTCAAATTGTGAGGATTAAAAGACTGTCTGCTACAGAGCCAAGTGCTAACTAGCACTCAGTAAGAACGGTTATTGCCTAATGACCGTAGGAATTTGGGGAATACAGAAAAACACAGAAACAAACTTAAGTCACCATACAGTCAGCAGTCTCAGGGCTAAGCACTCCAGCACCAGACTTCAGGGAGCCTGGGGTCCGCAATCCCAAGGATAAAACCACTGACTCCTCCCCTTCTCCCAGGGATGGAGTGGATTACAGTCTCCTAGGCCGTGATCCTGGTCTCCAGAGCTAGGCATGACTTCCAGAAGGAGTCGGCCTGTCTTCAGGAGAAAAGAATAGTGGAGGAGATGGTTACGTCTTCAAAATAAGTATCTGTAGGACAAAACTGCCGGCCGCTCGCGCCAGGGAGCTGGCTCAGCTACCCTGAAGTCCTTGCTGTTACCCTAAGCCCTTTCCTTTTCCTCTCCGGGCACAGGGCCCTTGGGGCACCAGCCGGGCAGGCTCTGCAGCCAGAGCCCGGACGAGCGAAACTCCCCTCCGCAGCATCCTTCTCGTGCCAAGACTGCGGCGAGGTAGGTTAGGGGTCAGGGGCCCGGGTCTAGGTGGGAGTCGCGGTCAGTGTCCGGGAGTCTGAGTCAGACTCAGAGTCTGGATCCGAGGCGGGAGTCGGGGGTCAGGGTTCGGACTCCGCCATCTGCGCACGCCCGCTCCCTCCGCAGCCCCTCGACCCGCTGAGCCAAATCCTCCCGGGAGCCGCGACCTGGAAGCGGCGTCTGATGCCCCCACTCGGGCCCCGCCAGGCTGCAATTCTACTCGCAGCGCTTGTGCTCGCAGTACAAGGTGGCAGTTCAAACCCGCTAAAGAATCCCAATCGGATTAGAGTTGCAGCAGATCGCTCGGTCACAGAACCCGATCGCGGGGCTTGACAGACAGGCCTGACTTGAAGAGGCCCGGCCGCGCAGGCGCCGGGAGGACGCCGGACCGCGCAGGCGCCGGGAGGAGGCCCGACCGCGCAGGCGCCCCGCGGAGGCGCCCCCTCCCCCCCGCCCATAGTGCGGGCGCGGCTTCCGGGTCAACATGGCGGCCGCGTGGCTGCTGCTGCGCGCTCTCCGCTCGGGTCCGGGACCGGGTCCGGGGCGGCTGCGGTGTCCCTACTTGGGCTGGAGCACAGGCTGCTCCTCCGGGGCCAAGTGGAGGTGGCCGTATGTCGTCCACAGGTCTCCGATGGGCCTCGTCGGGCCTGGAGGCCGAGCCCTGCAGGTAATGTGAGGGCCTCCGGCAGCGGCGTTTGGGATGGTAATGTGGAAGATGCTCTCCGCCGCTACGGCTTCGTCTTCCGAGAGGCCGCTTCTGCCTGCAACCCGGAGAAGAGGCAGGCGGCGAGGCCGGCGGGCAGCCCGAAGGAGAGAGCAGGGGCGAGGCCACACAATTTGACTCTTCTAGCCCTTGTTTCGGGCTTCCCTAGTGGCTCAGTGGTAAAGAACCGGCCTGCCAATGCAGGATGGTACCCTGGGTGGGTAAGATCTCTGGATTAGGAACTGGCAACCCACTGTAGTATTCTTGCCTGGGAAATCCCATGGACAGAAGAGCCTGACGGGCTACAGTCCATGGGGTCGCAAAAGAGTCACACTGGATTTAGCTACTAAACAACAGCACTTGATTCGTATATTGGTATTTTCTGCGCGTCTTTCTGGCGTTTTGAAATTGAGTCGAGTAAGAGTTTCACTAATTTCTAGCAGAGAATTATTTGCACTCATATAGATCAAATCACTCCAGGATGAATTCTAACGCCTCCCAATTGCTCTGAGCGGTTTTTCGTGTGAGCAAAGTACCTTGTAACTGTATTTTACTCTTATCGTGTAGCTTGACATATTATGGGCACAAATTCATTGACCCTCTGTCTGAAGGCTGTGTTCCAGGCCCTGTTAATGTTAACATTTCACTCTGGAAACAGACCCTAAGTGCTTTTTTCACTGATTTTTTTTTTTTTTAGCCCTTTCTTAGGACCTCAACTCTCACATTTTAGGTTGTAATATATTGTTATTGTATTTTACCATAAGTTGAGGACCAATTTCATATCATCCTATTCTACACCCTTTCTGAGTCTGAGGACAACTATACATCATGGCATCCGGTCCCATCACTTCATAGCAATAGATGGGGAAACAGAGGCAGAGTTTATTTTTGGGGGGCCTCCAAAATCACTGCAGATGATGACTGCAGCCATGAAATTAAAAGATGCTTACTCCTTGGAAGAAAAGTTATGACCAACCTAGACAGAATTTTAAAAAGCAGAGACGTTACTTTGCCAACGAAGGTCTAGTCAAGGGTATGGTTTTTCCAGTAGTGATGTTTGGATGTGAGAGCTGGACTACAAAGAAAGCTGAGTGTGGAAGAATTAATGCTTTTGAACTGTGGTGTTGGAGAAGACTCTTGAGAGTCCCTTGGCCTGCAAAGAGATCCAACCAGTCCATCCTAAAAGAAATCAGTCCTGAATATTCATTGGAAGGGCTGAAGCTGAAGCTCCAATATTTTGGCCACCTGATGCAAAGAACTGACTCATTGGAAAAGACTCTGATGCTGGGAAAGGTTGAAGGCAGGAGGAGAAGGGGATGACAGGATGGAATGGTTGGATGGCATCACTGACTCAGTGGACTTGAGTTTGAGTAAACTTTGGGAGTTGGTGATGGACAGGGAGGCCTGGTGTGCTGCAGAAGGACTGAAGTAGGCAATTCACACTTACTTGTGGATACTTAACAGATTACCTCACTAACAACTAGAACAGTAATAACAATCTGGTTTAAACAAACAGTGTTTAGAGTTGACTTTGAAGAATGATTTTTGTGTGTGCCGTGCTTGACACACTGTTCCTCGTTTATAGAGCTCAGTCGACCTCTCTGGGGTTCTCCCTTATATGCCTCCTGGTCATCACTGAACCAAGTATAGTAGTATTAATTAAGCTGGATAACAATTGTATGTACTAGGAATTTTTAACCTGTTCCTAACAGGATATTATATGTAGCATACTCCTTTGGTAAGGAGTTCCTTTTCTTCATAATAGCAGCCGACCAGGGATGAACTCAAGGGAAAGAATTTAAAATAAATGTATGTATGTTAAGTGTGTTAGTCACTCAATCATGTCCCACTCTTTGGGACTTCTTGGACTATGGTCCGCTAGACTCCTCTGTCCCTGGAATTCTCCAGGCGAGAATACTCGAATGGGTAGCCATTCCCTTCTCCTGGAAATCTTCCCAACCCAGCAATCGAACCCCGGTCTCCTGCATTGCAGCCAGACTCTTGGCCATCTGAGCCACCAGGGAAGCCCTTAAAATAAATAAGTCAATAAAAATGAAGAAATTGCTACCACTGAGATAGAAAAAATTAAGTTGGACCATTGACTATAACATAAAATACATTCAAGTGGGAAACTGGACTTCCTGGGAATGTTCCACAAGGCATGGTTGTCTGGAGATGTTGGGAGCAAAAGGTCTGGACAACCAGTGAAGCCTTTGCTCCTTGTGTCCTGCAGGAGTCCTGGGGCACAGAATGGTAGCCAGTGTTCTGCACCTCCATTTCAGCATTTCTTTGACTTGCTTGCTTGCTGTTGACATTTGAAACTTTTTTTCTTTTGATGTTATGGTAAAACTTTGAAATAATGCTCAGATTATTGGTTCATATTTCAGGGCAGTGTAAATATTACATAAATGAATCTCGGAGCTTTTAGGAAAAATTTTGTGTCGGGGAGTGTTTGCATGGCCAGCTGTGCTGTGGCATCTGTGCGATTGAGGTTCTGTGTCCTTTTCTCTTCAGAGTTTCCAGTTGCGACTGCTAACCCCTACCTTTGAAGGAATCAGCAGATTGTTGGTGAAACAGCACATTGCACAGAATCCTGTCGGACTCTGGAAACTTCTAGGTTTGTATCTTCGAAAAGACAGAAGTGACAGGCAGAACGTGTGGCATTTGTGAATAAATTCAGGGAACTGCCTGTTTGACATTGTCAGAAAACCCAAAATCACTGAAAGGCCCTTCAGCTGCTACCCAGTGTGAGCCCTCAGATGCTCTGAAGTGAAGTTTTTGAAAAGGAAATTTGACTCAGGTCAGAACAGGCCATTTTTTCTTATTTTGAGTTGTCTCTTTTCTTTTTTAAAAAATTCTGGCCATGATTGGGCTGCTTGTCAAAGGTTTTTCGTGTTCTGTAGCCAGCTCCAGTAATGCTTACTAAGGAGGTACAAGCTTAGTAAGGGCTGCTTGTCAAAGGTTTTTCATGTTCTGTAGCCAGCTCCAGTAATGCTTACTAAGGAGGTACAAGCTTAGTAAGGGCTGCTTGACAAAGGTTTTTCATGTTCCTTGGTGGCTTAGATAGTAAAGAATATGCCTGCAATGCAGGAGAATATGGGTTAAATCCTTAGGTTGGGAAGACCCCCTGAAGAAGGAAATGGCTACCCACTCCAGCATTCTTGCCCGGAGATTCTGCAGCAGAGGAGCCTGGCGGGCTGCAGTCCATGGGGTCACAAAGAGTCAGATGTGACTGAGCAACTAACATTTTCATGTTCTATAGTAAGCTCCAGCAATGGTGAGTAAGAAGTTACAAACTGTGTATGGTTTATGTGCAGAAATTAAGTAAACATAACTTGATTTTACACTAGAGTTGCACCATTTCATGACATCTTGTGATATCCTGCTGCCTCTCTCACTCTCTTTCTAAAAACTCTTGGCTGCACCCTGTAGCGTATGGGAGCTTAGTTCCCATACCAGGAATGGAACCTGCGCCCCTGCACTGAAAGGGGGAATCTTAACCACTGAACCACAGAGGAAGTGCCCTGCTGTCTCCTTTATCTTAGGTTAAAGGCCCGTAAGGGTTGACACCTGTGCTTTTACTCCCCGCTTTATTCAGTTGAAACAGGAAAACAGTAGAATCTTCCACTGCTGCAGACAAGCAGCCTTGTGCCTACCCAGGCCCAGCAGCCCACATGTGCCCCCAGTGGCCCAGCCCTCACCCTCCGACAGCCCTGTGTCTGGTGGACACAGAGGTGGTTTTATTTGTGATTTTGTTAGTATCTGTGAAGGAAGGTGCAGCCCAGTGACTTTCTGAGGCGCTCTCCCCCGTTTTAAGCGCTGATGTGGACAAGCAAAAGCCTCAGTGTGTGGAGTGGGCGCTGCTGTGCCACAGCTGCTTGTGTTGCTCGTTTGTTTAATTCACTGAAGGCGACTGTGTGTGTGGGAAGGGTGGTTTTCCCACAGACCCAGGACACTTTCTCAAGTTTATGTTCGTAACTTTTATTCCATCACGTTGTCTATTTTAAATTATAAAAACACTTATCTTCAATTGAAGTAGTTTATAATTTGTAGTGAGTAAAGATTGTACCAAGAACGATCATCCAAATTTCTAAATCCTGTGCAGGTAGGCTCTCAATAGTTTATGTTTTGTTGGTTGTCTGCAAGTGTCCTCTTCTCCTGAGTGTGTGTGTTAGCACTAAATCATGTCTGACTCTCTGTAACCCCATGGACTGTAGCTTGCCAGGCTCCTCCGTCCATGAAATTGCCCAGTCAAGGATACTACAATGGGTTGCCATTCCTTTCTGGTGTCCATTGTGGCTCAGATGGTAAAGAATTCTTCCTGCAATGCAGGAGGCCCAGGTATGATCCCTGGGTGGGGAAGATCCCCTGGAGAAGGGAATGACAACCCACTCCAGTATTCTTGCTTGGAAATCCCATGGACAGAGGAACCTGACAGGCTTCATGGGGGAAAGTTAAGTCCATGGGGTCACAAAGAGTTGGACAGGACTGAGTAGCTAAATGCTTTCGCTCTCGTTCCCTTCTCCAGAGGATCTTTCCAACCCAGGGATTGAACCCAGGTTTCCTGCATTGTAAGCAGATTATTTACCAGCTGAGCCACCAGGGAAGCCCTTTGTCCTGAATGTCTCCCTGTAATTGCAGGTCTGGTTGCTGTTAAGCACTTTCCCCATTTCTTATAGGAGGCACTTACTATTTTAACACTTCAAAGAGGAAGCAGAAGACCAAGGACAATGATAAAGCCAAGGGGAGGAGCCCTGAGGATGACGAAGGTATATCAGTCTAATTTTTTTGGGCGGAGGTGGGGCTTCCCCTGGGGACTTGTGGGATGGAAACCTTGTCTCCTGCATTGGAAGGGCAGTCTTAGCCACAGGAGTGCCAGGGAAGTACCCTGGGGAGGTTCTTTACTTTAAAAATGGTTTCATGTTATCTAAGCAGATGGGACCTCAGTGAACAGGAATGTTAGTGACCTTGAACAGCTTGTAATTAGTTACTTTGTTGTAATATTGGCCAAGTGTAGACTGAGCAGCTGCGAGATGACATAGAGACGGCAGAGGGTCCCAGTGTAGGGTGGGGGTAGGGAGGGCCGCAGGGGCTGGAGCAGGGCTGGGCGGCAAGCTCCGCCCTCCTCACGCCTGCTCCCCACCCGGCAGAGGAGCGCAGGCGCCGGGAGCGGGAGGACCAGATGTACCGAGAGCGGCTGCGCACCCTATTCGTCATCGCAGTGATCATGAGTCTGCTCAACGCGCTGGGCTCCAGCGGAGGCAACATCTCCTGGAATGACTTCGTGCACGAGATGCTGGCCAAGGGCGAGGTGCAGCGGGTGCAGGTGGTGCCCGAGAGCGACGTGGTGGAGGTGTACCTGCACCCCGGTGCCGTGGTGTTCGGGCGGCCTGTGAGTGCCGCGCCAGCAGGGGTTGCTTAGAGCCAGCCGTGAGTGTCTTGATTTAAGCAGGAGCCTGGAGGCTTTGAGAAGGGGGCCAGGCCGTGTGGTCCTCGGGAAGACCCGGGAGGGTGGCATTGGACATCCATGGTCCACCTGGCATGTGAGCAGCAGGAGGGAGGTGGAAATCTCTCAGGCTAGAACAGGTGGCAGAGAGACAGGTTGGCAAGGACCGGCCCTTGGAAGGAACAGGAAAGAAAGGGGGCAGAGCAGAGGGACCCTGCTTCTCCCCACCACAGGTGGCCCCCAGCTGTGCCAGCAGGGGAGAGGCAGAGGAGTCCATGGGCTTCACTCCAGTCGCAGATCTGGCTTCAGGGAGCAGAGTGGTATCTGTGTCAGTGCTGGGAACCTGGTTGTGTGGACCCTGCTGTGAGGACCTGGCCTTTTAACCTCCGAAATGGAGCCTGACCATTCATAATGATGGTCATCCCACTAGACTTTGAAGAGACTTCAGAGCAGAGGGAGATCTAGGTGCTCGGTTTAAGTTCCAAGAGAGCTTAGAATCAGAGAGGACAGTTTTCTCTGGAAAACATGGCTGCTGGAAAGATGATTGATGTGGGCAGGGGTGGCAGTGATGAAACCTTCACACTAGAGAGCTTAGAATCAGAGTGGACAGTTTCCTCTAGAAAGCGTGGCTGCTGGAAAGATGACTGATGTGGGCCAGGTTGGCAGTGATGAGATATTCCCGCTAGCCTCTAGGAAGCGCCACCCACTCCCTCTTCCTTAGCCTTTCATCTCCCTGGGGACCAAGAAGGCCCCCTTGGTTGACGGTCAGGTCCAGCTGATGGGCAAACAATGAACCTTTGGAGGGTGACTGTGGGTCCAAGTCCCATACTGCAGGCTCATTGACAGGGTCTGCTTTGCCCTCCAGTGGAGTGCCAGCCCGGTGCTGAGTTTCAGTTGCATGTGCTGCCCTGCATTTGCTCAAAACCTGTTACTGGACGTTGCACTGTAATTGTGTTTGAGAAAACAAAAGCTTTCTAGATGTGGAGGAGGTTTCTGAGTGGCAGGTGTCTGCTTCTGAAGCCCTGTAGCTGTCCACAGTGTGGCAGGGGCACCGTTCTCTGTCCTCGGGGTCAGCTGTCTGACGTGTTTGCCACTCTCACATGCCTCTGCTCTCTGCCCCCAGCGGCTGGCGTTGATGTACCGAATGCAGGTGGCAAACATTGACAAATTTGAAGAGAAGCTTCGAGCAGCCGAGGATGAGCTGAATATCGAAGGCAAGGACAGGATTCCAGTTTCCTACAAGCGGACAGGATTCTTTGGAAAGTAGGTTGGTCGTTCCTGTGGGCCTCTGAACTAAACCAGGCTTTACTTTGTGATGTGAGAGACAGAAATCTCACACTGGCTGTGCCCGCAGTGAACTGAGGAGGAGTGGAAGCAGGCCTGGGAGTGGGTGGCATGGGGCGGGCAGCCTGGGGTTCCTTGGTCACTGCTCCAGTAGTCTGTGGTGCTTCTTGTTCAGCACAGGGTGGGTTTGCTGCCATCTGCAAACAGGAAGGTGGGGCGGGGAAGGGAGAAGCAGATGTCCCTGGGCACCTGTTGGTTCCATGCAGGGCCTACAGGCGGCAGGATCTGCACCCTCCTGAGTGGGAGCCAGTCACTCGGTGGGCCTGGGCGTGTAGCTGGGCACTGGTACTGTGGTGTGCACAAGGCTGTGTCCCCTCATGGGGACTGGCGGCAGCTGGGAAGTGCCGTGTGTCTGTCACAGCTCCATCTCCTCAGGGGCAGGGCCCCCAGGCAGCACCTCTGCTTGTTCTAGGGGTGGGGGCACACCTCTCTTCATCTGGGGGTGAGGCCCCAGGGTTTGCTCTTTGTACTGTTAGGCTGATTTTGCATAGTGACCCAAAGCTATGGCCTACTTTTGAAAGCAAAACACATGGACGGTGAAGAGCTGCTCTTGGTGGGCATGAGCTGTCCAGGGCTCTGGACAGTGGGTGGTTGTTCTGGCTTTATGCCTGGCTGGTGCTGCCTGCTCAGCACCGAGGTGCCCAGATCTGGGCAACATATGAAGGAAGGGAGGTAGTGAGAACTGGACGAGGAGATGCATATTCAGTGCTGGCTCCACAGGTTGCTCTCAGAGCAAGGGAGTCCTTTTCCTTCTGGGAGGTCTGGGCCTGGCCTGGGTGAGGTGTGTCTGGGGACTGCCCAGAGCCGAGCCTGAGCCTCTTCCCGCCTGTCTCTCCCGCCAGCGCCCTCTACGCCCTGGGGATGACGGCTGTGGGCCTGGCCATCCTGTGGTATGTTTTCCGTCTGGCTGGGATGACAGGACGGGAAGGCGGATTCAGTGCTTTTGTAAGTTGTGCAGATTGTTTCCCTGAACTTGTGCCATTGGGATTTTGTCTGTGTTTGGGCTGAACCCTCTCCCGTAAACAGCAGGTCGGGTGAACGCTGGATGCTAGCCTGTCAAAGGCTGATCTGGATGTTGTCTGGCAGCTCCGCTTTCCTTCTGTTTGACTGACATGGGGGCTCGGCTCCCCAGCTATAGCCAAGGCCCCTTTCGTGACGTGGGAGGGGCCGAACCCAAGGGGGTCCATACCACAGCGCGCTCTGCACTTCCCTCTCAGCGAGCTTGACTTTTTGGGTGTTTCATGTCTTCAAAGAACAACCTAAATACACTCCGCAAGTATTCTCCTATTCCAGTTGCATTCAGTGCAGTGTGCACTTGCCCCCCTGTCAAGTCGTACCTGGCTCATCAGCCACGTCAGCAAAGGGCCACAGAGGAGGTCCTCCTGGGAACCGGGGTGGCGGGGATAGAGAGCCCCTGTCTCCCCCTGAATAGGCCCTCGGGAGCTCTGGACTTGCATCCACACTGGGTAGTGTGGTGTCTCCTGGGGTGCAGTATACCTGGCTCAACCGGTGTGATAATTCTTACACATCCTGGACTGTTTTTTATTGTACTTAAATAACAATGTGATGAATTCCACACATTGCTTCTTTTGAGAGCTGAAGGAGATTCTGTCTGAGGTGAGCTGCTCACTGAGAGTTTGTTTCTCCAGCCAGATTGCTTGCCAGAAATTGACGAGGTGACATTTTTACTAACACTTGCAGAATTGAGTGTCTTTAGGTAACTTTTATGTAAATCAGTGAAAGAAGTCGGAGGCTAACTGGGAAAGTCACATAGAGAAATAAGAACACTCCCACGCAGACTCTGTTAAATCACCTGGTTAATGTGGGAAGCATTTTCCTTTAGGGCAGACTGCTCAATGCCAGGTAGCCTCTAACTGTCATTGCCCTCATGTGTCTGGACTGTGCCCTTCCCTGCTGTCTGAGCGAGTGGAGGGGTGGGAGGACGTGCAGGTGAACAGGCCCCCAGGCTCCTCCGCCCTGCCCTGCTGGGCTGCATAGGGCTCCGCCCTCTATCTTTCTGCCCAGAATCAGCTGAAAATGGCTCGTTTCACGATTGTGGATGGCAAGATGGGGAAAGGAGTCAGCTTCAAAGACGTGGCAGGAATGCATGAGGCCAAGCTGGAGGTCAAAGAGTTCGTGGATTATCTGAAGGTGAGCACATGGGGCACAGTGGGCAGGGGTACTGCCCAGCCTGATGCTGTGCTCCCAGTGCGTCCCCTGCTCAACCTGGACCAATGGTGCCCTGCATGGCCCATCACCTGTCACGGCGGAGCACTCTGCTCTCCCTAAGCTGCATGGACGGGACTAATACAGGACCCAAGCCTTCTGAGGGTCGTGTCTGGATGATTCTCTGGAGCCTAGAGATCAGCCTGCATTCTGCTGCTCTCCTAGAGCCCGGAGCGCTTCCTTCAGCTTGGTGCCAAGGTTCCGAAGGGCGCACTGCTGCTCGGCCCCCCTGGCTGTGGGAAGACACTGCTGGCCAAGGCGGTAGCCACGGAGGCCCAGGTGCCCTTCCTGGCGATGGCTGGCTCGGAGTTCGTGGAGGTCATTGGAGGTGGGCCCACCTGGCTACGAGTTGGGGGCTGTAGGGGTGAAAGTGGGAACATGAGACCCGTGTCTGGGAGTCATGGGCATAGAAGGAGTAGGCGCTGATGTCCTGAGGAGTCCAGGAGGGAAAGTGCCAGCCCATGTGCAACAGAGGCCACCTACTGGGCTTTCCCTGAGTGCAGAGCTTGTGCCCGTTCTCTGTGTCCTCAGGCCTCGGTGCAGCCCGTGTGCGGAGCCTCTTCAAGGAAGCCCGGGCCCGGGCCCCCTGCATTGTTTACATTGACGAGATTGATGCCGTGGGCAAGAAGCGTTCCACTGCTGTGTCCGGCTTCTCCAACACAGAGGAGGAGCAGACACTCAACCAGCTGCTGGTGGAAATGGACGGTGAGCACCATGGGGCCGGGATCGGTGGGGATGTTTGTGGACAGTGAGGGGGTTTCAGCACCAGGAAATCTTCTCCAGCAGGAGGTAACCAGAAACATAGCTTTCATTTTTCCAAAGTCAGGGCAGTAGTGAAACAAGAAGGAAGAAAAGCTGGGAATACCATGTGGGGTCGGGTCATGATGGTGGTCGTCAGTCTCGGGGAGGGTCAGGGGTCATGCTGACACGAGTCTTGTGCCCAGCATGGGCACAGTGGGTGCCTCAGGTATGCTGCCGGGAACCCTGTTTCAACTGTCCTTGAGATGACCTCTGGACTGGCTGCCACAGAGTTTTTTAATGGAGTTTTTTTTCTTCTAAGCTACTCCTGTAAGATCCTCTTTGGGGGATGTGTGTGTAGATAGGCGTTTGTGTTGTTTTATAGTAAAATATACAAAACATAAAATTAAGCCATTTTAACCATTTTTAAGTGCAGGGTTTAGTGGCTGTAAGTATGTTCCCAGTGTTGTATAACCATCACCACAATCCATCTCCAGAACTTTCTTATCTTCCCAAACACAAACTGTCCCCATTAAATACCAGCACCACATTCTCCCCTCCCCATGCTCCAGCTCTGCAGGAACCATCTGTAAGTATTCTTTAATCAGAATTTTTGCTCTGTTCTCGGTCTTTTAGATGAGAAAGATGTTTTCTTCACAAACTAATTTTGGTCCTAAGAGAACCATTTATTGGTGTATTTATTTTCCTCTTTAAAGTGTTCTTAGCATTTGAGATGGTGGATCTGGTGACCAGTGTGTGGGGCAGTGCACTCTGGTTGTATGTGGCTAAAGGTGAAACTTTTTTTGACTTCTTATTTTCAGAGTCTCAGACTTACAAAAGCACTGCAGAATTGGTCAGAGTTCCTATAAGCGTCCTTCCCCCACACCCCCCACAGCCTGAAGGCAACATAGAAGAGGCGTGACGTGGGCATCGGGCAGATGTGCGCTTCTGCAGGGCCCAGAGCAGGCTCATGTTGCCTAAGTGTCCTGTCTGCTTCGTCTTCTCCAGCCTGGGCCTGACTCCCCCTCCTTGCCCTTGTGGCTGTTACACTTCTCCAGGCCAGGCCTGAGAAAGGATGTCCTCAGAGCGGGCTCCAGCCCAGGTGTTGGCAAGAGCCGTGCAGCTGGCCTCGGTGCCCACACCCCCTGATCCTGGTGCTGGGACTCGGGCCTGCAGCTGGGCAGATCAGGGGCTGATGCACGGGAGTGTTTCATCATGTGAAAGCCCCGCAGGTTCAAAATCAAAGTGATTTCTCAGGTGGCCGAGGAAAGGGTGGCCTCATCAGGGCTTGAGGACAGTTTGCGTCTGGGGCTGCCTCTGCAGACCTGCGTCCCCCTCTGTACCTGGGTGTGTCAGTTAGAATGGCTCAGGGTCTCTGCCCCATGGTCACGGGCTGAGGAGCCATCTTCCTGGGGAGGACATGCCTGAGAACTGTGGACCTGAGACATGGCTGTATGAGACACTTCTTGGAGATGGGGTCCCCTCTTCTTGTATCTACCCCCCCACCCCACCCCCGGCTCTGACCGGCCCCTCCCTGTGCGCTGGGCTCTGAGCAGCTGGATCCTGAGTGTGCCATCTGGCAGTGTGCAAATTAAACTCCCGACTCCCCAGATATCCCATCGTAGGATATGATAAGTCTGCTGACAAGTGCGGAGAGGACCGTGACCTCTGGCTCTCTTTAGAAAGATGGGCAAGGTGGTGCTCCTGCGGGACACAGGCAGAGCATCTTGAAGCCATTGTCGTGGGGGCTGTGCAGGGACATGGCAGAGTGCTCCTCTCCCGCCCCTCTCCTCTCTGAGCAGGGGTTTCCTGACGTGTCATCAAGCTAAAGCACAGCCTCGCGCCTAGTTGTGACCATGTGTGGGTGATGGGGGCCTCCCTTGTGGCCCTAGGGCAACAGTCTCCCCCCACCCCGCTCCTGTTGTTGTTTGCACTTGAAGCCAGAGACCAACCTTGCAGGCGACGTGCACCCCCAGGAAGCGTTCCCAGCTGGTGCCTTCTCTGCTCCTCTGTGCCGCTGGGGGGGGTGACTTCTGCCGGCTCTGCTGCAGCCGTGGGAGCCCCTCCCCCTCCGCGGATGCCCCCCAGAAGCCCTGGCCAGTCTGGGCTGCTGCGAAGGGGCCTTTGTGTACAGAGACAGCTGAGCCTCTTCCACCCGCAGGGGCAACTGAGAAGCCTTTGTCATTCCTCGGGGAGGAGTGGGCGCTGGCCGTGGGAAGCCAGTGCTGGAGGAAGCCCACCACACAGGCGGAGGCTGGGCACCTGCCACCCCTCTCACAGCCTGATGGGGACAGAGAGGCCTTCGAGCTCGGTGCCACATGGTGGACATTCCCATCCACACCCCCATGGACTTGATTGTGCCCAAGTTTGTGGAAAGGCCCAGGTGTCTAACCAGCAAGGACCTATAGTCAGTACCTTGTAGTGACCTGTGATGGGGAAAACCTGCAAGAATGTACATCAATACTTATGTATACACAAACATAATGGAGCCACTGTGTTGTGTACCTGAATACTGTGAATAACATACACTTCAATAGAAAAATAGAAAGGAAACAAAGGGAACCACAGGTAGCTCTCCTACGGCCTTTTCCACATTAGTCTGTGACCTGTGTTGACTGAATCTGCATGAGGCGTGCCGCTTAGTCCTGGCTCACTGTGTGTGTGGATGCTGGCTGCTCCAGCACCTCTTGCTGAAGCACCATCCTCCTGCACCAAGCCTTCACCTCCTTGCCTGGCAGAGCCTGTTCTGAGCTCCCTCGTGGCTGGGCCGTGACTGTCCTCACACACGTGTCACTTGTCACTTAGCTGTGCACTCAGTCTTTGATCAAGGTAGTGGCAACAGCAGACATGGTGAGGATGAGGAGACTGGATCCCAGACCCCTGGGTGAACCTGGGCCCTCAAGGAGTGAAGCAGCTGTGAAAATGCTTCTGTGAAGCAAACCTGACCCCCTGCAGCCGGGGCACACTGCATACAGCCTCTCAGGCCTGCTCTGAACAGACTGAGCATGTGCTCGGCACGCTGACCCTGTGTCCACAGAACATGGTGCTCCAGTGTTCCCTTGTGACAGCTGAACACCCTGGAAAGAGCCTGTGCGACCTCCAGTGGGTGCCTGGCTGAGCTCTGTGTGTGCTCACCTGGCCACAGTGCAGACACTGGATGTTGTCACACAAGCCTGCCTAACTGGACCTCGGGATTTATGCCAAGTGAGATGGTCCAGCCTCAAAAGGCTGTAAGTCATCTGATTCAATGTATATGAGATTGTGCAAATGACAGAATTCTAGAGGACAGACCGATGAGTAGTTGTGAGGGGCTGGCACAGTGAGGTTTTTGTGGTGGTGCTAGCAGAGAGGCACATGCCCAGCTGCTGGGGGGCAGCACACGGCCTGTCCCTGCAGTGTGGGCCCTGCACAGGAGTTGGCACTCAGCCGCGGGGACTTCTGTATGATGTCGCCCCTTGTGTGTCCACAACTGTGTGAGTCCTTCAACCAGCCCTGTGGCCGCTTGCTGACAGAGGCCGTTCTGCGGGAGCGCCCTCCTGGAGCCCCTGGCATAGCTGCTGTTCTCTCCTGTACCCTTTGTTTCTGCCGTTTTTCAGTGTCTTTTTCACTGTTAACATAATCTCACGGTTTTATGTTCATAGCCCCGGCCTATGGCAGGCAGGCGTTTGGGGAGCCCTAAGGGGCAGCCCAGACAGGAGTCTGAGAGAAGCTGTAGGAATGCCCCTCCATCCCCAGGTGGCCCAGGGAGTGGAGTCAGGTCTGTCCAGGGCCCTGGCCTCCAGCAAGCCTCTCATTTCCATGTGAGACTTTGACTTTTCCGGCTGGTGCTCCCCGCACACCAGGTGGCACTCCCTTTTTCTGGTGGTGCCACTGTCCTGGCAATCTATGGGGAGGCTGCCCAGTTGGTGTCCACACCTTCACGGCCGCTGTCTGTCCCTCCAGGAATGGGTACCACAGACCACGTCATCGTCCTGGCGGCCACCAACCGAGCTGACATTTTGGACAATGCTCTGCTGAGGCCAGGCCGACTGGATCGGCACGTTTTCATTGACCTTCCCACGCTGCAGGTCAGTGCGACCTGGCTGGTCCATCCAGGCTCCCTGCCCTTCTGGTTTTGACTCTCACTGACTTTTATGAAGAGATGTCTGGGCTGAGTTTCATGGACAGCCTTTGCAGAGCCTCACGCCCATGTGCTGGTGGCTTTGGAGAGTGAGCTGCACAGTGGCCCTGCCTGGGTGGACAGCTGTGAGCCCTGGGACCTCTTGGCCCTGCTGCCTCAGGCCTCAACTTGGACGCCCACCTCTGAGTGTGTCGGGCCTTCCTGGTGGCTCCTGAGGGAGCAGGAGACTCTGTGGGAGCAGGGAAGGGTCTGAAGGGTGAGTGTAGCAGGTGGCTGGCAAGTTAGTGTTTCCGTGGAGACACACGTGAAAGTGTCATCTGCAGCTCTTGAGTTGGTTTCCGAGAGTAGAAGCTGACCTCACAACCAGTGCTCCTGATGAGCAGGCGGGGAGCGAAAACCGTGGCCTTTGTCCCGTGTCCTCTGACCCATGGCCTTTTACCCATGGCCTTTGACCTGTGGCCTTTGTACCCTGTACTTTAGGAAAGGAAGGAGATCTTTGAGCAGCACCTGAAAAGCCTGAAGCTGACACGAGCCAGCAGCTTTTACTCCCAGCGGCTGGCGGAGCTGACGCCTGGCTTCAGTGGTAAGGGCCGTAGAGGCGCTGGTCCTTGTCTGGGGGCAGTGGGGTTGGGCCTCCCTGGGAACTCTCCAGCCCTGCTCTGGGCTCCTCGGCCAGCACAGCTGGGGTGGGAGTGGTGTGAGCCCAGCAGGCAGAGATAGAGGACTCTTCCTGAGGTTCTGTCTCCTATGCCCCAGGGCAGCCCCAGCCTCGCTCCCTCCCACTGCTCCCCACCAGAGGCAACCCTGCAAGGCCATGTCCCTCCCCGCCACCTTCTCCATGTTACCACAAATCTAGATTTTTCTGGATGGTTCTCATTTCACAGGGTGATGTAAATAAAAACCCCTGTTATATGGTATAAGTTTCTTCCCTTTGGACCTTAACATCCTGAATTAGAACCTCATGGTGTCAAGAACTTTTCTCATCCCTCAGTGTGTGTGAAACAGTGGGTGGAAGGAAAGAGGGGGTCCAGAGAGGCTGCTTGCTGACCACAGCTGTGGGGCAGCTCGAAGGGGACAGGGTGGCTTTCCTCCCACCCCCGTACCTCTGTGTCTGCTAACACATTCCACCCCTATGCTGACAGGGGCTGACATCGCCAACATCTGTAACGAGGCCGCGCTGCACGCGGCGCGGGAGGGGCACACGGCTGTGCACACGTCCAACCTGGACTACGCCGTGGAGCGCGTTGTGGCAGGTATGTGGACTTGTCTGCGGGGGGGCGGCATTATTGCCCAAAAGGGAAGACAGACCACCTGTTCCTACTTTTCTGTCAGGTGGTACAGTGTGACTTGTTCTCCTTAGTTTGAGATACTCTCTGTTGACCAAGAGCAGGTGGGCTGTTGAAACAGAAATGTAGAAGGATCTCGCAAACTCAGCGTCCTCGGCCCACCAGCTGATGGGTGGTGCCCAGACAGCCACTGTCCACATGGGCAAGGGTTGGAGCCGTTGCTCCTGAGGTCAAGGAGGAGGCCTTTTATGCCAGGGTCTCCATGCTCTGTGGAGGGGGAAGAGGAGGGTGGCATCTGGGCAGTGCTTGCCCACTGCTGTTGGATGTGGAATGCATGGATGTCTGTGAAGAGAGCAGGCCAGGGCTCCTATAGCCCCTGTGGCAACACCAGATGTGGTACGTCTTGTCCTTCAACAGAATTCCAACCAAGGCACTGAGCAGGACACTGAGGAAGCAGCGCCTCGCTCAGACGGCCCATCCCTCTCAGTCTTTCAGACCTAGCACAGGACTCTCCGCAGTGGGGACAGCGAGTGCGCAAGGACAGAAGGGCTTGCCTCGAGGTTTCACACTGTAGATCAGGGTTTACATAAGCCAGTTGTTTTGCATGAAAACTGATGTGCTTACAGCGAGTGTGTTCTAAGCAGGAAAGACTAGAGAAGAACGCCCAGAATCCTGCCTGAGCGTGCAGCGCCTCGAGCAGGGTGCTCCCGCGCAGCAGCCGCCGGGGCCTGGGGGGATAGCCCGACTGCCACAGCCAGCACGTAGGATGTGGCATCTCGAAGCTGGTGGCATAGGTGGTCCCGGTCGCATCCCTGAACCCAGGGCTTACTCGGGGGTAATGATGAGTGGACAGTGGGTGAGGCCTCAGCAGTGACCTGAGCAGGGGCTGTAATGAAAGGTTATGAGGCAAAGGCTCAGCGACTCGGGTAAGAGGACTAGACAGTTGCAGGCTGCAGCTGCCCTGCTAGGTCACGCCGTCAGCCACGCAGCCCAGCGAGGGCCGTGTTGAAGGGGCTGCAGTCCGCGGGGTTTTCAGCGGTGGGGTCAGTGGGCCAAGCGAGGCTTCTGCAGCATCCTCACAATCCGAGCAGCCGGGAGGAGGATGGGTGGCTGGGCTGGGGATGCAGAAGCTGAGTGTCTGGTGGCGACTTTGCATTGGCACCTTGGGAACATGCCTGCCATGTACCCGGGGTGCCTGAGCTCACCTTTCTGGGCTTCTTTCAGGGACTGCCAAGAAGAGCAAAGTCCTGTCCAAGGAAGAGCAGAAGGTGGTTGCGTTCCATGAGTCGGGCCATGCCCTAGTGGGCTGGCTGCTGGAGCACACGGAGGCTGTGATGAAGGTGCGTTTGGGCAGCCTTGGTGTGGCTGCCCACTTGGGCTCACTTTGGAAGGCCCACATATTGTGCCTGGAAGGGAGGGGGTAGGGTGACTGTGGAAAAGCCACATGACGATCTGTGGTCTCCCTCCCCATCTGCGTGGTAGGTTGTGGAAATAAGAACTGCCAGGCGAACCATCAGCTCTGAGATGTGCTGACTTAGACAGGAGGTCAGCACAAGTTATATATGTGGCAGGGCTAATGCCGTGACACCACCCCTGGTGGTAACATTCTGACCAGGGGATCCCTGAGTGACCACTGGGGACAGTGCCTGTGATGGGGACATGGGTGCCCCGTGTTGAGGATTGTTAACTGCCCTCCATGTGGACCTGTCCCCCCTCACTCCTTGTTCCCTGACCTCCAGACAGGGCTGTGCCAGCAGCTGCAGCCTGGGTATGAGTGTCTCCCAGGGGCATTGACTACAGCCAAGCGTTGCTGTCAGGCTGCCTTGGATGGTGCCCTGCTGCTCAGGCTGGTCTGTTGTGTCCTCTGCAGAGGGCTATACTGAGACCTGTGTGTGTGAGAAGACTCAGGAATTAAGATGAGTGTTTTCAGGCAGTATCTCAAGAAAATGAATGTAGGACATTCACTTGGTGGCTGAGGGCCAGGTAGATGAGTTGTGCTGAGAAGGTCCTCTCACCTACACCCGGCTCCCTGCCAGCCAGCGTGGTGACATGTACTCCTTGGAGCCTCGGGGTGGCCTCCCACGGCTGTGACCCTCAGACCCGTGCCTCCTCGGGGCCAGCCTCATCATGTGGGCTCACCTCTCCTTGTCACCGTTCTTTTCTTCATGGACAGGTGGTCATGTGCGGGGTCCTCACGCCCTTCTCTGCAAATGCTGTTATAAATATGGGGACCTCACATTGGCTTCCTTGCTTCAAACCCTCTGAGCAAAGGTTGTGCTCAGGGTTGTCTTGTGCCCCCTCTTCTCTGAAGCGTGGGTCCTACCGGCTAACAGGCCGCCTTGTTGTGTAGGTGTCCATCACTCCTCGGACCAACGCAGCCCTGGGCTTCGCTCAGATGCTCCCAAGAGACCAGCACCTCTTCACCAGGGAGCAGCTATTTGAGCGCATGTGCATGGCCCTGGGCGGCCGCGCGTCCGAGTCCATCTCTTTCAACAGGGTTACTTCCGGTGAGCGGCATCTCCCACGCTGCTTTGGCACCGTTAGCCCTTCTGTGAGAGAGGGGGAATCTGTGGAGGGTTCTGAATAGCGGCATGCATATGCCATCTTGAATTTCATTAAGGGTTCGTGTTTGGCTGCAGGCTTTTCATTGTGGTGGCTTCTCTTGTTCCTGAGCACAGGCTCTGGGGGCGCACTTGGGCTTCAGTAGTTGTGGACCATGGGCTTAATTGTTCCACAGCATGTGGGATCTTCCCGGACCTGGATTGAACCCATGCCCCCTACATTAAGCAGGTGGATTCCCAACCACTGGACCACCAGGGAAACCCTGAGTTGTTTTTTCACACAAAAGAAAATTAAGTTTTAAGGACCAACAATAGGATACAGTTGTTCTCTGGTTACCCACCTCTGCTGTCAGGGTACAGTGGTCCCTGGGTACTGCCTCTGCTGTCAGGGCTGGTGGGGTCTCTGACCGTAGCTCCAGGGAAGAACCTCCTTTTCTGATCCCACACTCCAGGGGCACAGGACGACCTGCGGAAGGTCACCCGCATCGCCTACTCCATGGTGAAGCAGTTTGGGATGGCGCCCAGCATTGGGCCTGTCTCCTTCCCCGAGGCCCAAGAGGGTGTCACGGGCATCGGACGGCGTCCATTCAGCCAGGGCCTCCAGCAGATGATGGACCACGTGAGTCCCTCCAAATCTGAGCCATGTGTGTGGGGTGGGGGTGTGGTGTGCTGGCCACATGCCCGGAGCTGAGGTTCTGGGTGAGGACCCACTGGCTCCTGATAGAACTACGGGTGCCACGGAGCCATCAGGGGCAGTGAATAAACGCCTCTCGGGACAGAGCCAGGGCCTGTGATCTCTGCAGCCTAAGGAGATGGCCAGGCAGTATCACCACCCTAGGGCAGCTCTGGTGGCTTGGTGCACTAGCACGTAGGCAGCCTTGGGTGTGGAGGACGAAACGGGGTCCGAGGCTCCAGGAGCTGGCAGCCCCTGGCACAGGGAGTTCCCGGGGTGGGGGTGAGGGCAGGTGACTCTTGGCCACCATGCTCTCCTATCCCCTGTAAGACACTAAAGGCCGTGTTCTAAACTGTTTCTTCCATGTACCTTAGTGCTGGGGCCAGGCTGCAGGGCACCCCATGCGCCGTGCCAGCCATCCTAACCCATCACACATCTTCCTTCGCAGGAAGCAAGGCTGCTGGTGGCCACTGCCTATAGGCACACGGAACAGGTGCTTCGGGATAACCTGGACAAGCTCCAGGCGGTGAGCCTCCACTGTCCCCGGCCCCACATCTGTCAGGAGCTTGGCCCGCTGTCACTTCCCACTGACGCAGCCACTCACCCATCCCAGAAAACCACATGACCGGTGGCCCCCATCTAGCTCAACTGGATCCAGCGTCTTCCCTACATTGTTTAGCCTCATGTCATGCACCTGCCAGGCCAGGGCCAGTTCCTTCAGGGCAGGCAGGACACTGCCAGCCCTCGGGGCCCATTACTAGCTTTAGTGTGCAGTGGGTTTGGGTGATGTGGCTTAATCCCTTTCCAACTCAAACCTCTGGGATTTTACACTAAACATTAAAGCTCAGAAGAGTTTTAGATGCACAGGGAGCTACAAACATGGCACAGAGCCCTCACCCCATGACCAACCCTCCTATCAGTCAGGCGTGTTTTCCGCAACCCAGTGACCACCACGCCCACTTCACCCAGGTCACCTTCTGTTCTCGGTGCTCACATCTGCCAGGCCCTCTTGGCTGGGATAGTCCCCCTCCTGTTGTAGATAGCGGAGCACGAGGGCTGGTCTAGTGTGTAGGGAACGTCCCCAGTTGGGCTGTGTCATCCTCACAGTGATGCTGGGTGTCGGGTCTGGAGTGACCCCAGAGGCACAGTGTCTGGACCTAGTGAAAGGGCAGCTCTTGGTGGATGTCAGCTGTTTCTTCAAGGCAGTGTTGTGGGGACTGTGGTATGGGGTCCTCAGACCAGCAACACCTGCCTGCTGGGACCCATGGGCAGTGCAGAACCTGCCAAGACCCTGTCATGGGAGCTGAGTATGTCCTGCTCCTGTGTGCACCGTGACCTGCCCGCACCGTCCAGGAGTTCCAGGACTGAGTGCCACACAATTTACCCAGGGCGCCACCTTCATGGTCAGCCCTCCCTGCCCACGATTCTGCATCTGCGGCTTGTAGGTTTCCAGTCCTGCAGTCAGGTTCATTGAAGAAAATCCCGAGTGTGAGCAGAGCCTTACAGTTCAAGCCCGTGTTGTCCAAGGGCCAGGTGTCAGAGCAGCCAGTGTGGGGATGACGGGAACCCATCACTGGGGGCTATATCCTGCACGTCAGCTCCACTGCCCCCGATGCTGACACTCACACACGTTTGCAGAAGAAATCCAAGTTACCCAAAATAAACAGATTGGGAAGGGAAGTAGAAAAGTTAATGAGGCTGGCAGCTGGGCTTGTCTCTAAGGTGGAGACAGGGAGCGATTCTTTGCATGGGCTGCCCGCCTGTGCTGCGTCCCTGGGAAGTGGCAGGTCTGGGAGGCTGGGCCCTCCCTCTTCCACGCTCTGCTCTCAAAGGGCTCTTGTCCGGGCCCCCATCTGCCGCTCACACTGCCCTCTTGTTCTTCCAGCTGGCAAATGCCCTGCTGGAAAAGGAAGTGATCAACTACGAGGACATCGAGGCCCTCATTGGCCCACCACCCCACGGGCCCAAGAAAAGGATCGCGCCGCAGAAGTGGAGTGACGCCCAGAGGGAGAAGCAGGATTCCGGGGAGGAGGAGGGGGCCTAGCAGCTGCCCCTGCTCTGGGAGGAGCCATCCTGGCCCCAGTAGCTGCCCCACCCCCACCCTGGTGCTGGTGCTGGCGAAAGGAGGGCCCTCTCCAGGCATGCAGTGCTCACCTCTCAGCCCTCACTGGTCAAGGCCCCCCCCAAGATTTATTTATTTACTTCCTTGCTTGGAAGAATAAATATCTCTACCGAGATAGATGGTTCATCTGTGTTGTGGGTTGTCCTCGTGTGGAAAGGTCACCTGTGCTTGTCACAGGTGCGCATGACCCCGTCTTGTGATGGATCTGGGCAGTTTCACCATTTGAGGCTCCTCCTGGCCCCAGAGACCTGGTCAGAATATCCCCAGCTCTGCACAGGAAGGGCCTCTGAGCCCCTGGCTGCCTATCCTCTGTGGGGCCCTGTCCTGGGCTCACTGGTCAGCGGTCACAGTCAGGGGCAGGTGCTGGGCCTGGAGGAGTCAGCCACGTCCACCTCCTGCTGTGTGGATGCGGGCCCCTGGGGGACGTTTTGGGGGTGGGGAGGGAAGCCTGTGCTCCTGCATGGTCAGCTCTGCCCTGATGGTGTCCTGGATCAGGGATCTCATATCTGCAGGGTGAGAGGTCAGCTGTGCAGGAACCAGCTCCCTTCTCTAGGAGTCTGAGCGGCAGCAGGGGAAACAGACAGACAGGTGCATTCGGCCCTAGTCCCCTGTGACACGACCTGCTGCTTGTTACTTCCCCTTCCACCCCACCCACCCGCCCAGTGCCCCAGGGAAGCACAGGGCCAGGGTGGATACAGGTGCCCACCCAAGGAGGGGCCCTGAGGGGACGCCTTGCCTCTGCCCCATCCTGTTTAATCCCTTAAGACAGCCTGGAGTTAGGAGGGTGGGGGCCCCTCTGTGACCTCAGTGGGACATGGCTGAGCTCACCCCTTGTACTTGGCCATTAAAACGGCCAGTGTCTGGTGACACTTAGCCAGGAATAGGCTGTTAAGTGGGGTGAAGAGGGGCACCTCACACTTCCTCACTGTAGTGAAGGAAGTGCAGCCTGCCTTCCCAGGGCTTGTCAGGGAGTGGGCTCATGGGAACCCAGCAAGGGGAGGCCAATGGGACAGTGCTCTGATGTACAGAAATGAGTTGTCACAGGTGACATCACCTCCTGGTCCTTAAGACACAGCACTTGGGGAGAGCCCTGGGAGTGGGGCCTCAGCCACCTCTGCTACTCTTCACGCCTCCCTAAGGGGCTCCTGGGGGTGAAGAGGTTCTCCCACAGCAACTCATGGCCACCAGAGCAGCCAGACCACTAGGCAACCTACTCTGCCCAACAGCAGATACGGTGTGCCCTTACTGCAGTTTCTGTAACTGTCTCGAAGCCGGGTGTGTGAGGGCTCCTTGCTGAGACAGACGTTAAGTGAACACACATTTAACACATCAGAGCCCAGAAAACCAGTAAGGAATATTGGAAGAATTAAAGAGTTCTCACATCATAATGCAAGTTGTTTTCCAATCTGATCTATGCTCAAATAAACACAAATTTTTTGTTACACTTTTTAAAATTTTTTGTTGAAGTCCATCGTATTAGTGCCAGGTGTACAAGACAGTGGTTCATATTTGTATGTACTGGGAGATGATCACAATTAACATTTGTCACCACACATAGTCACAGAATATTTTCTTGTGAGAATACTTTCAAGATCCACTCTCTTAGCAACTTTCATATAAGACATATGTGTTACAATCACACACTACCAGGTGGTCACCGACATGAGGTGGTCCTCATATTACAGCAATCTCCCAGCCTCTTTAACAGGTTTACATATTGGCTCCAATGGATGTGAGAGCTGGACCATAAAGAAAGCTGAGCACTGAAGAATTGATGCTTTTGAACTGTGGTGTTGGAGAAGACTCTTGAGAGTCCCTTGGACTGCAAGGAGATCAAACCAGTCAGTCCTAAAGGAAATCAACACTGAATATTCATTGGAAGGACTAGTGCTGAAGCTGAAGCTCCAGTACTTTCGCCACCTGATATGAACAGCTGACTCATTGGAAAAGACTCTGATGCTGGGAAAGATTGAAGGCAGGAGAAGGGGACAACAGACAATGCGATGGTTGAATGGCATCACCGACTGGATGGACAAGAGTTTGAATAAGCTCTGGGAGTTGGTGATGGACAGGGATGCCTGGCATGCTGGAGTCCGTGCAATGGCAGAGTCGGACACGACTGAGCGACTGAACTGACTAGAGAATTGAGAGGCTGGATGGTTGAGTTCTGTGATGAAGCACTAACATCAACCTGTCCCTAATGAGTTATTAGGCTCCTGCTTTTCCTCATTCAACCAGTGGTCCATATTGAGGACACAGTGTGCTAGTTTCTGCAAAGTATTATAGGAACATGACTTTTTTGGTGTCAAAACAATAAAAACACATTGCTGCTATGAGATTAATGTTTTAAATTAATCATTATTATTGGGCTTCCCAGATGGCGCTAGTGGTAAAGAATATGGTTGCCAATGCAGGAGACATGGGTTTGATTCCTGGGTTGGGATGATTCCCCTGGAGGAGGATATAGCAACTCACTCCAGTATTCTTGGCTGGAGAATCCCATGGACAGGGGAGCCTGGTGGACTACAGCAAACAAAGTCACAAAGAGTCAGACATGACTTAACGACTTGGCACACACAGATTATTATTTTGGCTGCACTGCACAGCTTGTGAGATCTTAATTCCCTGACTAGAGACTGAACCTGGCCAGGTCCTCAACAGTGAAAGCACAGAATCCTAACCACTGAACCCCCAGGGAATTCCTTGAGATCAACTTTTAAAATCAAGGCTGTGGGCCCTTCCTGGTGGCCCTGTGATTAGGAATCCACCTGCCAATGCAGGGGACACAGGTTTGATCCCTGATACAGGACAACACCACACGCCACAGAGCAGCTAAGCCCATGTTCCACAACTACTGAGCCTGCGCTCTAGAGCTCAGGAGCCACAACTACTGAACCCGCACTCCCCAGAGTCTGTGCTCCACAACCAGGGAAGCCACCGCAAGGCAAACCCTGTGCACTGCATCTAGAGAAAGCCTGCATGCAGCAACAAAGACCCAGTGCAGCTGAAATTTAAAAAATGAAAATTTCTTTAAAAATCAAGACTGTGTTTCAAAGGGCTCCAGGAGGTAGTGTTGACTGTCTTTGAGGTCGACCCTGAAGCACCAACTGGAGGGGCCCAGTCAGGTGAAGGTGTGGGGGCAAGCAGGCCCCCCTGTAACTGGAGCACAATTACAAGGAAATTCTGGGAGGTCATGTGTACCCCAGCCCTCCAGGTGCTCCTCCAGAAACCTTGTGCCCAGTAAGCACTGAGTCCAGGGCCACTGGCCAGTCCCTTCAGTGGCCCTTGCAGGCCCCATACTGGGACAAAATCCCCTTGGCAGAGTTGTGCCGTGGAGTTCTGTGCCAAGCGGGCAGGGGCTTGTCCTGAAGCTGAAGACTTTTACAACCCTGAGCAAACAAGTGAAGGACTCCTGCTCACTTCTTCAGTCTTCCAACTGGGAAGCTCAGCAGGCTCTCAGCAGTCACATGGGAGCCCCCGGACATGCTGTTCTGCTTGTTCCCTAAGGACGCAAGTGTGAACTACTCAAGTGTCGAAAAACTGGTTGCTGGGCTGTGTACAGAAGACTGAGGTCCTCAAACTACAGCTTCACCTTCTCACCATTAACTCCAAACTTCAAATCTTCCCCCAGTAACCTGGCAGTACCCTGACTATGAGCAGACAAACTGCACAAATCTGTGGGTCTGTCCAGAAAGAGAAGAGGGTGGGGACTGTGTTCTCGATGAGAAGGATCCATGGCAAGATTACTGAAAAGTGTCTCAAAAAGACACGGGGTACTGCCTGGTGCTCCAGTGGTTAAGAATCTGACTGCAGGGGGCACAGTTCCATCCCTGAGGACCTAGAGCTGGAGCACTGCAACTAGAGAAAGCCCTTGTGCAGCCACAAAGACCTAGTACAGCCAAAAATAAAGTAAAATAATAAATAAATAAATCTTTAGTTAAAAAAAAAAAAAAAAGACATGGAAGGTGTGGGCTAACATTGGATTGTGTCTGAAGAAATAAACCCTGGGCAAATGGAAGCATTTCTTCAGCAAATATCTACACAGACTCTGCTGCCAGAATGGCGTGTGGGTTGTTTCACTGGACAAAATAATTTGTGAGGCAGACAATCTCTTGTTCTCTCCCTTCCTTCTCTTGTGCACTGCCTTCCCCACCCTGGCTCCTACCCTGTCACCTGGAAACAAAGTGGTGTGACCTTGACTTACCAAGAACTGGGCACTGTGCTTTGCTCTGAGGCCTAACAGGCCTCCCAGCAGCTCCTCCCATTTCACACCAATCACATGCCCAAAGTCTCAAATCAAGTACAAACATTCTATTAATACACTAGCCAACTCCACAATCACTTTCCTCTGGGTTGTTGACCTTCCAGTTTAGCTGTCTGTGCCTGTGAAAGGCTAGATATTTTAAATATGACCCTATCCTTAGAGATAAGCACCACTTCCAAGTTTACTGAGAAGAGCTTTCTTGCATTTGCTAACAACTGTCAGCAAAGCAAGGCTGGTATTGCCCTTGCTTCACAGCTGCTGCTGTTGTTCAGTTGCTCAGTTGCCTCTGACTCTTTGCTACCTCATGGACTGCAGCACGCCAGGCTTCCCTGTCTTTTATTATCTCCCTGAGGTTGCTCATACTCATGCCCATTGAATCGGTGATGCCATCCAGCCATCTGGTCCTCTGTTGCCCCCTTCTCCTCCTGCCCTCAATCTTTCCCAGCATCAGGGTCTTTTCCAATGAGTCGGCTTTTCACATCAGGTGGTCAAAGTACTGGAGTTTCAGCTTCAGCATCAGTCCTTCCAATGAATATTCAGGATTGATTTCCTTCAGAGCTGAGCACATACCTACTAGCTGTCAGGGCTCCAACCTTCTCCACAGCCTTGAAACTTGTGTTACATGCCTCCTCTACCTTTAACATGTTCCGTCTTCCCTACCGTAACCTTGTAATTCTTCTGAGCCACAACCTGATTTTTCTAGTACCCAAGGGTGTCTCAAGAGGGCACAAAGCTATCAGCATTATTATCAGCTACCTGTTTACTCAGTGCAGGATACAGGCCTCTGGATTTCTCATTTTGCGTCATGAAATTCTTAAAACGGTGATCAGGTTTCGCGAGAGCAAGCTTGGTGGTTGGCGTGAGGGTAGGAAAGGAACGCGGTTGTTGGGCGCAAAGGCTTACAGATGGCAGATGTGTTGGCGTCGTCCCAGGCTGACCCGGGAACAGGAGGCGGACGCTTGCCTGGCTACTCGGTGTTTTTACAACGCTCATCTGCGCGGAAGGCAGTATGTATAGCGGAGCGCGGGACACCCGCGGCCGGCCACGGTTCCTAGTTCCACACTCTGCGGGCTACTCGCCACCAGCGGGCCGGCCACAGACTTCTATGCGCCCAAGATCTGGGGGACACGCTCGATGTGCTCTGGAAGCCGGCTCCTAAGTGCGCGCTCCGCCCACAAGGAGGGCTAGCGGGCTCCACGCGGCGGCCGGGATTACAGCTTGCGAGGCGGAGGGCGAGGCCTCCAGTGGCGCACTAGCAGGCTGGCAGGCCAGAGATTCGCCAGACCCAGACAACCGATGTTCCCACAACAGGAACTACAAAAGCGCCGGGCGGCGCCATGTCTGTCCGCGCCGCGAGGGCTGGCGGGAAGGCATGGACGTCACTCCGTGGCCCTGGCTCTGATTGGTCAGAACGCTCCGACGCGTCTGATTAGCGGGGCTCACTACCATCCCAGGGTTCTCTGGGGCACTTCCTCCTTTCCCGGCCGTGAGCCCTCGGAGGAGGTGAGTATTTGGAGCTCGGCGCCATCGTTGTTATCCGATCCCATCTGGCTCCATCCGCCGTCCCCGGGGTCCACCCGTCGCCAGCGGTGTCGGGCCTTGGCCCGTGCTTTGTGCGCGCGCCGACTGGACTCTGAGCCCGGACCTAACTCGCTCCTTGTCTTATCCGCTCCCCAGGCCCTTCGGCCGCAGCCATGGCGCCCAGCCGGAATGGCATGATCCTGAAGCCCCACTTCCACAAAGACTGGCAGCGGCGCGTGGCCACTTGGTTCAACCAGCCGGCTCGCAAGATCCGTAGGTGAGCGACCGAGAGCGAGCGCGCCCCTTCCTCTCTTCCAGTCCGCGCGCCGGGCTCGCTGCGGGAGGGCGGACTGTGACCCCGGCTCGGCTTCTCTCTGCCCAGACGCAAGGCCCGGCAGGCCAAGGCGCGCCGCATCGCCCCGCGCCCCGCGTCCGGTCCTCTCCGGCCGGTGGTGAGATGCCCGACCGTCAGATACCACACGAAGGTTCGCGCCGGCAGGGGCTTCAGCCTGGAGGAGCTTAGGGTGAGTGTCGCCAGCCCGTGTCCTGAGCCCCACTGGTTGTTCCTCGTGGCACACAGCCACGTGATGACATTCTCCGGAATCGCTGCACTGCCATGATGAAAGTGCATTTGAACCCTTTTCCATCTGACGGCTGGGCCCTCCTGGTGTAGGTGGTGGGGAGCAGGGAGTTCTCGGGGCTTCAGCTATTTCTGTCGGGGCAGGTGGCCGGCATCCACAAGAAGGTGGCCCGGACCATTGGGATCTCGGTGGACCCGAGGCGGCGGAACAAGTGCACAGAGTCCTTGCAGGCCAACGTGCAGCGGCTCAAGGAGTACCGCTCCAAGCTTATCCTGTTCCCGAGGAAGCCCTCAGCCCCCAAGAAGGGAGACAGCTCTGTGAGTAGTACCCAGCTCCCGCAGCGGCCAGCGGGGTGAGGGTGTGAAGGTTTCACTGTGGGTGTAGCTGGGCTGCAAGGACAAAGTAGTTGTCTGCAGCTTCCTATCTAAAGCAGGGTTGCCATGCAGAGTAGTACAGAGGAAAGTCTCTGAGGAGCCTCAAACTAATTGCCTGAAATGCCAGCATTCACTAAGGGCAGGACTTGGAGACAGCTTTGTTAAGATTGGAAGTGTGCTGCGTGTTAGTAATCTTTGTATGAGATCAGCAGTGCCCATCTATATAGGTTGCTGGCAGTCACTTCCTGCATCCCTGGTTCACCCGTGGGTGACTGTCATCGGACCCTGCCTGCCTTTACTCAATCTAGCAGGAATCCACAGGCACTTGACTAGGGGTGACAAGTTTGGGGATCTTCGGGAGATGAGCTGAACTCAACCTGACTCACTTATTGACAAACAGGCTGAAGAGCTCAAACTGGCCACTCAGCTGACCGGACCTGTTATGCCCATACGGAACGTAAGTGGAGAACAATGGATCTGGGGTCAGGTTGGAGGGATTCTGTGTGGCAGCTGGAGCCCCATGTTGAGATTGCCTGGTTTGTGAAAGACCTTCTTTCTGCCTTGAGGAGAGTCAGCTGCATCCAAACAGACGGGCTCCTTAAGGAAAGCTTTGTTGCCCTCACTTGTTACCCTCTCTGTAGGGTCCTTTCTACTCCTTGATGTTTGGGAAGCCCAGGCCGGAGGCAGCTCTCCATGCATGTTTGGCAATCCTATAGCCTAACCAGCAATTGATAAGGCCCTTGAGGCTCCTGGGAGTGGGGGGGGGTGCCTGAACCCCTACACCCACCTTGTATTCAACCCCACCCATCCTTCACATGATTTGGGCACTAGGTTCTGAGTTTGGGGTTGCCAGTTTGCTGAGAGTTCTCTGGGCTCCCTTCTAGGTCTATAAGAAGGAGAAAGCCAGAGTCATCACAGAGGAGGAGAAGAACTTTAAGGCATTTGCCAGTCTCCGCATGGCCCGTGCCAACGCCCGGCTCTTTGGCATTCGGGCAAAAAGGGCCAAGGAAGCCGCAGAACAGGATGTTGAAAAGAAAAAATAAAGTGCTGTTGGCAATTGATGATAAACCTGCAATGTCCATGTGACCTTCATTGTGTAAGGAGCCGGGACCTGGGGTGTATCTCACCTTCGTCAAAACAGAGCTGTGAGGGAAGCAGCTTTGGTACCTGGGAGGTTTGTGCTTCGTGAGTGTTCTTGTCTTGACCCTCCAGCCCAGGAGGTGCTGAGTGTTCTGTTACTGACAGCCTCATACAGTTTGGAAGACTGTTAAAACACTATTTTCACATCTGAAGCTGACAGTTTATGAGGCGCTCATTTAACGGGTACACTGAGTGTATTGACCTGCCAAGGGTCAGCTGGTGTGGAGGCCTGGGGACTGAAGCCTCGTGATCCATCCAGGAAAGAGGGCTCGTGGGTCGTTGGGAACCTCCCCCAGGTCGGTTGACTGCTTTCCTGTTGGAGCCCAAATTTATCCTAATTTCCAGTTGATTCAAGTTGTAGTTTACAGAGAAACTATGGTCATTTTAGATTATTTAAGCTTTTTTTTTTTTGTACCCCGTTAAGTTGTTAGACGCTCAGTTGTGTCCAACTCGTGCCCCCCATAGGCTGTAGCCCACCAAGCTCCTCTGTCCGTGGGATTCTCCAGGCAAGAATACTAGGATGGGTAGACATTCCGTTCTCCAGGGCATTTTTCCTGATCTAGGGTCTCATTCTTTTCAGGCGGACTCTTTACTGCCTGAGCCACCAGGGATATTCTAAGGCAAAGAGCAGGCTAAGGGACACCTATGCAAAAGAGCTGACTGTCCTCCTTTAGGCCTTACATAGGTGGTTGCACTTGGTATTTTTCTTGTGTGCTTTCAGGGTGTTACAGGAAAAGTAAGGTCTTTGTTTCATAGAAGATCCAGATGTAAGGAGAATCAATGAGAAGCTATGACCTCCCTTTTCCAATCTCGACCTCAACCCATAGTGGTTTGTGCCTAGTTCCAGGAATTTACCAGTGTCAGTATTCTTTTTTGCTGCCTCAGCTGCTTAGAACCAGACCAGAGGACAAGGAGTGAGCTGACTCTAACACAGGGCCAGCCTGGCATTGACCATCCTGGGAACCCTAGAAGCTAATGACTAGCAGGTGCTGGGTGGAGAAGTTAGAAAGTGATAATGCCGGGGGGGTTTTCAGGATGGAGAATAGGCACTCAGGCATTGAGCACCCACTATGTCCCAGGGACACAGCAGTAACCAAAACAGTCTTAGGTCCACAAAGTTTTAACACAAAACTGGAGTTTTGGCTGGCTCTGCAGTGTGTGGGCGCATGTCAGCCTTGGCTTGCAGTGGTGACTGGCTGCAGTCACCAGGCTACAGGAGGGCTGGTGAAGGGCCTGCTGCAGACCATTAGGGGAGGGCTGGCCTAGATTCTTTGGGCCCACCCTCCAGGCAAAGGCTCAGGGCTTTCTTGGGAGTAGCCTGTGGGGCAGTGGGAAGCAGTATGTGGGTCCTGCCACCCTCCAGCTCTGGTGGGTGGGCTGGGCTCCCCCTTTCTTTTTAAGCCCCAGTTGCAAGTGTATGAAACAGTGCATGGTTAGTTACTGCCTCTGAAAATTTGACCAGGAAGGATGGTGCTTCCTGGGGAGGAGGAGGCAAAACTGGGTCACTGTTGAAAGGGACTGAGGGCAGAGGGGCTGTGAGCACCATCCAGGCGGCTTCACCAAGAATATCTTCAAAGCCCTCACGTGAGTCAGGTACAAAACCAGGTCTTAGTCACCTGGAGGTGCCCACCCCATAGACACTGCTGCTGCCTGACTCCCTGGCTCACGCTGCCCTTGTTGTGGGGACTGGAAGCACAAGTGTGTCCCCCTCCTGCCCTAGCCACTGGTTCAGTTTGTCCTTTCCTTAAGTGTGGGCTGGATCTGGCAGCTTGCTCACACTGAGACTGGGTTAAAAGGTGCAGAGATGTCACCCAGCGAAGCAGGTCACCATCCTGGAAGCAGCAATACCATTATCAGATACCTTCACAGAGGGACTCCTGGTCAGGGGAGCCAAGAAGCAGGGCACCTCGTCCTGGACAGTGTCGTGTTCCAGCTGGCACTGGGCAGGTTCACAGGGGCTGCAGGGACCGAGCTAACAGTGGAGGGGCTCAGATGGCCCAGCCATCCGCAGGCACTCCATGCCCTATGGTCCTCTGCCCTGGAGACACCTGGGCCTGGAGGGTCAAAGGAGGTGAGAAAACTGGGTTCTGGGTAGGGAGTGGGGTCTGGGTAGAGTCCCGCTGCTGTGTGACCTCACAAAGGCTATCCCCCCCCGCCCCCAGCCTTGGCAGTGACACTGTTCAGACTAGCTGGCTGCAGAGTGGGCAGCAGACCCCTGGGGGGAGAGGCGGGGGCTGATGGTGGGAAGGTACCAAAATGAAATACCTGTCTTAGGAGGAGGGTTGAGAAAATAATGGGAGGGGGAGTTTCCCCCCATTGCTGCCTCTGGTGGAATGCCTGTGTCTCAACACACTCAGTTGTGACTGCGTGTATGCTTGTGTCTCACTGAATCTGATGTGAGCATGTGTGTAGTCAGTGTGTGTGCGGGTGGGTGGGACAAAACATGTTTGCCATGTGTGATAATGTGCACATGTGTGTACATATGTGTGGCATGCTCTGCTCTTCTGGGACAGCTGCTCTCTGGGCTCACCCGTCTCATTTTTAAAAGTGAAAGACTTCCCTGTCGTCCAGTGGCTAAGACTCCACACTCCCAATGCAAGGGGCTTGGGGTCCATCCCTGGTTAGGGAACTCTGCTTACCATGCTGCAGCTACAGATCCCATGTGCCACAGTTAACACTTGGTATAGCCATTAATAAGTGAGAGAAATGCTGTAAAGTCAAAGCTATGGTTTTTCCAGTAGTCATGTATGGATGTGGAAGTGGGACCATAAAGAAGGCTCAGTGCCAAAGAATTGATGCTTTTAAACTGGTTCTGGAGAAGAGAGTCCCTTAGACTGCAAGGAAATCCAATCAGTCAATCCTAAAGGAAATCAATCCTGAACATTCATTGGAAGGACTGATGCTGAAGCTCCAATATTTTAGCCACCTAATGCAAAGAGCTGACCGTTATGCTGGAAAAGCTTGAAGGTAGGAGAAGGGGAACGACAGAGGACAAGATGGTTGGATGGCATCACCAAGACAATGGACATGAGTGAGCAAGCTCCGGGAGATGGTAAAGGACAGGGAAGCCTGGCATGCTCCAGTCTGTGGGGTGGTAGAGTCGGACACGACTGAGCAACTGAACATGAGAAATGCCAAATCCTGTAGGAAAACAGTACAGTTCTGACAACAGGGGTTCTGAGATAAAGTGACCTTTCTAGGTTAGTCAAAGAAGCACCCAGCCCACGGGTGTAAGCTTGTGAAAGCCTTGTTAGCCCCACCACCTCCCATTCTTGCAGTTTCGACAGTTTCAGCGTGCCTTCCAGAGCCTCCAGAAGAAACCTGCTGGGCCCTGGGGAGCACAAGGTGGAGGGTGTGATGATGGCCTGGCCTGAGCAGTGCGTCAGTTGCACACAGCCTAGACATACCTCTGCTCTCCTTCCAAGGGGCTGAGCTTTCTGGCACTTGCTTGAGGCAACCCATCTGATGCTGAGGGGATGAATTCCCAGAAGCTCAGAGCCGGTGCTGGGGGTGGCAGTTCAGCCAGGCTTCAAGGGTGAGTAGGAGCTGGCTGGTGGTGGGGAGCCAGTGCAAGTAGGGCTCTGTGGCTTGAGAAGCAAGTTGTCTAAAGGATGCTTTATTGTTGCTCCAAAAATTAGTGATGTGGAAGCATTTAAAGAGATAGAGATTGTTATTGTTCAGTCGCTAAGTTGTGTCCAACTCTGTGACCCCATGGACTGGAGCACACCAGGCTTTCCAGTCCTTCACTGTCTTCTGGAGTTTGCACAAACTGATGTCCATTGACTTGGTGATGCCATCCAGCCATCTCGTCCTCTGTCACCCCCTTCTGCTTCCCTCAATCTTTCCTATCATCAAAGTCTTTTCCAATGAGTCAGCTCTTTGCATCAGGTGGCCAAAGTATGGGAGCTTCAGCTTCAGCATGTAGTTAGTTAAATACATGAGGAAGGGTTACTTCTGCCCTGCGGGCCCCCTCAGATGCCCCTTCTGAGCACCCAGGGTGGGCGGGTAGGGAGATGCACGCGGCAGACCATTTCCTAAAGGACCAGATGGTGAGTATTTCAGGCTTTCCAGGCCACAGAGTATCCCTCTGCTCTTGCAGGGCGAAGCTGGCTTCAAACCACCCGTAAACACACAGGATGGCCATGCTCCAGTAAAACGCTAGTTGCATCTCAGTGGCTTCCAGACTTGCCCCAGGGGTTGCAGTGCCCCAGCCCCCTGCTGTTGTCCTCAGCTTGTCGATAGAGTGTCCCTTCAGGCTACCCGAACAGAAACACCATAGATGGGGGACTAGGGGCAGGCAGCGGATGGGGGGTGGGGCAGGGGGCTTATAAACACCAGATACTGAGTTCTCACAACTCTGGAGGCTGACTCCAAGATCAATCAAGGTGCCAGCAGATTTGGTGTCTGGTTCACACATGGCAGAGTGGTGAGGGAGTGCTTTAGGGTCCCAGTTACAAAGGCAGTGGGACTCCACCCTTGTGACCTAAGCACCTCCCAAAACCCACCTCCTAATGCCACCACATTGGGGCAACACAGTGGATGGCATGAAAGATGGTGATACGATGTAAAGAAAAGCAGTTACTAAAAAACTGCACACAGGAACATTGAGTACCTCTTTGAACCTCTTTGAACATTAATTGAATACCTACTGTGTGCCGGGCACAGTGCTTGGCCCAAGAACTCAGCTGTCAGGTGGGGCAGAGTCCCCATGCTTGCGGTCTGAGGAGCCACATGCAGGAAAGGCCCTAAGGGTGGGAAGCAGCTTGTAAAAACTAATACAAACAGATTTGCCTGGAAAAAAAAGCCGGAGGGATAAACATCAAAGTGTTAACAGTGTTTCTGCCTGGGTGCTAGAATTTCCATTTTTTTAAATTGCTTATCTACATTTTTTAACTTTTCAACAAGGAACATGTGTTATTATTTCCTGTACAGCAGTAACAACAGAATATATGAAGGTGGGGATCTCACTTCCTGCATCTGGCAGCCTGAGCTCTCGCCCCCCCACCCCACCCCATACCTTCCGGGCCCTCCCCTGCCCCTGAGGTCTCTGTGGGCTGCTGGGTGAGGAGGGGCAGGTGGACCCCGCAGCCCAGCGGCCTCTCTTGGGCTCTGGAGAATCTCCATTAGTGCTGCATGGAGCTGCCCTGCCGGCCTCCTCTCCAGGTCAGCTCCGGAGCTGAGCCTGGGGTCACCCCACAAGGCAGGGAGGGGCCTGTTACTGTGAGGCTGTGGCAGAGACCCCAGTTGTTTACTGCTAAGTCATTTTCGACTCTTGCAACCCCATGGACTGTGTAGCCCACCAGGCTCTTCTATCCATGGGATTTTCCAGGCAAGAATACTGGAGTGGGTTGCCATTTCCTTCTCCAGGGGATCTTCCCAACTCAGGGATTGAACCCATGTCTCCTGCTTGGCAGGTGGATTCTTTACCATTGAGCCACCAGGGAAGCAGAGACCCCAATGGGTCCATTAAAATCTCTGGACCTCAGAGACTTGAATCCCCAAACTCTCAATTCTCTTTCCCTTCTCCCCCAGGGGTAGAAATACGAAGTTACTGTGGTGCAGTGTGTGATGGTTAAGAGTTGAACTGTGGCTGGGTATAAGCTCTATTCTCCTATTGGTGGGCTGGGCAGCCCCTCCTCATCTGTGAAATGGGGTTGCAGTGGGTTAGTAGCTACCACATCACACTTAGCATGAACACATGCATTGGAAAGAGCTGTTCTCAGGGCTGGCAGGGGAGAGGTCCCAGGGAAGTTCCCAAAGCTGACCCTGAGCCTCTGGGAATGCCATTGTGGGGCTGGGTGCCCATCTGAGCCTCCACCCTCCTGGGATTTTGCATTCTTAATCCCATAAAACTCAGAAAGGCTAGAAGCCTTGGCCAGAGTGCAAGAGGAACTGGGGCCCTGCAAGCCAGTGAGCCCCCATGAGCCCAAGACCACAGCTGATGGGCTATAAACATGGACTCTGGGAAGCCAGGCCAGGAAAGATGCAGGAGTTGGAAGGCCCAGAGTGGCATCAGGCTGGTAACTGTCTACAGAGAGAAGCCGGCCCTCCCAATGGCTGATTTCTGAAACTGTTGGGACCTGGGCCAGCTTCTAGGAGGGGGGACATGGAGGCTTGAGGCGGCAGAAGGAGGCACCTTCTGCCTGCAAAGAATTGCCCTGCAAAGAATTCCCATTTCCTGAAAACTGAGCACAAGGTCTTTGCCTTGCAGGCACCCCTGTGTGTGAGCCTGTATCCCACTGTCAAGGATGCTGTCCCCTGCATTGCACCTGTGGAAAACCCTCTTCAGAGCCTGGGGTGCAACCTTCCACTTTCCACCTCCGCCTGGGCGGCGTCTTTGTCCTGTTGTTGGTGGGGCTTCCAATCCCAGGATCTTCTGGAGTCCTGGTGACCAAGGCTCAGCCCGAGCTCACAACAGCCCAGTGTGCCCAAGACCTGGCCCTTGTGCCTGTTCCTCCGGCCCTTGGGTCCCCTTTCACCTTAAACCCCCTTCCTGTCTCCCACCATGGCTTTTGGCCAGGTATGTGCCCTATTTTTAGGCAGAAACTGGCAAAGAGAATGAACTGGGAGGTGGCTTCTGCCTCCACCAAACACCTCCTCTTCCACACAGCTTCACTGCAAGCACAGGGTGGTTCAAGGTGGGGGTGAAGCTCAGGACTAGAGGGGCCCTCCCAAGGAGCCCAGGCCTATTCTGATTCAAGTGCAGCAGACACATGTGGAAGGACCCCAGACCCTGACCCTCAGTGTAGACACCCCCAGGACAGCAGGGGTTGTAGACACCTCCTGGACAACAGGCTCTGGGAAGGCAGACCCATTCTTTGTGTCCAGTCCCAGCCGCAAGGCACCTAGCACACAGGAGGCACCCAGCACACAGGGGGCGCCCACCACATGCTTGCTGATTGAAGTGATGCCTCACTAAATGCAGCAAGGCCTGGGGTTGGGGACTGAGGGATGGGGAGAGGAGTTGACTTGGTGCTAAACTGGGCCTCTGCTGGGCCCTGGCTTCCCAGCGGGGGCAGCCTGCAGGGACCTGGGGCCCAGGCCCAGGCTAGTAGAGAGCTTCCTGACCTGAGCAGGTGTCCATGCAGGGGGCCTCGTGGGGCTCTTGTCATCCTGGGACCACCCAGTTTGGACCCCAAACCTTTTGCCCTGGAGATCTGAAGCCCTCGAAAGCCGGGCATCCTCAAAGGGGGATAGGGACGGAGGGGGATGGGGACGAAGTACAGGTTAAGGCCACTGCTCAGGGCCCACTTCTCCCCCCAGGCTCCAGTGCCCCGTCTCTGCCCGGCCCTGCCTAGGCCCCGCCTCTCCACTGCCCCCTCCTCTGTCCCACCCTCTCTGACACCCCCTCCTGCAGTTCCCGTACCGTGGCTGCTGCGGGAGCCACGTGTGCCCGCGCCGGGCTGGCGTGCAGGGAGAGAAGCGCGGCCACGCCTGGCCAGGCCATCATTTCCCCGCGCGGCCGCGGCGCCGACTGGCGGACAGCCGCCCCTCGGTGGGCCCAGCTGGGTCCCGGAGCGCGGGAGCTGGGAGCATGAGCGCGGGCTCGGAGCGCCGGGCGGCGGCGGCCCCCGGGGTGGTGCCGGCGCCCTGCGCCTCGAAGGTGGAGCTGCGGCTGAGCTGCCGGCACCTGCTGGACCGCGACCCGCTCACCAAGTCCGACCCGAGCGTGGTGCTGCTGCTGCAGTCGCAGGGCCAGTGGGTGCAGGTAGGTGGGGGGGGGGGGCTGGAGCTGCGGACACGGAAGCCGAGATGGATGTGCGAGGCTAGTGGGATGCAGAGCAGGGTCACGGTGGGGTTACCTGGTCTAGAGATGGGTGCCCTGGAGCTGTGAGGTTGAAGTGTAGGGACTGGGTTGGAGGCGGAGCCACGAGAGGGGCTCCAGGTAGAGGGAGGGAGCCCTGGAGTGGAGGGTGCGACCCCGGGTCCAGGTAGGGGCTCCGGGGCCAAAGTGAAACGCCCAGGCTTGAGGGTGCCGCAGGGGCTCTCCTGGGAGGCGCAGAAGGGAGTAGGGGACACAGGGCTTGGACCGAGGTCGCGGGTCCACCTCGGGCCCGCGGGGCAGCCGAGAGCACCAGTCGCCCGCTGGGTCCATATTCGCAGGGCGGCGACAGCGCACCGCGGGTCCCACAGGAGGCTAGCCGGGCGCTCCGGGAGCCAGGACTCCATCTCCGAGACCGGGACGCCCCGCCCGAAGGGCTCCCAGCCTGGCGCCTGGCTCTCGAGTTCGGAAGAGTCGAGCCGGTCCCGAGCGACCGCGGGGTGGCCTGGCGAGCGCGGCGCGTGCGGCCGGGGTCGGGGCAGCCGGGGACGGTTCGCACGCCTCGCGGACCTGGCTCTGGGCGCGTCCCGTCTCTCGGCGACGCGGGCTTCCCTCCGGTCCCTGGAGCGGCCGGGGCGCCTGCGCGGGGGCGGGCTCTTCACCCCAGACCTGCGCTCCCAGAGGGCGGGCCGCGGGACTGCTCAGACCGCTCTGCGCCCCACGAAGCGCTTTTTCCGCCACCATCTCTAGTGAGACGCGTGGCCTCACGTCGAAAAGGCAAGAAGTCAGGGGCGAATACTGAGTCGGGCATTGAGTCCCCGGAGAGCTGGGGGGCCGGAACTCGGACTCGAGTGCGCCCCAGCCTCCAGCGCTCCCCCTGCTACGGGTGTCTCCGCGCACGCGCGTCCCTGGCCTCGGTGGTCGCATACCTCCGCCAAGGCGGAGGTAGGGAGGAGATTAGAACCACGTCGAGGTTACAGACGCTGAAGGTCACGTCGTCCCAGAGATGCGCGGCGCCAGCTCCCTGGACCGCAGGGATCCCTGGCTGTGATCTTGTGCTGTTTTTTGCCATCTCTGGATCACCAGCCTCCTGGCCTGAGAAACCCTCCAGCCATCGACCTCGGGGACAAAGGATCTGCTGGAGAGGCCCAAGCCCCCATTAGCCTTCATTGCTTGGCATCACTGCTCCCTGGGGCATATGTCCCTTGAAGAGGCACATAGACACCCCCATCTGCGGTGTGGGAGTTTGTGGGACTCTGGAGCAGGGCATAGAAACCTACCTCCCCAGCCCAGATTGCACTTTGGTGGGCTGGGAACCAAGTTGGAGGAGAGAGCTGAACCAAGGGCTTATCTCTGCAACCCCCGCCCCAACTCTAGAGTCTCCCTGCTTGCCCAGCTGGGTGCTGGCAAAAGACCTCTGCTTTAAAGGTTTGCCCAGCCAGGTTCCAATCCAGCTCTGTCCCTGACTTGGGGTGCCCTTGGACACCCCCTCCCTTCTCTGAGCCTGCTTCTCCATCTGTTGTGTGGGGATGGAGGAGGCCGTGTGGGCACGAGAAGAGAAGCTGTGGCCTGTGGGGGGCCAGAGAACTGCACCTTTATCTCAGGGAGGGAGGTGCCCGGGGCTCTGGGGAATGACCCCACCCCGGGGGGGCAACTGGAAGCCTTGCTTCAGCAGATGGGTCTTCCCACAGCACAACCTGGATGCAAGTCCTTCAGGACCACCCAAGGGCAGATGGGTGGGAAAGGGGACCCTGCGGGCTACAGTAGAGGCACAGGGTCTCCGGGCAGTGCCCCGGTAGAATCTTGTCCCCCTCCTCCCGGGGTCTGCTCACCCAGGGACCCTTGCAGGTGGACAGAACCGAAGTGGTCCGGAGCAGTCTGCACCCAGTCTTCTCCAAGGTCTTCACACTTGACTACTACTTCGAGGAGGTGCAGAAGCTGCGCTTTGAGGTCTATGATACCCATGGGCCCAGCAGCCTGAGCTGCCAGGAGGATGACTTCCTGGGGGGCATGGAATGCACTTTGGGGCAGGTGGGTGCCCCATCCCCATGCCCTCAGAGGAGGAGGAGAGCATGGGCACCTCAGCAGGTGCAGTGGTGGTCTGGGGACAGCAAGATTATGCACCAACTGTGTACCAGGTGTTCTGCCTGACTCCTAGCTCCTTCTCCTAAAAAAATGTCTTTTAGTTAATTTAAAAAATGTAATTTGGAACTGGGTAATATAGTCATATGGATCTAAATTCAGAAAGTATAACAGGCATGCTCTGGGTGTCTCCCTCCTGCCCTGCCCCCAGGTTTGTTACATCCTTCTGAAGAGAGGTAGTCTTATCAGAGCAAAGGGACATATAGCTTTTTCTCTATATATACACTTTTAAAAACACAAATGACATACACTGCTCTGAAGCTTGCTTCTTCATTTCCATAACATAAGGGAGCCCTTCCCTTGCCTGTCTCCGTGGCAGTGACTGGTCTGAGGGACCCTGCATCCTCCAGTGAAGTCATTCCCATTAGCTCTATGATTGTCAGTAAAACAAGAGGTCTTGCCTCCAGCCAAACTGCTCAGCACAGGCTCTGGGCAGAACACTCCATGTGTCACACATTCGATTCTCGTGAGTACTCTGAGGGCTTTTAATTGAGGTATAATTTACATCCAGTAATATGTGTAGACCTCTAGGGTTGGGACTGATGGGCTTAGAAAGTTGTATACACCTGCCCACCACCCAGATCACAGAGCACATCTTTGTCATCCGGCAGGCCCCCCTGCTCCTCTCAACCCCCTCCCCCAATAGTTTTGCCTGTTCTAGAACATCGTGTCCGTGAATCACACAGTATGTTCCCATTTGTGTCCGACTTCTTTTCCCCAACATGAAGGCCATGTGACTCATCTCCATTGCTGCCTGGGGCAGAGACGGCAGAGTGGAGCCTCTGTCACATAAGAGGACTGAGATTTCAGCTGGGTCCACTCAGTGCTGGCCTCCCACTTCACCCACATGCAGGGACACACAAGCATGGACATCCATGTGCAAACATGCGTGCACCTACAGGTGCAGATCCATGGACACATGTATGGACACGTATGTCTGGATATACATGTAAACTCTGGATTATGGGAAGGCCACCCAGTGCCACCAGGTCTGCAGGGCCGGCCAAAGGTTTGGACTCTGGCTTCAAATCCCAGTTGTGGCCCCTGAGTAAGTCCCGGACCTCTGCCTGAATCTCCACTTCCTCGCCTGGGTGGTAGGTTGGAGAGCCAGGCCACCGAGGGTGATTGGGGGCACTGGGAAGGAGACAGGGAGACCTCGGTAGGGGTTAGAGTCCCCAGGGAGCAGGTGCAGACCCTCCCTGACCCTCTGACTTCCATCCAGATTGTGGCCCAGAAGAAGGTGACCCGGGCACTGTTACTGAAGTTCGGCAGGAACGCGGGCAAGTCCACCATCACGGTGAGACCCTGCCTTCCACCGGCCCCTCCCCTGCAGGCCCTGCCCCTTCATCACTGAGGCTGTGGGGGACCAGGCCCAGGCTGCAGGGCGGAGAAGGGTTGGAGTGGGCCAGCTGAAGCCCGAGGCCCTCGAAGGGTCAGGGTCCTCCTGCTCTCTCCACCCAGGTGATAGCCGAGGACATCTCCGGGAACAACGGCTACGTGGAGCTCTCCTTCAGGGCCAGGAAGCTGGACGACAAGGTGAGGAGTGCTCCCCTGGAGCCCAGCTCTCCCTGCTGTAAGGGGGTGTCCACAAGGAGACAGGTGGCCATGGAGTTGGACACACTCGGAGCCAGGGCAGCTGTGCTGCTGTCGGGGTCCTGTTGTGTCACTGCCCTCAGTTCATCCTCATAGCTTCCTGTGGCGATGCTCAGAGGCTCAGGGAGGTCCCAGGGCAGACAGTGGAGGAACTGGTGGGAGCCAGGCTCTGGGCTGGAAGTGCTGGGGAGCTAGGGAAGCTTAAGCGGGTGCTGGGAGGTGGAGATGCTCTCAGGGAAGGCTGGACCCTCACACCTGGGGAGTGGCAGAGCCTGGCCACCAACCCAGCTTGTCAAGCTCATCTTTTGCTCCTCTGGCAGGACCTCTTCAGCAAGTCAGACCCCTTCCTGGAGCTATACCGGATCAATGATGATCAGAGCGAGCAACTGGTGTACAGGACGGAGGTGAGGGGTTCCCGCCCAGCATACGGGGGTAGCATGTAAGCATAAAGAGGGCTGCCCCTGACCCTCCCTGCACTTCCCTGCCCGCCGTGGCTGTAGGGGTCTTGATCCCCAACACTGCCCACCATCCCCCTTTGAACAGGGGGCAGCCAGGCACGGGTGGATCTTGTGTCCTAGGGTCAAGGATCTGCATTTGTTGTGACTACCTGCCCATGAAATAAGATCTCAGTGACAGCAGTGGGAAAGCGTTTTCTTTTGAGGTAAATTAATTTGAGTTAAAAAAAGGCTATGTAAGGAAAGGAGTCCAGGTGGTCCCAGAATGTGGAGGAAGCTACAAAGGGGATTCTGGATGGAACGAGGTTCGGAGGTGCAGCTCTGGACTCGCAGGGTTCTGCCTGGAGTCTGAGGCCGGGCCCCCTGAGCCGTAGGCCCCTCCCGGCCCACAGGTGGTGAAGAACGACCTGAGCCCCACCTGGCAGCCTTTCAAGGTGTCTCTGAGCAGCCTGTGCAGCTGTGAGGAGTCGCGGCCTCTGAAGGTGGGTGGGGCTTTGTGCCTGGAGGATGGGTGTGTGGCTGGGAAGGGGGCGGGGCGGGCGGTTGGCGAGGCCAGCCCCACCAGACCACACCCTCTTGGGGTTGAGACATGTGGGGTGGGGGTGGGGTACTGGAGAGGAGTGGTGGGGAGGGGGCGGCCTACCTGCAGGGCCATGGAGATGCCCAGGCCTGGGACCCCAGAGGGACAGGCGGGCTGAGGAGTCCTGGGCTCCCCAGGGCCTCGTTTGGGATTACGACTCCCGCGGAAAGCATGACTTCATCGGAGAATTCTCCACTACCTTCGAGGAGATGCAGAAAGCCTTCGGGGAGGACCAGGTGAGCCGACCTGTCCCCCAGAATGCTCTGGGGCGCTGACCCTGGGCTGAGTTCCCCAAAAGTGCTTGTGATGGCTTTAGAGAGGCTAAAGATGATGACAGAGCATGACAGCCACGCCCACCAGATGGTCAGCGTAGGGATCACCGGCCTGTGTTGAACAGACTACGAAGGGCAGGGCTTCAAGGCCTCCCCGGCCCCTTAGGGTGGGGTGTTGGGCGCTGGCACTTTGGGGTGGGGGTCTCTGCCTGTCCCTGTCCCCCAGGCCCAGTGGGACTGTGTGAACTCCAAGTATAAACAGAAGAAGCGCAATTACAAGAATTCTGGAGTGGTCATCCTGGCAGACCTGAAGGTGAGCCTCAGCCCAGGCTGCAGACCCTCCCCCGCCCACCCACGGTGTGGGGTTTAGGGGCAGTCCTGCTTCTACATGGGCTCTTGGAGCCACTCCCTGGAGTCTCCCCCATTGTCAGATGGACTCAAGGGCTCTTGTGCCCCTAATGCATGGAGATGGGTTAGGAAATGGAGGGGAGTGGGAGAGAAGAGAATAGATGGTGGGGGTGATGGGCATGCAGACAGCCTGAGGGCCCGAGAGGCTGGGACTGAGGCTGCCAGGCTCCTGCCTGCCCCAGCTGTCCTGGGGGAGGGCAGGTCCCTGGCAGCCTCAGAGGCCCTGCCCTGAAGCCCCAGCCTCAGTCTCCCTGGGGTGGGGCCCTGGAAGCTCTACAGGGTGTACTCGTTCCTGGACTACGTCATGGGCGGCTGCCAGATCCACTTCACGGTGAGTCCACACCCTCCCTACCGTTTGTGGGCTGCATCCCAGAGGATGGGGGTTCAGCACCTGGCCCTACTCAGAGCCCATTTGAGACCTGGGGTGGATGTGTGCAGAAAAAGTCCTTCTGCAGGGCCTGTAGACCCCTTCCTTGTGACCCCTCCGAGCTTCTTCAAGTGACAGCCAGAAAGGCCAGAGGGTAGTGATTGGGTGGGAGGGCACATGGGGACCCCATCTCAGGGCTTGCTCCTCCCAGGCCCTGTCAAGCCCCTCCCCACACTCTTGACTGCAGGAGGAGGTGCTGAGGATTCACTGTGACTGATCCGGCTCCTTGGGGTCCCAGGCTGGTGTTGCCGATGAGGCGCTGACTGCACCTGGGGACCCAGGAGCTTTGGGGTTGGCCTCTCCCTTCTCCTGTGACCCAGCCCTCACAGCGCCAGACCCTTGGGCTTACAGCCCCGTGTTTTCTCACATCCCTGGGCCAGTGACGTCCCCAGGCCTCCATGTCCTTAGCTGTCAGATGGGGTGCAGCTGCCACTCAGACCAGGAAGGAGGGCTCCAGGCTCACAACACCGTGGCCTCTGCAGGTGGCCATTGACTTCACGGCCTCCAACGGGGACCCCAGGAACAGCTGCTCCCTGCACTACATCAATCCCTTCCAGCCCAACGAGTACCTGCAGGCTCTGGTGGCCGTGGGAGAGATCTGCCAGGACTATGACAGGTGCGCCGGCCTCCCTTGCCTCCTGGGCTCTGCAGGGCTCGTGGGTCAGTGCCCCAGGGCCTAAGAAGGGAGATGGGGCCGCCCTCCACCGGAGTCCGAGTCCTTCTTGCAGACACAGAGCAGTAAACTGAGGCCATGGTGGGGTAGGGCTCTCGAGGCCTAGGGAGTGATGGGGGCCAAGGTCCCTGAATCCAGTCAACATTGCTTCTGCCTGCCTGCGAGCCTGGTGGCCGTCTCACGGCTCTGTGCCTTAGTTTCCCCCGTGAGGTTCGGAGTACCTGGTCTCCTGGCTCTGTCGGTGTCTCCCTGAAGACCCCATTCTCCCAAGGAGGTCAGGGGCCCTGGGTGATGAGGCGGCCTCTCTTACAGTGACAAGAGGCTCTCTGCTTTGGGGTTTGGAGCCCGGATCCCTCCCAAGTACGAGGTAGGAGAGCCCGGGTCCCAGGACCTCAGGGGAAGCTGTGCCATCTTACAGGTGGTGGGGCAGGGGGTGGGGACCCACCTTTGACCTCCCAGCACTAGTGTTCTCAGTAAGCCCTGTGGCCCTGTGAGGAGAAAGGGAACATTCACCTGGAATCTTCCACTTAGAAAGGGTGTTTGACTGGTTTGAGCAGAAAGTTTGGGGGTCTGGGAATTATTGGCTAATGCATCTCAGAAGCTCTGGGTCCTGCTGGATCCAGGGCTGGCCTTCTGCCCTCTGTCCTCAGTGACCCCCTTCCACAAAAGATGTGTCACATGGTGGTCCCTGGGGCTCCAAACCTACCTCTCTCAGTAGTTGGGGTGTGGGGTGCTAGGAGGTGGACCTGCTGACCAGTCCCTTCTGCCCAGGTGTCCCATGACTTTGCCATCAATTTCAACCCTGAGGATGATGAGTGCGAAGGTAGGAGGGTGAATGGACCAGGGTGGGGGTGTGCTGGGGCCGTGCTCACACCCTTCCCCGCACAGGGATCCAGGGTGTGGTGGAGGCCTACCAGAACTGCCTGCCCAGGGTCCAGCTCTACGGCCCCACCAACGTGGCACCCATCATCTCCAAGGTGGCGCGCACAGCCGCGGCTGAGGAGCGCACCCGTGAGGCCTCCGTAGGTGCCTGGTCAGGGATGCCAGGGCGGGTGTGTGAGGAGGGGCTGCCCGCCACTGGGGAGGAGGGAAGGGTCAGGTCGGGCAGGGCCAGTGGGTGGGGCTGGGAGGTGGGGTGGGGAGAGGCTGAGGGAGAGAAGAGGGGCCTGGAGCAAGACTCCTGGGTATCTGGATCGAGTAAGGACGGGCTTGGACGTGCCTCGGAGGGCCTCAGAGCCGGTGAGCTGAGCGCTGCTCTCTGCACAGGAGATTCTCACCCTGGAGGCTCATCTGCTATCTGTGGTTCTGTTATAACTGTATTGTTATTTTGTTTGCATGGTCTTTCCTTTTTTTTTTTTTTGGCTGCACTGTGTTAGCCTGTGGGAATTTAGTTCCCCAACCAGGGATTGAACCCAGGCCGGGGGAAGTGAAAGCACCCAGTCCTGATTCACTGGACTGCAGGGGAAATCCCTCTGTTCTTAATTCGCACAAGTGGTGAGACACTAAAGGCTGCCTCCTGCATTAGGGTTCTGTAGACCTGCCTGAGGCATGATGACTCTGTTGTCTTCTTTTAACCGTTTATTCTGAAAAAAAGGATGGTCAACTTTATGGAAGAATAATGCAACACCTTTGACACATCCTTTCCCTGGACTCACCAGTCAGCGACTTCTTACCCTGTTGCCTTCTCTTCCTCCCCTGCCCCCATCTACCCACTGGTCCTGTCTTCTCTCTGAATCGCTTGAGAGCAGGCTGCTGGCCTCCTGAACACCACCCCCTGGGTTCTTGGTGTTGATCTGCTCACAGGATCCTGTACAGTGTGGCTTTGCAGTCTCACATCGAAGGCGACCCCCTCCTCTTGTCTCACCTCAGCCTCCATCTGTCCTCATGTACCCATGTTCCGCACCGTCCCAGGACCTGCCCTTCCCGAGTCCTGGTCTCCTGATCTGTTTTTTCCTCTTTGTTTTGGCTGTGCCCTGAGGCAGGTGGGATCTTAGTTCCCTGACCAGGGATTGAACCTGCGCGCCTTGCAGTGGAAGTGCAGAGTCTTACCCACTGCACCACCAGGGAAATCCCTGTGGTGGGACTGGGCTGCTGCTCTCAGCCTTGCTCCATCCTTGGGACTTGCCATCTTCCAGTCCCTGGTGGTCCCTGGTCCTCTGCCCTATGTGGGGTTGGCTCTCCCAGGCACACAGCCCCCAAAAGCAGGGTCACAGTGTTACCTCCCACCCCTTCCTCCTCAGATCCAGACATTCTCTTCTACAGTCACTGCACAAGTATCAATTTCATGTGGTTTAATTTAGATCCAATACTTTAGCCTATAAAATATGCTCCAATTTCATTAATTGCCAAAAAAATAATAATTTTATCACAATATTATTTCTGGTGTAAGATCCAGCCTGGAGTTAAGGATTACATTCAGCTTTCATGTTCTTGTATTGTTTTGAAGCAAGTTCCAGACACATAATTTCATCTGTAAATATCAGTATAAACCTCTGAAAGAGGTAGAATAGGGTCCCATTATCACACCTAAAGACAGCGTCAGTTCCTGAGTATTAAGTGTACAGCTGTCTCATCCACACAATGGTGGCTTTTCCAGGAGGCACAGGGTTAAGATAAGGGACTGGGCCTGACAGTGGATGTGGCCATCCTGCTACATCCTGCTAGAATGCTAACCCCTGCATTCTCTTACAGGGTCCCCTTGCCACCTCCTTGTTAAAGAGATTGGTGTGTGCGTATAGTAGGGCCCTTGGCTGGAGTCTGCTGACCATGCCCTTGTGGTGGCCTTCATGTCCTGTCTGATTCCTCTGGGTGGGGTTAAACTCTGGGGGCCTCAGGTCTGTCTCTGTCCTTGCTGGGGCTCAGATGTGGGTGGAGGCTGGGCGGCATCTCGGGCCCTCTTCCCTGAGCCTCCTCTTAAACTTTGCCCTCACCCTGTCCTGAGGAGAAGCCCTGTCCCTTCTGGCTGACGCCTCCCGGGGCCCTGACTGCAGTAGTCCTGGGGCTCAGGTGATGCTTCAATTGCAGGCAGTGATGGTGTCATGTTTGCACTGCTGGCAGATGCAGGGCTGTGAGGTCTCAGTGGGGTGCTACCCCTACTCTGGGTGTGGGAGGAAGGTGTGTGGGGCTCAGGGCTGGGCCAAGCACCGTGGGAGTCCACCAGCCCTGGGCAGGAGACTGCCCATCCCCCTGGTCTGGGGACTCAGATGGGATCCCTGGGAGAGGGTGCCCACTTGGCCAGGGCTGGGCGGGCTGGTGGACATCTGGCCGACCTTCCGGCGCTAGAGCTCCAGGATGATTTTTGCAGTTCTATGTTTTCTCTGGTCCAGATTTTTAGTAATGATTGCTGAGTGGTTTTGTTTTTTTCACACTGGAAATGGACCTTTATTTGAAACAAGCCCCAGTCTGTCATGCGCAGACACACTGGGCACCTGGCCAGGCTGGGCCAGAGTGTGTTGCTTGAAATCTCAATGTCTCTCTGGGGTGCAGGAGCCCCACAGTGCACAGGGCTGATGATCCCTTTTCCTCTGGCCTCAGACCTGGGTCAACCCCAGCTCCCCTAGCCTCACTGTCCTCACCTATAAGGTGTGGCTATGTCCACCTCCAGGTTAGACAGAGCACATGGTCACAGCTCACTGTGATTCTGTATGTGTGTGTGCACCTGTGTGTATGTGGTACACTTCAGTGAATACATTTTTAGAGAAGCTTGGCAACCATGGTCACCACCAGGTGGTCTGGTTGGTGGACCTGTGGTTCGACTGGGGGAGATGCAGCCTCCCTGCAGGGTCCCCACGGCCCCTCCTCCCCTGTGCCTCCAGCAATACTACATTCTGCTCATCCTGACGGATGGCGTGGTGACCGACATGGCGGACACACGTGAGGCCATCGTGCGCGCCTCCCACCTGCCCATGTCCATCATCATTGTCGGGGTGGGCAACGCCGACTTCACTGACATGCAGGTGCTAGATGGTGACGATGGCGTCCTGCGCTCCCCACGCGGCGAACCCGCCCTCCGCGACATCGTGCAGTTCGTGCCCTTTCGGGAGCTCAAGAGCGTGAGTGCCCAGCAGGTCCCTCGGCAGCATTGCGAGGGCAACGGGCGTTGAGCCCCCTCCCCATCCTGAGCAGTTTCAGCCCCTAGAAACCTTTGCACTACGAGAAGCATTACACAGATGCCCCAGAGGGCAGGGTGCCCCTTAGGCAGCTGCCTCCCTGGCTTTCAAGCGTCTTTGTGACACAGTAGGAGCTCTGTGTCACGTGGACACACACTTGCAGCTTCACGAGAGGACCTGGGCCACAGAAGGGCCTTTTGCCCAGAGCAGGGTCATACCCACCCAGAGGGCTGTCTGTGCCCCCACAGTGACAGCAGGGGTGGACTGCCCAGCCACTGCGGTCTTAACCTTAACACAGGCTCACCTGCCTGCCCACTTGGTGAATTCCTGGTTGTGGTCCCTGGAGCCGGGGGCTCTAGGGAAGGGGGCTGGGTGTGAGTAGGTGGGGAAGGGGGACTGGGGGACGGGAAACTGGCTGGAAGCACGTTGTCCCCATACCCAGGCGTCCCCCGCGGCATTGGCCAAGAGTGTGCTGGCCGAGGTGCCCAGGCAGCTGGTGGAATACTACAGCCACAAGGAGCTGCCTCCGAGAAACCTTGGTGCCCACACCTAAGAAGCCAGCTCGGGCTCTGCTCTTTGAGGACCTCTGGGGTGGCCAGGACTGTGTCCACCATCTGCCTCCAGCATCCTCCACCCGACTCCCCAGGGACCTCCCATCCTGCAGCCCAGGCCCACCCTTAGCTCCTGTGACCCTGCTGCCTGATGGGCCAGCCCCCAGGCCCCCGGGGCTGAAGGGTGAAGAGGTCCCATGGGCATGCCTAACCCTGCCCCAGCCTGATGGGTGGGGAGGGGGCTGGGGGACAGCTCCTTTGCTTCTGATCTTCACTGGAGAGAATCAGCAGGCAATGCCTTGTCTCTGAGAAAACCCTGGTCCCTAGACACCTGTCCCTGCAGCCAGATTCCTCCCGGTCCCAGCTGCATCTGCCCTTGTCTCTCTGTCTGTGGGGTCTGTGGGGGTGGGGGAGGGAACTTAGGTAGAATAAAGTGTCTTGTCCTTGCAGCGACTTTGTCCCTTCACTGCCCCCCTCCCCAGTAGAGGACCACACCCCACTGGAGGGGTGGGGCACGATCTTTCTCTGCCCTGCAGCCCCGCACTAGAGGAAGGAGCTTCTCAGCCAGTTCCCCAGGTCCTTCCTGGACTGAACCAAGGGCCCTCCTGGGAATGAAAGGGTGCAGGGAGCAGTGCTCCACTCTGGGAAGGGCCAGTCAGTGCGAGGGCCACTGGAAGCCAGGAACCTCCCCTGTTCCTTGCCTGAAGTCTGTACCAGCTGGGCTCAGGTGGAGAGGGCTCCAAGCCCTGGGCTTTATGAGGACCTACTGGGCACTGCGTGCTCTGTGCTCCTGTCGGGGCACCACTTGCAATACCTCCCAGCTCTTTGGGCATGGGTTTCCGGTTGAGATTTCCCCCTAAATTATCTTGTCTGGGAAAAACAGACTGTTCTGACCCTGAATGCAGGCCCACCCACCTCTGCCTCTATCCATCCATCCATCCATCCACTCTGGGGGCCTATTTTTAGCTCCTGATTCATCTCCTGTTCAGCAGGGATAATGGGCATCGCCATGGTAACCTGGCTACCGCTGAATTCTGGAAGGGCTGATTTTGGTCTCTTCGGGGGTGAGAGGACACCAGAGATGCAGCACCCCCCCATTCACATCTGGGAGGCAGCAGGACTGCAGGCTGGGGGACACTGGCCTTGAGGAGGGAGGACCAGTGTCAGCAGAACCAGCCGCTGAGTCCTGTGTGACTGGGCTGCCCTTTCAGGAGCAGAAAGCCTCAGACAGTTCCTGGGCACTGCTCAGGGGCAAAACCAGTAGAAGCTGGTCAGCTGAGCTCCCTGGGGAGGCAGATGCCAAGACAAATGGGGGTGGGGGGGTCCATGCACAGCAGTGGCAGCAGTGATGGCCCAGGGAGCTGCAGCCTCGATGGGCTGTAGCCTCTTCCAGAGCACGTGGGGCAGGGAGGGGCCAAGGTTCAAGGCCCCAGCCTCTCCCCTCTGCCCTGGAGAGGAGTGGAATCTGGGGCAGGGCTGCTTTCGGGACATGCTTCTGGGGCCAGAGCAGCTGTGGACAGGAGGACCATGGGAGGCAGCCATGGGACCTGGCCTGTGGGCGGCTCAGCTGGGCACATGCAGGTGAAGGGGAGCCGCTGAGGGTGTGGGGGCAGGAAGGCATCAGCCAGCTCAGCTGAAAAGACGCGAGGAGTTTTCCAGCCAGTACCCAGTCCAAGAAGGCAGCCAACTCTGCCCAGAGGCAATAAAATAATAAATTGATTATGATCCAGGGTGGTTCAGATGGGCACCAACCACTCTCACCTCCTTGGTAACAGCAGCCCTGCTCTCTTCTGGGGGCCCATCTCCCAGTCGATGTATATAATGGGCCTGGACCACTGTCTGAATTCTAGGGTGGACACGATGCAGGCCTGGCCACTCAGAAAGCATGCTGTCCCCTGGACATGGTGATTGGCTCCGGGTGGGCATTCTACCTGGCTGGCCAAAGGGACTGGGTTCTGCAACTTCTCTGCTGGTTGCTAAGCTGGTGAATGGGCACCAGGAGCAGCTGGTGACCACTGCTACCATGTGGGCAGGACCTTCCTGGGAAGGAAGCTGGCTCAGAGGAGGTGGACAGAGCAATGGTGCCAGGGTATGGGGACCTGGCTCCTCCCTTTCCACTCAGGCCCACTGGGGTCAGAGATGCGACTTCTGTCTCTTGCCACCCACAGATTCTGGCCCACGAGGATGGCAAATATTCCCAATTCACAGACAAGGAAAGCAAGGCTCAGAACAGTTGAGTGACTTGCCCAGAGTCACACTGCTGGCAGTGGCAGAAGCAAGACCCACCAGCCCCATGCAATTTCTGGATTTTCACCTTTCAGTGCAAGACCCTCCATCAAGGGTTCTGGAATCATGGGCTCCTAGGGGAGGGAAGACCCAGACAGGGTGGTCAGAAATCCTGGCAACTGGTGTGGAGACCTGCAGACGAGACACCAGCCCCTAGCTTTTCAGCACCACTCCTCCTGGGGTTGCAGCCTCACTCTTGCTTACAACAGTTGCATGTGGGGCCTGTGGGGTTCAGAGCAAGCCGACCTGAAGGTGTGCCATGGACTGGGGCTGCTGTGGGAGGCACTAGGCCTGACCAGAGGTTGCTCCAGCACACTTCTTGAAGCAGATCCTTCTTGCAGGGTGGGCTTGGGATTCGTGTAAACCTGCGGTGGTCAGTGACTTAAGCACTGATCCAGAGTCAGGCTGGACACCTGGTCCCGCTGTCAATGGACAGTCTCCTGAGCCTGCATGTGACCCCTTGCTTCACTTGGGGGTGTGACAAGTGAGCGAGTTAGTCGCTCAGTCGTGTCCAACCCTGCGACCCCATGGACTGTACCCTGCCAGGCTCCTCTGTCCATGGGGTTCTCCAGGCAAGAATACTGGAGTGGGTTGTCATTTCTTCCTCCAGGGTATCTTCCCAAACCAGGGATCAAACCAGGGTGACCCTGAAGTCCTTGACTGACCCTCCCCTGGAGAAGTGGGGTATATAGTGCTTCCCTGTGAATCCAGGCAGCCTCGGGGCTGTGTGTCTCCAAGGTCAGTTATAGATAAAAATAGTGCTGTCCTGGTCCCTTGTTGTCTGAACAGGGGCTCGCCAGAGCCCATGACACCTTCCTAGACTTTTGGGAGAGACCTCACTGGGACCATTGCAATCCTTTCCTGTATTCCTGACCTCTAGAAATGAAATGAGTTCGTCCTGTTTGCTGGTGCGCTAAGCCACCACGTTTTGGGGGTAGTTGGCTCTGCAAGCTCTTAGAAGGACTGCTTGGTGGGGATGGGCGTGTACTGGGCCTGACACAAAACACCTATTGGTAAATAAATATCCATTTCCTGAGGGAGGGGATGTCCTTTCCTTGTTCTGAGCATCCCTAGTTGTGGCTGTTGGCCTCGCCCTATGCAGGGGAGAACTGGGCTCAGGCCCCCACCCCGATGTCCTCAGAGTCAGTGGTGGGCCAAGGGAGCAGAACCCCAAAGCTCCAGCCTGCTCTTTCCTCTGCTGTGGAGAGGAAGCTGAGGAGGAAACTAAATGATTGGTGTGGGCGGCAGGGCTGTCAGATGCCAGGCACAGGGCCTTGGGCACAGAGGGCTGTGGGCAAGAGCCCCGCTCTTCCCCTGCTTTGGTGTCTGCCCCCGAGTGAGGGCACCTAACCCTTACCCAGCACAGACTCTTCCCAACCCAGACCTACAACAGCCGCTGAGCCCAGGGTGAGAGGACCTGGTCCTGGTTACCTGCTGAGGCTGTGGCTCCCTAGGCTGCCACCCTCTGGGGGATTTACCTTCCAGGGGCCTCAAGCCTGAGGCTCCATGGAGACTCCTGAAGGCCCCAAGCACTGTCTGGAAGGGGCAGCCAGCCAGTTAAAGGTTCAAGTTGTCCCAGTGAGGAGCCCGCCTCCTATCCCACCCTGGCCGTCAGCCACAGACCAGGGACACGGTGGCTCCTGCCTCTTGTGACCGGGGTCTGAGCCACCAGCTGTCAGCCCTGGGTGGTGCAGGCCTGTGGTGTCATAACACCAGCCTGGTTAGTGGGTTTTTCAGGTATGGACCTCTAAGGACCCCAGTTCTTCACTCTGGGAGAGCCGGTGGACGCAGCTTTGAGCTCTGAACTCAGAGCCGCGGGTTCTCACCAGCTTCCCTTCCCTTGTGGGCCTTGGGTTCCTGAAGGGTGAGCTTCCCTGAGGCTCATGGCTGACAGTGGGGAAGGGTCGTCAGAGCAGGCACCCCCTGTTGCTGCCAGGCCTGGGTGCTAGTCGGCGCTGAGGGCCCCGGCCGAGTGGCCAAGGGAAGGTGGGAGGAAGCAGGACCGATGGGGTTGGTCGACATCCAAGGGAGGGAAAGGCCTTTGGACAGCGCTGTTTTGCACTTCTGCTGGAGTAACGTGTCCAGTTCCCCACAGCAGGGAAGGGAAGGGAAACTCCACATGTCCTGGGGGCCCCTGCAGCTGGCCCCGGCTCCTGGGGGAAGGCCAGCAAGTGTTTCCCCCATCCTCAGGAGTCATGTGTCTCCAGAAAAGACACATTCAGTTCCTCAGTCCGGCTTGTGGATGGGGGCCTTACTTGTAAATAAGTCTTTGCAGGTGTGACCAAGGTCAAATGAGGTCATAGGATGGGTTCCCACATCCAAGGACTGGTGTCCTCATAGGAAGAGGAGAGGGCAAGGGGTGGGGCCAATGCAGCCGTTCTTGCAGTAAAAACAGGAGTGAACAGCCTTTGGCACATACCAGCCTAACAGACCTGCAAGAGGTGAGCAGTTTAGCTGTTATTACTAACAAACGCTTGTCGCGGGACTTGTCCTTCACAAAACTCATTACTCTCTGACTCCATGTAGGTTATGCTCTGGACCTAGCATGCTTCTGCCCATGCACTCTCTTTGTAGCATCCTGCATTTTAGAAAGAAGGTCGGGGCCGATAACTTCATGGACACCAGACCCGGCTGCTGCCTGATGCCAGCTGTGGCTTTTTTGATACTTTGAAAGAGAATAAAAAACATGAGACCTTCAAGAGGAATATAAAACCTCACCCTATTCCTGAGAAAAGGGGGCACAGTTCTTGAGGCACTAGCCTGCTGTGTTTCCATCTTGCTGGCACAGATAATAGAGCTACTTTTCTCTACTTCCTCCAGATTCTGTCTCCATATTTCTGTTTGGTACCAGTGGACAAGGAGCCAAGGTATTGACAGCATCGTGAGCTAGGGAACCATGGGAGCTGCCCCCACATCTCCACTCTGAGGGGCTGGGGGGTTGCTGGGGACCCAGAGGTTTCCTGGGACTTGGTGCATCAGAGGTGTCAAGGGACATCTGCTTTTTGCTTAATTTTTTTATTTTTCTAGACTATTGTTTAAATGAAGAATTTCGTAACCATGCTTTTTTTTTCTTTGTCTTTGCTGTGGCTCTGGGGCTCCAAAGCATGCATGCCCAGTAGCTGTGGCATGTGGGCTCTTTGCAGGGCTACATTTTCCTAAGGCATGTGGGATCTTAGGTCCCCCACCAGGGACTGAACCAGCGTCTCCTGCACTGGGAAGTGGACTCTCAAATATTGGACCACCAGGGAAGTCCCCCCTGGTTTGTTGTGATAAACTGTTTTCTCACACCAGGGGTAGAGAGCTCTGATGTGGACTAGTCATGACCAACGCCCCCTCCCAGTCCTGCGGGTCCTGGGGGGCAGCCAACTCTTGGAGTCCTGGGCTGGGGGTCCCTCAGGACCTGGGTCCACACCCACAGACCCAAACGCTGCACAAAGGGCGAAACGGCAGGATGCTGGCTTCCACTAGGGGGCGCCCCAAACGCAGATGCTCACAGGCACCCCGACGCCGCCCCGCCCCCACCCCGCCCCACCTGACAGCAAGTCCTGGGACCCCCCACAGCTTCTTCTCCAGGTTTACTGAGACCCCCTGACAGGTAAGTCAGTTGAAGGAGTGTGACGTGGTGAACTGATACACTTGCCCACAGCGGGGTGACTCCCACAGCAGGGCTAGCTCATGCTGGCATCACCTCACAGTTGCCTTTTCTGTGTGTGTAATGAAATTTCACATCTCCTTTCTGAGCAACTTTCAGCTTCACACACAGTATCGTGAGCTGCAGTCGCCAGGCTGTACGTGTGAGCCCAGGACTCACTTAAGGGCTACTTAATGATTTCCAGCTCTGTGGAAGTCATTTGACCAATTCCCCTAGCCCCTGCTTGCCACAGTTCTGTCTGTCTTTACGAGCTGGGCTTTTTAGATTCCACAGATAACTGAGTGCCTACAGTGACAACAGAGTGTTTCTCTGTGTAGCTTATTTCACTGAGCATGATGCCCTCGAGGTTCATCCATGTATGTTCTAGAAATGGCAGAATTTCCTTCTTTTTATCACTGAATGATGTTCCTGTCTCTGTGTGTGTATGTGTGTGTGACAGAGAGAACAGGGGCAGGTGGAGGAGAATCCTTTTACCCATCACCCGTTGATGGACACTCACTGCATCCATGGCTTGGCTGTCGTGAATAGTGCTGCTGTGAACACACGGGTTCACATGTCCCTTTGAGGGTGTTTTCATTTATTTGTGTCTTCAGTTTCTTTCATCAGTGCCTCATAGTTTTCAGTGTACAGATCTTTCATCTTCTTGATTAAATTCATTCCTGGACTTAATTGTTTTTGATTCTATTACAAATGGGATATTTTTTCTTTTTTTCAGATAGAGAAAATTTATAATAATTTTTGTCTCACTTGGAGTGGATATTCTAGTATCTTGAGGCAGAAACAGTCATTGTGTGTTCTCCATTGCTGGCTGCTGCTGGGCATCACAGCATCTGTGGAAATGGATACCAGCTCCTAAAATCAATATACTCTGAATTGCTAAATACTCATTTCCAGGAGCTTGGGATGAGGGATTGTGGATGTCTGAGAGGTCAGCCTTGGAAAAGCAATGTAAAACATGTGACTGAGAAATTGAATTTGACATGTGATTTGAACTTGAAATCTTACTGTGTGCACACAATATTGGACTGGCTCAGAGAGCTCTTGGGGCTCCAGCTTCAATGGACTGAATGTATTAGTATTACACAATTAAAAATGTTTGTAAGAGCTTGTTTAGGTCTATAAATGGAATCAGATGTGAATCAAAAACTCTTTAAAAGTGATGGAGAAACAGAATATTAAACTTTGTAGGTTGAATGTGTAAGAAAACTGAGATTGAAAGTTTACAACATTAATAAACTGAATTTTATTAAATTATAAAAGGCCCAGTGAACCACATGAAAGCCATGGAATCTCAAGTTGATGTCAGTTTTGGGAACTATAACCACCCGTTTCCCAGGAAGAGTGACTCAGGCCTTTTTACCACCCCGCCCCGTTCCCCCACCCCCACCCCGTCCCCCCTTCTCCTCTCCCTGCCTCCATGAACTGGCCTCCTGAGCAAGGGCTCTTGCAAGTACCCTGCCTCTGAGGTCAGGTTTCTGCATGTTTGCCCCCACCCCCTCTCTTCTGGGACTTGTGCACAAAGTGAGACCCAAGGAATCCCAGACTCACTCTCTCTGGGCTGCCGGGAGGTGGGTTCCACTTACCTTCAGGGCAGGGCCAGGTCCCAGCTGTAGGTGGGTGGTGAGCAGGCATGCCCAGAAGGGTACAGCAGTGGGTGGCGAGAGGTGGGCTGGCCAGGGACCCTTCCTTTGCCCGAGGACTTGGCTGCTGACAAGGAAAAAAGCCAAGAAGTTCTCAGGGCTGGCTGGTGGGGCTTCTGCCCTCCTGGCTGATTCCTGTATCCTGCCCATCCCCATGGGCTTCCTGCAGCTTCACTCCCATCCTCTGAGGTGCCTTGATAGAGGCGGAGGTAATGTGGATGCTGCTGGGACACCTTTACAGCATTTGAGAAACCCCAGCAGACAACCGAGGCATGTTTTCCTACCACTTCTGCCTGTTTGCAGGCCAGGGGATCTTGAATAGATCTTGGCCAGCTCCCCTCACAGAGCGTATGGCTTCCCTGCCCCCACGCACACCTGGGACTCTGCTGGGGTTTCTCAAATGCAGTAACCTTTGACCTGAAGAGTAGTGCTGGCAGTTAAGGGCTCTGTTAAAAATGATTTCACTCCCCTTGGAGCTGTGCACACACACACACATACACACATGTACACCTGTCTGAGGAAGCACAAGAAGAGAAAGTGTGTGTGTAGAGTGAGGTTGCCCGCCCCAGGTTGGGGTGGGGTGGTGAAGGCTGGGCACAAGGGGCAGGTAGGGGTTACTTCTGGAACCCATGCATGCATTATCTGGCTCAGGAGGTCCAGGCAGACCCGATGGAATTGTACAAGCCCTTAAATGAGAACTAACTCTTGGAGTTCACCAGTCATATTTGTACAAGAATCTTTTTGTAGTTTAAGTTCCCTTTTTCTCAGTCTGTGTGAGGTTCAGCATTTTTTTTTATCATCTCTTTGTTCATGCCCTTTGCCCATTTTTCTGTTGAATTGCTCATTTTTAGAAAATGACTTACAAGATCTGGTGTGCCGTGTGCACTATTATAGACATGTTTTCCTAGGTCACCAGCGGTCTTTGATCCTCCCCTGGGGTGTGCCAGCCTGCTACATCAGTATTTTTCTCTCCTGCCCTTTGCTTCCTTCCAGGGCTTTCTGACTTTCTTCCATTATACAAGACCTATGCTCTGCATGGGGTTTGTGGAACATGAGGCAGGTTGGATGGGCTGCTGCCTCCATGTGCTGACCCTCCTCACGTGGTCTAAGCAGGGCAGTGAGCCGTGAGCTGCCCCTGCTAAGCTGGATCCAGCCAGCGTCTCCCATGCAGCTTGGCGTTCATCACGGACGTCACACCCTGGATTCATCTGCACCCTTTCCTCACGTTTGGACATCTGGTGGATAAAAAAACAGCATCAGATTTCTCACAGATATTCTCCCGCATGGAGAAGTGATAAAGCAGAGCTGTTATCAACCCATCCAGGAACGTTTCTGGGGTGTGAACTTTGTGCCAGTTTAGAAATACAGCTATGAGCATGACCAATATTACCCTGCCTTTGGGGGGCTCACCAGTGAGTGGAGGTCAGGCCAAAGTAGCAGGCGTTCACCAAGGAATTTGAGGGTGTTTCGGAGTCAGTGAGGTCAGAGGAAAGTGCTGAACCCACAAGAATGGTGAAGAAAAGGAAGACTTCCTGGAAGCAGCGGCATCTATCTGAGGCTGGGAGAATGAAGAGTTAGAATCGGTGGGGAGAGGATGTCAGGGCCATCTGGGTGGACTGAGGCCATCTCGCCCACTGGGAGGAGGGCTCAGCGTTCCAGACCAGGTGCTCAAGGTATCATCCTCCTTGGTCACCCCCGAGGTGTGCACCCCAGCTCTCCAGCCTGAAGTGGAACTACTGCCATTAGCCTGCTCTCCATGCGGCTGACTGCCAGCCTGGGGACAGCCTGCTGACACCGTAGGAAAGCACCCAGCTGGCCGGGTGGCCAGGGCACTCTCTCCTGGAGCCTGGGGTCTGGGCAGGGAGAGTGCTGCTCAGGACGAGTGACCAGGGTGGACTCACTGTTCTCCCATCCCCAGGTATCCCTCCCTGACCAGACCCCCACCAGCCTCACCTGAGCCCCTCTTCCCACAAGCCTCACACATGTAAAGTCTGGGCTACATACCAACACTGTTCTAACAGCTTAAACCCCACCCCAGGATGGCCAGGCCCCTTTATAGCACCTGGGAACTCAGAGTGGCTGGAGGAATTGAGGCTTGTTCCAGCCTTCCCTGAGACAGGACTTCACTTGGAAAAGCTGGAGCCAGGACCAAGTCCCCCTTCCTGCCTTTAATTTAATGTGATAACTTCCAAATGACTTATTTCAATCACACACCTAACATAATGCAGGGATCATCTAATACTTTAAGTGAAAGGTAAAGGAGAGACCCTGACTTTTACTGGCGTAAGGGTCAGAATTTCTTGGTTTCTGCTCTGTGTGAATTAACACTTGCTCATTTGCTAGAGCTCTGCTGAGCTGCAGTGTTTTTGAGCTTTACTGTCTGAAGAGCAGAGTGAACGAACAAGCATTTTTCCCATTTGAAGAAGATGGGCTGGGGGCCAACACCTGCTTCTTACATCCTGTTCATCTGCCCTTTTCCAGCTTCCACGGCCAGCACTGGGGGGCCTTCCTACTTTTCATAGATTCCTGCTCCCCTAACGGCCAGGCGAATCTGGCTCGCCCCCAGCTCCCCCTCTCAGCACAAACACAGGGACGGCAACGTGGGCTTCTTTCCCTTTCGCAACAGTTATCGCTGGTCGAAACCCGTCCTCCAAGGTCAGCATGTGGCGTGGACTTGGGATTCAGTCCAGCAGTTTCCATTTAAAGGTCCTGGAGGCTGAATTTCAACCTCGTTTTTCCTGAGCTGACCCTCCTGCGGTGACCACAGAGAGCCGATGCCAGGTGCGGCATGCATCCCTGACCAGTGGGTGGTCCTTTCAGTCCTGCCGGCTGGGCCCTGTCCCCACCGGGCCCTGTCCCCACCGGGCCCTGTCCCCATCAGGCCCCCAGTGAGGGATTGTGTGCTCACCTCACCCTCACCCTGTGCTGTGACCATCACCCACCCCCGCCACCCTGCCTCCCCCTCCCCCAGCCCCCCATCCTTGGTGTCCTGTGGAGCAGAAGTGCTCTGGAAGAATAATCTAGGATAAAGGAAAAGAGCCTTCGTGGCTGTGGGGCTTTCTCCAGGCAGCCAAGGTCCCCCTGCACTGGCCTCCAGCAGGATCCCGCTCAGGCTGGTCCATGGGGTGCCTGGGGGTGCCCATCTCTGAAGGGGAGGCTTGGCTCCGGGCCTCCCCTGGGGTCTCAACGAGCGAGCTCCACCTCCACTGGGGCCACTCACCCTCCCCTCTGTCACCCAGCTTCACCCTCTTCCTGTGACATCTGTCCCAAGAGGAGGGCAGTGTCAGGGGTCTCCTGACTCTGGTGTTTCAGGGCCTGTGTGACACCCTCTCTTCCACAGAAGGCAGGGCAATGATCTTGGGGTGCACATCCCCTGGCGCCCCGCCTAGATGAGGCACGTGTCCCTGCGAGGGGGGTTCCTGTGCCCTCCCTCCCGATCGGAAACTCACCCACTGGCTGAGTGGCTTCTGCAGGCTGTCTGACACCATGAGCCCCTTTGGGAAATGGGCCACTACTGAGACCCAGCTGCTGTGGGTGGAGTGGTGGCTCCCAGAGGTACATCCTCTGAAGCCGTGACAGTGACCTTGTTTGGGGAAATGCTGCTGTAATCAGGCCAAGGCGGACTATGTGGGTGGATGTCTGGTACAGGCATTGCTGGGGGCCTGGCTGGCGGGCAGGGAGGGAGGGGTGAGGGGGTCCATGGGGTGATGATGGGAGGCCAGCCATGCGAGGCCAGGGGCTGGGAAGAGTCTGGGCTCTGACTAGACTGGTGGGGCAGCCCAGGGACAAGTCCAAAGCCTGCTTTGGCTCAAGTGGACCCTCCTCCCCCTTTGCTGGGGGCGGCCCCTGCTGGCCCCGTGCCTCCTGGGATCCAAGGCTTGTCTTCCTTGTCCACCAAACAGGCACACCCTGGCCTGAAGACTTTCCCAGAGATGATCAGTCCAGGACCCTCAAACCTCCCACTGCCCAGATTACCTGTTCCAGAAGCCAGGGACTGAGGCCGAGCGTCTTTCAGACTCCTTCCCGTGCTCGGTGTTCAGCCGTATTGTTGCGTGTGTGTGTCCACAGTTCCCGTTCATTCCATGCCACCTCCATGTGTGGATGCGCTACGATCTATGGGTCCATCCACTCAGGGTGGACATCAGGGTGCCCCCCGTGCTGCGGTGGTGATGGCTTTGCTGAGATACAGCTCACCTGCCACCTGTTACACAGTGAGCACGTGTGCCACCTTCACGTGCTGAAATCCTAACCCGGATGTGGCGGTATTGGGCGGGGGCTTGTGTGCCAGGTCAGGGGTTACTGTTGTCCATGAGGGCAATTGGGCTGTGACAGCTATAAAATGCACGGTGACCTCTGTCCCTGTAACCGCACCTCCTGGAGCACGTCCTCCGGGTGCGCTAGCAGGTGGGCAACGAGGCACCTGCCTCACATGATGCAACTCAAACCACGCAACTCGATGGACTATATTTTGCTTATTCATCAGTTGGGCTTTTGGGTTGTTGGTATCTTTTGGCTGCTGTGAATATTTCTTTGTGGGTGTACAAACATGACATACACAGTTTTTGGTACATATATGATATTTTCAGAGTTAAAATGTAAAATGAAAAGAACCAAGGAGGCTTACATATGCCCGCCTGGAGCAGTCGCTGAGATCTGCCATTGCAAAGCTGGACGAGGCAGCTGGCACTGCATCCACTCTTCTGGGCTGCCCACTGGAAGGAAGTTGGGAAGCCATACAGCCACTTCTCCCCTGGGAAGGGTGCTGGGAGGCAAAGAGGGAAGGGGACAGCTTCCTGGGCCAGTCCCTCCCCCACACAGCTGCCACCCCCCCACCTCTCGCAATCTGAAGACCAGGGCTTCTCAGGCGGAAATGGGGCATTTTCTCCTTCCTAGGAGAGGTAGGTGCTAAAGTAGAACCAGTGCAGCTGTGAGGTCCTGGGGTGAAGCCTGCATCACCGCTGAGGCCACAATGGGGGCCAGGGGTCTGTTGGGGTTTGGGAGTCTGCCACTAGGGAGGTGCGGTCTCGAGGGGAGGTGGCCGGAGCCCAGGTCAGCAGAGCAGGAAGACAGGGAGCCTGAAGCAGATGGAACTCCAGAAGGTGAGAGAGCACTGTGATCAGTGTGAAACTGAGGCTCACAGGGTTCCCCTTTACATCCTGACTTCTTGTCAGCAGCCTCTCTGCTGTCCTTAGGATGTGGTCCAGACCTGCTGGGGCCAGTGAAGTCCCTATTACCTTCTCGCTCCCACACCTCTGCTGTCCTCTGCACAGAACCTTTCTCCCTGACTGCCCACCCTTCACGATTCAGCTAGCCTGTCCCCTCCTCCAGGAAGCCTTCCTTTTCTACAGTTCTGCCTGGCTGCCCTGTTCTCTGCTCTGCTCACTACCATCCCCCTATCAGGTGGGATGGATGTGCTGAATGAATGAATGAGTGAAGGAAGGAGGGGAAGAATCAAAGTGGGCCATCTGCCGGAGCCCATGTTGGGCAGATGACAAAGGCCTCCTGATTCTGAAAGCTCAGAACGTTTGGTCCTCCTGGCGGCAGCAGATCAACTCACAACAGTGACAAAGTGCAAGTGGGCTGAGTTCTTTGTATCTAATGCAGAGACTTTTCCTAACTGAGTGGGTCTGTTCCGCAGGCTTGAAACGCTGGGATGTGGGATGCATGCATGAGTCCTGCGGCCCCCTGTGCTCTGAGCCCCCCTCCAGCAGCCGCCCCCTGGTCAGTGGAGAGAGGGCCCCATGGTTGGGCCCCTGGGCCCGCCCTGCCTTCCTCTCTGAGAAAAACATGGTTAAAAGCAACCTCCCAGAGCAGCATGCCTTCAGCACCCCCTCACCAGTTAGGGTCTCTGAGTCTACCTCACCTCAAGTTAAATAATGGTTTAGAGGTTCCCAATCTTGCAAGGAACCTGTGTCACTTTTCTTTTTCCTTAATCAATCCCCTTTCCTGTGGACATCACTGTCACAGCCATGGGAAGGGGATAGGCTTTAAGCCCTTCTGGGGGATGGTCGTAGCATATCCTAGGGAAGGGGTGCTGGGCACAGGGAGTCGTGCTGGACTAGTGGGTGGGTCATCTGCCTGGGCCCAGGGAGCTTGGGGCTGCGTCACTTTTATTCAGTAGAGCTGTTTCCATGGGGGAGAAGGCACAGTGCAGCGTCTCCTTTGAGACTTGCTGGCCATTGCAGGCCTGTGTCCAGACTCAGGGAGGCGGTGGTTTGATGTCATGGCAGGAGGGGGCGTCTGGTTTCCCTGAGTGTGGCCAGTCCCGGCCTCAGTCTCCTGAGTCATTGATGAATCCAGATCTGCCTGTGTGGCCACAGCTCTGGTGGTGAGGAAGGTGAGGACAAGGGCTCCTTCTCCATTCAGGCAGTGAGTCTGGAAGGCATCTGATGGCCTTGCCCACTGGGAATGGGCAGCGAGGCAGTTCTGGAGGCCACAGAGGGTGGCCTCGGACAGGGGAGCCAAGGGCTCCGAGGTCCCCTGGGGACAGCAGGCGGGGGAGGCCCGGGCCCCTCCCACCTTCTGGGGCCTGGGCTCCACCCCGGCTCTGAGCCATGCGACCTGGTTGTGTGCACCCCTCGCCTCGGTTTCCACACCTGGGAAAGAGGGGAACCAGGAGTCTGCAGGGCCCTGCTCCACAAGTGAGACCTCTGGACCACACCGCAGGACCCGACTGGCCACCAGGGGGCAGCAGTCGGGGGGACCGGAGCCCCTGGCCTCACCTCGGAGCCTCTACCAGCCTCAGGCCAAGCTTGGGGCTCCAGAACTGTCTCACAGCCAGGACAGGGCGGCCACACCCAGTGCTTAAGAGACCCGGAGCATTTTCTCACCAGCGTCCCGCCCACACCTAGGGTGTCCCCATGCCCACACCGCTGTCCCTGCCCTAGATTCAGGGGACAAGGCTGGCCCCGCTGGGAGGATGTTGCCTGCTCTGCCTCGTCCAGCTCAGTGATCATCCTGCCCTGTATGGGGGGGCCTGGCTGGGACAGGGGTGTAGAAGGAGCCCAGAACAGGGAAGTCTGTGGGCAGAGGGACCTGCTGATGGGGTAGCTGGTGGGGCCCCCAGACCTGCACCCCCTTGGGCACCATCCAGATGTTCCTGGGACGTCTGACTGCCAACGGGACACCTGGCGTCCAAACAGGAACTCAGCCAGGAGCTAGGCCCTGAGAGTGGAGGGCCTGGAGTTGGGGAGCACCCACCTCCATCTCTGTGTGGAGCCTGCTTAAACACTCTTCTCTGTTTTAATTATTTTTCCATTTTAATGCACGGGCTAAAAATGTCAAACAGTAATAACATCAAAAGATGTTATTACAAACAGTAATAACATCAAAAGTAGGAATCTGCCTCTTCCTCCCCGGCCTCAGCCCCTCTGGCCCTCCCAGCCGTCCAGCGATGCCAAGACCCTGGGCAGACACGAGGGAAGTTCTCCTCTCCAGCCTCTGTGCCCACAGAGGGGTGCCACTCAAAATGTGGAACTGGGGGATCACTGTCCAGGCAGGGGCCGCATGTGGCTGCCTGCCCCAGGCCCTGGTCCATGGTGCCCAGGGTCAGACCCTCAGCCCCTTCTCCACCCTGAACCAGCCCTCCTCCTGAACCCTCACCACTCTCTGGGGGGGTGGTCAAGGGGGCCAACTTGATCCAGAGCTTTGGCAGGTGGGCCCCCCCATTCTGCCACCCTCTGCTAGGACCCCTATTGCTCTTGGAGCCCCCTTCTCATGCTACATCCCCATATACAACCCACCCCCGTTATTATGTCCTTTTCCTCCTAGTTCTAGTATCTGAGTGCCTTACAGTTGGGGCGAGGAGCTGTCCCCACTCAGAGTTAGCATCTGTGAACCAGGAGGGGGCCAGGGCAGAGGGGGTTGAAAGTGGGGCACTGTGCCCCCACCTGGGCTGCTGGGACCCTCCTTGGGTGGGGATGGGACTGCCAGCTGTCTGCCAGCTGTTTGCCAGTGTCTGCCAGGGTGTGTCCCCCCATCCTAACCTCAGAATCCTGAAACCAATTAGCATAGCCAGCCCCCAGCTGGGCTGGGGCTCCACACAGACCTTCTCCTGGTCTGAGTCTCTGCCAGAGGACATTCCGATCCCTGCCTGCTTCAGATCCTCCTTGAGTTGAGAGTACTACACATACAGAATGTGGGTCCCAGCCCCTGGGCCAGGCTGCAGCGAAGATGCCTTGCAGCCCTGGACACAGCCGTCATCCTCAACCCCAGCTGTGAGGGTAGGGTGGCATCCCGGGGCACTCAGGTGCCAGGTTGCCTGCTACCAGATGATGCTGTGGGCCCGGCAGGGGTCGGAGGGAGTGTGGCCCAGCCCAGCTATCCTTGTGACGCCCCACAACTCCTAAATCAGCCCCCCACTGATTCCATCAGCCTGTCTGAGGGAACCCCCTCCACCTGTCTGGGGACCCTGACTCCCTGTCACCCAGCCCAGCCCTGTCTGGCCTACCCTGGGCCTGAGGCCCAGCCTGAGGGTCAGAGGGTGCTAAGTCTGGGTGGGCCGTGTGTGCCGGGCACGCCTGCCTCTCGTGTCTGCAGAAACTCAGACCAGCTGACACGTGTGCAGTGTTCACCCCTCGGAGGCCGCCTGTGGAACTCAGGGGCGGGTGCAACTTGAGAAAAACAGAAACAACCCCCCAGGTCTCGTGACCCGAGGGGAGCCCGCCCTCCCGTTCCTGGGGAGCCTGGGCACCAGCACTCACTGAGCTGCAGGAAGCCTGTCTCCTCCCATCGCGGTAGGGCTGTCTGGTTTAGGCAGCACCCGGTGGGCAGCCTGCTGTATGCCTGGTAAGGCCTGAGTCTGGACTGAGGGGGACGAGCTCAGGTACCCGACGGGTGAGTATATTGTGGGTGGGTGAGGAAGGGCCTGCTGGGCTGGCGCTCTAGGGGTGAACGGGCGGCCAGGACCTCCTGAGTGTCTCTGGAGCCCCTGAGGGAGGGACCTCTGCTGTGTCCAGGGGACCATGGAACTCAGAGTGGTGGGGGCAGCCAGTGGGGCTATGCAGTTGACCCCGGACACTGGGGGACAGAGGGGGATGGAGGGGGACAGTGAGGGCAGAGGGGGACAGTGGGGGCAGAGGGGGACAGAGGGGGACAGTGGGGGACCGAGGGGGACAGAGGGGACAGATGTGGACAGTGGGAGCAGAGAGGGACAGTGGGGGGAAGAGGGGGACAGTGGGGGGCAGAGGGGGGACAGTGGGGGGGCAGAGGGGGACAGTGGGGGTCAGAGGGGTCAGTGGAGGCAGAGGTGGCAGAGGGGGACAGTGAGGGGCAGAGGGGGACAGTGGGGGTCGGGGGGGACAGTGGGGGCAGAGGTGGCAGAGGGGGACAGTGGAGGGCAGAGGGGGACAGAGGTGGCAGAGGGGGGCAGATGTGGACGGGGGGGACAGTGGTGGCAGAGGGGGACAGATGTGGACAGGTGTGGACAGAGGGGGACAGTGGGGGCAGAGGAGGACAGAGGTAGCAGAGGGGGACAATAGGGGACAGAGTGGGAGAGTGGTGGCAGAGGGGGACAGATGTGGATAGAGGGGAACAGAGGGGGATAGTGGGGGCAGAGGGGACAGTGGGGGACCAGGAGGACTGTGGAGAAGCCAGCAGCCTGGAGGCACCCCTGGGGACTGGGTGGACAGGGGCCATCCATGAGGGTTGGGGGCAGAGAGGTGGGTGGAGGCTTCATGACTGGGCCTGGATAGCTGAGAGGCCTCAGGATGCCCGATGCAGAGGTCACATGGTCCAAAGGGCCTGTACCCAGGGCTCCCCAGGACACGCCAGCGTACCCCCTTGCCTCCAGGCCCACTGGGGGTTACCATGTACCAGGCTCTGTGGGTGGGCACAGGGCTGAGGGCCCGGCTGCAGGCCCCGAGGTGGACGTGGGGGCTGGGTGGGCACAGTGACACAGAGACGAGGGCAGCTGCAAGGCTAAGCCTGTGTGCTGTGTGTGTGACAGGGCAGGCCTGGGGTAAGCGTGTGTGTGAGCATGTGGTCACACCCACGTACCTGTGTATTACTGAGAGTTTATACTGGTGTGCATGTCTGCATCTTGGCGTCGGTGTGTGTCTGATCACACTAGCAAGTCCAAGGGCTGTGCTTATAAGTCTGTGCTGCACACGCAGCGTCTGCACACACGGGTCTCGTCTATGATGTCCTGGTGTGTACGTGTGCCACTGTGTGGGTCGCAGGGAGGTGTTGGCACGTTTGCTATGCTGCTGTATGTGGGGGCACAGGCGGTTGTGCCAGTGTGTGAGTGTAACCGTGCACTGGGTGTGGGTGCGTGTTCCTGAGGGGCACGGGCTGTGGACTCAGGCCCTCCGGCTGCCCTGGGCTGTGTCGGGGCTGTGCCCCTGTGGGCACAGCTGCAGGTGGGGCGGTTTCGGGGGACCGACCCGGGAGCTCCGGTGAGCACCTGGGCTGCTCTGGGTGGGTTTATGCAGAGCCGGGCAGGCTCTGACCGCTCCCTGAATGCCTCTCTGTGGCTCCGGCCAGAATATAACAGCACCGCTTAGGTTTTGTGTGTTTATTGTCACCGTGTTCTTTCTGATTACGGCGAGTGATGCTGATGTTTCCAGTTAATAACATTCTCTTCATTTAAATAAAAAAAGAAAATGTTTTAAGGCAGACAATTAGGCAGCTCCCCTGAGAGCTAAGCAGGCAGCAAGGCTTGGCCGTTCTCCCAGGGACCCTGAGGGAGAGCGCGTGTCCTCAGCCGCCACGGACCTGGGGCTTCTTGTTGCTGAGGAGACCGTGGGGCATGGCCGCCCCCAGCAGCCCAAGGTGGTTCGGGTCACTCACCCATTTTACAGACCAGGGCACTGTCACCAACGCCATCACCAGCCGTGGGAGAAGGGCCAGTGTGTCGGCTTCCTGCTGTTGAACAAGCGATCCTCCAAAGCTCCAGCCGGCACTCGGGGGTCTCCAGCACCGCTGGTGTTTCCAGACCCAGCAGGGCCAACTGGTCTCTGGCCCAGAGTCCGGCCCCAGCCAGGAGCTGGCAGGGGGGCCGCAGCGGGCTGTCAGTCGGGGGGAGCTGGGCTGGTGGCTGCATTCCCCATGGCGTGTCCAGGACACGAGCCAGATGGCAGCACGGAAGTCACGCCGGCCGCTTTCTCTGCGGGTCGAGCCGGCTGCCTCTCCTCTTGGCAGAGAGTAAGGAGGGTGGACAGCCAACTGCTGCCAGTTCTGGATAGTCGGCCATACAGGGGTGTGAGCCCAGGGCAGCCTGTTCCCAAGCTCATGCTCTCAACAAAGCCTGCTCCCACCTCCTGAGAGAGTCTCTAAAATCAAAGGACCTGGGCCAGGCTGTCGAGCCTGCTGTGTCCTTGAGGCTCATGTCACGGGGTGCCAGCACAAGAGGAAGCAGAGACGCCCTGAGAATCCTCCACAGCTACACCTGCTTGCAGCCCTTAGGTCAGAGGCAGGCCTGAGACGGTTATTTCCTTGCCACGTCCCTCCAGGTGGCAGGAAATGACTTAGGCAGAACCTGCAGTGTCCCAGAGAGGAAGGGTCCTTGACTGGCAGATTCAGCCCGTTTGCGGGGATAAGTTGGACAAGGATGGCCTCTTCAGAAGCATTTACAGAAGGCGGCGGCAGGAGTGCAGAGGGCAGGGGCCCATCAGTAACCAGAGAGGAACGCAACTTAGATCTCACAGGAGCGGGTGGGAGTGAGAGACACGGCTAAAATCAGACTTAGGATGGCTGGACCGTGGACAGGCTGACCCCCAGTGCCCACGGACACAGATGGACAGTCCTGGTTGGTCCAAGGTCAGGCTGACTCTGGGGGAAAAGACACCAGGGAGTGTCCCTAAAAATATGTTTGTTTTGAGAATCAGGGTTGCTGTGATATGCTCATGTTAGATTCTGACATTAAGGGCCCCCTCTTGCACTGGGAGGCTCTTGTATCCAGCAGTTTGGCTACTGCATGAAGTGACAAAGACCTCCATTTGGTTGAGGACAGTCTGCACATGCGCCGAAAGGTTGAAATATACAATGGGGGGAAAGGGGTCCAGAGGAAACGTTATCATCCAGTAAACAGGAGAAAAGAAAACAGAACTACCAACTGATACCAGATAATATTGCTTCCATATAAGAACAAGGAGCAAAGAAAAGAGAAACCCACCACCAACAGAAACACAACACAGCACTTTGGGAGGTTAAGTATATAATTTCTGAAAGAAAACTGGGTGAAAGTGCTTACATTCAGAAACAAGGAAACTTATAGAACAAAGAATAGAATATTTCATTCATAAATTCACAGAATAGAAATGCATAGGATAAAAGCACAAGAAAACCTAAAACAGGAGAGAAAAACACGAGAGTCAAATAGGAGCAGTGCCCAGAGGTCCAGCATTCGACTGAGCATGGTGCCCGGGAGCACACAGAGGAGGATTCCAGGGCATGTTCTGGACCCCGATGGCGACGAGGAGCTGGTCAGAGGAAAACAGTCTCCAGTGAGGCACGTCACTGAGAACATGCAGAGCCAAGGAGGAAAAGGTAGCTCAAGGAGATTGTGCAAGGAGGCAACAAGCTGCCTACAAAGAACTGAATTCTCAGCAATAGTGCATTGTGCATAGCCCTTCACTTTCGAGAGAAAACAGGTTATGATCCAGGAGTGCAAGGCCAGCAAACCTGTTGCTCAGTTATGAGAGCATAATAATATCAAGTGCAAACATTCCAGGGCTTGGAAGTTCACTTCCCAACACCAAGGCCAGGGGTGGTTTGGGGAACAGCTCTAGTGAAACAGGACATAAACCTAGAGGTGGAGGTACCCAATGCAGAAATTCAGTGGGAACCATGGATCCGAAGCCGGGCACTGTGAGTAGGAGGCCCAGAGCCTGGAAGACTGTCAGGCAATCAGAGACCCCAGGATGAACAATCGACTTCAGCAGACAGGTTCAGGTGTGTGTGGGGGGACCTGACCTACAGGTCCACAGGTCGGCGCTCCCAGCAGGAGGGCCCATGATGACTTCTGCTCACAGACGGATGCCGTGGCTGAGAAGTCTGACCACGTGCACAAGCAGCCTGACCCCGAGCCCCACCAAGGGACACAGGCTGTGAGTTACTGGAGGGAGGAGGCGGAATGGACCGCGCACAGCACGAGCCCTCCTGGGTGCAGACTTGGGCCCCTTGGCTGTCATCTTCTGGGGCTATCATCCTGGAAATCCTCTCGTATTTGAACAAGGGCGTACCCAGCCCTCCCATGGGTGTAGTTGAGTGTCCTTGAGTCTTCTGTTTCTTGGGTCACCCAAGGACGTATGGTCACTCCCATAGCTTAACTCCTGGAAATGTGCCCTCTGTCATCAACTTGCAAGAGTCATCTTCAGCTGAAGTCCCTGAACTGAACGTGAATGAGCCAGTAAGACCAGCCCTGCGGACCCCAGCAACCCCGAGGAGCCAGAGATGCCCACCAGAACCAGGATGCTGGCCCAGCCCTGGGACGAGGATCACTGATTCACCCATCCCAGCGGCTCCTGGGAGCATCCTCAAACCGCCCCACCCGAGAGACCTGTTTGGCCTCAAACAAATTCATCTGAGAGACCTGAGATGGTCTTCAAACACATCCATCTGAGAGACCTGTGTGAGCCCCCAGTTCTAAGGCAGTACAAACACTCCAGCCTTCTGACCCCAAGCCCCAGTGTCCAATTTGCAGCTGAGCGTGGGTCACAGTGCTGTCCCCAGCACCAGGGTGGGGTGTGGTAGAAGCACCCCTGTGGGACTGTGCTCCACTGTCTGTGGAAAGTAACATAAAACCACTTGACAGGTAAACAGAGGGGTGCTTCAAGGATGCAAAATTGAATCTTGTTTGCAGACCTCAGGCACTGGGTCCTAGGGGCGGGCATGGTGGTAACTGGCCCTGCCCGCCTCTTCTCCTGTCCTCTGGGCAGCAGCTCCACCCTTGGGGTTTTACTGTACCTGGGCCTGGCCCGGACAACAGCGACGCCCAGCCACAGGGTCCAGGAACTCCCATCTTCCCGCCCTCACAGGGAATGCGCTGATTACTGATAAACGGGAGGCTGGGCAGCAATCACCTGGACCAAAGGCCTCCGTGTTCTGGCAGGACAGCCAGTCAGGACAGACGCACAGCAGCGGCAGGCAGCGGGTGCCCAGGGACAGTGCCATGTGGGCTGGCTGGTGGCTCTGGTCCCTGGTGGCTGTCTGTTCTGCGGACCAGTTCCGGGACACTGCGTTGAGACTCATGCAGAGCACGCCTGTCATCGATGGGTAAGCAGCCACTTGGGATGGGGCTGGGGTCTGGGCTGAGGGAGGTGCGATCAAGGCTCCTGTAACCTGAGACAGGCACTGCCCGGTCTCCCTGAGACTCAGTCTCTCCAACTGCAACGTGGCTGTTACTCTTTGCTGGACTCTGTGGGATCTCAGGGCCACAAAGACTCCAGCAGAGGAGGGTCTGTGGGAACGGGGCAGACAGCGGGTGAGTGGCTAGGCCCCCGCACCTCAGCAGCTCCCGGGGCACCTGAGCTCAACCTGAACCTCCTGGGGGCTGGATCCCAGCACAGGAGGGGGGCGCTGGGGGCCCTGCCTCCCAGGAAAGGCAGGGAGGGTGGCATCAGGGAGACCCTGCCGGCCCTCTTGACCCTTCTTCTTGAGGCCCTCTTGTCAAGCCCACTTGCCCCGTCCACCTGGCGTGACCCCATCAAGTCCCAGCTTGACCTCACGGAGGCATGTCAGCCTTCAGTGCCCCAGACAAGCTCCTGGGCACCCACTCCCACAGGTCCCATTCCAGCCAAGACCCTAGCGACACCCTGTCACTCCCTGATGTTATGGCCAACCTGGGCCGGCCTGTCCCCTTCCGTCACCCTCCCCCACCACGCCACCCCCTGCTTGGGGTCAGGCCTGCATCTCTGACCATCCCCTCCTCCCACAGGCTCGAGGTCAGGCCTCACACTGCAGCCACGGGGAGGCTTGGAGACCCAGGTCCTACCCCTGTCCTTCATGCTCCCCCCCTGCCGTGACTCCCACTGAGCTTGGAACAATAAAAACAAAAAGTCCTCACAGCTGCCCCTAGGGCCCCTCGATGTTGCAGGCAGGCCTGGCCAGGGCCCCTCCCCTGATCCTGGCCCCAGCTCCTCTGGGACATCCAGAGCCCTGGGAAGGACACCACCTGCACACACACACATTCCTGCCCTGCCTGCTCTCCTGCCCGCTCGCCTGCGGTAGTGCCCGGCACTCTGGCTGCACAGAGCCCACAGGAGCAGTATCTGGTGTGCACTGGCTCTTGGGTGCCGGGAAGGTTAGAAGAACACTACCTGCTGCTGGGTTTTGTTGGACAATAGCTCTACATGAAAAGAAAGTGAGTGTCTTGTCATGTAAGACCTGCCTGGAGCTGCAGGGTAGCCCTAGAGAAGGAAGTGGCCATCAAGAATCAGTGTGTACCCCACCTTCCCTCCCTCCCACAGTCCTCCCCTGACCACTCTTTTTCCTGTGCTTCCTGGACCTCCTGTCCCCCTGCTCGCTGCTCGCCTGCCCCACAGGTACAGAGAGCTTTCTGCAGAGGCTGCTGCCCTTGGCTCCCACCCTGGAGGCCCTGCTGTTTCACAGGTCCAGGTTCAGGGACTGGGCATCCCAGGCCAGCAAGCATAGGTAGATGATGCCAACAGAATGAACCAGGGAAGCTGTTCCTTCATTCTGGAGGACTCAGGGCAGACGGGCACAGGAAGAGGGGGGTCGAGTCTAGGTAATGGAGCTGTCTAGAGGTCCATGCGAGGGGTAAAATGGCTCACAGAGCCCAGACAGCCAGGAGTACTCAGTTCACTGGGATCTGGGATTATCCAAAGTGTTAGAAAATTAAAACTAGGTTGACAAAATCAAAACCAGTGCAAGTAAGAAACACAAATAAGTAGAGAAGTGTAGAGGAAGTCCTGCCACAGCATTCCAAAATAGTGCAGCCACTATTCTCATAGTTACCTCATGATTTAACATGGCTGCACCAGCTCCAGCCATCACATCTATGTGTCATAGCTGGTCTAAGTGTTCATTTGGTTGTCCTTCGTAGCACTCTCCAGCATTAGGAACCCTCTCCTCCCTTCTTTGAGTAGAATGGAAGGGTCCTCTATCATGTCTGAGGATGCTAGCCAGGCCAGAAAGATAAGGAGAGAGGCTCCACTAGGCTCCAGAAGGTGGTGTTGCCCACAGAGCAGAGATCTACAAAGGGAGGAGAGGCTGAGGGGAGGAAGGAGGAACAAAGTGGAGGCAACTGGAGGGTGGGGCTGGACTTCCTAGACCAGCAAAGGATTAAAGTCCTGCCCAGTGGCGTTGTCACAGGGACAGCACCCCCCCAATCCTGCAATGAGGTAATGACCTCACCTCACTGGAGTTCCTCCACCTCTCAGTCAGCAAAGGCCATGCCCAGGGGTCAAATCTCAGAATTTGCAGAAAACACAGCTGGGGTGAGAGCCCCGCCCACCGTACCTGGGGCAGCTTCCACAGTCTGGAGCCCCAGGGTGGGGCCCAGGGAGCCCTCACTTCCCACCAGCAGGAAGAGCCCACCCCAGGGGGCTGGACAACCTGGGCCACCACAGTGTTAACTTTGATAGTGATTTATCCACACTAGGCAGCCCCAACAGATGAAGAAACAGACATGAGGAGGGAGCCTGAGCTGGGGATGGGGGAGGGTCCTGGGGACAGTGGGCCTGGCTGCAGGTCTGCAGAGCAGACCTGGATGGGACGGCTCCCAGTGGGAGGAAGGCCCTCTCCTGGGTCCCCGTTGTCCCCAGACCAGGGATGCAGCCAGGCGGCTTCCTGCACGGCTCTTTGAGGGTCCCAGGCGTGTGTGCACACAGGCTGATAAAAGCCAGACCGAGGGTCCGGGCTGGGCCTGAGACTCTTCTCTCATCAAGTCCCAAGGGTCGAGGCCACTTCCAGCATCTGGAGCTTGTGGCTCCCAGCGGCCTCTCCTCTGGGGGCTGCTCCTGGTCCCCTTCTGTCAGTTCCTGGGTCCAGGGAGAAGGTGCCCCAGCCCGCCTGTGCCCACTCCCCAGCAGCTGATAGCTCTCCGCGCCCCCTGCGCCTTCTCTGGGTCCGATCTGGTCCTCTCAGCCCTTCGCACCTCCCCCTCTGCCCCACCCCCACCTTCAATGCACTCTCCGCCTCCTGGCTCCGGGAAGACTTCAGAGGGCCTGTCTTTTGGGAGCATAAAGGATCCTCTTGGAAATGGTGCGAGACCGTGCCCATGGACAGAGGTATAGAGGGTCTGCGGGGCGAGCAGAGGTGCAGTGGGGCCCCAAATTTTGCACTGGCGCGCGGTTCCGTTGGCCACCCTCCCCCAGGGAAGGCCACGCCCCTCACCTCCCCCAGTTCCTGCAAGGGGAGGTTTCAACTTCTTTTTTTGGCCACTCCCCAAGGCGGGGTCTTAGTTCCCCGCTGAGGACTGGAACCCGCGGCCCTGCGTTGCAAGCGCGGAGAGGTAACCACTGGACCGCCAAAGAGTCCTAGAATTTCGTCTTTAATCTGTGAATCTCGCCGCGGCCCTACACCCAGTAACCCCATGGCAACCAGTCTTATCCATGGAGATTGTTTTAACCGCCCGGCCCCCCACCATGCCCCCCACGATTTTGAAGCCAAGCCAGTATGCGCCCTCCTTTTTCCCCAGTGGAAGGCTCAGGAGAGAAGACCTGTCCCCTTAGGGCTGAGCTCGCTGACCTGGCCTGGGGGTGGGGCAGGCTGAGAAGCACACCTGTGCTCATGTGTGTTCAGGTAACAGCAATCACCCTGGGACTCTCCTAGTCCTCAGCCACTAGAAGAGGAGCCCAAGAAAGGGCAGCCGGCCTGGGAGGAAGCTGTCCTGAAACCTCGTCCTGACCCCTCCTGGCCCCTCCAGGCACAATGACCTGCCCTGGCAGCTGCTGAACAAGTTCAACAATCAGCTTCAGGACCCGAGGGCCAACCTGACTAGCCTAAACGGCACGCACACCAACATCCCCAAGCTGAAGGCTGGCTTTGTGGGGGCCCAGGTAGGGTCTGGCCCTGAGCCCGCCCACACGCGGAGCCCACCAGCCCCTCCCTTGGCGCCCCTCACTGGTGGCCTCGTACCTCCCTGGGCCCTTGGGCGGGGTGGGGGGGCTCCAATAGCCACCCAGGCTGTGGGGAGGGCTTCTGGGGCGCGAGGGATGCCCCAGGCCTGTATGCCTAAACAGGGGCAGGGCCTGGGTTCTGACAGCTCAGCTCCTAGCCCCTCCCCACTGTGGCCCCCAGTTCTGGTCTGCGTACACGCCCTGCGACACCCAGAACAAGGATTCGGTGAAGCGAACGCTGGAGCAGATTGACGTCATCCAGCGCATGTGCCAGCTCTACCCTGAGACCTTCCTGTGTGTCACGGACAGCAAAGGTGGGTGCCAGTGCCCGGAAGTAGGGGGGTTGTCCTAAGCAGAACTGCTGGGCTGTCGGTTCACATTGCAGCGCGCCCCCGCCCCCCACCCACAGGCATCCGACAGGCCTTCCAGGAGGGGAAGGTGGCCAGTCTAGTTGGCGTGGAGGGCGGCCACTCCATCGACAGCAGTCTGGGTGTCCTACGGGCACTCTACCACCTGGGCATGCGCTACCTGACTCTCACGCACAGCTGCAACACGCCCTGGTGAGCAGCCCCAGGTCGGGTCACAGGGCAGGGACCCTGGGGTACCTGATGTCCTCCGAAGAGGCCTGAGGTGGGTGGGTCTGGATGACCACGCTTCCCCTTGGGCTCTCACTCTCTGCTCTCCCAGGGCTGACAACTGGCTAGTGGACACAGGAAAGGACGAAGCCCAGAGCCAAGGCCTGTCATCCTTTGGGCAGGTGAGTGGAGGATGGGGCGATGATGAGCCCCAGAATGTTGTGTGAACATAAGTGGGCACAGTGCAGCCTGCCTGGTCCCAGGGTATCGTCCATGACCCTCCGGGCTGGACAGGTCCCCTGATCTCATCCCTGCTTAGAGCGTCGTGCAGGAGATGAACCGGCTGGGCGTCATCATCGACTTGGCCCACGTGTCCGTGGCCACCATGGAGGCCGCTCTGCAGCTGTCCAAGGCCCCAGTCGTCTTCAGCCACTCCTCAGCCTACAGCGTGTGCCAGCACCGGCGCAACGTGCCCGACCACGTGCTGCAGCTGGTGGTGAGAGTGGGGCTGCTGCCTCTGCCCTGGGCTGGCCCTCACAGCCTGGCTGCCCTGCCCCCAGCTCCACCCTCTCTCCCTTGCAGAAGCAGACGGGCAGCCTGGTGATGGTGAACTTCTACAATGACTACGTTTCCTGCAAGGCAGAAGCCAACTTATCCCAAGTGGCAGGTGGGTGGGCTTGAGTGGCTGCAGCGTGGGCTGGAGGTGGGGGTGGGGGCTCTTACAGGGCCTCAAGTGCCACTTCTGTGCAGACCACCTGGACTACATCAAGAAGGTTGCAGGAGCTGAAGCTGTGGGCTTTGGTGGGGACTATGATGGTGTGTCCAGGTAAGGCAAGACCCTGCCCATAGGTTGTGGGGAGTGGAGGGAGGGAGCCCTGAGGGCTCCAGGGCTTGGGATGGGGCCCCCGGGGTGCAGACTCTGGCTCTCTGCCCACATCTCAGGCTCCCCTCTGGGTTGGAGGACGTGTCCAAGTATCCAGACCTGGTTGCTGAACTGCTCAGGAGACAGTGGACAGAGGCGGAGGTCAGGGGCGCCCTGGCTGAAAACCTGCTGAGGGTCTTCGAGGCGGTGGAGCAGGTGAGGAGGGACTGCCATGCTCCCATCCCCCCACCCCGACCTTCTTCTGCCCTCAGACAGGCAGCTGACCTGTTCTGTCTCCAGGCCAGCGATCACCAGCAGGCTCCTGGAGAGAAGCCCATCCCACTGGGCCAGCTGGAGGCTTCCTGCAGGACGAATTATGGCTACTCAGGGGCCCCCAGCCTCCACCTCCAGCCAGGGGCCCTGCTGGCCTCCCTTGTGACCCTCCTCCTCAGCCTGTATCTTCTCTGACACTCTGAGGGCCAGAATGGCCATGATTTCCTGTGCACTCAGACTGCCTGGTCCTGGGCAGGCTGCAGGACTCTCTGGGCAGCACAATACACAGGCACAGCTGGACCCTCAATAAAGGCACCAAGCCTTCAACTCTCGTGTCATCGGCAACCGTAGCCCTGGAGAGCCTGTGGCCGGACACCTGGACACACGAGTGCCCAAGTCCTGAAGGTCAGGGCCAGTGGGGTCAGGGTCTGAGAAGCTCTGTGTGGACATTGCTGGAGCCTCTTTAAAAAACACAGTCCAGGCTTCAGTTGCCACATCCTCACAGGCACTTGTACATAGGCACACACACAAACACACGTGCACGCATGCTCATGTGTGCACACCTGCACCCCACAGCCTCATATCCTAACTCATGCATGTACATATATACTCCCAGTACACTCACACTCGTGTGCCCACCCCTTGGGCCAGCCTCTCTTGGTATAAAGGTCTGGAGCAGGGAGGCTCCCAGTCCTGCAGGGTCTCCTCACACATGGTGAACACAGATCCTACAGGGTGGGGCTTCCCACCTGGGCTCAGCACCTCCCCAGCCTGGTCATTTGGTGGATGTGTCTTGAGATGAATAACCCAGTGGGTGACAGACTCCAGACAAGACCCCCAACATGTCTCTGCTGGTGCTTTTCCAGGCCAGAGCCCCTGAGAACACTGCTACCAACCTGTGCCTGCCAGCTGGCTGGCTGGCACCCTCTCAGGGAGGTCTAAAGTCACAAGCTGGGACACTGTGGGTATTTACTGACACTTGGGATCAGTTTAATGTTAAAGGAGGAAAAGTTCAAGTCGAAGGTTTTTGTCCCGAGTTTGCCAATTATTCCCAACTCCCCCAGCTGTTGCCACTGATTCACCTAACTGGGCTGGAGGAAGCAGGAGGGGACCTTGGTGGGCTGCAGGTGGGCATGCCAAAATTTGCTACCAGGGAGGGATTTTCCCGTAAGAGATTCTTTAAATCCATCTGAAATCACCATTACATTGGAACCACACCCAGAGGCAACAGATCAAGTTCTCTGCCCAGAATCTGGTTTTGGAAATCCTTTTGCTCATGCCTCATTCACCCTTGGAATTGCAGGCCCACAGCCTTTCTTGGGCCTCCTGGTAATGGGCTCCATGGAGGCAGGTGCCATGCCTGAGCCCACCCGGCAGCGTGGAGTCCATTCTGGAGCTCCTGGAGGGCCATCTCCCTGCGCAGAACCCATATCAGCCATTCTGCAACTGCTCTCAAGTGGCCTCGGCCTGAAGAACAGCTTGAAGAGAGGCTTGGATTCCCAGCCAGAGATTGGGCTGGGTTGTAGAGATGAGAGCACCAGATTCTAGCTGCTAGACCAGTGGTCAGTGACAAAGGGCCCTGGCCCTTCACGTTCGCAGAGAAGAATTTCCACAAAGAGAGGAAGTAGTGAAACAAGTAAAGTATTGATTAAGAGAAAAAAGAGTACAGTGTGTGTGGACAAACACACAAGCAGACTCAGGGTGAGGGGGAGTCCCTGAGTTGCATCCTCCTGGCAGTTAGATTTACTTTCATGGGACATTTCATCTGGGTTTCCTTTGGTCAGTCATTCTGATTTTCCTGGTTCATAGTCCATATTTGGTATATCTCAGGATCCTCCCATGAGTGTGTGCATCTCATAGCCAAGATAGATCCTACTGAAAAGGCTTCTGGGTAGAACATACCTTGACATGACTCCTCTTTGGTTTCTAAGGAGGCTTTTCTGTACATGTGTGGTCTGGGTTTGAGTAGGGCCCGGATTCCTCCTTTAATTGCCCTGCTATTCTTGGAGTTTCCCTCAAGAGAGAATGAATCTCCAACTGCTTTACCCTGGTTGGGGGGTGGGGTGTGTGTGTGCCCATCCGCCTCCTGCTTCACAAGCAGGCAACAAGACGTTTCAGACCCGGTTCAAACCAAGATGTGCTCAGAGCAGGGACAAGGGGTGGCCCAGAGCCATAGTCGGTCACTCTGGCAGGTGGATAGGAACAAAGGGCAGGGATCTAACTGCGGTTCTGACTCTAGAACCCTATTAGGGGTTCATATGCCCCCAAAACTGATCAGGATCAGACAGACTGTGAAGCACCCACCCCCACCCCCACCCCATGGAACACGAATCATCAAATCTGACAGACTGCCTAGAGGGCTTGGCTGAGAGCAGGGCCTCTGACAATGCACCAGGGGCCTCAGCAGAGTCCCTGCACAAACTCTGTTCTCTGGTGGGCAAGAGCGTCTCACAGCGGTGCAGCCAGCTGGACTAGTTTCTGGCTGCCCAGATGTAGTTTCGGGGCACACAGGAGGCTGCCCGGAGGGGGTTCCAGTGAGAACAGAGGGGCACACAGACAATATCTGGAGCACACAGCAGCAGGGTGCCCCATTCAGGATCCGGGCACACATGGGGGGCCAAGCTATTGTGCATCACGTTCTCAGGTGCACATAAGGCTGTGCACGGAAGTAGTTTTTGGTCCTCACACGGGGGTGCCTGGAGGCAGTTTCTGGAGCACCGAGGGGTTGTTAAAGGAAGGTGTTTTCTGGTTCGTAGAGTAATGCCTGGTGGTCATCTCTGGTGCACAGGGGGTACAGGAGCATAGTTTCTAGTTCGCATCGGGGTGGGGAGGCGAGCGGGGTGGTGCCGGGGCGTCTTTTCTGGTGCACACAGGAGCGGCCCTGACGTAGTTTTGGGGCACACTGGTTGCTGCCGGCATGTGGTTTCCATGAGTACAAAGGGGCTCGGGGCGCAGAGTTGGTGGACCTCAAAGGGCGTCTGTACACCAATCTGGTTCTGACGCACAGATGGGGGCATACCGTAGCGCTCCAACGTGTCCACTGGAGGGCACACCAACATCCTTTCTAGGTTCCACGTGCACAGTGCCGTCCACAGTGCCGAGTGTACACAGGAGTTGCCCGGAGGTAGTTTCTGATACACACAGGAAGTGCCCGGACACACTTTCTGGATCACACAGAGGAATGTAATGACCTGATTGCCGCACAGATGTAGTGGCACGCTGTTGTGTCTAACATGTGCACAGGAGGGCGCACCAACATGCTTTCGGTACGCACGTGGGTGCCCACAGACATAGTTTGTGCGCCCACCGTGGGGACGAACGGATGTGGTTTCTGGTGCACATAAGGAATTGCCCAGACATTTATGATGCACACAGGAAATGCCCGGAGGTTATTTACGATACACAGGAAGTGACCCGACGTATCTACATAAGCGTAGATTGTAGCATGATGTCGTGCCTAACGTGTCCACAGGAGAGCTCACTGACATGCTTTTGATGGACATATGGATGCCCAAAGACCAGGTTTCTGTGTCCGCAGTGGGGGCGAACTGATGTGGTTTCTGGTGTACGTAAGGGGTGCCCGCACTTTGTTTCTGATGCACATAGAGCGATGCAACAATAGGATTCCTATGCCATGTTGTGCCTAAAATGTCCACAGGAGGGCACCCAGAGACCTGGTTTCTGCGTGAACGCTGGGGGTGAACGGATGGGTTATCAGGAGCCGATAAAAGGGTACCGAAATGTTTATGATACGCACAGGAAGTACCCAGACTATATAGGATACACATAGGAAGTGCCCGGAGATTATTTACGATGGACACAGGAAGTGACCGGACGTTGTTTCTGGAGCACACAGGAAGTGCCTAGATGTATTTTTGTACATATATAGCGGCGCGCTGTTGTGCCTAACGTGTACACAAGAGGGCGAAGGAACACGCTTTGGGCACACGCACGGGTCCTTGTTGACCTGGTTTCTATGCCCACAGTGAAGAATGGATGTGGTTTCTGGTCCACATAAGGGAGTGCGCGCACGTTGTTTCTGATGCACAGAGGAAGTGCCCGGACGTTGTTTCTGATGCACCCGAAGTGATGTAACAATCTGATTCCCGAGCATATATACAGTGGAATGTTGTCGTGCCTAACGTGTCCACAGGAGGGTGCACCAACATGATCTTGGTGTCCACACCTGGTTTCTGGGTCCAGAGTAGGGAGTGAACGGATGTGGTTTCAGGTGAACATAGGGGGTGCTGGGACCATTATTTCTGATTTGCCCAGGGAGTGCCCCAGTTGTTTCTGATACACAGAGGAATTGTCCTGACTTCCTGCATTCCTGCCTATACATATAATGGCGTTCAGTTGCACCTAACATGTCCACAGGAGGGCGCGCTAACATGCTGTTGGTGAGCACATGAGTGCCCACAGACCTGGTGTCTGTGCCTACAGTGGAGGCGAATGGATGTTGTTTCTGGTGCACATAAGGGCCGGGGTGCCTAGAGGTAGTTTCTGAGGCACATAGGAAATGCCCGGATGTAGTTTCTGGCGCACACAGTTCAGTTTAGTTACTCAGTTGTGTCCGACTCTTTGTGACCACGTGGACTGCAAGACACCAGGCTTCTCTGTCCATCACCAATTCCTGGAGCCTACTCAAACTCATATCCACTGCATCAGTGATGCCATCCAACCATCTCATCCTGTCGTCCCCTTCTCCTGCTTTCAATCTTTCCCAGTATCACAGTCTTTTCCAATGAATTGGTTGTTTGCATCAGGTGGTCAAAGTATTGGAGTTTCAGATTCAGCATCAGTCCTTCCAATGAATATTCAGGGCTGATTTCATTTAGGATTGACTGGCTGGATCTCCTTGCAGTCCAAGGGATTCTCAAGAGTCTTCTCCAACACTGTAGTTCAAAAACATCAATTATTTGGCGCTCAGCTTTCTTTATAGTCCAGCTCTCACATCCATACATGACTACTGGAAAAAACCATAGCTTTGACTAGACAGACCTTTGTTAGCAAAGTTTTGTCTCTGCTTTTTAATGTGCTGTTCTGGTTGGTCATAGCTTTTCTTCCAAGGAGCAAGCGTCTTTTAATTTCATGGGTGCAGTCACTATTTTCAGTGATTTTGGAACCCCCCCTACCCCAGATAAAGTCTGTCACTGTTCCCATTGTTTGCCCATCTATTTGCCATGAAGTGATGGGACTGGATGCCATGATCTTACTTTTCTGAATGTTGAGTTTTAAGCCAACTTTTGCACTCTCCTCTTTCACTTTCATCAAGAGACTCTTTAGTTCTTTACTTTCTGCCATAAGGGTGATGTCATCTGTGTATCTGAGGTTATTGATATTTCTCCTAGCAATCTTGATTCCAGCTTGTGCTTCATCCAGCCCAGCATTTCGCTTGATGTATTCTGCGTATATGTTAAATAAGCAGGGTGACAGTATACAACCTTGACATAATCCTTTTCCGATTTGGAACCAATCTGTTGTTCCATGTCCCGTTCTAACTGTTGCTTCTTAATCTGCATACAGATTTCTCAGGAGGCAGGTCAGGTGGTCTGGTATTCCCATCTCTTCAAGAATTTCCCACAGGTCGTTGTGATCCACACAAAGGCTTTGGCACACAGAGGTACGCAACAATTTGATTCCTACACGCATATATAGTGTCATGCTGTCCTGCCTAACCTGTCCACAGGAGGGCGCACCAACATGCTTTCAGTGCACACGTGGGTGCCAACAGACTTGGTGTCTGCGCCCACCGTGGCGGCAAACGGATTTGGTTTCAGGTGCACAAAAGGGATTACGAATGTTGTTTCTGATTCACACAGGAAATACCGAGACATTATTTATGACGCACACAGGTAGTGCCCTGACGTTTCTGATGCACACAGGAAGTGCCCCGAAGTACTTTCTGAAACAGAGTTGCAGCAATCTGATCCGTGTGCATACAGTGGCATCCTGTCGTCCCTAACATGTGCACAGGAGGGCGCAACAACATGCTCTTGTTGCACAGACCGGTGCCCACATACCTGGTTCCCACATACCTGGTTCCCGCACCCACAATGGGGGCACAAGGATGCGGTTTCTGGTGCACACAAGGGGGTATCCGGATGTAGTTTCTGGTCCCACAAGAACTGCCCGGAAGTAGTTCCTGCAGCTCACAGGCGGTGGCCCGGATGCAGTTTCAGTGAGTACAGAGGTGCTGACGGGTATAGCTTCTGGAGCGCAGAGAGAGCCAGGTGCACTATTCTGGTTCTTGGACATACATAGGGGCATACTGTCGTGCCTCACGTGTTCACGGGGTAGGGAGTGGAGCACCAACATGCTTTCTGATACACACATGGGGGCCCACAGAGGTGGTTTCCACACCCGCTGTGAGGGCGCACAGATACGGTTTCTGGTGCACAGAAGGGGGCACCAGGATGCAGTTTATGGAGCACCGAGTGGTTGAGGACTGTGTTTTCTGATTTGCACAGGGTAGTGTCTGGAGGTAGCTTCTGGGGTACACTACACAACGGGTACAGGAACATAGTTTCTAGTTTGTACAGTGTGGGGTACCTGGACATAGTTTCTATAATACACAGGAAGTGCCCCGATGGAAGTTTGTGAATACAGAAGGGGCACGAACGTCGCTGCTGTAGCACATGGGGCTGCGGCGGGGTGGACCAATATGGTTCTGGCACACACGCTGTCCATCAGGTGTACACACGGGGGCCCACAGTGGGGGTGCACGCAGGAAGTGCCTGGCCGCAGTTTCCGATGCACATAGCACAGTGACCAGATGTGACTCCTGTAAGCTCAGGGGTGTCAACACAGTGGCCATCCAGGTCAGAGAACCCAGAGGGCCTGTCCCAGACTTGGGGCTGGAGTAGTTTTCTCAGTTGGTTCCTGGGTAATTTGGAGGCCTGCAGTGAGGAAAGCTTGTACATAAAAGTATACCGATGTTGTGCACTAGGTTTGCAATTTTAATAAAAGTTTAAATTTAGTTCAGGGTAAAATCGTAAAGAAACTGGATCCTATAGAGTTGGACTGAGCAGGGCTTGGGAATCTCACTCCTCACACTACCCACTTGCCTGCTTTAGGAACGCATTAGCCTGTCCTTGGGGCTGGACCACATGCCAAGGGTCCCCACCTCAGGCACACACCCCCATCCTCCTCCCCACTCCCGCCAGCCACTGAAGCAAAGATGGAAACGGTTCTCAGAAGTCAATCTTTTTACTCAGAACAGCATTTCAGGAAAAGGCAAGCTTTGCCGGCTGCCCTTTGATGAGTAGCCTCTGCCCCCACTGTGTGTCCCAGTGGGGCTCCACACCTCTGGGGACACACTTGGGACCCTCTCTGGATCCCTCTTGGGGAACCCTCTTGGAACCCTCCCCAGCACATGGGAGCCCCAAGGGATGACGAGAGTGTAAGGCGAGGTGGCCATCACAGAAGAAAAACCAGACACTCTTGACCCCCACCCCCCCAACCCGGTCTCACACCATCTATCTTACTGTACAGAACACCTGTGACCTCCAAGTCCTGGACAAATGAAATGCAGTGAGCCTTGGGAAAGCTCTCCCACATTTCTGTCCACAAGAGCCATTGCTGTGAGGACGGTTGGTCCGAGGCCTCTGGTCAGCACCGACTACCAGTGCTCTTCAGCTGACCCTTCCCATCTACTGTTCCTTCTCTTTTGGCAAAAACAAGAACAAAAAACCCTGGGAGCTTCAGGAAAACGAAGTAAACTTTAGGAATTGAAGAAAACAGAAGCGTGCAGCTTGTCTGAAGCTCCTCTCAGGCTCCCGCATGTCATTTGAACCAGTGCTGCCGCAGGCCCCACTGTGGCTCTCGTTATCAGCCACTCCAGCTTCAAGGTCAACGGTGTGGGCCCATCGTGCAGCAAGAGCCAGTCAGGGGAGGCACCCCATTACAATTACGGGAAAAATGTCCCCCAGGAGAGGAAGAGCCTGAGCCCATCCAGCGGCAGGACCAGGTTCCAGCTGGAGCAGGGAGCCTGGGGGCCAGGGGGAGCTGGCAACAGGGAGCCACCCTGACGCCGGCTGGCTGACTGCTCCCCATATGTCTGCCATCATGGAGTCTGAAGGTCCCTACATCCATGTGGAGAGCCCTGGCCAGTCCCTGTGAATTTCTTAGCGGGTGGTGGATGGAGGGAGCCTACAGACTGCCCAGCTGGTTGGCCCAGAGTCACAGAAATCACCCACAGAAGTCAGAAGTTTGTGCAAACTCACCCTGCAGGGCACAGACCCACGCCCACACTCGACAAGAGGAAGAGTCCCAGGGCTGGCAGGTGAGAAGCTGAAAGCAGCAGGGGCCAGTGCTGCCGCACGCTGTAGGCTCACTCAGCAGAAAGGCCAGACCAGAGGGAGGGGGTGGAGGCGGCCTTCCCAGCCTTCCCCCAGGAGGCCAGGAAGGGGCGCTGGTGCCAGCTCTGCTAATTCCTCAGGGCGGCCAACCTGCAAACAACAACAGGACCCTCTGAGGCCCCGCAACAGCTCCCTCCACCTCTTCCAGGCCATCCTAGTTGCCTTCCTCCCCTTCTACCGTGGGTGCCTGACGCACCCACCCCCACTGCAGACATGGGGGGCCGGGTTTCTGCACTCCTCCCAGCACCCCACCCACCTCCGGGACAGCTGGTCCTCCTGGCTGCGCACAGAGCTCTCGCCCACAGCAGAGGCACCCTCAGGCAGCTGGCTGAGCTGGTCCAGCACCTCCAGGCCGTTCTCCTCCGCGATCTGCAGGATGAGGCTGTCCACCTGCTCCTGTGGCGTGGTCAGCGTAGTGGCCGAGCTCATGGAGTCTTCCATCACCTGGGGGTCGAGTGCTGGGCAATCAGGGTGCCCCAGGGCTCCCTCTGTCCCTCCAGGCCCTTCTGGTGCTCTCCCCAGCGCACACTCTCCAGAGCGTTGAGCCTGGGGCACAGCTGCCTGCAGAGCACCCACCCCGGCCCCTGGCCTCCTCTCCCCTGCTGGATCTCTGTGGGCTGGTCTGGACTCCACACAAGGAACCAGGCCCCCGGGGGGTGACTGCCCCAGGGGGAGGGAGGGAGCAGACGCGGCCATCACTGGCACACCTGGGCGCACGTACCGACGTGTGTACATCCAGGTTCTGCACCTGCTGCTCGAACCTGTCCATCACCGCAGAGACCTTCTGCAGGTCCATGGTGCTGAGTGCTCGGTCCAGGGCTTTGGTCACCTGCGCCATGTTCTTGGTCACCTGGCAGAGGCAGGAATGAGGAGGTGAGCAGGGCCCTCAGGCCCCATGGGTCCCTGCATGGCACGTCCCCAAACGATGTTGTCAATGGAAGAACGGACAGGAGGAGACCCAGGCCATGGACACTTAAGAGCCTTCGGGGCGTGTCTCACACTCTGGTGCCTGCCTGACTGTAGAGAGGGAGTCCCAGGGTTACCCCTGACCCAGCTGCACTCTCAACTCAGCCAGCAGGAGCCAGCCGTGGCCCCTGGCCAAGCACTCACCCCTTTCATGGTCACGGCTGTCTGCACCTTAGAGGCCACGGCATCCACACGGGATGCCATGCGGAGCCAGTTCACACCTTCGTTCTTTTTGCGGATGGCATTCTCAGCATACACACGTGCACATTCTACATTCTTCTGCTGAAGGGCCTGAAATTTAGGAGGGAGATGCCAGCTGGGGTCCCGTCCTGGGGCTCCATCTGCTGGTGGGGGGTGGCCCCTTCTCAGCCTCTCCCCAGGGGTTCTCCTCAGAAATGTCTTAGGAGTGAGGGTGTCTAGGACCAGGGCCCCAACCAGCCCCGAAAGAGGGTCAGACAAAAGAAAACCAAGCCCAAAGACCATGGCTGCCTTTCCAGGTCTCCTCTCCACTGCCATGCCCAGCCCCTTCAGCTCCTCCTGGGTCACACATAGCATCTGTCCACCTGGAAGAAGCAGAGCTGGAAAGGCCAGCATGGCCAGTGCTGACCCTCTGGGGGACAAGGTTTCATTCAGACTGCATGGTCGGCTGCGTTCCCTTTCTTCCCCGGGGTGCCAGGTCACTCAGACCGGCCAACACCCCAAGAGCTACTGCAGCCACTCAACAGCTGTAACCAGTGGCTGCAAGCAAATACCCTAAGAGCGTGGGTGACCCCAGGAGCCTCCAGCCTCGCCCCACCCAGTGGAGGGTCTGAGCACAGGACCAACAGGACGGCCCTGCCCATGTCAGGGTCCACACTCACCTTCTTCACCTTGGCCTGCTCTGCCTTGGAGTCCTTCTCTGCCTTCTTGGCCAACTTCTCCAGCTGCTTCGCTGTGAACTGAGGTAAGGAGGCCGGGTCACTGCAGCAGCCTGCCCAGCCCACTCCCTGCCCTCCTGGGCCTCAAGTCCACCCAAGGTACTGCTACCTCTGCTGGACAATCCCCTCCCCTCCCAGAAGCTTGTCCATGGGCTGTGCCTGCAACTGCCTTCCCTTCACACGCAGGCTGGCTGCTGGGGCTGAGGCCCCAGCCCCACCTTCCAGCCTGTTCCACAGAATAGCAGCTAGGGGCCAGTTGAGAAACTGCCCACAGGCCTCACCAGCATAAAGCCCTCCCTCCCTGACCTCCTCCTGCCATCTGGCTGTGAAGTTAACAGGTGAACGCCTTGGTGTCTGGGCCTCAGGCCGACGTGTGCCCTGCTCCCATGGTCTGGCCTGTGTAGGTCACCAGCTCCCTAACTGCAGGCTCATGGCCACAGGGCGCTCTCTCCAAAGTCAACCCACTTCTTGTGCGTTGGTGGTATAGTGGTGAGCATAGCTGCCTTCCAAAGTCAACCCACTTCCTGGTCGTCAAACTCAATCCTGAGAGGCCTTTAAATCAACATCTGCATCGCCTGACCCTCGGACCATTCTCTCTTCCTGCACTGTCCAGTCCAGTGGATACATATGGCTATTTAAGTTTAAATTACTTAAAATTAAGTAAAAGTAAAAAATCAGTTCCTTGGTCCTGGGAGCCCCACTCCAGGTGCCCAGTGGGGCCGATGTCAGGTGTCGCTGTGCACAGCTACCCCAGCCCGGTGCAGCCCTTCTCCTGCCACACCCACCAGGGCTCCTTACATCAGTGGCTCCAAGGCCTCCTGTCCTCTGCTTGCTGTCTCCAGCCTCTCCCGGCCCCCACCCACCCCATGCACAGGCTGAAGTACACACCGGGCCACCATCTACTGCTGCTAAACAAGGTCCATTCCTCTGGCCAGGTACCCTGGGACCCACCAGTCGGCTCCAACACAGACCCCCTGGCGTGACCTCACACACCTCAGTCCTGGTCAGGGCGGCCCCCAGGCCTCTGCTGACTCGAAGCTGGCAGGGAGAAGGCTCAGAAGAGCCAGGGGAACAAGTGGCCTCCCAGAGGCCAGCAGTATTCTCTCAGCCAGTGTCATTCGGGATTTCTTGTTGTAGAGAAAAGGTTTCTTGTGTGTCTACCTCCTGTCCTCTGTTCCTCAGGGAAAAGCACAGGCTGTCCTGACCCGGGGATCTGGTCTGGAAGCCCCGGCTGAGCTGGTGCAGCTGCTACAGTCAGCACTGGACAACTTCACTCCCTTGGCCTTCAGAGCCCACGTGGGTGTTCCCTCTGAGGGACTAACGAACTCTGACAGAGCCTGCCAACACCACCACAGGCAGAAGGGGCACTCGCCGCCAGAAAGAAGGCTGTCTCGTGTGTGATTCTGAAGGACGTGAGGCCACTATTTTAAACACCAAATGGAACGTTTATGGGATGCACACAGAGTCGCCCTCATGGACAAGTCCAAGTGACCTGCTTCCACTCAGCCCAAGAAGAGCCAGCAAGGCGTGTCCCCTGACCCCTTGGTCATCAGTCTGGCTGAGCACTGTCCCAAGTGTGACTTGCACCATCTGTCCCCACTGACAACCACCAGGACAGGGTCAGGGTGATGGGCTGGTCAGTACATACCTTCAGCTGGAACAGCGTGTCTGCAAAGAGAGATGATTAAAAGACAGTGAGGAATGTGACAAGCAGCACTCCTAGTCAGCTGATGGGGTCACTACCTCCCTTGAGTGTGAAGAGCTGGCATAGAACTGGGGCATGCAGGGAGGCCCACTCATACCAGCTTGGCACCTCCTTAGCCACAAAGCTCAGGCAGAGAGTTTCCCTGACCCTCCGACACCTCTAGGAAACACCTGGACAGCACCGGCTGATCTTAAGGGTATGAGCACAGCCCCCACTGAAAACTCAGTATGGTCTGTAATCAGTGCAGCTTTACAAAAGACCCTTGGGAGTTCTTCCCAATCTAGTAAGGTTTACTACCTGTTGTTGTTCAGTTGCTAAGTCTTGTCTGACTCTTTGCAACTCCATGGACTGCAGCACGCCAGGCTTCCCTGTCCTTCACTATCTCCCAGAGTTTGCGCAAACTCATGACCATTGAGTTGGTGGCGCTATCTAGCCATCTCATCCTCTGCCACCCCTTCTCCTTTTGCCCTCGATATTTCCCAGCCTCAGGGTCTTTTCCAGTGAGTTAGCTCTTCACATTAGGTGGCCAGAGTAATGGAGCTTCAGCTTTAGCATCAGTCCTTCCAATGAATATTCAGGGTTGATTTCCTATAGGACTGACTGGTTTGATTTCCTTGCAGTCCAAGGGACCCTCAAGAGTTCTCCAGCACCGCAGTTCAAAAGCATCTTCAGTGCTCAGCCTTCTTTATGGTCCAACTTTCACATCTGTACATAACTACTAGAAAAACCATAGCTTTGACTAGAAGGACTTTTGCTGGCAAACTGATGTTTCTACTTGTTAATACACTGTCTAGGTTTGTCATAGCTTTTCTTCCAAGGAGCAAGTGTCTTTTAACTCTGTGGCTGCAGTCACCATCTGCAGTGATTTTGAAGCCCAAAAAAACAGTACTTGGCAGTCTGTATTACATGGATAAAAACAGCAGGATAATGATTCATAAGTTGTAAAAGAGCTGGCCCACAGAGACCACTCTCCATGGGAGCTGCCATTTCTGAGCCATCAAATCTGCAATGATGAACTGGAGATGTGCTATGTGCGCACGTGTTACTGGCGAAGTCCCTTGGTACCTGAATTTGCCACTCAACCAAATTCAAGAGCTAGGTAGTTTTGGGTTCATTTTAAAACTATCTCAGCGTATCCCATTCCTAAATTTGGGAAATGATTCTTGAAAGGGTTTTCCACAGTAGCCCAGAATGAAGAAACAAAATCCTGGAACCAGAATCCAGACCCATAAACGCAGGTGAAGGGTCCCAGCTGAGAGCTCCCCTGGGCCCTATGAATCTGCCACCCATGAACGTAGGCCCTGGGCAAGGCCAGATTGTCTGTGCATCTAGAGCAGGTGGCAGGCAGTGCGCTTACTGTGGGGGACAGCAAGGCCACGTTCGGTGTGGCCCAGACTCGGATGGGAGGGACAGACTCCACAGGGCAAAACCTGGCCCTGGAGAAAAGGGATATGGGAAAACAGAATTCCCTGGGGAGCTGAAGCTGCGTGCGAGGGGCAAAACCCAACATGGGTGTGTGCTGGGCGTTGGGGTGGGGTGTGTTCATATTCTCTGTGAGGCAATCTGTATAGAATTTCCTTCTGGACAATGACATTCCACCTCTCTGTCACACCAGCAGTGAAAGATTCTAGCAAATGCACCTGATTTCACTTTATCACAGATACTTCCTGTTCCTAGGCAGAGCAGGGCAGAGAGCCCTGAGGTGGTACTGCTGGCAGTGGAGGACCAGATGGACAACCAAGCCACCTGGGGCCTGCGCCTGCATGAACTCCCTCCCAGCCTGTTTTCCCATCTGCGGAATGGGATCATTCGGTTCCTACCTCAAGAACTTCAGTACCTGTACCTAGTGAGGATTTTTTGCCTTAGCTCTTATTTCTCTTGGTAGTGTTCTGGGGGCACTGGTACAACTTCCTCCTTTTCGGGTGCCCTCTGACCTGGAATCCCAGGGCCCCAAAGCCTGATGTCCCTCACCAGTACCTCTGCTTGGCAAGCGGGGGGGCGGGGGCAGCGGCAGCCGGTCGCAGGGGAGAGCTAGGGAAGCGGTCGGGGATCAGAGAAGGGGCTCTGGTATCGGAGTCCTGGGTCGAGGTCCCAGGTTATGGGGTCGGGGATTGGGGTCCCGGATTCAGGCCCGGGAGTCCGGGATCGGGTTTCAGGGTCTGGGATCGAGGCCAGGGGCGCCCGCGTGAGCCCCGCCCCCGGGAAAGGCGGCCCCGCCCCGTGCAGCCCCGGAGGGCTGCGGTCTCTCACCGTCCATGGTTGGTCCGGCAGCGGCAGGCCTGGGAAAGGCGGACCGACCAAATCTTCCAGGGGCGTCAACGGAACAGACCAGGACTGGCGAGCGGACGGGAGGGCGAGTGGGCACTTCCGGGTCGCATCTATTTCCGGCGGCGGGGCGCTCTCGCGAGAAGACGGGCTGGTCCCGCGGGTGGTGGTGTTGCCGTGGTGACCGCACGGGCTTGGGTGGCGGCTGTCGGGCGTCTGTGAGTCAATGGGCAGGACGCCCACTGAGGTGTAGGGGCTGGGATTGACGCTGGTGGGGGCTGGGGGCGGTGCGCTCACCTATGGGCCTTTCCAAAAGCAAACGCAAACTCGGGAAAGGTAAAGGGCCGGTGGCCGGCGGTCTTCCCGGCGCGGCCCCGCCCGCGTAAAACCGGGTCCTCTCTGAGGACGGTGCCTCGGGGACCTTTTCATCCGGGGAAATACCCACATGTAGGGAAATGGAGTGCCCCTAGTCTTTCAAGCTATCTTATGTCATTCCGACCAGAGCAGGCAACTGAAGGATGGGGTCCATTGCCCAGACTCAGTAGAATAGGTCCAGTTAATTGCACACGTATTTTCAGATGAGGAGTCGAAGACCCGGCGTGCTTACTTGGTCTCAAAGGCTGAGGAAAGGCGGGTGAATAGACCTTCACAAGAGTCTAAGAAGCCTCTAAACACCAAGCCTGCGGAGAGCTTCCGTGAGGAGAAAGGGGCGGCTAAGCGGCAGTGGCCGTCATCTGAAGTGGGAGGTAGGACACTCCCGGAACCTGACGTGTATTTGAGGCTGGGGCACACAGGAGCCTGCGGTGGGACACAGCAAGGGGCGTGTCCTGATGATGGAGAAGGTTTGGGGACCTTTATCTGGGAGATAAATATGAGCGTTCTCGGTGAAAAATGTAATAAGTTTACATTTAAGTTTAATGTAATTGGTTTTAAGTTCCCAGTGGTAGCTGCATAACACACAGCAAGGAGGGCCAAGCCATGTGCAGATCCAAACCAGCCTGCAGTCCTGCTGAGGGCTGCACACCTTTGGCCCCATTGCCACTCCCTCTGCATTCCACAGACTGGAGCCTGAGCAGCTATCTTGGGGTGTAGGGGAGAATAGAAAATAGTGGGGCTGTGGCAGGGGGAATTGCTGTCTGACAGGATGTGGGGGCAAAGAGAGGAGCCAGGGTGGTGGGTAGGCTCCTCCTAGGCTTTGGAGACCATGAGAATGGATGACCAGTGCATCAGGCAAGGAAGGACAGGAGGAGAGAGAAGCTGGGCATGGAGCTTCACACTGAGGCCCCTTTGGGGTCATCAAGTGCAGGAAACTGTTTGAGAGGAGCACACTGGCCATGGGAGTGAGGCCTGGACTTCAAATTCCAATTCACGAGCTCTTATATAAGGCAGGAAGGGCTAGAGTCCTAGGGGGAGGTTTGGAAAGTTGCTGCCAGTCTGTCAGGAAGCTTTTGGCTGCCAGTCACAGAAGAGCTTTACTGATGAGGGGCTCAGTGTCCTCCAAGTAAAGGAAAGGTCAGAGGCTGGGCCCTGGTTTGGCAGCATCCAAGATTGTGTGTTCACACTTGGCCACCCTCAGTGTCCGTGGTCCCCAGAGGGCTGGACAGGTCTCAATGGCATGCACACAGACTGTGTCTCATTTGTGAATGGCATTACCTTGCTTCGTATTAGCAGGGAAACCATCCCCCAGAGGCCTGTGTGCCCAGCTCTCCAGGACGGGCTGGACCTATGCCAGCAAGGAAAGGTGTGGCCTTGTGTGTCACACCCTCAGTTCGGGTCAGAATGAGGATAGAGTTCCCAGAAAGCAGGTGAAGAGTGCCGTCACACGGAACATGCCCCTGCCGCATGCTGTGCTGGGTAGCTTGCCCCAGAGCAGATCCAAGTGAAAGAAGCCAGGCACAGATCCTACTCTGCTTACATGAAAAGTCCAAGAAAGTCAACTCCATATGGAAGGAGCCTGGGCCAAGGGTAGGCACAAGGGCACTTCAAAGAATGATGGGAATAGACTTAAAAACGCAGTCAATGGGTGCCCAACTTTGAAAGTTTACTAAATTCCATTGAATTGTATGCTTTACACAGGTAAGTTTCATGGTTTTTAAATGGTTTTTAAACTTTTTCCTAAAGCTGTTAGGAAAGGAGAACTTGTTGGCAGCGTTGAATGCTGCAGAGAGGTGGAGTAAACCCAGGGAACACTATTGAATGAGATCAGCCATTGGACTTGGTGGCCTCAGTGGGAACCAGGAGTGAGGGACAGATACCTGGTTTGCCAGGAGGACCACCTTGAGGTGGGCAGCAGCATCTTCTTCTTCACATTCTTTTTTTTTTTAATAGCAGTTTTTGTTTATTCATTTATTTGGCTCCTCTGGGTCTTAGTTGTGGCATGTGAGATTTTTAGTTGTAGCATAAGGGATCTAGTTCCCTGACCAGGGATGGAACCTGGGCCTCTGCCTTGGGAGTGCAGTCTTAGCCACTGGACCACCATTTGAGTTTTAAAGCTGAGGAATTTCCTTTTTTATTTGAAAAAAATAGAAGTTAATACCATAAAAGCCTTAGAGAAATGATTTCTACAAATAAAAAATTGTGTATGATACAGTTAATAAAAGTGGGCCTTACTACTGTTGAATGATTGCTGGGCTAGGGTTGGGGGAGGCGCACTGACTGGAACAGGGCCCGTGGGAGCTCTGTGGGATGCTGGAAAGTTTTGCATCTCATTTGGATATGGGGAGCTGCAGCTGAACACTTAAGAACTGTGCATTGTGTGTGGTGTGAAGTATGCCTCAGAAAACATGGAATGGAATACACATGAATCCTTGTCTCTTAGAGCTGCACCCCAATATTCTGAGTGTAAATGGATGTGCTGGATGGAGATTTGCTGCCAAGTGAAGGAGCACACGTGCTTTCACAGGTACTGCTTCCCTCCCTTCCCACAGGTTCTGTGATGTGATCTCTACGCTCCTCCCATCTGGGGGAGTCTCTGTCTCCTCTCTAAACCTCGGGGGGTCTGACATTGTCTTCTAACCAGCAGAGCAGCTGAAGTGACTTCCAGACTGGGTGGTGGAGGGTGGCGGGGTCTGGCGGGTTCACCTGGGGGCTGGCTGTGCGGCGCTGGCCGCTGGGGAGGCCATGGGGGAGCAGCAGTCGCACAGCCCAGGTGCTGGGCATGTAAGTGACGAGCCTACAGTGACGGTAGCTGAGCTGCCACACAGCACTTAGCAGCTTGGTGAGTGCGTGTCCGCGTGGCCAGCCCAGTTGAATCTTCAGAGGGCATTTGACTGTAGTTCCTGGAAAACCACAATGATAACTGTCCAGCGGAGCCTTTGCTTAATTCCTGACCCATAAAATGGTGAGAAAGTGGTTATTTCCAGCTGCTGAGGTCAGGCTGAGTTGCTACCCAGCAGTGTAGTAAGCAGAACACAGGTAAGTAAGTGCTGCGGTGGAAACCAGGTGTGACTGGGGTTTGCAGTTGTGGCAGCTGGTGATGCAGATGTATTGTACTTCACTCGCTTCTCACTGCTTCTGTCTGTACTTCAAATTTTGCATTAAAAACTCACAAACATACACTATAGAGACTAAGGCACCATAAGCTGGTAGTCAACCAGTTCCAAAATGCTGCAAAATCTTCTGAAAAAGGAAATAACCCCAGCTTTTCTACAAACAAATGAAGAAAAGGAGTTGTCTTATAGGTCTGATCAGGTGGTCATCACAAACACCATGGGGTGGGGACTTGCTTGGCAATTCAGTGGTTGAGTCCATACTTCACTGCACTCAGAGTGGGTTCGATCCCTTCTCAGGGAACTAAGATGCCACATACCCAGGGAAAAAAAAGCAAATCCTATGGGCTTGGTTTAAACCACAGACCTCATTTCTCCTCATACTGGAGCCTGGGGAGGTCCCCTATCTGGCTTTGTTCCTGTGAGGATCCCAGACCGCTGTCTGATGGCTGTGTCCTCACTCGGCCAGAAGAAGAAGGTTGAGGTCCCATCCTCCTAATCACTTCCTGAGGGCTCCACCTTCATGACCTCATCTAACCCTAATTCCCAAAGGCCCCACTTCCAAATACCATCATATCAAGAATCAGGCCTTCAACATATGGTTTGGGGGGAAGGGGACACTGACTTTCAGTCCACAGCAGTTACTAGGAGATTTGAGAGACCTAATGAACAAAAAAAGTAGTGTTTGGATCTGGGCTAAGTTATTCTTGAGATAATCAAATTGGGTATTAGATAATGAAAAGTCAATGATAATATCGTTAGATGTGACAGTGCCATTGTGGTTATGCTAAAAAGAAATCCTCATCTGATAGAAATACTGTATTATCAACTATCAAAAAATGTGTGAAAAACAATTTTTTGAAGATTTACATGCTGCGTGATTTTATTTATGTAACATTCTCCAATGACAAAACGATAGTGATGAGGCCTAACAAGGGATTGCCAGGGGTTGGGGTTGGGGCCGGTGGGGCATGACTGTGAAGTGTGGCAGGAGGACGGGCGTTGTCCTGTGTCTGGATCTGGTAGCAGTTACAGGTGATCACATGGCTCAGGACAGTCACTGCACAGCAGTCGGCCCTGTTCTACTGTCGTAACCTGAGGTGAGCATACGTCCTGCTGCCTGAGATGAGTCACCTGAGGTGCTGCCACTGAGGGCAGTTGACAGAGATGCAGGGAGCTCTCTGGGCTACTTGCGCAGCTTTCAGTGAATTGATAATGTCAAAGTAAAACATTTTAAGATATCAGAAGTCACAATAATTAAAATAATATGGCTCTCATATAAGAAGAGCAGGTCAGTGAAATGGGAAACACTGCCAAGAGTGACTGTTTATGTATCAATGTCACTATGTCTGTATATAATTAGAGTATGATAAAGCTGGCACCAAAATCAGGTGGGAAAAGGAAGGCTTGTATGATAAACTGTGCTAGGAAGATTCCTTAACATTTTAAGAGAAAATGTAAGGTGGACTATAGCCTCCTGCTGTATGCTCTGGTAAATTCCAGATGGGTTGAGTGAATATAAAAAGTGACTACATGTACCTCAACTCTACTCAAAAATTTTAAAAAGGTAGACTGACTATAAACTGATACAGGCAACTCAAAGGAGAAAGGAAAAGAACAGCTAGTACCATCTTCCAGATGACAGCGTGTGGTCATCTAAAAAAAAAAATTTCCTTTCTGGGAAAAAAAAAAGGTGACTACAAAAGATGTACATTTTATTCTGATTCCTCAATTGGGAACATCTTTCTAAACCTCAGAACAAAGACATTACAGATAATATTGAAGGATTTGACTACATTACAAAGCAAAACATCTCCCTAGTCCTCTATAAACAAATGTAAAACAAATAATGGTAAGCTCAAAAAATATTTACAACAGAAACAAGAGGTCAAAGAATAACATGATAGGTCCAGAGCCCAGATACGTTGTGGGTGGAAGTCAGATTGAAGGCATCTGGTAACGTGGGACGTGGGGTTCAGAGGCCCCCAGATCACAGTTCTGTGAGCAAGGCTGTAGGAGCCCCTGCCCTTATGTGTGGTCAGAGCCTGTGAGAGGGATGGGGGAGGCTTCTGGGATCAGATTAGTAACCTCTGGTATTGATTTAACCCAAATGGAGCTTTTCTGGAATGTGCCTGAGCTCATCAGAGAAGCTTTTGAAAAAAGGTGAAAGCATCAGAGAGGTGGCTGTGAAGCAGTCAGCTCCCATGGTTTGAGAGTCTCCAGCCAGCAGGGAGACAGTGTTTTGTCCCTGGCCCACAAATAAATGAATTCTGCCTATAACTTGAGTGGCTGTGGAAGGTCTCCAGGTTCAGATGAGGACACGACTGAGCTGACAGCTGAACCACAGGCTGGACTCTGGACCCGATGGAGCCCATAGTGATGTGTGTGCTATTTTACATTGGCCACTAAATGTAACTTGCAGGCAGTAACTGAAAAATAGTACAGGTTGTGTGCATTAAGAACTGTAAAAAGATTTGTGTTTCTAGATGAAGAAGCTTTAAAACTCTGAGGAAGATGCAAGGAGTCTTGTTTTGGGTTAGAAACCTCAGCAGCATAACGGTGTTAATTTTCCCCTATTCTACAAGTCAGTGTGACATGAGCAAAAGAGCACAGGTCATTTTGAGAATAGGACCAAATTACCCCAAAGGTCATGTGAAAGAGTAATGGTGTAGGGATGGCAGGAGGCATCAGGAAAAGTGGATAGAACAGATAGAACCCTCTGACGTGTGAACGGGTCTCACGTGATGAACTCACAGTGATGAACGTAGTATCCATAGCGCTCCAGTGGTGTCCCAAGAGGTGCTGTGGTAAAGATGGTGGTGGTGGGGGAGATAGGTAATCTCACTAGACAACTGAGAAAAGTAAGTATGAAAAGGAATGTTTTTACAAGTTTGGAGCCAGGGGATGCCTTTTCCAGTCTGACAAGCTCTACAAGCTATTAAGGAACAGATGGATGAATCTGTTGCAGAAGGAAGCTATAATAAAAAGCCAGGAACTGTTTGTAATATATTTAATAAATCCCTAACGGTGAGTTTCTCAAATATAAAAAATGCTCACAAAGAAAAAGATAGAAGTAGAAAATGAAGAATGACATTCATTCACAGGAAGATACAGGGGAGGCCCATGATCAAGTGAAAAGATGCTCAGCCTCCCTGCGTGGGCCAGAGGGGAAGCTCAGGGAAGCTGGCTGTGACCAGTGGGGGCAGAGGCAGCACTTCCACTGTCATTGTAGCCTTGGAAAAGGTTTAGAAAAACGAAAGAAGCAGGAGAGTGTGGAGAAATGTCCCCAGTGATAATCTCTTAGCAAAAATACGAATTAATATAATCTGTATGGAAAGCAATTTGACAATATTTGCCAACATTTTCCTAGTAACTTACCTGACAAGTAAACCTCCAAAAGTTTGTAAGTACATAAATGTGAGAATGTTCATTGCAGCATAGTTTAAACAGAGAAACTGGAACTAAGCTAAGTTATATTCATCAAAAGGAGCTATTATAGCATGATGGCCCCCACAGTGAACGCCAGGCTTGCGGTGTTCAGCCAACGTCATTGCGAGACCCAGTGTGTGATTCCAGCAGCAAGTGTGTGTGAAGTGTCTGCAAGAAGCAGCATTCCATATGTAGCTTTTAACCAATGTGGATTTTTAACTGAAATGTAATCCTTTAAGTAGTCTTAATATGTAACATAGCTCAGTTGGTAAAGAATCTGCCTGCAATGCAAGGCAAATTCAATTCTTGGGTTGGGAAGATCCCCTGGAAAAGGAAATGGCAACCCACTCCAGTATTCTTGCCTGGAGAATGTCATGGACAGAGGAGCCTGGTGGGCTGCAGTCCATGGCATTGCAGGAGTCGGACATGACTTAGCAATTAAAACACAATATGTAAAAAAGCTTTGTAAATTGATATGAAGGAGTGATCTTAATTTTAATTCAAAATATGCACATTGACTTATGATAAAAGGGAGAAGAAAGGATACTCTTAAGCTGAGTGCAGGCGTGGGCCCTTGGGCTGTGGTTAAAACAATGGAAGCTGTGCATGTGGCACTGGATGTCAGGGCAGCAGCATCTTCCTGGGCAGCTGACAGCACTCCCTTGTGCCTTAGTTCCTTTTGTAAAACATAAGGTGTTGAAAGGACCCACCTCAGAAATGTGCTGGTCGCTATTCCAGGGCTCAGAGCAATGTCTGGCACAGAGTGGGCTGCTGCTCCTCCTCTGGGTCGCTGAGTCCCTGAGGTATTAAGTGAGGAACAAGCAGGTGACAAAGTCTTCTAATTCTGTTCAGGACACACGTGTGCACACGGGACACAAAGACCTCTCTGTAGGGCTGAAGAGAGGCCCAAGTGGAGGGGCCCCAAACTGGTGACCTCCAGGAAGCGAGCCAGGAGGTGAACAGTGGAAGCAGTAAGGAGCTTCTGCATTTAAGCTTGTAGCATTTGGTAGTGGTTCACATGCCCTGTGCATTCCTGGAGATTGTAACAAGTTTGAGGAAACAATATGGTCCCCCAGTTCTATAGCACCCCCACTGGTGTTCTGTATGGAAAGCTTCCACCCCATTTAGAATCCTATGGAAACTGTGTCTGAACCTTCACCTCTGGGGCAGATCCTGCCTCTTCCAGGTATCCCTCCTATGTGTCTATGGGCCACCTCACAGCTCAGGCTCTCCACAGGATGGTGGGGGTGCTTCTCCTGTTCTCCTCATGGAGGGGGCGCCTCCAGGATTCACCACCTGCGTGTTTGTGTTGTTGCCTGGTTTAAGCTTTGGGATGTTCAGTTAAGGTTCTGATTGCTTTCAGGCTTGCTCATTTCTTTTCCTGAGCCACAAACCTAATTGCTTTGCTCTGGCCTGAACACTGACGACACCTGTTTCAGATTTTTTCCCACAGACTTATGAAATGCTTGAATTTTTTCTTCCTCCTAGAGAAACCTGATGTAAATCCAGAAAAGAAGTTTGCCATCCCAGAGATCATCATCACCACACCCTCAAAAGTGACTGTGATCAGCTATGGTTCCATGGGAATGCAGGAACAGAGAACCATTCGGGAACAGTCTGAGCAGGGTCCCTACTCCGGACACAGAAACCCCAGCACTGTAGATGCCTATAACATACAGACCGCAGAACAAACAGGCACTCCAGCAGCCACGGTCCCTCCCTGTGCAGTATCTCGGTAGTGATGGCAGAAGGGCCACCCCATCCTGTGGAAACCTGCAGGTGCCCCTGCAGTCAGCAAAGTTCCCCCAGCTCTTCGAGACTGGCAGGTAGCTTGGCAGAGGGCAAGAGTGATTGGCTCCAAGAGTGAACGTGGGATGATCATGAGATTAGCCCTGCTGGAACTGGCTGGCTGCACATCTCGATGGAGAGGTAGCAGGCAGCATCTCTTGCAGTTCTGAACTGAACCCTGCCCATTCAGGACCAAAGGGGCGTGGCACAAGCAACAAGCAGTGGGAGTGAAGGAGGTACCCACCCCTGAACCAAAGGTGGGTCTCTGAGGTGTCAGGACCCAGAAGAGAGAAGAGCTCTTAGCTTGAGTACCACGTGATGCGGAGAATGTGGATGCAGCCCCAGCAATCAAATGCTGGCTCTCTCAGAGCCAGCCCCAGGGAGTGGGGGGTGGGGGTGGGGGAGGTGAGTTGAGCTGACAACTTCCCCTCTTTCTGGCTGTGTTTGAGGGCTTCCAGTGGGGAGGGGCCATTGGGGACTCACAGCCTCAGGTGTCCCATCCTCCTCAGCACCCCTAGGGTCAGAGTCCACTCTTCTCTGGGTTGGCTGGAGAGTGTCCTGTCCTGTCTGAGCTCACATGTTTAGTCTGGTGACCGTTTGTCAGCTTTCTTCATTCCTGGAGTGATCAGCAGGCTGCATACAGGGGGTCTTTGTCTTTGTCTGTTGAGGAGGATCATATCATTTTAGTAGTAAATAGTACAAGTGACTTCCAGTCAATGAGTTTTGATATAACCAGGAAAACAGACATCTCATATTGACATTGTTTACTAACACATTGTCAATATACTCATTTGTATTTATTTAGTACATTTATTTATGCAGTCTGACTGCCAGGACTAAATATTTGTACAGAAAGATCAAGCCCATACGAAGGTGAATTTGATCACAGAGGGTCAGCATGCTTCTCCTCCATAAAATTTTGAGTAGCTGTTGCATTTCTATCATTTGACCTAGAAATTTCCCTCCTACCCTTCCCTAAGCATCTCAAGCAAATAATCCAAAAACTTGTTTAGTTGCTTATTTGTGTCTGAGTCTTTTGTGACCCCAAGGACTGTAGCCCACCAGGTTCTTCTGTCCATGGGATTTCCCAGGCAATACTGGGGTGGGTTGCCATCTCCTCCAGGGATCTTCCCAACCCAGGGATCGAACCTGCATCTCCTGCATTGGCACATCTGCTGAGCCACCTGGGAAGCCTCCAAAGCTATATTTACTATGGCATTAATTCTAATTTCATTACTAGCCAAAAGTTTAGCTTATCAGAATTCAGAAACAGATTTAAACTGGTAAGCAGTTTAAATCATTTTGACTCATTATTTCTTTTCATAATTATCAAACGTCGTTCACTTACATTAGTAGTATTTTAGCATTTACAGTGTAGTTCCTCCTGAGCAGGCCGTGTACATGACTTACCTTGTTTATTGCTTCCAGTGAGAATGTATGGTGCCCTAGGGCAGACTCGAACATGGGCAAACATGTAGCGGGTGGTGTGTGTGTGTGTGTGTGTGT
>ML663568.1:8679491-8805168 GCA_007570785.1 Antilocapra americana | reverse complement strand
GGCTCAGTCGATTCTTTACGGTCTGAGCCACCATGCTGCTGCTGCTGCTGCTAAGTCGAGTCAGTCGTGTCCGACTCTGTGCGACCCCATAGACAGCAGCCCACAGGCTCCCCCGTCCCCGGGGTTTTCCAGGCAAGAACACCGGGGTGGGTTGCCATTTCCTTCTCCAATGCATGACAGTGAAAAGTGAAAGTGAAGTCGCTCAGTCGTGTCCGACTTTTCGCGACCCCATGGACTGCAGCCTATCAGGCTCCTCCGTCCATGGGATTTTCCAAGCAAGAGCACTGGAGTGGGGTGCCATTGCCTTCTCCGCTGAGCCACCATACTTAAAACTAAAATAAAACTAGAATCTTGGTAGTCTGAGCGCTTCGTAGAAACTGAGGTTCTCTGGGATCTTGGGGAGGTTTCCTTGGTAACTGTTGCTAAGGAGGGGACTCCCCGGAAGTAGGCCGTGCGCCTGCGCAGAGAAACCCCGGTCTGCGCCTGCGCAAATGGGAGGTTCCCGGGGCTACTCGGCATGGGGGAGCCGGAGCCGGAGCAGATCCGTCTGAAGTGTGTCCGTAAAGAAGGCTTCTTCACGGTGCCTCCCGAGCACAGGGTACGAAGAGGGCCTGCTGTGGTAACTCTGTCCTCGTTAGCGGCAGGGCGGGGCTGAAACGTACTAGGGCCCTCCGCGTCGCGCTAAAGCGCCAGGTTTCCGGCAGCAGTGGGAACGGCAACCCCAGCGGTCCTCGGGGGCTCGCGTCCGCGCCAGGGACTGCCCAGCTCTCAGCTCGCCGACCTCTTGGGCAAGAGCGTGCTGCAGCGCGTGCGTTATTCTTAGTTTTGCGTCCAGGACCGGCGCCTCGTGTCAGGGGAGAATAGTCGTGGGAAGTGTTGGAGGCGTGTCTCCTACTGGCCTGTGGGTGCCGGGCTGAGCCCCGTCTGTGACCCGGCAGCTCCGCTTGTGCCTTGCTCCGTGCGGGGCCTCTCTCTGTGTCACTGTCACTAAGTCCTTTCGAGGGCCCTTCGTAGAGGTTAGAAGGGTGAAGCTTAGGGGCTTCGAGCGGTTTCACTGAGGTAGACGGCTCGTGCAGGGGCAGGTGTGATCCCTGGTGGCGGGTTGTTTTGACTGCGTGCTGGTGCTGTGCGAGGTCGCGTCAGTGTGTCCAGTAAGAACAGTAACAGACTGAATGAGTGAGCGCAGGAGCCAGCCTTGAGCGGTCCCCCCTGCTCCCCGACGTTCTTCACCGAAACACAGCAACTGCCCTCAGTTAAGGCATACCCAGACGAGGACGGTGCAAAGTGCACAATAGTAAGTGCTGCAAGACGAAAGTATCAGGGGATTTTGCAGAGAAAGAAATGTTTTCGCTTGGGCTCAGGAAGCAGTTTTGAGAAAAGGCAGCATTTCTGCTGGGCGAGGAAATGTGACTGGGTTTTGGATGCAGAGATGAGGCAAGTGGGCTGGGTAGACCTAGGGAGCAGCAGGAGCAAAATTCCGGGAAATGCAGTGTGTACAGGAAGCACCAGGTGTTCTGCAGAGAGAGAGAGGGAAAGAGGGAAGCAATTAGGTTGGGGTGGGATGAGGGAAGGGGTTCGCTCGGGGCCAAGTGACCCTGACTTGGTTTCCCAAGATGGAGGGCAAGGTAAATAGAGGCAGGGAGAGAGTCTAGAGAGAACCTGAAACTTGTTACATGTCTTCCGACCCATGGGGATGTGCTACAGATGAAGGTGTATTAGGGTACAGGCTCTGCTAGAACTTGGAGACCCCAAAATACAGTGTTTTAAGGACAAGATTTTTATTTCTGGTACCCCTAACATCACACAAGCGTACCAGGCACTCAGGTTTTCTGTTTTTGCTCCACTAAATCCCAGCCTGCCTCAGGAAGCAGAAAGGAGTGAGGGGCAACCAGCTTCCTTTGATCGGGAAGTGGTACTTGTCCCTCTGTGCACATCCCACTAGCCAGAATTTAGTCACATGGTTACACTTAGCTGCAAGGGAGGCTGGGAACTCGGGCCACCATCTGGGTTGCCATGTTCCCCTGGCATTGTTTTATAACGCAGAGGGAGAAGTAATGTATGGAAGTTGGAAACAGTTTCTGCCACTGTGTTCAGTAGATGCTTTGTGAAGGTCTTCAAGGTTTGTCATGTCTAGAGCTTTGTTTATTTATTTATGGTCACTGCTCAGCCTATGGGATTTCAGATCCCTGATTTGGGATCAACCCTCACCCTCAGCATTGAGAGTGTTGAGTTCTAACCGCTGGACTACCAGGGAATTGCCCAGAGCATAGTTTAGACCATTGCTGCTCAAGTAGACTTTCTGGGATGATAGAAATGTTCTGTCTTCTGAATTGTCCACTGTGGTCACCGTGAACTGCACGGGGCCATCGAGCACTTCACATGGCTCATGCAGCTGAAGAAATGAACTTTTAGTTTCATTTTAGTCAATTTTAACGAAATGTGGCTGGTAGTTACTCTTTTTAGGCAGCACACATCTGGACCATGGGATTGAAAGGGGGTGGTTGGACCAACTTTGATTTCACTTTCAAAGTGTCTGGCTGGTATCATCACCCCATTTTCTCACCTGCAAACTCAAGTGTGTGGTCACCTCTCTGTTTGGTACCCAGGACAGGTGCTGGCTCTTTGGAACAGCTTAAGTGTCAGTATCCATCTCTGGTTCCCTTAGCTGCCAGATCCCCTCACTGCCAGCACTTCTCTCTTTCAGCTGGGACGGTGCCGGAGCGTGAAGGAGTTTGAGAAGCTGAATCGCATTGGGGAAGGCACCTACGGCATTGTATGTGAGTGACAGGCCTGGGACCCAGGGACTGTCCTGGCAGCAGCTGTGTCAGGGCTGGAAGGAGATTGCAGGTGACCTTTAATCCTTGGTATAGTTGCTGTCGATTTCACATCACGACTGAGTGAATGGAAGCATCAGGTTGTTCATGTGTCCCTGTGAGTGGAGGTCGCTATCACACCATCAAGTGTAGCACTGTGGACAGTGGCCAGAGGTGCAGCCACAGCCACTGGGATGTCGGTGTGCATCACCCTGCCGTGGGTGTGGAAGCTGCACAAATCCCCACAGTGCTCTGGGGAGCAGCTTCAAAAGATAAGGCTGCTTTTTTCACGATAAGGACATTATTTGCTCTTAGAACACAGAAACCACAGAACACAAAGTAGTGGTGGTTCAGGGAGACTCTTCTAGCCTGAGGCCCACTATCAGCTCAAGCCAGGGGACTCCCCAGGGAGCACCTGTCTCCCAGCCTTGGAGTATTGCTTGCACAGGGTACCAGCAGTCAAGGAAGAAGAGCAAGGGTGCCCCCACGTGGCAGGAGGGCAGGGGGTGGGCCTGGATCCTACTGTGGAGGCGCTTCCCTTCCAGATCGGGCCCGGGATACCCACACGGATGAGATTGTCGCCCTGAAGAAAGTGCGGATGGACAAGGAGAAGGATGGTGAGCTGGGAGGGGCCGCTGCACCCCTTGTGCGCAAGTGGGAGGGGATAGGAAGATGCAGGTTGCCTGAGCTCCCTCAGTGGTGCCTGCATGATGGTCAAAGGAGGCTGGTCTCTAGGGGGCTGCAGTCTTGCCCTGCCTGTCTCCCCTGGACTTCTCCAGCTCATCACCCTTCCTCCACACCCTAGCTTCAGCTCCCCTGAGCTGTGTGCAGTTCATCCCCTTCATCTGTCCTCTCCCTTCTGCTGGCTGACTCTGCCTCCTCTTCTGTCTCAGCTCAGCGTCATCCTCCCCAGGGCTTTCTTACTGAAAACTGGGCAGGTAGCCCATGTGCTGCTCGCACCCCTGCTGACTGCCCCTTGGCCACCTGTGCGGGCAGGGCTGTGCTGTGCTCACTAGGGGCTGGCTGCCATACACAGGGGTCAGTACAGAGAGCTGCTTGTGTTTGATGGAGGAGGAGAGGGTTAAAGGTGCTGGTTTGGATAGCCTTGCCTCTCCTGAGGTAGCAGGCAGAGCTCTGCTGGATAGGGCTGAGAGTCACTGAGGCAGCTGGCTGTCAGGGGTCCCTGTCTGCAAGGGTGGGGTCACTGAGCCTGGGCCAGCTGCAGAGGTGGGGTCACCACGGCCAGACTGGTTGCAGGGGTCCCCATCAGCAGTCTTCGAGAGATCACACTGCTGCTTCGCCTCCGCCATCCCAACATTGTGGAGCTGAAGGAGGTGGTTGTGGGGAACCACCTGGAGAGGTGAGCTGTCTGCTTGCTGCTCCCACATTAGGCCCTGCCCAGCCCGCTCCCTGCTTCCCTTCCTGCTGCCCAGCAGGGTTCCTTGGCTCACCTGGGAGGAGGTGGGAGGTGGCATGCGTTTCTCCCTCTTTAGCATTTTCCTGGTGATGGGTTACTGTGAGCAAGACCTGGCCAGCCTTCTGGAGAACATGCCAACACCCTTCTCTGAGGCCCAGGTTGGAGGCGGGGGCTGGGGTGGCCGGGGGCGGGGGGCTCTGGTGGGGGGCTTCCCCAGCCCTTGTTAGGCACATTGTGCCAAAAGCAGGCCTCCTGGCCTTGTGCAGGTCAAGTGCATCATGCTGCAGGTGCTCCGGGGCCTCCAGTACCTGCACCGGAACTTCATCATCCACAGGTGGGCGGGGCTTGTGGCATGGGGGCCGGGTGACCGCCAGACTGACTCAGCACCAACGTGCGCGGGTGGGGGGGTGGGGGAGTAAGTAGAGCAGCCTCAAGGCACAGGAGCTCCCCGGAACTGGTCCTCCGGGAGGGCGGGACCGGATAGTACCTGTTTCCCCTCTGCCAGGCAGATGGCTAGGGAGGGACCTGGATTCCCATGGCAGGGTGGCTTGTGTGGCCCTTTGGGGACCAGGGGCAGGATTCCACCTTTCGGGAAGTCACTGAGAGCCCTCTGCTGTTTCCAACTACCGAATGGCCTTGCGTTACTTGTGCTCCTCCTTCTAAAAAGTGCAAACAGGATGAGATGTGTGGGGAAGCTTTCTGAGTGTTGCTGCAGCGATGACAACCTCGTTCCTGCACACGGGTTTCTGGGAACCATGAGTGTTCTCTTTCTGTCATAGGGATCTGAAGGTCTCTAACTTGCTCATGACGGATAAGGGCTGCGTGAAGACAGGTGGGTGCAGGTGCTGCCTCTATGATGGGGTCTGTGAGCACCCCCACACTGGGGTGGCAGGCTGGTCTCCGGAAGCTCCCTGCAGACTACGCACTGGCTCCAGGTGGCAGTGGTCAGCCTTCCCTGGGTGACACTCTCTCTCCGGTCCCTCTGCCTCCATCTCAGCGGATTTTGGTCTGGCCCGGGCCTATGGCATCCCAGTGAAGCCAATGACGCCCAAGGTGGTCACACTCTGGTAAGTCCCTGGAGACCAGGGGAAGTTTGGGTGGGTGTGGGTGGGTCACACTGAGGTGGCCAGAGCATCTTGGAGGTCTTTCAGCTGCCCAGAAAGAGCAGTGCTGTCACGGGGAGGGACCTGCCCATCCAGATGGGGTGCTGTTCGGTCCTGAGGCAGCTCTGCCCCCAGCTGGCTCTGAGCTGCAAAGAGGGGAGTTGGCTTCACCACTGGAATGTGGGAACAGCACAGGTTTCTGCAGTTCTCAGTTGACATTTTGAAGCAAAACAGGGTATGGTTTAGGGCAGGCTGCGTTCTGCTGTGTGTCACTCACCCCGACCTGTGTAGAAGGGCCAGCATAGGACACTGCAGCACTCAGGGGTCATCCAGTGATAGCAGCATGTTTGTCGAGCTTTTGTGAAAGGGACAGCCTTATCTAGGGTTCATGCTCCCTCATCCCATGCCGTCTCTGGCTCTCAGGCAGGGTGGTGGCTGGTGGGTGCCTTGTGGAGGAGGCCAGGCTGGAGGAGAGGAACTGCCAGATGCAAAGCAGGGGCTTCTGTTCGCAGGTACCGAGCCCCTGAACTGCTGCTAGGAACCACCACGCAGACCACCAGCATTGACATGTGGTGAGGTGGACTCTGCTCCCAGGCCTCTCAGACAGTGGAGTGGTCTTGTGGAGCCTGGGGAGGGGGCAGCAGCTGTGGAGCTGGGGTCTCACCAGCTCCCAGGAAGATGGGCCTGGGCCTGGGGTCCTGAGAGGCAGAGGGAGAGAGCCCCATTACTGAGGACCTGCCCTCATGGCCAGAAGAGACCTGCTGAGACCAGGTCACGTGGCTCAGCTGGAGACCCCAGTGGTCATCCCATCATGACCTCCCCCAGGCTCCGCCCCCAGCCTCCGCCCCAGCAGCTGGGGGACTGGTCCAGGCGGAGCCAAGGAGCTGAAAGGAGACCCTACACTCCTCTGCAGGGCGGTGGGCTGCATCCTGGCTGAGCTGCTGGCCCATAAGCCCCTTCTCCCTGGCACTTCTGAGATTCACCAGGTGGACCTGATTGTGCAGCTGCTGGGGACCCCCAGTGAGAACATCTGGCCGGTGAGTGCCAGCCCCGTCTTCCTCCCTCCTGCTCCTGCTGGCTGGCCACCGGCCTTTATCAGCCCTTCCCCACAGGGCTTCTCTCAGCTGCCGCTGGCCAGCCAGTACAGCCTGCGGAAGCAGCCCTATAACAACCTGAAGCATAAGTTCCCGTGGCTCTCGGAAGCTGGCCTGCGCCTGATGAACCTCCTCTTCATGTACGACCCTAAGAAAAGGTGCTGAGAGGGCCCCACACATGCATGAGTCAGGTCAGCCTTTCTGGGGTTCTGTCGGTTTACCCAGCTTTCTGTTGTGTGGAAGGGAACCTGGGGGGGGTGCTCTGTGAGGCAGCTGTGAGGGAGATGAGCCCGGCTAGACCTGGGCCCCGTGAACAGCAAGGTCTCCTCTCCAGAGCAACGGCCAGTGACTGCCTGGAGAGCTCCTACTTCAAGGAGAAGCCTCTGCGTGAGTCTTCCCTGCTGGCACCTGGCCAGGGACCCTTGTTCAGGGTGGGGGTTAAGGCAGGTGGGCGGTGGGGCCCAGGCAGGTAGGGGTTGTTTTGGGCCACGAAGGGAGGCTCAGGAGGGGAGCAGAGGGTGGTGTGGGGCCCCTCCTTCACTCAGGGATGATGCAGTCCATTCTCCGCACCCCCTGCAGCCTGTGAACCAGAGCTCATGCCCACCTTCCCCCACCACCGTAACAAGCGTGCCACCCCGGCCACGTCCTTGGGCACTGAGAGCCAGAGCCGGCGCTGTAGACCCTGACGGGTGGAGCCTCTCCAGCTGAGCATGCCACCTCCTGTGCCCCTGCCCACCTCTGCCCTGGGACAGCAGAGTGTGGACCTTGGGGGTGATGCCAGTGGTACACTCTGAGGGCCCAGCCACCCAGAGGCTGGCCCATTGGGCTGTGACACTGTGTCGTGGCTGGGCTGGATCCCACCCGTGGCCAGGCCTCAGACCTTCGGTTCCCACGAGGAAATCTGGCTGAGCCCATCTCAGTGGGTGTTGTTGGCTTGGGACAAGCAGACCTCAGACCTTGTATAGTTGCTTTTGTCCCCAGCTGATCCCTAGGATCTGCCTAGAATGGAGAGGCCAAGGTGGCCCCCCTGGTGGGGCTGGCCAGACTCGGAGAGGGGAGGAGGGAGGAGATGTGGACTGAGTCTGAGCTGCTCTGAGACCTCTAGAGTGAGAGCCTTGGGCTGTGCCCTGTGCCCACTCCCCTCTGAGGCCCGTGGATAATGGGGGTGGTTGGGCCTTTGAGAGATAAACTCTTCTCGATGCAGTTGGAGCAGTGTCCTTTAATGTACTTGGAGGATGTGATTTGTGTGACGTGACAGGTGTGGGGGAGGGGAGCAGACGGCCTGGGGTGGGGGCACCATTGAGCAGAGGCCACACAGAAGACTGGCACCTGCCCCAGGAGTCCCGGTGGGCAGAGCACCCCCAGCCCAGTGAGCTAGGGGTGGCTGCTGGCATCTGTGCGCTGTTACCACTGGATCTGGGGTGGGCAGCCTTCGAGGTCTCCCACCCTGCCTTCCAGAGTGGGGAGTGGACCAGCGGGGAGCTGTCCATGGAGGGTGAGTCCCCACCTCAGCTGGTAGGGCAGAGACTCCACATGGCAGGAGGAGCAGGGTGGCCAGTGGGTGGGGCCTGAGGCGGGACAAGCCCCAGAAAAGCACCACGGAGTTTCTCTGGAGAGCCCCTGACCTGGAGCCAGGTGGGTCTAGGGCCCAGCCGTGGGGCTCTCGTAGAGCAGGGCGTCCACCTGGGCTCGCTGCAGCCAGAGACGCCGCTGGCTGTTCCCATGCAGGGTCCGCAGGCCGTGGCCGGGGTGGCAGCTGGGAAGGGCTGCACAGTGAGCGGCGTGCAGCTGGTGACACGTGTCGCAGCAGAGGGCGGGCAGGGCTCCCGGGGCCAGGCAGGTGTGCATCTGGTAGCCAGGGGGCTCAGGGACGGGTGGGGGGCTGGCCTGCTCAGGGCTCCTAGGGGTGTGGGGAGGGGCCAGGTCCCCGGGCCGACTAAGCAGCTCTCTGCGCAGTGAGAGGAAGGAGAAGGCTTCGGGCTGGGGCTCCTCCTCTTCTGAGGCCCCGGAGGTGGGGCTGCTGGCCTCAGCTGGCTCCCATGGCCCACCCCCCACCCCCCACAGTCTGGCGCTCTGCTCCCAGAACCGAGGCCGGCAGGCCAGTTCTGAGGCGGGTGAGTCGGGGCCAGGTGAGGGGCCCCCATACAGGCTGGCCTCATCTGAGCCCTCGTCCTCCTGCACGTCCCGGTACAGGTCCAGCCGGGCCTGGCACCCAGTGAGGGAGCCACGGCGGGGCAGGGGCGGCGGTTCTTCCTCGCGGGCCAGTCGCTGCTGCAGCCAGGCCACACAGGAGGCCACGTCTACACTGGCCCGCCGTGCCTGCAGCAGCTCCTCGGCTGGCAGGACGCTGGTGCCCAGCTGCTCCAGCACCTCACCCAGGATCTCGCACTCGAGCCGCAGGGCGAAGCAGCCCAGGGCCACCTGCACCAGCTGGCGGGCAGGGGGCAGGGCGGCCACCATGAGGCGGTGGGCATCCCTGCGCACGTAGCCCATCTTCTGGAAGCTCTGGATGAGGAGATCCTCTGAGAGTGCGCCCTTTAGCACGTGCACGTAGCCCCCGGAGAACGTCTGCAAGGGAGGAGGCCGGTTGGTGGCAGCCCCCCTCCCGCAGACCCGATGAGCTTACTTTCGGGTGGTGCAGCCCTGGACACAGCCTCTACCCAGGCTGGAGGGGTGAGCTAGGTTTTTGTCTAGGCCAGCTCCCCTAGGGCATGCAGGGGTACCCCCAGCCCCTGCCTACTTCATAGGAGATACATCCATCTCATGTCCTTCTCTACTCCCTCCACTAGGTTCAGTCCCTGGTTGAGCAACTGGTATCCTGAAAGCCGTGCAGCCAAAAAAAGAAAAGAAAAGTTCAGGTCACCCCTGAGGTTCTAATATTATTGGCTGAGGCAGGCCTAGGCATCACAATCTTTAAAAAGTTTAATACATTTCACCGGCATCATAGAACAAACTAAAGAGCCTCTATGCTGAGAAATCTCATGGCCCTGTGAGTCCCTTCCACCTCCTGTCACCTGTAGAGGTTTGCTCCTCTAGTTTCCTGTGTACCTGCTGAGTGTCTGGTTGTGCAAACACACAAAAAACAGAGGTGTTTTTCTGCTTCTCTGAGCAGGTAGCCACCTAAACACCTTATTCTGAGCTCTACTTTTTCAGTTGCTGAGAGCTTTCTCCATTAGGACAGAGGGCTGTGTGGCTTGCCATCAGATGGATGGAATGTGTAGTTTTTGGAGGCTCCAGACTGAGAGGAACTAAAAGTTTCCTAGGATGGTGATCTTGTGTCACCCATGTGTCTGCAAGTCTATGACTCTGGGACCCCATGAGTGCTCTGCTTAGAGCCACACATGGGGGGGCTACTGTGTGTAAGACTGTACCCAGGGCTGTGCCTTCACCCCTCAACAATGGACCTTATGCTGGACTATTCTTGTGTCTGCTTCCCAGAGGAAGAAATGGATTTAAGCCACAGCCAGAAGAAAGCAGCAGATCCCATACAGGTCTGCTCAACACTGAAGCCAGTTAGCATCTCAAGATAAGGCCTGCCCATTCTGCTCCTGGCCCCTGCGGGGCTGGATCCTGCCCTCTCCTCTGAATGGATGAATGAAAGCCCTAGCAGATGTCCCCTGGAGCAGTGGGCCCCAGAGCTCACTGTCCCTGAGAGGCTGCTGTTGCCATGACAACCAGCGGAGGCAGCCGCCCACGTGCCCAGTGACGTCATTATCTTCCCACTCTTCTGAATTAGCTCAGAGCACAAGGCAGCCTGCCTCCTCCTGCCCAGCCGGCAGCTCACCTGGAGGGGCCAGGCCCGCCCTGTGTACAGCCTCTACCCAGGCTGCGGGGTGAGCTAGGTTCTTGTCTAGGCCAGCTCCCCTAGGGCATGCAGGAGTACCCCCAGCCCCTGCCTACTTCATAGGAGATACATCCACCCCATGTCCTCTACAAACAGAATCAGCCCACATCCTGGAGGAATTAGGGTGATCATGGAATGTTGAGTCCTTCCCATGTACCTGTTCTAGGATTTCTATGGTAACAGGCCACAAGGCCACTCTTAGGGCAACGATGCAAGCTTTACGAGGAAGGATCCCCTGAGAAGGCAGGTACCCAGACAGGTGCTCTCAGCCCTAGGAGTACCAAGGGAAACCTCGGCCAAGAGAGGCTCCAACACGCCCCAGGACACTGGCCCACTGAGCCCTCTGAAATCCATCAGGCTCTGTGGACACCTTCAGTCCCTCATCCCAACGGTAGCCCCCGTCTGGGCGGTGCCCAGCACCCAGTAGCCGCGGCAGGGACCCTCCACGCAGCCCGACGCCTGACCTTGATGGTGGTGAACTCCTTTCTCCACGGCAGCAGGTACAGGTGCACGGCGGCCAGCTCCAGCAGCTCGAAGGCACGAGCCAGGCCGCGCAGCGCGGGGGCCAGGTCGGCGCGCCCCCACAGGCCGTCGGTGAGCAGTGCCAGCGCGTCATCCTGCAGCGCCCCGTGAAGGTCGAAGTCTTCCACGAGGATGTGCCAGAGCACGGCCCGCAGCGATGGGTCCCCGCACACGCCCGCGCGGCCGCGCCGCAGTTCGCGCTCCAGGCACAGGCGGTAGTCCTCGGACAGTGAACTACTGCCCATGCTGGCGGGCAGGAGTAGGGTGTCAGCACCCAGAGGCCCCTCCCTGCGCGTTCCGCTCCTCCAGAGTCCCCGCCTGCGTCCACAGTACCCCTCCCCACCCCCAGCTGAGCGCTCCTGGTGTCCACATAACCCTGTTCCCTGGAGGTTTGCGCCAGCTGAGTCTCCCTTCCCAGCAGAAACCCGCTTTTGCCCAGCAAACCACCGCCCTACCTTTCTGCCGAGCGCCCGCCGCTCAGTTCGGGATTCTCGGCAGGCAGCAGCGCGCTTCCGCCGGGGACGGCTCCGCCCCTAGGCTTTGGCCCTGACGTTCTGGGCGGAGTCTCTTAGACCAGGCCTGGCCTGGATGAGACCGGGGAGCACAAACGCGACGCACCTGGACTGGCCTCGGGGCGGAGTGAGGGGTACACGGCGGGCGCTCCCACCCAGGCTGGCACAGGGCGCTCTCATGCCGCAGGCGCGGACCGCCAGAGCTGGCCCCTCGGGAACGCTATGCCGCCAGGGAAGCAGGTACCGGGGCTCCTCGTGAACACGTCGGGGTCCCGGGCCGTCCCCTAGGGCGGGGCTACCAGAAGGGGGCGGGACCCTCCTCGTCGTCTAACGGGGATGACCAGACGTGGGGAGAGGGCAGAGCCGCCCTGTGGCTGGGCGGGGCCGGCGCTCGAGGTGGGCGCCAGACGTGCGTTTCCATGTGATTTAAAAGAGCAGCCCAGTGGTCCATCTGTTAGGACTTCGAGCTTCCACTGCTGAGGGCCCCAGGTTCCATTCGTGGGCAGGGAAGTTTCTCTCAAAAGAAAAAACAGAACGTGGGCCTCTTTGACTCGGCCAGAAATTCCAGGCATCCAGGCCCATATGGGCCACAGCTTCCAATTCCCTTATTCCGGTTTTCCTGCCTACTTCACCGTTAAGACTGCGTGGAGGAGGGATGGCTGAGGGGGTTCGCTCCCTGGACAGGCAAGGCTCCACGATTTCTGGGACCCTCACCTCTCCAGGCCAAGTGGGACCTGACTGGGGAAAAGATTTCTATACTTTGAGAAAAAGATCATAGCCAAGTAGGGAATCTGAGCCAAGCGGCGTTTTGCCGAGCACCTCTGAACGTTGAGTCTTCACTTATTGTTTCCTTGACTCTCAGCCGCTTCCGGGCTCGCATCAACCCTGAAGGGACACCTGACTTCCCACACTTCCAGGTGCATCCTCGTGTGAAGGAAGAACAGATGTGCTTACCACTCTCCTCAGTTCACAGTGGTTTATGGTGGGTGCACAACGCCTGCAACTCTGGCGTTGCCTATGGCCTTGCCCACGGCGCCCCTCCCCAACAAAGGCGATCGCTGAACGTGGTGGACACACGCTTGGAGTACATGGTTGACAGCGTGCAGGCCTATGTGGACAGTGTTCTGTTTCGTGTCCTATTCTGCTGCTCCACTTCGGCCCTCAGTGGCTGCAGGTGCTTGCTCTGGACTGTTGCGTGCTGCTCCAGGGCAGGCCCCTGTTTTGGTGGGACCCTTGAACCTGGGTAGGTCTTGGCATTGTCCTTGCATAAAGGACACAGAATGAAAATGACAGTGTGTGGCTTCCTAGCTTAGGTCACAAAAACGCCTTGTCTTGAGATGCTCACTCTTGGAACCTAGTCACTTGCTGGGGGGATGCCAGCAGCTGCATGAGGGGCTAGATAAAATTCAAACGTCACAGAACCCGGGAATGTGAGCTTATATAATCAAGTTAAGACGAAGTCAGACTGGATGAGGGTGGACCCTAAGCCCAGTCCAAACAGTGTCTTTACGAGGAGGAAGATTACACACTTCGAGCGGAGGCACATATATGATGGACAGAGCCTTGCAGCCACAGGCAGAGGCCACAAGAGCCCCCAGAGCTGGACGAGGCAGGGAAGGAATCTGTCTGGAACTATGCTGGCCCACGGCTCTGTGGACACCTTCATTTAAGATTTTAGGATTTTGAGAGTAAACTTTTGTTGTTTTACGCTCCCCAGTTTGTGTTGTTTTGTTATGGCACCTAGTTAGTTGCAGGAAGTGGATGTGGGCTTCGCATCACTGTCCTCACAGCCCTGAGGCCCTTGCTGATGGCAGAGGTACAGGCAAGTCTCCAGATGACCCTAACCCCTGGACCTTGTGTCACCCCAGCTTGAAAGCTGACATAGTTGATGATGGAGGGGGACAGAGATGAGACTTCCATACTGAATGCTGCCGAAACAGGAGTTTCAAGAGCAAAGCAAATGGCTGTCCTGTGTTTAAGCCACCAAGTGGACTGGCTTGTCATACAGCAGGCCGCCCTGCCTTCTGTGAACTTGGACTACAACCGGAGTGGAGCAGGTAGGTGGGAGGGTCAGTTGATACTTACCTTGGCGCAGCATGCTGCACACCACATGTGTGGCCCTGTCTCCCAGGCAGCACTGTCCTCTGGATTGTCCAACATTCTCATCTTCACCAGTCCAATGCATAGGTTTCCTGTCTTGTGTTTTACTTTGCATTTCTTGGTTTTTAAAATGATTTCAGACACTTCTTATGCTGATTAGCTTTTTAAATTTCTTCTTCTGAAGACAGACTATTCATAGCCTTTGCTATTTTTCTAACTGGAGCTCCTGCCTTTTTCTTGATCTGCAGGATTTTCTATGTGAAGAATCCATCATTCACTCGTTCTATGGAGGGCCACGGGCTGGGAGAGGCTAAAGGACTGGCCCAGAGTCACCAGCAGAAAGCTGTCTGATCAGGGGAAGGAGACAGCCTCAGGGCCAGCAGGGGCCCACCCGGTCAGGCCTAGCTTGAGACCCACCTTCACCTCCACCTGCTCTGTGAGGGGGACTTTACAGTTCCATCCTTGAGATGTCTCCACCAAGGCCTGCACCAGGGGTGTCATCCTCCCCAGGCTTCACAGCTGGCTGGGACTCGTGTCCAGGGCTGGGGGCTTTCCTCTGGAGAGGGCAGGGGTGGGAGACAAGGGCAGGAATTCAAAGGCCGCAAGTTCTGAGAGCACGGCAGGGTGAGTGGGTGGGTGCCTGCTTGTTTGTTTCGTACGGTGCTGGTGGGCAGGGGACTTCTGCTCACAAAGGTTCCCGAGAAGGCAGCTGCCCCAGTGCACTGGGCCTGTGCCTGCCCTTCAGGTTACGTCCACTGGTACCCTCTGGCCTCTGGAGTCAACCTGCTGGGCTCAAAGCCAGCTCTGCTCTGGGAGATGTGGCCTGGAGGAGGCAGTCACCTCCTTGTCCCTCACTTTCCTCATGGTCTCCTGCAGAGCCCTGGGACACTGTGCACACAGGACGCACAGTCAAGTCCAACTGAGCCTTTCCTAGGGACCTGCCCACTCCTCCCATGATGGGCCTCTGCCATGGTGCGGGGCCGAGGCTCTGCTGTGGGGGGCGAACCGCCCACCTCCTTCCCTGGCAGATGCTGTCTGGCGCTGCGTCCAAGCCACCTGTCTTGTGCTCTCCAGAGGCCCCTGGGTGTGCTGCCCACCTGAAGAGCAAAGCTGACTCTGGAGAACTCTTCAGGATAAGTGCTCCAGGCTTAGGTGCTGCCCAGTGATGACCTCTGACCCTGTCAACCCGCTAGCATTAGAGTGTGTCTAATGCTAGAGGGAGCAGCCCTTGCAAGACCCCACTCCTGGACAGAGGGCTGGGAGGCAGGCTGAGTTTGGCAATGGTCCCCAGGGCTCTCTGGGACTGTCTAGTTCCTGCTGGTCAGCCAGGCGTGGCTGTACTGCCCAGGCCTCAGGCTGGCCAGTGGGGTGGGGAGCAAATGAGCCACGTGGAGGGAGATGCCAGTGACCTTTTTATTTCCAGTTGGGTCAGTGGCTGCCCAGGGGCCTGTAACATTTCGTGGGCAGGCGGTAGATTATAGGCAGGTGCTGACCCAGGGTTTGCACCGACCCCAAAGGGGCTGAGTGGGGGTGGGGATTGGCAGGGGTGTCAGAATTTCCATGCCCACCACCAAGGGTGAAGTGTGGCTCAGAGGTCCCAGACATGGGCAGATGCCCTGGGGGTACTTGGGCCTCCAGGACAGAATGGTCAGTGTCCAATAAATAAACAGCATGGTCTAAACCCACCTAGGCCCCAAGCCTCAGTGGGAGTGATCAGCTCTTTTCTCGATCAGACAACAACCTGGCTCAAGGGGCTCCTAATGTCACGGAAATGTAGGGGAGCAGAGCTGCCCTCGGCCAGGCCCATAGCCCCCTCAGTCCTCGTGCTAGTTGTCAGCAGCCCGAGCCACCAGGATGTTCATCCTACCAGGAGCAGAGCGGCCTCCTTGAGCTCTGGGGGCCGACATCAGGTGGGGGCAAGAGCCCCTCCACGGCTGGCCTGCTGCCCCGTGCAGGTGCCTCCTGGCTAGTCCTTGGCCGGCCAGTCCTCCACTACTTGCCCAGGGCCCGCCGGGGCAGCAGCTCCACATAGCTCAGGGCGCTCTGCAGGGATGTCAGGCAGTAGCCCTCCTCTCCAATCAGGTACCTGCGTGGAGGCAACAGCGGCAACTGTCACTGGAGGGGCTGCAAGACAGAACCTCAGTGCTGAGGTCCCACAGGGGCTGTAGGGGGTTCCTCTGGGCTGCGTGCTGAGGGTGGGGTAGGGACAGGCTCGAGGACCCCACCTCTCATGGATGAACTCCTCCAGAGCTGCACACTCTGACACCAACTGAGGGAGGCCACTCTTCAGCGCCACGAAGGACAGGATGGGCAGCAGGTCATCAGCACCACTGTTGGGGAGACACACAGCCAGCCAGGAGGCTCCAGGAACCCGGGCAGGGGGACCCACTCAGTCCCCAAAAGCCTGAAGCTCCAGCTCAGTCCCTGGAGCATCCTTGAGCTTGCCGGCTGCTCTCTGTGCTCCTCCCACCCACCAGCCTCACAGTATAGGGGGTGGGCTTCGTTCAGCATGACGGAAGACCACGTGGGAGCACTGAGGCCATCCTGAATGGGGATCCTGTGCTGTAGAGCCCAGGGCTGGACCAGGGAGGAACTGTTCCTCATTCCTGTGCTCTTGCCCAAACCCAGGGACAGGCTGCTAGAGTGAGCAGCCCATGTTCCCAGGCAGCCTGTTCACGCCTGGTACCCCAGACCTGATACAGGAAGCCTCTCAGTGAGTGAGGGAGTCCCTGGGGGATGGTTAAAACCCCAGTGAAGGCCCCATGGGTCAGTGCTCTCTGCCAGAAGCATGAAGGCAGAGACCAGGGACTCCTGTTCCCACTTCCCTGGGAGCCACACACCTGCAGGGACACTCACCACCCTCCCTGGCTCCTGAGAAATCCTGAAGGAGCTTGTGTGGGGACTGGGACCCTTTCACCTGCAGCAACTTTTTTTGAGGCCAGATGGTAAAATGGTGAAGGCAACCTCAGGCCTCTGCACAGGTAGGTGCCACAGCCTGCCCACTCGGCTGCGAGCACAGGTGCCTTCAGGGCGGCCCTGGTCTCTGGCACAGGGTGGCAGGAGGCAAAGCCCTGGCAGGTGCTGAGAGTTCACCAGTACCAGGGCAGGAGACTGCCAGCTATAGGCTGGTCCAGGTGAGTTAAGGCAGGACACAGTGGGGAAGGCCCCTACCCTCCTCAGGAGTCTGGACAGGGACTAAGGAGGAGTCTCCAAGTGTGAGACGGAGGGGAGGCACAGATTTCGAGAATACCACCAGAATAGAGATGAGCACATCCTATCGTCTGCAAGGCTGGAGCCATGCAGGGGTCTTTGGTGGGAAAGGGCCATACTGTCCTCAAGGAGAAGCAAGGCAGAATCCCAAGGGCCCAGTGCCGGGGCAGGGTGAACCTTTCCGCTTTCCTGAGCCTCTGAAGGCAGCCACAGACAGGCCCAGCGCCCCGCCCCACCTCCACCTCACAATTGCACCCTTCTAGGACTCACATAGCAGCGACGCCAGGCTGCAGCACAGCCTCCTGGGCCCGGTAATAATCCTCCGCACAGGCGCAGATGACCCGCAGGGCCCGAACTGAGGTGCAGAAGCCAGGCTTCGGGTGAGGGACTGGGGACGGCGTCCCAGCCCTACCAGAGGTACCGCCACACCTCCACCCCGTGCAAGACCAGGCAGGGCAGGATGGGCACCGCTTCTATCCGAAGGTACTCCTCCCGACCAGACAAGACCAGACTATGGCTCAGGGGTGAGGACTCAGGGTGCCCCATGGGACGCGACACTGCTCTCCCTTCCCAAACTGCCCCCTCACCAATGCACTCCAGCTTCTTCTGGGGGCAGCTCTCCAGAACCAGCAGCCCCAGCTCCTGGGCTGCGGCACAGTAGGGGTAGGGGCCGGCTCCCGCGGCCTCGGGGTCCTGCGGGAGAAGCCTGGTGGGGACGCCGATGGCCGCTGGGGGCGCATTCCTGTACAGCTCCATGCTCCGGCTCAAGGCCGCCTCCCGCAGGCGGTGAACGCTCCTGAGGTGGAGAGACCAGGTTCAGCGGCCCAGAGACCCCGACCCCGGGCGAACAGAGACCCGGCCGGGGGAGCCAGCCACGCCCAGAATCCTGAACGGTGGGCGTGGCACCGCCTGCGAACCAGAAACACCTGAGGCCTGGGAGTGAAGGCGCCTGAGAAGAGAAGCACCCAGGTGGACCTCCGGGGCTGGGGCCCACCTGTAGACGGCCAGCAGCAGGGGCCAGAGTGGGGAGAAGAACGGCTCCTCGATGCAGGCCAGACAGCGGTCCTTGGAGGCGGCCGTGTTTAGGCCTTCAAAAGCCAGGAGGGTGAGCGAGAGCAGCTTGTCTGCTGGGAGCAGAGCTGGCTCAGCGGGGACCTCCAGCCCTGCCACGCAGAGACAGCCTCCTCGGGGTGGGCCTCGCCGCAGGTTGCTTCTGGGCTCCGTGGGAGGGCGCTCTGCCTGGCTCTGCCTCCCCTCCCCTTGAAACCCTGTGGCCTGGTGCACCCTCATCCCTGGGGTCACAGGGTCACATGCAGCTGCCCAACCGCCCACCTGCTTTGGGGCCTCACCAATGGCATCGTGTATGTCCTGCACGGTGCCCTTCAGCTGCTCCAGCATAGGCTCCTTCCTCACCCCTGGGGTCTGGGGCTCAGGCCGCCCTCCAGGGCTCCGGCCCCTCCTCTCAGGAGTAGCCAAGAACTGTTCTAGGTCCTCGAAGGAGCTGTCCTTGCCCAGAAGCTGGGGTGAGGGAGGCCCTGCGGGGCTGCTGGGGCGGGGTGGGCTGGCACAGGGACCATCTGGGGGCCTTGGGGCTGGGCTGGGCTCCGAGGGGGAAGGCATGCAGTAGAGGCTTTGAGAAGGCCGGAGCCGCCGGCTTCCAGGAGCCAGCAGCCCGTCGGCGTCGGGGGGCAGGGAACAGCAGCCAGGGACAGCGCCCCTGCTCACGATGGGATACAGCGCCCGGTACACTGCGCACTGGAGCTTCTTCAGGAGCTGGGAGATGGGGTGGTCGGGAACGCTGTGAGTGAGGTAGAAGCAGTGTAGAGGGCAGCCCTGTAGGGCTGGCGGCTGCAGCCTCCTCACCAGGCTCCGGGGTGGGGGCTACAAAGCTCGTCCTACCCCCCACCCATTGGTCATGTGGCCCCACTGTGAGGGATTTCAGAGAAGGAACTCATAAACCTTGTGGACAAATGTCCCACCCCTCTGAGAAGGCAGAAGGCCTATGAAAGGCCATCAGGGGCCTGCAGCCCCTGCAGTCACCCCAGACTTCCTCTTTCCCTCTTAATCCTTTCCTCTGCCAGCAGCCTGCAGCCTGCTGGAGGGAGCTGAGGCCCCATACCTGAGCAGGTGGGAAACCAGGCTGGTTACCAGGGACAGGTCTCCTGGGCTCCTCTTGAGCTTGGCCTTCCAGTGCTTTGGCCAGTCCTGCAGGACAGGAGCCCTTGGGAGAGAGCCCCGGGAAGCCCCTCATCCCTCACCAAGGCTGCACCCTGGGGACTAGACTTCCTCGCTCTGCCCTGCCCAGCACTCACATGGTCTTGCTCGTACTCCAGGATGGCGGCATAGAGGGCCCGCTGCTCCCGCTCCTCGGGGGTCAGGGCAACCTGGCTGCAGAACCTCCTGGAAGGAAGGACAGGTCTGGGGACCTCATGGCTGGACGGGCAGGTGCGGGAGCCCCCATGTGCTCCCCCAACCCCCGAAGTCCTGGGACCCTTAGCAGGGACGCACTTGTTGGCAGCCTCCTGGAGCCGCAGCCTGCGCTCCGCCATCTTCCTCTGCAGCTGGGGCAGCAGAGTCAAGGCCCTTTCTGAACCTGGACCCCAGGTGTCCCTGAGCCCTGCCAGACACGGCCGGTGGGGTGGATGGAAAAAGGCAGGTCCTAGTCGACCTGAGGGATGGAGAGGAGTCTGGGTGCTGGGAGGGGCAGGGTGGCCTGTGCAAAGGCCAGGAGGCGAGAGGAAGCAGACTGGGCAGGAAGCACTGACCCCCACCCTCCGTCAAGGATGCTGGGCTCTGGCACCTCTCCTCCCTGCCTCCTCCCTCAGCTTAAGCCTTTGGACCCCAAGGCTGGATGGAAAGGATACTGTGTCCTCCCGGGCCTTAGCAATCACCAGGTTCTCCATCATCTGGCGTTGCAGGGACAGGGTCTAGGACAGGAAGAGGGAATAAGGCCTGTGCCCCTGGTACCCCCATTCCACATGGTCCTGGGCTCCACTCACCAGAGATGTCTTTTGCATGGCCTGGCTGGGGTCCAGCCGGGCCATCCGGGCCTCATAGGCAGCCTTCAGCTTCTGATTCTGCAGGGAGGCCTCTTCCAAGGGTGTCAGCTCCCTGGAATGGTGACAAGCTGCTGGCCAGCTCCAGGAAGCCCAGGAACCCTCCAGTCATCTGAGGACCCCTCCTGACCCTCCCCTGAGGCCTCAAGGTGAGGAGGTGGAGATGGGGGCCAGTTGGAATGTAAAGGAGAGAGGACGTCTGGGGTGGATGGGAGACACCTGCCCGCCTGAAATATGGCCCTACTGCCTGGACTCCAGACCTTTAAGCAACTCACTCATATGAGTTTCTGAATAGCATGGAACTCTTTGAAGGCACCATGTGGGCTAAACAGCTAGTTTGCAGCCCATGAAAGGGAGGTCACAGTACTCCATAACAGCCAGTGGCAGCCCTCTCACCATCCAAAATTTCAGTATATTATCTTCCTGCTTTCATGGGTGGAAGGAGGTAATCTGTGGAGCACAAGACTGTCCTGGGATGGGAGTCGGTTCCTGGCCCTGCCCCAGAGCTGCACGTGCAGAGACAAAGTGTAGCAGTGGCTCAGAACCTGGCAGCAGGAGGAGCCGGTCCTCTTGCCTATCCTGCTGGGGTTCTGGCATTTGTGTCTTGGGATCTTTCATCAGCTCTAGAAAGAAAACTGTCTTTATCTCTTCAAATAATGCTCCTCTTATATTTTCTTTGTCATCTGTTTCCAGATAGACCTTCCACGTCTTTTTCATATTTTCTTTTAGTGTGTGTGAACCATTCAGGGAAACCTTTAACCTTTTATCCAGTTCTCTAATTCTCTCTTCAGCTATGTCCACTCTGCTGTCACAAACTTGTACACTTCTTTTTGTGTCCACGTGTGTATTTTTACAGGAGAATATAATTTGTTTCCATTGTTTTTGATTAGTTTTTAAAACTAATTTCAGTATTTCTTATTACAACTTGGTTCTTATTTGACCTCTATTATAAATAAGTCAGATTTTACAGTTTCTTGTTCCCTGAAGGTATTTTAAAACTTTCTTTTTATTTTCCTGAATATAGAGAGCATGATTGTGTTGTAATATGTGTCCCATAACTCTATCTGAAGATTTTTCAGGTGTGTTTCTGCAACTGCTCAAACTTCTTTTTGTGCATGGTTGTCTTTGATTATGTACCACTCATTTCATGAAAGTTGAAAGTGCCTTTCTCCAGAGACAATTTGAATTTGCTTCTGCTAGGCACCAGGTTATTTCCATTCTAGGATTCTTTTTGACTGAAGCCACCACAGTTATCTCACTGTGCCTCCAAACCCAGGCTTAGCCCACATGCCATGCTGTCCCATCTTACTTCTTAGAGCTTTGTGACTCCACGACCTGAAGCTTCTGGAAGATCTCAGGTGGCAGGAACGGAGAGAGCTTCCCTCCCTCATCTGAGTACACCCGGCGGTGTCGACTAGCAGGGGAGGGCACAGGTGCAGCCACAGGCATGGCTGGCCTCAGGCATGTTTTCCCTGTAAGACATGCACAGCCAAGGATCCACATAGGGGCCCCACATTCCACAAAGGAGAGGCAGACTGACGGGGGGATGCCCCAAGAAAGCTTTCTGCTGGACACTCACCAAGCTTGGCGGCTGTTGACTGGGCCCTCTCCAGACACTGCTCGGCCAGCTTCAGCATCTTTGAGGTATCAGGGGTCACAGTTTCCACAGCTTTTGGGGAGCAAGTAACAAAAAAGATGGTCACCATCCCCTCTGTCACTGATCAGATTCTTGCTGAGATACAAACAAAGGCACCCCCCCCCACCATCTTGGACCACCCGCCCTCTATGTGGCTATCCTGTCCTTCTGCCTGGACCATAGAGTCTTTCTCTAACTAATCTGGCCTTTTCTCCCCATGGACAGCTTCACATGTACTTACAGCCCCTCCTCCAGGTGGGCCCTGCAGGCAGTGTGGCTATTTTGCGGAGATCATTTGCTCACTCATCTCCAGCCCCCCACCCTGCACCCTGCATCCCATGCATCCTGGGGGCGTCTGTTGTCTGCTCTGCACTCCCTCCTCTGGAATCGCTCCTGTCAGCAAACTCATGCTGGAGGAGCTGCCACCTGACAGTCTCCCATGGACCCCACCAGCCCTAGCTCCTGACCCACCTCCTACTGCCTTCAGGGCCAGCCCCTCACTACACCCTAGTTCAGCTGCCAGATTTCCACTCATCCACTCACATGCTGCCCTTCTCAAGGGTCCCTGACCCCTCATGGTCTTTCCTCTCGGACATCCCCTCAGGGCCTCTCCCACCATGCCCTCCTCCCTGTGCTCAAAGCTCTGCTGAGCTCCCCAGGGCGGTGCTCACTGTGGGGATGGCCACCTCCCCCTGACCATGTCAGGCTGCCACACACCTGGAGCAGACCATGCCCACGATGGAGGCCTCAGCTCCTACCACCTCCTTATCCACCTCTGGTGCTCCCTGGCCCCCACCCCACCCTGGCACCTCACTGTCCCCTGAGAAAGTCTGCCTCAGCAGATCTTTAGAAAACATCCTCCAAGCCCTTCACTTGCCCACCTCCTGGCACTCCCACCACTGCTGTCCCCACTGTGGGAACCTCTTGGAGGCTCTGCTGCCATGCTGGCCTCTGTCCACAAAGCATCCATTGAGCTTCTCCTTGTGCCAGAACAGCCCCAGGCCCACCCAAGGCCCTGCCTGCCCCAACTGCACCTCCCTCTCTTCAGACTGCCTAACTGTCTTTTATCTGGCACCCTCTTTGCTGCAGGGCCTCTGGGCTGCCCCCAGCCCCTAACCATCATGTAGCTCACTCCTCCCTGGACTGGGGTTCAGCATTCAGTCTGTGGTCATGTCCCCATCCATCTCCATCCCGAGTCACAGCAGCCATCCCTTCCTGCTCCATGTCACACTCACGCTGAGTGTTCAGGTGTTCACCTGCTAATGACCAGGCAGGTAGGGCATGGGACACACCCAAGTCTGGGGCCCCAAAGACCCATCAAAGGCCAAGCTGTCCAGTCTGGGCAGCACAGGAGAAGCTGTACCTTTAGTGGCCTCCACTTCTTCCAGCAGCACCTGGGAGATGTAGTGGATGCTCCTCAGGTATTCTGTATATGCCTCCTGTGCCCAGGGAAGATAAATGACATAGGTCCTGCCATTAGAGGCAAATAATTCCACCACGTCTGCTTGGTGCCCTATTGAAAACAGCAACCATTGTGTCTGCTTATCTCTGAGATACACCTGCATTATCTGAGCTGGTTAGCTGGTAACTGCTCCGCCTGAGGCACAGAGAATAACCCTTTTTTCTAGACTTGAAGCTGGTGTCACTCCTTTCTCTCCATCATGGAAAGGAATGGAGGTTCTCATTCAATGGGTCAAGGAAGCAGCACTGGCGGGTGCTGCCATTTCCGCTCTATGCAACAAGTTCTTTTCCTGTATAACTCAGGGGCCATTCATTCAGTGGCTTTAAAGAAATATTTCCTGGGAGGTGAATCAGGGACAGTGTTGTAAATCTTAGAGTCACTTTCTGACTCAGTCTGGGTAAACCCTTCCCTGAACCCCAGTGTAAGAATTCCCTGGGCACGCAGGAGTCTATGCCACTAGAATGCTGGCACTTTCAAACGTGTGACCTTCCTGGTCAGGGCTGCCTGACAGAGCTCATGGCATGTGGAATGACAGCATAGGGCTTTGCTTTTTGTTTGTTTCGTTGCATTCCAGTTCTCATTACCCACCTTTAAGTTTACACTTCAGATAAAGATAAAGCGGATTTGGGAAGGATTTCTGACTGGTGGGGGTATTTGCTGCCCTAGGATCCCGATTTGGGAAAGGAAACGGATGGAAGACCTGAACGCCTCTTCTTTTGGGCGGCCCAGAGTGGCTCCGCCGGCTTTTCCATGCAGTTGCCACACAAGCCGCACCCCTCCCCCGCCGGCACCTCCTACCAAACAAGCTCTGAAGGCGAATGGAAAGCCGCAGTTAACCTCTTCTGCGTACCGTCCCCTTTGGGAATCTGACTAAATCTACAGGGCCCGCCTCCAAACTAAACAAACACACGGGACTGTCTGCCAGATACACTTTGGAGGGCTGCTTCACGGAACCTCCTGAGTCCCTTCACAAATAAAAACGCCTTGGCTCCGACCGAATTGCTAAACAGACGGGGGTTTAAAAAAAAAAAAAAAAAAAATCGGTCGGGAGCTGTCCAAGGTCACGGCCCAAGCCGGATCCGGCACCCCGGAGTCTTCGGAGAGGCCTGGAGGCGCCCTCCCCGCGGCCCCGCCCTCGCCCACGCCCACCAGGCCGGTCGCTGGTCGGCGACCGCCCCCGCTCCACCCGCCTTACTCGGGGCCGGTTGCCGGTGTCCAGCTCGATGGCCCCGTTGGCCAGCTTCATGGCGCATTGCAGTGGCTTCACCGAGCCGTCCCCTGCCGCAGCGGCCATGGCGCCGGCGGAGAGGCGGCGGCGGTGGTGGTCGAGGGGCGGGGCGGCCGGCTCGGGGCCCGGAACGCAACGTGTGCAGGACCAGGTGCCGCCCGAGACCAGGACCATCGGAAAGGGCGGTACCAGCAAGGGCCCACTTCCGGCAGCCCCGCCCCGCCCCGCCGGCTTGCTGCGCGCTCTGCTCCTGGGGCCGAGAGGGCGGAGGTGGGGGTGACGGAGCTCTCAAATAACCCCCTTACGCTGTAGCCGAGAGCGCGTAAGTGCAACTACTGCTGCCCGCACTCCGCGTCGGTGACAGGCCAATCGCTTAGACCGCGTCCCTTGCCCTCAGGCCGTGCTGCCTCGCCCTCCTCACTGCGCCCCGCCCCTCCTCGCGGCGCCCCTCCTTTTCCGCTCTCCTCGCCCTCCCCTCCGCTGGTCAGCCCGCCCCAGCCCGGTCTCTTTTCCTTCTTCCCTCGCCCCGCCCCTCCTTCATCGCTTCGCCCGGCTTCCAGTAAGTCCCGAGGAGCCGAGTGGCGGAGTCGAACGGAAACGTACGAGCACAGTCCGCCTAGCGGACGAAAGGCTCCTGACGTCCTACCTTGGCCCAGCTAGCCGAGCGGGGCCGAGCCGGACCGGGCGGAGCCGAGTGGGGCGGAGCCGGGCCGGACGGAGCCGGGTGGGGCCGAGTTGGGCCGAGCCGGGTCGGACGGGGCGGAGCGCTGGGGCCGAGCTTAAGCCGTTTCCACGGCTATGAAGCGGGACCGGCTCGGGCGCTTCCTGTCGCCCGCGGCGTCTCGGCAGCGCGGGAGCTCGGGCCGCGGCAGTTGTGGCGGAGGCCGGGCCCGGGGCCGCCCCGCCCGCAGCGGGGCCGACGTGGCCGTGGTGGCGGCGCGGCTGGGCTGGGGCCCGGAGCGGCCCTGCGGGGACGCGGGCGAGGACGGCGCCGACGAGGCAGGTGGGTCCGGCCGTCCGGTCGCGAGGGGCGGCGGGTGGGGCCCCTGTGACCTAGAGTGCCCTCGGTGGCCACCCGCACCCCGCGGGACCTCCCGGGCCCAGGGTGTCTCCTCAGAAAGCGGGCTAGGCCTCCCCGCTGGGAGGAGCGAGGCGGCCTCCCCGGGACGCCGCAGCTGCACAGGGTGCTCTTTCGCAACACAGCTGACCGGTCGGCTCCCCTCAGAGCTCGCGGAGTAGTTTAGTGCTCGAATCGTGCTGTCTGTCCGGCAGGCCTGGTTTCAGTCGTGGTTTTGCCCTGTGGTTTTCGGGTAGTGGCTGAATCTCTCAGGGCCTCAGCTTCCTCTTCGCTAAAACAGAACTGAGGATTGAGCATAGGAGTGCCCGGCCCCCCTGCCTGACGGACGGTATGCGGGTTAATATGCACTTGGTCTTAGTGTCATGCTTTTGCCCCCTCAGAAAGGACTTCAAGCTGCTCTCCTATAATCCTGGAGCAGAGAGGCAGGGGCATCGTCTACTGCTGTAGTCAGGAGTAGAGACCCCGGGGAGAACTGTGTGGACGCGACTCTTTCGCTTCTGGTCTCAGGGGAGTGGTGTGAAGAGGAATGAAGTTTCCAGCTTAGTTTATGACGGTTCCATAGCTGTGGAGGCATTTATATACTCAACTTTTTTTTAGAAAAAAATTTGATATATAGTTGGCACATAACATGATGTTGGTTTCAGGTATACTGGCTAACATCCATCACCACTCGAAGTTAGCAGTCTTTTTCTCTTGTGATAAGAACTTTTAGGATGAACTTTTATGAGCTCTTAGCAATTTTCAGATATACAGAAAAGTATTGTAGTAACTATAGTTACCGTACGGTAGACGACGTCACCAGGACGTACTTTATAACTGGAAGTTTGCGCCTTTTGATCACTGCACACTGCATTTCACTCAGGACCTCACTCCCCATCTTTCAACTAGCAATATCTTTTCTGTGGTTATTCATGATTTTCTCTTTTTGTTGATTTCACATGTTAGTAACATCATATGGTATTTATCCTACTCCATCTGACTGATTTCACTTAGTATAATGGTGATAATGTCCATCTTTGTCGTTGGAAATGGCAAGATTTTCTTGTTTTTTAATAGCTGAGTAAATATTCCATTGAGTATATATACCACAGTTTCTTTATACATTCATACATTGATAGACACTTTGGTTCTTTCTATACCTTGGGTATCATAAATAATGCTGCAGTGTATATAGGGGTGCATGCATGTACCTTTTCAAGTTAGTGTTTTCATTTCCTTAGGATAAATACCGAGCAGTGGAATTGCTGGACTGTAGTTTTATTTTTAATTTTTTTGAGGATCCTCTGTACTGTTTTCCCTAGTGGCTGCACCAGGTTGCATTCTCACTAACAGTGTACAAGGGTTCCCTTTTCTGCACATCCTCACCAACACTTGTAATTACTTGTCTTTGTGATGACGGCCGTTCTGATAGGTGGGAGATAAATGTCTCATTGTGGGTTTTTTTTTGCTCATTGTGGTTTTGATTTGCATTTCCCTCATGAAGTAATGTTGACCACCTTTTCATACACCTGTTGGTTATCTGCACACCTTCTTTAGAAAGAAAGCCTCTTCAGAGCCTTTGCTCACTTTAAAAATCAGATTATTTTTGTTATTGAATTGTATGAGTTCTTTACATATTTTGGTTATTAACCCCCTATGTGATACATAACTGGTGAATATTTTTTCCTATTCAGTAGGTTACCTTTTCATTTTGTTGATGGTTTTCTTTGCTGTGCAGACGTTTTTTAGTTTGACATAGTCCCGTTTATTTATTTTTGCCTTTGTTGCCTTTGCTTTTGTTGTCAATCCAAAAAATCATGTCCAAGATCGATGTCAGGGAGCTAACCATTCTGTTTTGTTACATGGAAGGAGTTTTATGGTCTTTCAAGTCTTTAACCCATTTTGAGTTGAGTATGGTATAAGATGGTCTAGTTTCAGTCTTTTACATATGGCTGTCCAGTTTTCTCAACACCATTTGTTGAAGACACTGTCCTTTCCCCATTGTATCTTGGCTTATTTGTTGTAGATTAATTGGCTGTATGTACATGAATTTATTTCTGTACTGTCTATTCTGTTTCATTAGCTTATGTGTTAATTTTTTTTAATTAAAATATTTATTTAACTGTGTTGGGTCTTAGTTGTGGCATGCAGGATCTTTGATCTTTGTTGCAGTATGTGGGATCTTTAGTTGTGGCAAGTTCCCTGACCAGGGATTGAATCTTGGCCCCTTATAATGGGAATGCAGAATCTTAGCCACTGGACCATCAGTGAAGTCCCTTTATGTGCCTCTGTTTATGTCAGTAGTGTACTGTTTTAATTATTGTAGCTTTGTAGTATAGTTTGAAATCAGGAGGCATGATCCCTTCAACTTTGTGGTTCTTTCTCAGAATTGCTTTGGCTGTTCAGGGTCATTATTGGTTTCATATAAATTTTAAGATTGTTCTGTTATTGTGAAAAATACCAACGAGATTTTCATAGGGGTTGTTTTGAATTTGTAGATGACTTTGGGGAGTGTAGACATTTTAACAATGTCTTGTTAATTAATGTCAATTGTCTTATTATTTGATGTCAATTAATTATTCCAACCCATGGTCATGGACTACTTATTTGTGGTTTCAGTTTTTTTTGTCAGTGTCTTATAGGTGTCAGTGGACAGGTCTTTCATCTCTTTGGTTATATTTATTCATAGGCATTTTATTCTTTTTGACACAGTTATAAATCTGATTATTTTCTTAATTTCTAATAGTTTGTTTTTAGTATATGGAAATCAACTTATGTTTGTATATTGATTTTGTACTCTATAACTGAATTTGTTTATTCTAACAGTTTTTTTGGTAGAGTCTTACAGAATTTTCTATATGTAATATTACACACAAACAGATTATTTTGCTTCTCTCTGTATGATTTGGGTGGTTTTTATTTTTCTTGCCTAATTGCTTTGGCCAGAATGTCCAGTACTGTGTTGAATAAAAATGGTGAGAGTGGGCATCTTTGTTTTGTTCCTGATCTTAGAAGAAAGCTTTTAGCTCTTTACCATTGAGTATGATGTTAGCTCAGGGCTTGTCATGTATGGTTGCTATTATGTGGTGGTATTTTCTATCTATATACAGTTTATTGAGATTTTTATCATGAATGGATATTGAATTTTGTCCACTACTTTTTCTCTATTTATTGAGAGGAGTATGATTTTTTATTTTGTTAATGTGTGTCACATGAATTGATTTGGGAAGGTTGAGCCATCCTTGCCTCCCTGGAGTACATTCCAACTGATCATTGTGCATGATCTTTTTAATTAAGTGTTGAGTTCAGTTTGCTGTTATTTTGTTGAAGACTTGTACATTTATGTTTATTAAAAATAAATATTATTTTCTTTTCTTGTTGTGTCTTTGTCTGGTTTTAGTATTAGAGCAATACTGGCTTTGTTTTGGAGGCGTTTCGAGTTCTTTGAAAGGATTTTCCACTCAGAAGACCCTCCACTGGCCATTCTCCCAGAAAACTGTGTGTTCATCTGGGAGCCTGGAGCCCGAGCCCTGCCTCTGGCCCAGACCTGGACTTGTGTTTAAGGGGCATGTCTGGAGAGGTCCCACTCCAGGACCTGGGGCGAGGGGGTGGGGGCTGGTGGAATGTGCATCTCACCTCTCCTGGGAGCTGTATTCTGCATGCCTGACTTCATGTTTCCTGTGCTTGCCCAGGAACAGCCCGGGCCCTGGCCATGGGGCACTGTCGCCTTTGTCATGGGAAGTTCTCCTCCCGGAGTCTCCGGAGCATCTCTGGCAGGGCGCCTGGGGAGAGCTCAGAAAGGCCACCCCCTGGGGACCGTGTTTTCATCCGGGATTTCCAGCGCCTCCTGGGCGTGGCTGTCCACCAGGACCCAGCTCTGTCCCAGTTTGTCTGCAAGAACTGCCATGCCCAGTTCTACCAGTGCCACGGCCTCCTCACATCTTTCCTGCAGCGAGTCAATGTTCCCCCGACAGGCCGCCGGAAGCCTTGCGCAAAGTAGGCGCCCCTTCCCTCCTTTGCTGGGGGCGTGCAGGAGGCCCTGTGAACAGGGCTGCATGGGCACAGGGCAGCCCAGGTGGCTGGTGAGGCAGACACTCATGAACACCAGTGCGCTGGGTGTGTGGGAAGACTGACAGGAGACCACAGGGCGGGGAGGGCCTGGTGGGTGGCCTCGGAGGAAAAGGCTCAGCCTGCACACACACACTGGCCACTGGGTCCCATGCTTGCTCTTGATGAGCAGCCCTGCTCCTTTGCAGGGTTGGTGTCCAGCCACGGATGGGGCCAGAGGAGGGAGCATGTGTGGGTGAGTGCGCCCCCCAGGGTGGGGTGCAGGGTGGGCGGGAGGCAGGGGGACCCAGATGCTGACTGTCCACGGGCTGGCATCTCTCTACCTCTCCTCAGTGGACCTGATTGCTTCGAGCCCCCAGGGCCTGTGTGGCTTGGTGGGGTGGGTGCACAGACACGCTGCCGGCTGCGGGGCCCTACCTAGCCTCCAGAGGACTCTGTCCTCCGAGTACTGTGGTGTCATCCGAGCCATGTGGGGCTGCGACCAGGGCCATGACTACACCATGGACACCGACTCCAGCTGCGGGGCTCTCTTGCTGGACAGCGCTTTGGGTGTCAAGTGGACGTGGGACAAGGATTCAGCGCCTCGACTCCCCCAGCATCAGGGGTTCAACCCCACTGGGGCTGCCCCTCAGAGCTCCCAAGGCAGAGCAGCTGTGGCTGGGGCTGAGACCGAGACACTCCCCAGCATGGACACAAGCCGGCTTCCTTCAGATGGTGATCCAGTGGGGCCGGGGCCGGGCCCCCCATCTCAGCCAAGCCTCCCCCCAAGTGGGGCCCCAGGTAGGCAGCTCCTCTGGGCTATTTGATCAGTATTCTTGGTCCTGAGCTGGGCAGGGCCCTTGGCAGGAAGTGGGTGTTATGGTGGTAGCAGTGGTAACGTGTGCAGAGGGGCCGGTATAGTGACCAGGGCAGCCCTGGCACAGCCTCATGCACGTCTGACGGCAGAGAGGGGCTGAGAACCCCATTTGAGCGCCTTCCTTCAAGACATGCTTGCCTGCCATCCAGGCTTCCTCCAAGCCTGCTTGGGGCCAGGGCACGGCGGGAAGAAGAGCCCAGGTTTTCGTGGGGCACGAAGGCAGCTGGGGTCAGGGGTTGTCCTGAGCCAGCGCAGGTCACTCCCTGGGCCTTCAGATGTCCTGTGGGGCCTGATCCCGTGGCCCCGTGTGTTGGGTGCAGCTGTTCACCAATATATTAGGAGGGTCGGGGTGGCTTCCTACCCACATCTCTCAGCTTCCATGTGGGTGCCAGGCTGCTCCTGCAAGTAATGGTTGCCACTGGATGGTTCAGAGTGAGGCGGTGCTCACGCTGGAGGGCTTCACGGTTCTTAGAACTGCTTGGATTTTTGAACTGTGTGCCTGCGGTACTTGGATACCAATGATCTTTTTTGATGTTCTGAAACATCCTAGAGCAACTGGATCTGAACTTCTGGGGCAGGGCTGGATTTGCTGCTGTTGTTACTGTTGGCAGGACATGGGGGTGGCATGATGGGCTTGGCTATGCAGTGGCCTTATTGGGGAGCCGGGAGGTGAATGGATTTGAAGGCATGGGAACCCTAGGCACCCTGTCATGCCTGTGGGGAGCACTACCGCGCTGTTTCCCTGGGGTGACAGGTGACTGGAGTCTTGTTCTTTGTTTCCCAGGGCAATTGGGTGAGAAGCAGGTTCCATCTCCAACCTCGGATGATCGGGTAAAAGACGAGTTCAGTGACCTTTCTGAGGGGTGAGAGAAGAGTGGGTTTACATAGCCTAACATTCCTCCTTGGCAACCCAACGCCACCATCCCAGGGGCTGTGGCCTGGCTCTCACTGGCCTCCCCTTTCTCTGTTGGGAGGAGGGGAGTGGCAAGGGATGCTTAACAGGCTTCCGTTTTTGATTGGGGGCACTTCGGACCTAATGGAGCTGCACAGGGGGCCCAGCCAGGTGTGGACAGCACTCTGTTCAGATAGTCTTCTGGCTGCTGGCTCATCTCCGCCTCCAAGGCTGAGTTTTATGCCAACCCCAGATGTTACTAGAACAGAAGCCAGCCTCTGGCTGTTTGTCATGGTGTTTGTGGTGTGGCGTGGAGGACAAACCTTCTAGAGGCAGGCAGGACCACCTGTCTGCTCCTGGGGCCACCCCCTTCCCAATTTCCAAGACCAAATCTCTCAGGGTGGAGGCCACACGCCAGCTGACCTTTCACCCTGCCTTGTGTGCTGTGGCTGGACCACAGATGCACTTTGTTCAAACAAGTAGAACAACAGCGTGATTTTTCGTGCCAGTGACAGATGACCCAGGTGTTGGAGGAGAACCAGTGGGTGCCAGAAATCCACCCCCCACCCCGGGTCAGGAGGCTGTGGCTGTCCTGCAGCCACCAGCCATCCTTGGGCCTTTCTCCGTGGGGAGGTTGGCAGCCTGTAGGGGCGGCTGAGGCATGCCAGCCAGGCTCTGTCTGCGGACTAGCAGAGCTTACGTCGTGACTCACGTTTTAGGGTAGGGATTACGGATGTGCTAGTCTTTTTCAGGGCTTTGTTACCCTTTGAAATCACTGACAGCTGGCCTGTCATTTGGGCAGGTGTTTATAGTTACGGGAGTGAGGTGACATTCTAAAAGCCTGCTTCTTGCAAAGCCACCTCTTGCGAGGGTCTTCACTTCTGCCTGGGGCCCTGTAGACTGATTCTTTCTGAGTTTGGGGTCCTGGTATGATGAGAGGCATGGCTTACCGGGGATCCTAAGCCTGTGACCCTGGTTTGCCCTTTTTGTTAGGAGATGGTATTAGAGGATTGGGGATTTTAGGCCTTCTGAGTAAAACATGTAGTGTGGGGATCCACATGGTGTTAGACAGGAAGTTTCACTGCCTCTGTCGCCTGCCCCAAAGCATTGCTGAAGGTTCTTTTCTTTCCTAGAGATTTCCTGAGTGAAGACGAAAATGACAAGAAGCAGAACACCCAGTCCTCGGATGAGTCCTTTGAGCCGTACCCAGGAAAGAAGTAAGGGGATGATGGTGCCATGAGCTCCCTGGGGTATGGGGCTGTCCAGGGGTGACCTGGAGACCTGCATCTGCCCTGGGGGCAGCAGGGACTGGACGGTGACTTGCCCCCGTCTGCCTTGGTCAGCACACATTCTGCTTCTCTAATGGCCTGACCTCACCAGCCAGCAAAGGGTGGCTTCTGAGTGACCCAGGAGGACTTTCCCAGTTCAGCGCAGGGACCTGGCCTAGCTCAGCCCTGTGAATGTGACCCAGCCACGCACCCGTGTCTGCTCTGGTGGCCTCTGGTCCCCCCGCTCGCCTTCTGCCCTCTGTGCCCAGGGCCTTGACGACATGGCCCTGCATTTGCTCTCAGGTCTACCTCTGGCCCTGATCCCTTGTTGAGGCAGCCCACCTCCCACAGGGTTTTGTGTCCTCACTCTGTGCGTCCTGGCAGAGGAGGCTGGTTATCACTGTGTCACCCTGGGCCCAGGAACAGCCAAATACCTCCAGTTAGTAGATGCCCAGCTTGGGCCTCTGATGTAGAGTGAAACCACACCATCAGCCAGGAAAGCGCAAAACGAAATGGAGAAGCAGGCAGAACTTCCTTTTTCCTTTGTGGGTGGAGATAAGAGAGGCGGTGGCTTGGGAGTCCCCAGTTGCAATGTGGGGCTGGGTCACAGCCCTCGAGCGGGCCTGAGTGGACAGATGCTGCTGGGCCAGAGAGGGCGTCAGGAGGGCCAAGTTGGAGGGACCAGGTCTGCTGCAACAGGAGTCCTTGCTCTCCACCCTGATCTCCATGAGCCCACCTCTTATGTCCTGCTGCCAGCAGTTCTAGGGCCACTGGCATGGGGTTAGGAGAGGGAGAGGCCCTGCCCTGCCCTGCTCCAGGTGGAGATGGCACGCAGGCAGCTCCCCTTTCCCTGGGTTTCTGGGAGGGCGCATGGACTCGTGCTATAGGACAGGACACACCAGGTGTGTTCTTGGGATGTCTGACTCTGCAGCCCCATGGACTGCAGCCTGCCAGGCTCCTCCATCCATGGGATTTTTCCAGGCAAGAGTACTGGAGTGGGTTGCCATTGCCTTCTCCAGGGGATCTTCCCAATCCAGGAATTGAACCCAGGTCTCCCGCATTGCAGGCAGACGCTTTACTATCTGAGCCACCAGGGAAGCTGCAGTGTGTTCAGAGGCTGTGGTCAAATGGAACGTTTTAGTGGAAGTTGTACCTGTGGGAGGCTGGAGCTCTGGGCTCCTCCCTCATGGCCTCTTGGTGCCTTCAGCACCACAACACGAATGCCTGCTGATGTCCTAGGATGCGGCCTAGGTCCATGTGACCTTGCAGGAGACGTGCCTGTCGAGGTCAGCCACACAGGAGGGGACACCAGCTGCCAGGGCTCCTACAGGAGCCTGAGCAGCCACCAGAAGGAAGAGCACCAGCAGCTCCAAATTGGGCCTGTGAGCGCCATCCTCCCACGCCTGCAGGGACCCCCGCCACCTGTCCTTCAGGGATGCATTGGGAGACCTGGAGGCTGCTCCTGCTCTCAAGGAACGTGTGATGTGTGAGCACTGGGCACCCTGAGCCGCACAGCAGCAGAGGGTGGAGGCCAGGACCATGGCCAGGTGGGAAAGAACAGTCATAGACAAAGAAGGGGAGGAGCAGCCTGTGCAGTTGTTGAAAAGGTTCTTGTTACTATACTGTTTGAAGAGGAAAACAACTGTTCATGTTTTTATTTGTGATAAATCAGCACACAACAAAGGTTACTGTTTTACCGTTTTTTAAGTGTTCAGTCGCATTTCAGAACTTTTACCATGTTGTGTAGCCGTTAGCACTGTTTCCAGACTTTCACCATCCCACACGCATCCTCATGAAGCCGTGACTTCCCTGTCCGCCCCTCAGGCCCTGCCTGCTCCTAGTGTAGGTATCCATTCTGGGGACTCTGTGTGTCCCTTTCCTGCTGGCTTCTTTCACTCACAGTAGGGTGTTTGAGATTCATCCATGTTGTGACCTGTCAGTTTGAGTCCTTTCTGTAAGATTCTATTAAAGGGACGCCACGTTTCCACTGCTGGGGGCATGGGTTTGATCCCTGGTTGGGTTGCCATGCAGCACAGCCATGGTATAAAGGGATCACATTTTGGCTGCTGTCAATAGTGTTAGAGGTTGGTTTAACAATTTCCTGTTTGAGACCTGTTTTTGATTCTTTGGGTCTTATGGTACTTTTAACTCTCTAAGGAACTGCCATGGTTTTCTACAGCAGCTGCACATTCTACATTTCCTGCTACCAGTGTGCAGGGGTTCTGATTTCTACACATCCTCACCAAACCTTGCCATTTTAGGTCCTGCTAGTGGATGTTAAGTAGTGTCTCATTGTCATTTTGATTTGCATCTCCCTAGTGATAGCGATGTTGAGTAGCTTTTCATGTTTATATCATCTTTGGAGAAATGTCTGTCCAAGTTCTTTGCCTATGTTTTAACTAAGTTGTTTGGCTTTTTTGCTACTGTAGAATATATTTTCCCTTTTTTGCTGTCTTGAAGTCCAGTGTTCCTATTTTTACTTTTTTAGTTTACTGTGCTTTTGGTGTCATATTCAGGAGAAACCATTACCAGGTCTAAGGTCATGGAAGATTTCTGCATAAGAGTTTCACAGTTTTCACTCTTAGACTTAGGTCTTTGATCCATTTGAGTCATTTCTGTGTATGGTGTGAGGTATAGATCGAGCCCCTCTTTTGCATGTGGGTATGTGGTTGTCCCAGCACCTTTTGTTGAACAGACTATCCGTTCCCTAGTGAGTGGTCTTGGCAGCTTTGTCAAAAGTCAGTCGATTGTACTTGCAGGGGTTTATTTCTGGTCTCTCAGTTCCTCGGTATGTCTCTCCAGCCTTATGCCAGAACCACGCTGCTTTGATTGCTGCAGCTTTATAGTAAATTTTGGAATTAGGAAGTATGACTCCTTCAGCTTTAATGTCTTTTAGACTTGTATAGGTATTCAGTGTCCTTTGAAATTCCATGTGAAACTTAGGGTTTTTTTCCTACTTTGTGAAAACAGACAAGATTTTCATAGGCATTGAGTGTGTAGGTTGCTCTGGGATCGCTGCTGTCATCAGTTTTAAGTCTCCCAGCTCGTGGACAGTTTCCACTTGCATAGGTCTTAGGTTCACAGCGTTTTCAGTTTTGTGTACCAGGCTGCAACTTTTAAGTTTGCTCCCAAGTATCTTATTTCTTTTGATGCTATTAAAAATGAATAGTTTTAATTTCCTTTTTTGGACTGTTCATTTTTAGTGTGTAGGAACAGAACTGGATTTTAGTGTGTTCATTTTCCTGTCCTGCAACTTTGCTCAATTTTTCTGTGTAGGTTCTGTAAGGTTTTCTACATATAATATCATGACTGTTCATGGCATCGTGAATAGAGGTAATTTTCTTCCCTGTCAATTAGATGCCTTTTCTTTTTCTTTGCTTAATGGCTCTGGCTAGGACTTTCAGTACTATGTCAAGAAATGGTGAAAGTGGGCATCTCTGTCTTGCTCCTGATACTAGAGGACAAACTTTCAGTTGTTGACCATCGAGGATTGTGTCAGTGGTGGCTAGAAGTTGCTTTCTGTTCCTGACAGATTCCCTTACACTCCTGGATCTAAAAAGAAGTGTGCATGTCTCTATAAGACTTTGAAGGACACCATGGGGGGAAGCTGCTCTGTCTGACCTGGTCCTCAGGGCCCTGTAAGACTGGCTGAGGTGCACAATCCCGTGCTTGGAGGACAAGGTCCCCACTGCCTAGGGCCTGCGGTGAGGGGACAGCCAGGGGGTCTGGAGCTCCCCCCCTGGTTGCTGGGGGTCTCCTGGCAGGTTCCAGGAGAGTGGATCTTAATCTTCTTTCTAGCTTCCCCCACTCCACTATTTTCCCTGGTGTCTCCAAAGTTGTGTTTTTGGCATTGATGACAGGGAGTGACACTTGGCCCTGAAGGCCCACTCCTGGATCCTGAGGTGGCAGAGCAGGGCCTCCACCTCCCTGGGGAGTCTTTCTGGCTCTGGTGGCCAAGCATCAGTGTGAAGGCCAAGCGGTCAGCATCAGGACTGGAGCAGGTTAGCCCTAGAGATCTGAGGAAACCACCTCAGTGTTTGAAGAAAAATGAACATTGTGTATGCAAAAGATCAGAGACATTGCTGACCAGTGTTGTCTTTTTCTCCAGGGTGTCTGGTAGGAAGAGTGAAAGCAAAGAAGCCAAGAAGTCACAAGAACCAAAAATCCGAAAGAAACCTGGGCCCAAGCCAGGCTGGAAGGGCAAGCCACGGTGTGAGAGGTGAGGGGCCGGAGCGGGGATTGCACAGCGTGTGGGGGCTGTGGCTCCACGTGTGCTCTGCATTGTAGGGAGGAACTGCCCACCATCTACAAGTGTCCACACCAGGGCTGCACGGCTGTGTACCGCGGGGCCGATGGCATGAAGGTGAGGGGGCTCCCAGGAGAGTGCACCCTCAGCTCCGCTGACAGGGCCTGGTTGGGCCTGTGCCTTCAGGGGAAGAGGCACACATGCTGCTCTGGGGTGTTGGCCAGGCGGGGGACTCACGCCCCCCGTCCCTCCCACAGAAGCATGTCAAGGAGCACCACGAGGAGGTCCGGGAGAGGCCCTGCCCACACCCCGGCTGCAACAAGGTGTTCATGATCGACCGCTACCTGCAGCGCCACGTCAAGCTCATCCACACAGGTGTGTCCCCTCCCCTGCCCCCTGCAGATGGGGCTCCGGGGAAGTGGCACTGGAGAGACCCCAGGGCTGTCCTGTGACTTTATTGTGGTCTGTTTTTACGTCATTACTGGAAGGAAATGATACATGCTTTTCAGATTATAAAAGTGACCCAAATTCATGGTAGCATCTGGTGGGAAAAGCACAGGGAAGATGGTGCCCCAGTGATCACCACCACCAGCATGTGAGGTTATCCCCCCCCCCTTCTCTCTGAACACGCGTCTATGCTGATTCTGCCCAGAAGGCAGCTCTCCCGACCTGCAGCCCCATCCAGATAGTCCATTCTAAATGATATCCTTCATGTGTTGACCTTTGTACAAATGATTGACTTCTTCACTCCGATTTGCCCACTTAATGGCTGGCTCACCGTCCCTTGGTTTCACAGCATGAAATGCTGTGAGTGTTCTTGTCTGTTACTCCTGACAGTAATTCCCTGGTGTCCGGTCAAGCTGTTGTAACTCAGTCTAACCACAGTGGTTGTGACCATGAGCAGTTTTTATTTTCAGCACAGAACAGTCCAGACCATGCTGTCAGGATGATTGCTCCTAGTCAGGGAGGAGCCTGCCTGTGAGGCTGCGTCAGGTATTGGTAGATAGGCAGTGACGTAGGAGAGAAGCACGTGGGGGTGCCCCAGGTGCATGGCTGGGGGTGTGACATTCAAGTTTTGTTGAAGAGCTCTTTTAAGAGACTGATTTCCACAGCGGGTACCCCTGTGGTGGGCCCAGCACGAGGACAGCCCCTAGAGTAGCAGTTGCTGTAATCAGTCATCTGTGAAACTGCACTGATTGGGCTTCCTCTAAGAATCGGTGCTCCAGGATATAGGAGGTTTAGGGAAGCATGCTACAGCCATGTGACATGGATCAGAGCTGTGTCACCTGTGAGTCAGGTGCTCGGGCACCGAGGGGACAGTGTCAGGGCCTGTGGTCACTCCCTGTCTGGTCCCCAGAGGTGCGGAACTACATCTGCGATGAGTGTGGACAGACCTTCAAGCAGCGGAAGCACCTCCTGGTCCACCAGATGCGCCACTCGGGAGCCAAGCCTCTGCAGTAAGTCGGGGGTGGTGGCCCTCCTGCTGGCAGCACCCTGGCCCTGGCTCACCGCCCCCATCCCATAGATGCGAGGTCTGCGGGTTCCAGTGCCGGCAGCGGGCATCCCTGAAGTACCACATGACCAAGCACAAGGCCGAGACGGAGCTGGACTTCGCCTGTGACCAGTGTGGCCGGCGGTTTGAGAAGGCGCACAACCTGAACGTGCACATGTCCATGGTGCACCCGCTGACGCAGACCCCAGACCAGGCCCCGGAGGCCCCGCCCAGGCCCGTGTCAGGGCAGGTGGTGAAGGCCGAGCCCACCTGAGGCCTGCCCACCCTGACCTCAGGGGCAGTGACTGAGGTTCAGACCTGTGGGCAGAGTGGTGCCCTGATGCACCCCCACTATGCGTGCTGGGTGGTGACGGTTCAGTCCACAGCTCGCTGGGTCTTGTGGCCTCTGCTCTGGGACCAGCAGTTTCTTCTCCTATAACCAGAGTGACTTGGGCCAGATGCAGATTTTAGAGAACTGATTCCTCTTCCCCACTAAAGCAATTGAGATTTGTAACCCACTTTTCAGGGCAACAAGAGCTCCATGTTATGCTTGTAATAAATTATTTACCGAGGAGCTGGGCAGTGCCCTGTGCAGATCAGGTCAGAAGAGCTGGGGCTCCTGGGAGAGATCAGGGTCCAGAACAGCCTGCTGCCTGCTCAGGAGGGCGGCACTCACTTCCGGGTCACAATCTCCACTCACAGCCAGCAGCTGCAACAAACCCACATGCTGGGCCCATGCTGCCCCCCATCCCTCCCGGGCCTGGATGCTGGATGCCAGCTTTCCCCAACGCATCCAGCATCCTCATGTCACACAGTGGCATGGACCTACACACAGACACCACAGTGAGCACCTGGGCATTACCTCTGCCACGTGCAGGAAGCTCCTTTCCGGGCACCGAGGTATCAATTGCAGGAGAAACAGACGGGCATTTGTTATCAGGCTTACGGGGTCACCCTGGAAAGAAGACGGGCCGTACCAAGGTCAGGGTGCCCACAGCTGTGAACCCTGCCAGGAGCGTCACCCCGGTCTGTCTGGAGATGGGCCTGGCCCTGCACCTGCCTGGGTTGGGAGCTCCCCACCACGGGCCACAGTCCAGACTGCACCGGTCTCCCCAGCCACAAAGAGGCCAACAAGCTTCAGGTACATGTTGAGAGCAACGTGCAGGAAGGCATCTTCTGTGAGGAGGGCATCCTCATCAAAGTAGGGAAGGAGGCTGAAGGCAGACACAGGTGTCAGGTCACCTGACCGCACACGTCTGACTGAGGCTGGTGGCAGGCAGCAGGGGTGCAGCCTCTCCATCTTGAGGGACCCCTGCTGTCCCTCCCCTGATCTCCAGGCCCTGAAGGTTACCTGTAAAAGGCGACCGGCAGCAGCCTGACCTGGTGGTCGGGGACCAGGCCGAGGAGGGTGCGCCCCAGGGGGACATCTGCAAAACCGAGGAGCTTGTCAGCAGCGCAGGGGCGTCCCATAGGGTCAGGGTCTCCAGGAATCGTGTGCCTGCTGACCCAGGGGTGGCAACCTCATGCCACAGACTAGGGGATGGGGGCCGGGTCCCTGAAATCCTCAGGGCTCCTCTAAATTATTAAATGAGTCTGCATACTTAACCAAGAACATAAAGTTGCAAAAACGAATTGTTAAAGTGAGCCCCAAGGAGCGCTCCTGTGTAACCATTTGAAAGTTGCTTCTGAAGAGAAGGACTAGGGCTGGGAGCCAGCACAGACACGGCTGGCAGCCTCCGGATCTCTTACCCGCCTCCGTCAGCTGAAAGACCAGTAGCCAGGAAATCCTCCTCCTCTGCAGACACCCCAAGATCTCCGCACAGATGTCCAGAGCCCTCAGGGAGCCAGTGGCCTGTGACCCATAGAAGAACAGGAGAACTCAAAGGTGACAGTGGGCAAGGAGGGGGTGTCTACCTGGGGCCCTGCACAGACCCTCAGGATGCAGGGTCTGAAGGGAGACCCCACAGGGCAGGCCTGTGGCCTGGGGTTTCCTCTCCTGAGAAAGCTTTTGGCCCAAAGGTACCTCCCTGCTCAAGAGACCTAACTTAGGACGTCCGCAGGGAAATGAGGATCCATGGTTTAAGCACCCTGGGGGCAGGGGCTCGCCACCCTGTCCAGTGTGGGGGAGGGTCTGACTTACCTGTGGAGTCACATATGAAGAGAGCAGGCCCATCAAGGAAAAGAAAAACAGGGAAACCAACAGCTACAAATAAAAACACATCCACTCACAATATAAGACTACCTGTATTCTGTTCCCTGAGAGTAACTATAAGTAAAAAACATTCCTCACTAGTTGAGCATTTACAGGCCTAGGTTAGAAATCTTTAGGGAGATCTTCACAGGAATAAAATTTCCATTTTATTTATTATTATTTAATTATGTAAATAATTTAATCGCTCTTAGAGAATTTAATGGGTTATAAACAATTTCTGCTTGGGGACCCATCTCTGTGGGTCTGTAAGGGGACAATGGTCTGGAAGATACGGAGCCACTAACAGCCTTCCGACAGAAACAGCCTGAAAAGTCTAAGAACAGATGCTCCCTGGGACTCTGTTACTTGAAATTATAATCACTCAAACCCCATGGCTCAGCAGTTGTCAGGCAGGTGTGTACAACCTGAGCTGCTGGGGAGCTCTGGGTCTTAGAGAACCAGGGGTTCAGCTGGGTGTACCATGGCAGCTCCCAGTGGGGACACCAGCCTGCCCTCCGAGCAGCCCTCCATCCAGCCCTGGTCTCAGCGAGCAGCTGAATGGGGTGCAGGTACCCTGATGGGTGCCAGCCAGCCCTAACTGCCCCCACCCGGGGATTATGGGGAGGATAAACAGGTCAAATAAAAGCAGTTGAGAGTTAACCTGAGAGTAAGTCTTATCAAACCTATTCACCCAGGAAGGTTTGCTTCCAAATAAAGTCACAAGGACCCCAAACACGCGTGTGTCCTTGAAAAGCACAATGTGTAAGATGAACCCTGAGAGAAGGTGAGCTTGCACAAAGAGGGTGTCATCCTTGCCTCCTCTCGTTGGCCATCCAGCTTTCCCAGCTCCTGCCGGATGCTCTTGTTCCTGGTTCGTTGAATCACAAAGTGCAGGGCAGCTGCACAGAGCCAGGATGGGCCAGGTGCGGGGGATGGTGTGAGGGGGGAGGAGATGCTGCGCAGACAAGAGGAGTGTGTCACCCCAGGAACCCCTTCCCCAACCCGGCTCTGCACACACGGGCCCTATGCCCTGGTCACAGGAAGCGGTGCAGCTTGCGGGGGTGAGGGGGGCGGGTCTCAGCTTTGACAGGAGGGTGTGGAACGCAGGGTCACCTGGAGCCTGATCCCCAGACCCCAAAATCTGCACCAGCCTCCCACACAACCCCTGCCCCAATTGCACTGTGATGTTCAAAGTCCTTCAGCAGGTTAAAACGGCCAAAAGTGAAAAACGATAGTGCAGTGATTTAAGAAACTTTCCTGCTCTCTATACGATTAGTCAGTGGGCAGACTGGCTTTCCTTGTTTTGTGAGGTTTCCAGCATCCCTGACTCTCTGGGAGTGCCTGTGGGATGGAAATGGTCACAGAGGAAAATGTAATGAGGCTGGAGGGGGCCAGCGATCCTCTCTGTGAGACCTCTAGGAGGGCACCCACTGGGAAGTAAGAGGAGACAGGCAGGTGAACCCTGCACCTTGCAGGGCCTGTCCAGAGGCCTCTCCAGTTCCTGAGATGCTGGGTAGGTCAACAAGAGCGTGTGCTCATACTCACCTCTCAGCGAAGAGGTAGGCCTCCTGCAGCTTCCGCAGCTCTTCAGGCAGCGGGCTCTGGGACCACCTCCTCCACCGACAGTGCAGCTCCGGCTCCAAGCTCGACCACCACAGCTCATGGGAGATGACAAGCACCAACAGTCATTCCCCACCACCAGAAAGCTTGAGAGACCTCAGTGACCCTGACAACCTGGGTAGGCCTTCCCCCCCGCCGGCCGCCCCCCCCCCCCCCCCCCCGAGCCTGGCTCTGCTCATCTAGTGCTTCCTAACTACAAGGACAGTGTCTCATCTACAGCCCAAGACGGCTCATCCTCAGAGGAGGCATGGTTGCCCAGGGAGCTCGGCTGGGGACGTGCTGCTCTAAACAAATGGGGCTGTGTTCTCCCTCCTGACAAAGCGAGAAGGGGTGAGAAAGCCCACAAGGGAACCCCACCTGAGGAGCTTCAGAACACCATGCAGAGGCTGGGCTGCAGGGGCCGGGCCGGCAGCTCCAGCCCAGAGCACACAGAGTGTGAATGACTCCTGTTGTTCTGGCGCAATGGACTCCTGCGACCCTGTCTCCTGCTCCAGTTCTCTCCCTACTGCTCCCGGGGAATCTTCTCCTGACTTAACACCCACTGCGGCTGGGATCACACAGCCAGGAAGCCCTAGATGGACGTGCGACCCCCAGCCACACTGACCCCCACGGCACCCCACCAGGCCCGGGATCTCCCCCAAGATGGCAGGCCTACCAGAGCAGAGGTGAGTAGCAGCGGGCACTGGGTCTGGCAGGCGGTCAGGGCCAAGTCAGCTGCCAGGGATGGGTCTCTGCTTTGTGCACAGGTGTTGAGGAGCCCCTGCGGGAGGAGATGCCCGCTGCTGGATTTGCAGGTGGACCCTGGGAGCCACCGCACATGCGAGGGCCAGGCCAGAGGTCTGAGCAGTGACACGGGAGGGGTGGAGGGAACTGGAATTACCCTGAAGAAGTGAGCGGTGATGTCGTGGGTAAGGGCACCATCATGGGAGAAGTTCCTCTGCAAGATAGTAGAGGCCAGTGAGGAAGGAAGGCAGAAGACGAGGGTGGGCGGCCACACGCTATTCCTTCTCTCCCAGCACCTGGCTGCTTTCACAGGCCATTCTCAGAGCTTGAGGGGGAATAGCCTCCAGAACAGAAAATCTCACCTCATTTCTGCTGCTCCCCAGTTACCCTATAAGCTCCACACAGATGACCAGAACCTCAGATCTACCTCCAGCCACATGGTGCATTTTTATAAAGCCTCCTGCGGTGGGCACAGCACCTCCCTGTCCCTGATTGTGCACAGGTAAGGAAGGGTACCCTTTGGAGTCTGAAGAGCCAGATGTGGGCACTGTCTGGATTTTGTACCCAGAGGTGAAGCAGGCAGGTCAGTCAGCACTTCTGGGGCCCTCACTGCTAACCTGGGGAAGGTTCTGTGAAGGAGTCATGTTCCAGAGAGGACACTGGGCCCAGTCTCTGGCCTCGCTGCCTGTGTCCAACAGGGTGAAGGATTCCCTACGGCTCGAAGCGCCACGGCCTATCCTCAGTGACCCCATGCAGGTGGGACCCACACCAAGGCCGCTAGCTCCACATGACCACAAATGCACTCCTAAACTTACCCCAGAACCAGCCTGCAGTGCCCACATGGCCCCCAGCCCCGCACCTGACCTTGCTTGCTCCACACCTACCAACTCTGAGTTGACCAAGTGGAAGAAATCAGCGCAGCTGGGGGCGGCTGGCTGCTCCGCACAGGGGCTGCTGACCAGCATGGAGGGGGGCAGGCCGAGGAGGGTGCTGGGAGGACGGAGATGTGGACAGTGACCCCGGAGAGCAACGCTCAGAGCGGCAGCCACCCTCCCGGCCTGCTGGGAACTGGCCCTAGTCTGCAGCCCGTCCCTCCCTGGAGGGCCTGGGCACCTGTGCTCCTGGGCCCACAGACACCACTGTGGACTTCCCCAAAGCACATGCAGTTTCGTGACGACCCAGGGTGGGAGCAGTGTGTGAACCAACCAGCTCACTAACCCGGGAAGGATGTCAATTCACAGCTCAGTTGTGACGAAGCTGCTGCGAGGACCCCAGAGCCCACATTCGATGTGAGGCCTTTGAACTAAAGGGATCCTGGGCCCAGACCCTGCTCTCCAGGGGAATCCCGGGGAGGGGCCACCCCAGAGACCCACGACTAGAGGGAAGAGAACCCAAAGTGGGGAGAGACCCTGGGACACAACCGTGTTACCGTTTGCACGTGAGCAGCTCCCGCTGTCTCTGGAGGCGGCTGGCCACATCCCACCTGTGAGCCAGGGCCTGGAGGCGTCTGTGGAAAACTCCAAAGAGAAAGTGTCCGCGGGGAGCAGTGTGGCTGAGGGGCACAGGGCCCTGCTCCAGGTCAGCAGCCATCTCCTGGAGACGGCAGCAGATGCAGAGCACTCATCACCTCATGGCCCTGTCGCACTCGACCTCTAACCCCACGCCTCCTGCTGCAGCCGCCCTCCCAGGCACTTTCTTCCACTTCCCAGTATGATGGATGCAGAGGACAGAGGTCCCTTTTGTATGGAGTCTTAGCATCTCCCTTTCATCCTCCACATTTTCTAAATTCAGGCATGAATTCCAGATGCCGTAAGACAGAGCTTCATGGGCACGTCCACAGTTACAGACTGCCAGCGTAGAACCAGCGAGAAGAAAGGATGGGCCTGGTCTGCCCTCTGACCCCAGAGCCCACTCTCAGGAGATCTGGGCTGCAGCATGCTGACAGAAAGCACTTTTCACTCCAGGGTGAGAACACGCAGGGCTTCTGCACCCTTCTCAGTACTCCTGCCTCAGTGACAAGTGACCCGGCAAACAGGAGGGGCTCCAGCCTCTGGTCTTTGCAAACTCTCGATACTCAGCCAAGTGGAGGGTTATTTATACCAGTTCTCAGAGTCTGACCTCCCAGCGCAGCACCCAGAGTTAAAGAGTAGAGAGTGGGAGTAGCAATCAAGCTACTACTGAAGTCCATATTTTTACTTCCTGTTTTCAAATCTTAAATGTCCTAAAGCCTGGAGATGCTTCCTGTATTTCATCTTTCATTTCTGTGTTCTGTGATGTTCATGGTGACTTGAGTTCACAGAGCACAAGGTCTCAGGTATGAGCAACTGTGTCTGTGACTCAGGCTTTCATTCTGCTTAGAACAAGCGTCTGGACCCCTTGGATACTCAATAAATATCTTGATAGCACATGGCTTCGATGCAGTGGACACACTGAGTTTTGCATTTTCTAACTCACCTGCAATCTGGAAAAAATGTCCCGATTTCCTTTGCAGCCACCAAGAACCAAATCAGAATTCTCTGAGTGATGGTACCTCCTCGAACTGAAATAAAAACACAGTGAAAGGCTCCTCGTGTCTCCTGTCTGTGCCGGGCTACCTCTTCTTCTCTTGCCTCCCGTATGGCCTGTGGTCACAGGCCAGGGAGTACCCAGGGATCCAGGGCACGCATGGTGCAAAAGCAACAGCACAAAGCCAGGAACCAGGCCCGGCAACATACCAAAATGATTACGTTTCACACCCAGCTAGGATTTATCCTGAGAATGCAAGGTTGGCTCAATATGCAAAAATCAATTAATGTGATAAACGTATGAATAGAATAGAAAACCAAAAACCACACAGATAAAACATTACGTTCCACACCATCTCATGATTAATAAAATAACCAACTAGGAGTGAAAGGGGACCTTTCTCAACCTGGCAAAGGCCATTTATGAAGAACCCACAGTTCACAGTGTACTTAATGATGAGGGACTGAAAACTGTTCTCCCAAGACCAGGACCAGGACAGAGTATCTACTCCTACTGCCTCCAGTCAGCATTGGACTGTAAAGTTACAGACAGGACAATTCAGCAAATAAATCAGCACATAAAAGTCATTACGATTGGAAAGGAAAAACTTAAACCATCTCCATTTACAGATGACAAGACCTTACATAGAGAAAATAATAAAGAATTAACAATAAAAATCCATCTGAGCAAATAAGTGAAATTAAAGCAACGATCCCATTTACAATGGTGCTAAAAAAACCAAAATACTTCAGAATAAATTTAATTCAGGAGATGCAAGACTTGCACACTGAAAACTATAAAACACTGTTGAAAAATATTAAAAATGACCTAAACAAATGGAAGGAAGACGGCAATACCACCCAAACTGGTATACAGATACAGTGCAGTCATTATCAGAATCTCAGCTCATCCTGTATGAATTGATGAGCTGATCCTAAAATTAAGATGGAGCTGCAAGGGCTCCAAAACAATCTTGATAAAGAAGGACAAAGTTAGCAGACTCACATCTTCCAGTTTTACATCCTTGTTCTTATTTTATGGCCATACTGTGCAGCCCGTGGGACCTTAGTCACCCAAGGATTGAACCCGGGCCCTTAGCCGTGGAGCCCTAACCATTGGACTGCCAGAGAATTCTCACATTTTCCAATTTTAAAACTTGCTACAAAGTTATAGTAATCAAAATAGTGTGGTCCTGGCACAGGGATAGATGTAAAAATAAGTAGCACAGAGTCGAGAGTCCAGAAGTGAACTCTCACACATATGGCGAATGGACTTTCAAAAAGAGTAACAAGACCATTCAGTGGGGAAAGAACAGTCTTTTCAGCAAAAGGGGCAATTGAACATTCACATACAAAAGAATGGGGCTGGATCCCTACCTCACATCTTACAAAAAATTAACTCCAGAGACTTCCCTGGTGGTTCAGTGGTTAAGAACCCGCCTTGCAATGCAGGGACGTGGGTTCCATGCCTGGTCAGGAAACTAAGACCCCACACGCCGAGAGGCAACTGAGCCCGTGGGCTGTAACTGGAAAGTCTATGTGCCTCAACTAAGACCCAAAGCCGTCAAATAAATAAATTCAGGGGAAAAAAAGTAACTCAAAATGGATCAAAGGCCCAAAAGCTGAAACTAAAAATAGGTGAATACAGCTTCTTCAAAATGTAAAATTTATGTGAATCAAAGTACTCTATCAAGGGAGTGAATGAATGACTTAAGGGATGGGAGAAAGCATCTGTGATTCACGTATCTCAAGGGACCTGGCATCTGGACTATATAAGGAACCCTTATGACTCAACAAGCAAATAGCCCAATTGTAAATGGGCAAAGGATCTCATCAGATATCTGTCCCAAAAAGATACATAAATGGTCAAGCCTGTGAGCCATCAGGGAAAAGCAAATCAAAACCATAACAAGATAACACCACACGTCCCCTGGACACAGCATAGTCCTCAACCAGGAGGACGATGAGACTGAACAGGCCATGTCAGATGCCCACAGCCTGCACGGCCCAGACGGGACTGGGAAGGCCTGCCTCTCGTGGCAGCTGGTCCACACCAGTACTTCCCGCAGCACGAGTGGTGACACTGGCGCCCACCACCTACTAGACCTTTGATTCTCCTCACATTTGCTCACCAGGTGACGCACAGAGAGAAAGATGATACCAGAAGCTTGCCTTCATTGCAAAGATTCAGACTTGCTATCAGATATGTCCAAATGTGTGGACCGAGAGAAATAAAAACGTTCTTAGAGCCACCAAAATCAAAACACACATGCCTCTGGGCACCAACGTTCCTAACCTTTGGCAGAAGTCCATGAGCACGTCGACCAGGGTGGTGCAAGCGGCTTCCAGGTCTCCGTCACAGCCACCAGCAGCAGAGGGCATGGGGAGGAAGTGCTGGTGGATGGCCCACTGCTGGAAGTCCTGCCTACAACACAAACGTCAGGGTCTGTGCCGAGGGAGGCCGCCTCGGCCGGAGGGGTGGGGGACTGCAGGTGCACGGCTGTTGAGCGGGGGGCGGAGGGGGTGTCTGTATTGGCTGGGTCCAGCAGCAGAACGTCCAGATGTGGACCAGGCTCCGCACTGCTAAGACCGCGGTGCTAAGACCGCAGCACTGGCAGCCACTGGTGCTACAGTGTGCCCCCACAGGGAGACCAGAACCCGAGCAGGGCCTCAGCCACGGCCACGAGAGGCAAGGGGCACTTCAGTGAGGAGCGAAGGAGGGAGGCCCTGACCTGACTCCTCACCGACAGCACAGTGACCTGAGGGTGAGCTAAGAAGGCATACTCTGGATCTGCATGCCAGGATGCTGGAGGGGAGGGAGGCCCCGGGCTCATGAGCGCAGGAAGGAAGCGCTCAGGAAGCAAGCGGGCACAAAGCTGATAGGTGGGAGTGCCCCACCAGCCCCTCCACCCCCACCCTCCGAGCTGCAGAAGGCACTGTCGATACTCCCACTCCCGTTTGCTGTCCTTCCTAAGTCTACTTGTCCCATCAGAATCTGATACCACGTCACAGCATCTCCGTGTGTGGGAACGTCTCTGACCACACCACAGACGGTGGCCTGAGGACAGCCACCTTGGCTGCAAAGCCCCTCAGCACATGCCTGAGCCCCGAACAGCACGCCTTGTGGCTCAGCCATCTCATTCACTGACCCCGAGACCCACAGGGGCCCCGGGACCCATACAGGCTCAAACCCCAATGTGCTCCTGGTGCCATGCCTCGAAGCCAGCAATTGGTGAAGCTGTGCCCACCCTCCCCTCCTTGGCTGACACCAGCTGAGATCTTCGTGGCTCCCTGACCACGGCCCTCGGGGGTTCAGACTCCTTGTTCCTCACCCACCAGCACCTGCTCCCACAGCCCTGCTGTATCACCCTGCCTGCCTCTGGGCTGCACAGTCCCTCAGCAGGAGTGCCCACTCAGGGCCAAAGGGGCAGAAGTGCAGGCGGGGAGCCCCGTCTGTTTTGTTCACACTACATCCCTAGCTCCTAGAACATTCTAGAAGTGTCTGCCAAACCACAGGAGCTCAAGAAGTGTTCCTTGAATAATAGAATAAAATTATACACATAGACTGCACTATAACATAGACTGTACATTGAACATTAAATTGAGGATATCATGACAAAACAGTGTAACATTTTAAAAGGAAGATCCTTTAAGCACTTACCTTTCTGTATCTGAAAGACAATCAACTTCAGGCTGAATTTCTATTTCCAGCTGTAACCAGTCTCTATAAGTCAACTGAGAGAAAAAGCTCAAGTGACCACTATGCCAAGGACAGAGCACAGAAGCCACAGGGTGGGCTGTGAATGTGGCTCTCATGGCAGCCGGCGGTCTCCTGTGTCTCAGACCCTTTCATCCTCACACCACTTCCCAGGGTTAGACAGGGAGCTTGGCATGAAGCCCCAAGAACCAGTAATTTAATCCAGAAAGTAAAGCAACTGAAACTTTTCAAACTGGTCTTAAACTGCATCCTCCACACCTGCTGCCTGGCCCTGGACAGACTGTGGTGTCTGCACAACTCACGTTCCAGCTCACCAAACTGGGCATATACCATGAAGCTTCCAGCAGTTGTACAGCACTCTCCATCTTTAAATTCTGGGGCAGTTTCACACGTCCACAGGGACCAACCTCAAAACCTCACATTGTGTGTAGCAGGTGTCCCAGGGAGGGGACTGCAGGACCTACCTGGAGCCCCTCCTGCTTCAGCAGTTCCTGCAGGGCTCTCTGCTTCCACAGGCAGAGGGCGGCTCTCCTCCAGTCCACGGAGGGCAGGCACAGGGGCCTCCAGGGTGGGCTGGCCGGGTCCTCCTGAGACGGGGGGTCTCGGGCTTCTGGGAACCATCTGAACATGATGAACTGGAACTAAAGCCAGGCATGTGTGCTGTGAGGCTGGCCACGCTCTGCCGGCAGTGGGGAGCCCCTGCTTCTCAGATGGCACTTCAGGGGGCAGCAGTTCTGACCACACATCTGAGGCCTCTGTGTCCTACACCCATGCTCAGCCGTCCCCTGAAGTCTGTGTGAGATGCTCCTGAGTGATGGACGAGCTACCTGTCTTTCCTTAGGAGACAAACCCCTGCCCTGTGCTGCCGGAGTCACAGGCAGTGCAAGGGGACCATGGCAGCTTGGGACCTGAGGTGGGCTTCCTCTTCTGGGAAGCCACTCCCCCTGACATGCCCCTGTCCCACACTGTAAAACTGTGGTACCAGCCCCCAGGCTGCTCCTGACAAGGCAGCTCCCAGCAGGGCCCAGGAGTCCCAACACGGAGCCTGGAACTGAGAAGCAGGCTCATCACCCAGGGAACAGGCTCCCTGGAACTCTGCATGTGCCACAACCCCAGCTCCTGCTGGAACAGACAGCCCTGCCACCCTTGATACAGAATCCCAACATGCACTCTCCAGGGCCATCTTGAGAGGAAGTACAAGGCGCCTCTTAACCTGGGAAGACACTTCTTATGACTACTGAGCCTATTTTATAAACGGGAGGGACATCTGTGGTTCACCTTACACCCCCCCACCCTTAACTGAGCCAGGAAGAGAAGGCAAAATGCGGTAGCTCCTGGGAGATAGCCTGCCGCAGACCAGGGTGGTGCTGAGCACAAGATGGAGGCCACACATCCTTGGGCCAGAGACCCGTAGAAAACAGGAAGTCAGCCAAGAAAGGAACCCAGAAGACTCACCTTTTTTATAAGGCCAGGAGACAGACAGCTGTGCAGAAGCTCATGTGACTGGGAAAACTTACACAAGGAGTAAGAAATTGCTGCTGTAGAAAATCTGAAAATAGAAAATGGAAATTATAACATAGAAATGGAATCCACACAAAATACAGGGCAGAAGAGTCAGCATGAGTCACACAAAGTGAACCAAGGGCATCCCAGCACCCCCATCCCACCCCCTAGTAATGCATCTTGGAAAATGTAAACACACAAGCTCTACACGTAAGGGCTTGCTTCCTCAGCGTGTCGAGGAGGGCGTGCCCCATGGGGTTCACGGGCATGACCACACATTGTTTGCCGTTCCTGCCTATAACGATCTCCAAGCCAGGGAGAAGTGGGTCCAGTTGCAGCCTCAGCTCTGCCCACCCATGGTGGCTGTGATGAATCGGGCAGAGGCTGCCAAGAGCTGAGATGACCCCGAGGCTGGCAAGGAGTCTGGACATGGGTAAGGACAGGGCCTGACTCCCAGGGGTCTCATCAGTGAGCGCTGCTCCTGTATCTGGCTCTCCCTCTCTGCTGACATCAGCTTAGTCCACAAGCCAAGACCCTGGTCCCTGCCAACATCCCTCCCTGCCAGAGTCTCTGGCTTCTGTCCTGACTTCAGTCTGTTCACCTCAGCAGCTGCAGAAAGCCCCAGGTCTCTGCCACAGGGTGGCCACTCTCACCCCAGCCATCTCTCACACCTGCTAAGCCCAGCGCTGGGCTCCCTGCAACTGCTGGGTCCCGGGAGAGGTTCTGGTGTTCTGTGTGCAGTGACGGGACAACCATGCGTGCAGAGGAGTCCCCTAGAGAAGGCTGCTCGCCACAGGGAGACCCCAGAACTGAACCTGAGGGGCAGGCCCACCCAGCTGCTGGCCACCCAGCCTGGAGAAGGATACCTAAGCCCAGAGCCAGTGTCTCCAAAGGCAGGGAGCAAGGCGGGATGACCTCGCTGTCCTAACCAGAGATACCAGCATGTGCCCAGATACACCCAGACAAGATTCCTTCCGGGACGTGTGGACCAGCACAGCACGGACCACGTGTGTCTGTGCTGTGCTGTCTGAGGAACACGTTACTACTAACAAAAGGTGAACTCACTTCAGACATAGGGCCGAGGCCTCCTGGGCTGCGCAGGACAGGAGGCTGTCGATGAGCTCGGGGATGGGCAGGCCCCTGGCAGGGGGGGGAGGGCCCACGTGCACCTTGGGGAGCGCAGACCTGGACTCGCCCAGGTGGACAGCCAGCACAGCCAAGCCCAGCACGTGTGAGGCACTCAGGCTCGGGCCCTAAGACAAGAGAGAAAAGGTGTTCAGCACTGGGGGCCAGGGTGGGGAACCCACTCCCAGCTGGAAGGCATAGCAGCCCTACCTGGTTATGGAGCAGTTGGCAGAGCCTGGAGAGCACAGCCGGCAGGAACCTGCGTCCACACAGGGCCCTCACGAAGTGGGTGGCCCAGGGGCCCTGCCTACAAGGACAGCCAGAGAACAGGGCAGTGGCAGTCCTGGCCCTCCCAGCACCCCCAGTGCCCATGGATGAGCAGGCAGGCACCGCAAACCCAGGAAGAACCAAGTCCCTCCCCGGACAGCAGGCTCACCTGCTGTGAGACTGCCTTGGCCACGTGCCTATGGTACATCAGCCCCCAGCCCTCCCTGCCCTCCCCTAGTGCAGCAGGATATCGGGGCGGCCCAGGGCCCAGAGCTGGACCCTCCTCTCATCAGGAGCACCAGGCCGCCCTTGGGACAGCTCCAACCACCTGCTGGGACCACCCAGCCTCTACCTGTCTGGTGGGGCAACACTGGAGGCTGCCATGAGGTTCTGACAAAAAGACGTCAGCAGGAGGTCCACCACCTGAAAGGAAAGGCCTCATCAGAGTGTGTACACCCTGGACACACAGGATCAGAGCTAAGCTCACGAGATTATGAAACAGGCTGCCGCCTGGAGGAAAGGCTGCCACTCCCAGGTCATAGGAACCCCAGATCCTGGGAAGGTCCCCTGGGGTCATGATGGGGTCAGTGGAGAACAGGGTTGGCAGACCTGCCTACACCTTCCTCCCAAATGCAGTCTGCACGCAGACAATGCCAAACCCTCAACTCAGACATACGTGGTCTCCCGCACTCACCCTCTGCTCCTGCGGCTGCAGCTCGGGGGCCTGGATGCTGAGCTGCACTGGGGCCTCCTCGCCACTGCAAACGTCCTCGCTGAGGCCCAAGACAGAGTGGAGCCTCTCAGAGACCACGGCCACGTGAGCTGATAGCACTACGAGGCAGGGACCGCCATGAGCAGGGGCATCCCTGCCTCCACTGTGTCTACACCACCCCCACCTCGCATTGCCTGCCACCTCTGCAGGTGCTGAAACCTGCTGCAGCCCCTTAGCCCAGCCTTGGCGTTCCCCAGGACCATAGGCTGCAGGGGCGGTGTTAGGAAGGGCCATGCTGGCCACAAGGGGATGTCCTGGGCTCGTAGGGTGACCACAGCTGCGGCAGAGCTAACCACACAGGGCTGGGACTGTGAAAACCATGTGTCACTTCTGACCCTCAATTAACTCCTCACAGGCTTCCATGTTCTCTGTAGGTCTTATGTGAATCTACATACACTATATGCATTCACAACATACCTAATTTTTTTTTGATATTTCTAGGGTACATGGTTTATCTGCAAGTTTTTTCAAATTGCCATTTCCCTCCAAAATATTAAGTATATTTACTGAAAATAATCTGCATATACTGAATGGACCTGTGCAGTTAAAAACATGGCTTATTTATATTAGTTGCTACATTTAGCATAACAAAAGTCTAAAACTACTGGAACTGAGCACTTTATTTTGTGGCCACTGCATGCTCTGAACTATACAGACTGGTTCTCCAGGTCCCCCACAAGAGACAGTCCAGGAGCAGAGACCCAGTGCTGAGGGATGGAGGTGCTGGGCAGTGGAGGTAAGAAAAAAAAGCACACCCAGCCCAGCACACAGCTTCCTCCTTTACATCACCTATCCCACCTTCTGCCAAGGCTTTGGGACAGCCTGTACATCAGAAACAAGGCTGCATCCTCCACACCCACCGGGTCACAGTCAGGCTTCATGACAGATGGTGAGCTCAGGGAACACAGTGACCACTGTGGCTCAGGGACCGGCCATGAGCTCGAGCACAGGGGATTGCCTGCCTATGCACAAACACCTCCTGTGGACAGCCCTGTCTGCAGCCCTCTCCTCACCATCATGCTGGGTGAGGTCCGTCATAGAGGCCCTGAGCTCCTGCAGGGCAGCCTTGAGCAGGTCCAGTGGCTTCTCTGCACAGCTGGGCTCCACCTCCCCTCCCTGGGCTGCATCTGAGAGGCAGGAAGTGATTTTCACAATTGGGCCAGACAGGAAGCACACAGAAATTTAGGAAAAAACCATGGTTCTCTATGCGCATCACCACCACAAGTGCAAAATGCATATACGTAATGAAAAGGACCAAACGCTTGTGGAGGGAGGCTGGGCTGGGGGTATGAGTTATGGACAGATGATGGTCAAACTGATGATGATGTTTCTCAAACTTTTAAGTAACACTGTGATACTGTTTATTTACCACAGGATGTTAAGATCAGATGTAAAAGGGAATTACCAGCCCTCAACATACATTTAAAAGCTTCTAGAAGCCCTTTTCCAAAAGCAGGACCAGGGATCTGGAAAAGAGAGACAAGGCTGCTCTCAGCTGTGGACACAGCCCTCCAGTCCCTCAGCATCTATCTCATCAGTGAGATGTTGATACTGGTCCAAACAGGTGTGGGTCCCCTTGGCCATCAGAACCTATGGCAGACTATGTGAGAGTGTTCTGCCAGACAGAACCAGAGAATAGAGCTGCAGGTGGTCAATTAGCCTAACTGGCTGGCAGGCAGCAGCACCATCCTGACACTGACAGACCAGGCCCCATGCAGAGGGCGCCCTGCTCCTGGGGGGTGGGGTAGGGACAGTGTCCCCGGCTGCTCCAGGTCCGATGCACTCTTGGCCCAGGCCTACATCACTGTCCCCTAGAAGCAGCAAGATCCCTACCAACATCACAAAGAGCCGAGGCAGACCCCAAGTAGGACACGGTGCAGAACCAGCACCATGGCCTCAGCCTGGCTGGTCACCTGAATGTAAAGCTCGAATCAGATGGACAAACAGAAACCACATCACAATGTCAGCGGGGCACACAAAGATGACAGTCAAGTGGACTTGGTACCGCGTCCTTTAGGAAGTGTATGGCAGGCACTTCCCAGCTGAGACCTGAGAGGGTTGACATCACAGGCAGCCCTCCTGGTGTCACAACCATCCCAGGGCTGAGCCAGTCTCTGAAGTCACAACTCTGACCAGACCAAGCATGACATGACCAGACCAGAGGGACTAGGCCGCCACTGACAACGTCTTGTGATTTGGGAAGCGGAGATGGGCACGAATGAGGACCACACCTTCTGGCTGCTTCTGTCCAGCAGTGGAGCAGGCTTGGCGGTAGGTGGAGTACAGGGCTGAGGGAATTTTATCTGCTCTGGGTCAAAAGAAAACAGTAAAATAGTCCACTGCAATTTAAATTGATTCTCAGGGTTACAATTCCAGAAACTATCATAAAACAAAAATGTGCAATACAGTAAACTATACGACACATAAACAGATTATACAGCACCACGCCACATGACTCTACCGAAAATACCGAAAAAACATCTGCCAATGGTTTTTGTTGGGTAGAGAGATTAGAAATGATTTTCACTTCTCTCAGTCAAGTTTTGGTAATTCCCAAATTTTAAAGGTGAAATTAATTGCTTTTAATGAGAAATACTAAGAAAAACACCCAGTTAATGCTTATGTCACTCAAAATATAAGTGCAGGGATGAGGACGCAGGGCATGGCATGGACCCAGGTGTCATGCCCCCATGGCCCAGGGACAAGTCCAAGAGCAAGAGCCGTGGAGTCACCTTCAGGAGAGTGAAGTCACAAGTGGCCCAGTTATGAGACACATGGACAGCAGCATGGTCTGCAGGACACCCCCACACACACACACAGTGCTGCAAACTGTGATGACAGGACTCAAGAAGAACAGAGAGAGACCTGCTGTGGTCTAGAGTATGACTGTGCACAGGGACTGGAGACTGGAGCTGAGGGGCACCACCTACTGCCCTGGGGTCAGTAAAGCCTTTAGCCCAAAAATCAGAAACCAATGCAATTAAAAAGAGCAAACTCAAGGAAACAGGGAAATCCACAGAAAAGAAACTGAGCTGCTCTCAATATATTCAGAGAAGCAAGAGACAGCACTGCAGCTGTAAAGGAAGAATGGATTGCTGGGGCTTCCCTGGAGGCTTAGTGGTAAAGAGTCTGCCTGTCAGTGCAGGAGACAAAGGCTCAATCACTATTCCAGGAGAATCCCACATGCCATGGAATAGCCCATCCATCACAAGTGGTGAGCGCGTGCCCTAGAGCCCATGCTCCACAAGAGAAGCCACCACAATGAGAATCCTGTGCAACACAACCAGAGTGGCCCCTGCATGCTGCAACTAGAGAAAAGCTCACACAATAACAAAGACCCAGCACAGTCAAAAATAAATTATATAAAAAAAGGAATGGACTGCTGTACAAAGAAATATTTGATGGCAGAAATGAAACACTCAGTAAAAGTACCTATAGATAAACTTTAAGAAATCTCCCAGAAAGGAGAGGGAAAACCAGAATGAAACAGATATGCAAAATATGACAAAAGAGAAAAAAGTCAGAAGACACTTCAGGAGACATAACACCTGAAAAACAGAAGTTCCAAGAAGGAAAAAGACACAGAAGAAACTTGCAATGACACCAACCAAGATAAAATAATCAGCGTCTGGGACTGGCTTCAAAACCATTCAGAATTCTGGGTCGGTAAGTGAATTTGAAGGATACTGATGAAACAAGATTGGTCATTTACTGATAACTATTAAATCTGGGTGACAGATTCTATTCTGCTTTTCTGTCTTAAATTTTTCATAAAAATAGGTTTTAAATATCCAAGAAAATTCCTTAGTACTGAAGGATATGAACTTCCAGATTAAAAGCCCCACCATATGCCCAGCCCAGAAATGAAACCAGATGTACAGTGAAATGCACTGCTATAAAACTTCAGAACACAGGGAACAAAGACACTACAGGCCTCCAGAAAGAAGAACACAGATCCCATGCAGAGAGTCAGAAATTCTAAGTTTCTAACGTCTCAGCAGCAACACTGGACACTAGAAGTCAAGGGAGTGACTCAAAAATTTGAGGGAAAATAATTTCCAACTTAGATTTCTATACCCAGCCAAACTACGTATCAAATGTGGGCTAAAAGGTGTCAAAAAATTTACCTCCCATCCATCCTTTTGTGAGAAGCTTCAATAGGATGCTTTCCACCAACACAAAGGAGTAAACCAAGAAAGAGGATGATCTTGATATAGAAAAAAGAATCCAGCACCAGCCACGGCAGACGACAGCACAAGGTGATGCTGAAGGGAGACGCAAGGGTGACGGCTGTCTTAGAGGCATAAACAGCTAGTAAGTCAGAGTGGAACAGGTTAGAAGGCCGAGCAGAGATTTCCCTACAATGCAACTGCTGGGATAGTCAACGATTCTGAACAAGGGAATGCCCACCTGAGTTTGCAGGGAAGCATATAAATATGTGCAAGGAAAACTAAGAAAACAGAGATGATTATGAACTCCAGAGAAAACAAAAGGAACAATTCTGAATAGTGTCTGGATAGCCTTAAAAACAAGCATTAAATACTGAGGTTTTAAAAACTGTTACAGGAAGGGCAGCTATGTTTGTTGGTGGAGGAAAGAAAACTAAAACAGAAAAGTGGTAAGTACTGAAATAAGAAAAGTTATTTGGAGATTTGGGGCAAAATATCAAAAAATCAGGTTGAGTTGAAAATGCTTGCTTCCAGAAAGAAAGTAAAGTGGCAGGATGGGTGGGGCATGGCTATCTGTCTTAAACTTTATAGAAATATCTGATTCTTTAGTCTAACTTGTGTATTTTTTTAAATTTTGACATAGAGTTGAATTATAACGTGTTAATTTCTGCGGTACAGCAACATGACCCAGTTATATATATTATATATAAACTTTTTCATATTCTTCTCTATTCTGATTTATCACAGGCTGTTGAATAGTTACCCATGCTATAAAGTAGAATCTTGCTGTTTATCCATCCTATACGTAACAGTGTACATCTGCTGACCCCAAACTTCCGGTCCATGCCTCCCCTTCCACACCTTGCTCCCCTCCCAGCAACAAGTCTGTTCTCTATGTTTGTGGGCCTGTTTCTGTTTCGTTTGTGTCATGTTTTAGATTCTACAGACAAGGGACATCATATGGTTATTTGCCAAGTTGTGATATTCAGAATCAAAGAAATTTTCTTTTTAACATTTTAACCAACTAATTTTAAGGCAACTGTTTATAGATAAATAGAGCATACATGTGACACCATACACGTCTCTGCGCTGCTAGCCCCCAGCCGCACTGGCCACACGTACCTCCTTAGGGACTCGATAAGAGCCTCACGGGAATCAGGGGCTCTGGGGAGCTATGAGCAAAGACAGACTCTGTGAGATGCCGAAAAGAACCCCAGTCTCTGCCAGCCCAGCCCCAGGGTCACGGAGACGTGTACTGACCACTCGTGGTGTGAGCAGCGCAGGAAGGAAGTGGGACAGGTAATAGGACCTCCGGAATATGCTGCAACAGAGAAGGGCAGGCTCAGGGCAGCCCCTGGCAGAGGACCCGCAGCAGGGCAGTGACCATCCACATCTGGAGCTGTCCCTGAAGGTCAGCATCGTGTTTTCAAGTCTTCTTTCTCACTGTTTTGGGGCCCTTTGCACAAACAGAACTCTGTGCTGATGACCACCTGTGCCTGGAGAGTCAGGGAATTCTGGAATCTGGGCTCATCCATGGTCAGGAGGTTGACCATGGAAGCTGGAGGCCATGCAAATCCCTCAGGGGCAAAGCCTTAAGAAAGCTACCCCATGCTGGGAGCAGCCAGAATTCATGCTTCGGGGTCACAGCAAATTCTATAAAATTTTGCTATTCAGCTACCCACACTGGCCTCACATGGTCACCGCTGAAGCATGAACAAGAAAAATCACTGTGGCTTAAGGAAGGGCCTGTTCTGATCCCTCTAAACAGCTTTCCTAAAGGGCCCACTCATCACGGCCACAGACCTTCACCGGGGCCTGCCCAATAGCCCTCCCAGTGTGTGACCCTACCTGGCCTCCAAGATGGCAATGGGAACCTTCCCTGTGTGTTCAAACACCACGAGTGCCTTCTCAACATCCTGGGATGCTTGGCTCTGGGGCTGGATGGAAAGGAACAGAAGACTTAAAGAAAAGGCAGGAGCAGAGCAGGGCCATGGTTTTGGGTCAGGTGAGAGGCTCAAGAGAGCAAGGCACGCAGACAAGCTCCTGCACCAGCAAACTGCTAGGAGGGACCGACTGCTGCCCCCTGCTTTAGTGAGCTCACCGTGTGTGAGAGCTGTCCTGCAGGCCCTCGTGTGTCTGTCCCTCCACCCCCTTTCTGCTGCCCTTCTAGAGCAACAAAGATCCCAGGGCAAAATTTTCAGGTGGGGAGATGCAGAGACCTGGTTTTTTACATTGAAAAACATTATGAAATGGCACCTTGTAAACGGCAATAAATCTTAAATGGAAAACTGCTTTACATATTTTAAAGCTTTCATCTAGCAGTCCAGCAGCACCTCCAAAAGTTCTTCATAGACTCACAACTTTGAGGTTAGAGTGTTTTAGAAAAGTACACACAGCCCATATGCCCACCTGACATGTGTCTACACGAACACAGCTAACACTTTTCTCTGTAATTCCAATAAAAACACAACCCTACCCTTCCCAAGCTGATTTACAGATCACTTTGTCCATGAAACCACGTGAAGGGGACCCCAAGAAGTGTTACTGGACGTGGGGCCCTTGCTATTGCTGTGAACAGACAGCGGGGGACAGTGCACCCCGGCTGCTGCACATGTGGGTGCCCAGACACAAGAGGCTCTGACGTGCAGAGTCTGGGAAGGTGGCCACGCAGAGAGAAGCATGGGCACGTTACCTGTGTGACGTCTCCAGCGGAAGACAGGTCCTCATAGAGCCCCATGTTTTCTATAGAAACCTGCAGAGAGGTGGGTGCTGGTGAGGACCCCCGGGGGCGCTGGGCTCCACGGACAGAGAGGAGGAACTGGGACTCACTTTGAGGTCAGCCAGGCGTGTCTTGGCCAGGGCCACATAATCGGTGAGGAGGGCACGGTACTTGCCAGGGACCAGGGGCGGGTGGAGAATGTGCACCTGTGGGCAGAGAATGGGGGTGTCCATCAGCTCCTCAGCTGCCCCGACTTTCTGGGGCAGTCACTCACACTGACCACAGAAGAGTCCCAGAATCAGCCACAGACCACAGAGGACATGGGGCAGACAGAGCCCTGGGCCAGGCGAGGGCAGGAAGGGTCCTGTCACAGAGACGGCTCCCAGGCCCCACATGGGAGGTAGGCAGTGGAAGGCGGGGAGGGACAGGACTCAGGAGGGCAAGTGCTCACTCCCTCTATGTGCATTACCTCGTGCCTACTCTGTGAAATGAAATATACATTTCTTAATTAAACAGGAAGATGATGTTCAATTTCCAAGAGCCCTACCCATGAAAGCGAGTGCTGGGGACAGTCATCTCATTACAAAAGCAAGTGCACAGCAGGATGCTTTTGGTGACAAAGACATGAACTGAGCTCCCAGTCTTACACCCCAGGAATAACAGTCATGGCCTTGGGGGCATATTCCCCCACCTTCTTTGTCCGTATACAAACAGATCATTTTGAACATGGAGCACGGGGCCCAGGACACTTGCCTGCCTCACCGTCTGTGGTATATGGGCACGCAGACAGCCCTGCTCACGTACCAGCTCCCAGGACCACACACGCTGGTTTCTGGGCATTTACCATAAGAAACCTGCTTCCCTCAGGTACACCCTGACACCCCTGGGTGGTGTCCCCGACTTGTGACTGTTCCCTGCTGCAGTGTCCTGGGGGAACCCCAGGACCGGGGACTGAGCAGAAGGCTCTTACCTGCAGGTACCGGGGAACCTCAAAGGGCACAAGGTCGGACAGGAACTTGAAGAGGAAGACCAGCGCCTTCTTGCTGCAGCTGTGGACGCCCCTAGCGCTGCCGAAAGTGGCCTGGGGAGGGGACCGGGAATGAGGTGGGGGTGACAGGAGGACCTGCCATGCAGTGGCCATGGCTACGTCCCGGCCTCAGCAACAGCAGGAAGAGGGAAGCAAAGTCATTTTAGCTTGTTCATCTCCAAGGTGCCATGGCTGTGCCCTAGCTAAACAGATGGACTGAGAATTTAAAAAGTAAAAAATACAGTCCTGTAGGACGTCCCTGGTGGCCCAGTAGTTAAGAATTTGCCTGCGAATACAGGGAACATGGGTTCAGGAAGATTCCACATACTGAGGACAAGTAAGCCAGTGTACCACAATCACTGAGCCCCACTCCAGAGCCCATGCTCCACAAGACAAGCCGCCGCCATGAGAAGCCTGTGGTTCACTCTGCCCCGACCGCGTGGCCTCCCACTTCCTTATGAGCGCAATCTGGCAGGATGGCGAAAACCGACACGGCTGCTTTTGTGCACACTGGGCTGCTCTGAGGTGGTTCTCGCGTCCATGGGGACAGGGTAGGCAGTGGTGCCCTTCTCTCTGCTCCACGTCCCACCAGGTGCAGGTGTTTGTTCTACTCTCACAACTAGAGAGTGGCCCTGGCTTGCTGCAACTAGGGAAAACCTGTGTAGCAAGGAAGACTCAGTGCAGCCAAAAATAAATAAAAATTGTTGCATTTAAAAACATTAAAAAATTTTATAAAGAATACATTCCTATAGAAAATGGTAAATGCGGTGCCTTTCTGTGAACCTTAGAGACAGGATTTGTCAACTGCCCGTGAGAGCCCTGTCCTCGAAGACACACTCATTCTACTCCAACCGCATGCTCAGCTAAGTGGACAACAGCCCTGGAAGGGAGGTAGCCATGGCAGGTGGGCCTTTGGCAAAGCCCCAGGTCACAGCAGGAAAGTGAAGCAGACCCTTAGAGAACTCAGGGCACCTGGGGGAGGGAGGTTCTGAGGAGTCGGCCCTGAGCAGTCTAGATGAGCCAGCAGAGCAGCACCCACCCCACGTGAGGCCCACCCGCCTGCCACATTGCAAGGCCTGCGGCAGCTCCTCCTCCAATTCACACCCCTAGTTCTTCGGAAAAAGGATGGTCAGACAGATAGCAGACATACAGTCACCAGAGTGAGCATGCAGGACACACTGTGGACACCACTGGGCCTGCCATCAGAGCACTGCATGGGCCCCAAGTGGATCCTCAGTGCCAGAACAGTGGGCGCAGCCACAGAGCCACATGCAGGAGCCCCTGGTCCGCAGTGTGGAGCTGGAGGACACATGGGGCAGGAGGGAGCTTCATTCAGTGAAAGAACGAACCACGCCCACCAACCCAACAGGCAAGCCGGGCACAGAGCCCAGCAAGGAGGCAACAGCTCTGCCACCCAAGCTTCTACAAAGAATAGGCCTTGTAATCCCAGATCCACACGCACCCAGATGGGCTCAGCAGTCTGGGAGGAGCGGCAAACACCTGCACCTGGTGGGAAGTGGAGCAGAGAGAAGGGCATCACCCCCAACCCCATCCCCATGGACGCGAGAACCACCAGAGCAGCCCATTGTGGGCAAAAGCAGCCGTGTTGGTTTTTGCCATCCTACCAGACTGCATGCATAAGGACGTGGGAGGCCAAGCGGTCTCAGCAGAGTCAATCATAGCTGAAAGTGTGGGCCATGCTGGAGCCCAGGGGCCGGGCAAGAGTGCAGGCAGCTCACCTGGAACCAGGTAGCATAGGACGGGAAGACAGCGGGGCCCTCCAGCGCGGCCTGCCGCACGACCAGGAACGCCAAGACCATGCTGTCCAAGTCCCAGCTCTCGAACGCGCGTGCCAGCAGACGGGTCACCCAACCTAGGTAAGAACACTAGCATGGCTGTGGACGAGCCAGGGGTGTGGGCAGGACCGTCCGCCCGCCCCACACCGATCCTCAAGCATGGGTGGCGGCCCGCATGCAGCCCAGCAGTGGGTACGAGGGCAGACGGCAGAAGGCAGGGCACCTGCCGAGCAGGCGTGAAAGGCTTCATTTTCAATGAGCTGGACACAGTGATTCCGTGACAGGCTCACCCACAGACACTGGTCCATAGATCACACACACTGTGAACAGGACACAGCTCCCTCCCTACACACCAACACACACCCGGAAAAGGACACCACTCCCGCCCCACGCACCATTAACCAGCTGCTGTGCATCCGGGAGGCAGATGACCAGAGTTGACACGCAGGACAGCACGTGCCTCCAGTTTACTTCCTGCGTCTCCAGAACGTCTTGCAAGTGGCCCACCAGCTCCTCTGGGCTCAGGATCACAAAGAGCTGGAAGCAGAGAGTCAAAACTGGACCTTCATCTCCTCCCACTCTGCGTCAGACACAATCTGGACTCAAAACACCCGCCCATGCTGACCCCCGCGGCCAGTACCAGCTAGAGGGAGTTCTCTGAGGCTATGGTGCTCTGCCCTAGTAACAAGTTCAGTCTTGGACCTAGAGGGTCATCCAACCAGGGACAACTGTGGCTGTGGTCTCCCAGGACCCCACCCCACACACTCACCCTGCGGTACAAGCCACTGAGCAGAGCGGGAGTCCTTGCAAAGCTCCACTCTCTCTGCATCTGAATGGCATCGGAAACTTCATTCAGGAAGAAACACACAGAATGACAGATCAGCAGTCATCAATGTTCATTGGTTCAATGTCAATCAACCACCATGTTTTAATTTGCACTTTTCCAAGTGTATGTTAACTTCACGGTTTCCCCATTTGTCAACCATTTTTTATGTCATATCTTTTATCATACATATCCACTAAATATCCTCCAACGCATCAGTTACATTTTAATTATTTGGCTTTCAAACTTCCACTGTGAACAAGCAGTGAGGATGCCGTGGAAAGGGTGGCAGGTGGAAAAGCACAGGTCAGCAGGCTCAGGCCCTCAGCTGGAGCAGCGGCCTCTTAGGAGTTTCCTGTGCCCCGAGGGCAGGCGTGGAGGGAGCCATGCAGACCTGGAGAAGGCTTGGGAGCTGGACACCTCTCAGGAAGCCATGTACCCAATGGATATGCTGACCTGAGCCACTGAGACAGAACTGTGGAATTTACAGTATGAGCACTGTTGTAAAAACCTACCTAGGAGACTTCCCTAAGTCCAGTGGCTAAGACTCTTGGCTCCCGATGCAGGGGACCCGGGTGTGATCCCTGGTCAGGGAACTAGATTCCACATGCCACAACCAAGATTCTGTATGAGGCAACTAAGACCCAGCTCAGCCAAATAAATATCAAAAAAAAAAAAAAAAAAACCCAAAAAACATCTACCTAGAAAAGACAAGAAGGCCTTCACCCATTGCCATTCTACTGTGACAATGGATGACATTTCTTTAATTCCAACGTTCTTTAGGGGAAAGCATTACTCTCAAACAAAATGTTAAATGATAGACGACTGTCCTTCCAGTGTTAACAGCCATAGTCTGAGCTCCCGTCGAGGGGAGCGCCAGGCCACTAGGACTTACCTTTTAGCACAGGCTTGTGGGTGAGGATCTGGGTCAGAGTATGACAGAACCACCTCTTCAGAGTCTCTGCTGAAACTATACTCTGGCACATGGGTCCACTGAACACACCAAACCTGCAGACACAGCAGAGGCACTCAGGGAAGGGACCCTCTAGGTTTCCACTGCCTGGCAGCTATACCTCACACACAAGGAGCAGCTCATCCGAAAAGCAGCAGAGACCTGCAGGCCCTCCACTCCAGAACCCTGGCTCGAGGTTAATGGCTGGCCTTGCCCACACCCTGCCACACTTCCCTGGCAGGCCTACAGCCCGGCTTCCATGGTGCAGATGGAAATGGAATCTAGAGGGGCATCACTCTATAGGACAGGATTAAAGGTAACAGTCACTGTCACAGAGAGAAGCAAGCAGGTCAGACTAGGGGCATGGGGGGCTGCTCCTCACAGCAGGTTTCACACACCACAGGAACCACAGCCCCGCCCTAGACCACAAAGCTCTCAACCACACCCACGTTCCTCAAGCCAAGGACGCTGTCTCCCGACACAAGAGGGAAGGGAAGCCGAGGGCACAGAGCATCACCGACAGGTAAGGAGGGACAAGGGCCGGGCCGGACAGTGGGGTGCCCCCTAGGGGAGAGAACCCAGGGTCCCAAATGCCTGTGTCCCAGATGCAGTGAGGAGGCTCTGGGTGGGAGACAAGGCGGAAGCCACCCAGACAGGGAGGGGCCTCTGAGTTCACTGATTTAACCTAGGAGGCCATGATCGCACAGAGTCAGCATGTGATAAACATGCACACAAATATAACACAGCTGTGTGGTGCAGCTGCTTAGTAAGTGCTGAACCACAGAGCAGGCTGAGGACTTCTGGTGTCATCGTGGGGAACAGGAGCCAGGAGCAAGGTAATTAAGAAGGGGTAGGAGGAACAAAGCACAGAAGCCTCCCAGGCAAGAGCCACAGTCCGGGTGGCCTCAGCCCACAATCCCCTGAAGCAGGTTCGGTCCCTAGGAGCGTGGGGCACGCCCCCACAGAAGCACATACAGGTCCTGCTGGGGCATGGTAGAGCAAGGCCACCCTGGCTTGGACCCTGGGGACCCAGGCCTGCCCCCTCCTCACACCCAGAGGGGCACAGTTCCCACGGGAAGGGCCCCATCTTCAGATGGTTCCTAGCACTTTGAGCTGTCACCACGATGTCGAAGGATCACGGAGCCTCCAGGAGGGAGAGCACAGCTGGGACGCTCAGCCAGCAGGCCCACCCCAGGAACTTACCAGCAGCTCCCTGCCTTGTGTGCTGGGGACCCCTCCTGTAGGCCGGCTGCAATGGCTTCGAGAGTGGCTGAGGCAGAAAAGAGACATCAGCATCATATCATCACATCCATCAGAAATAGCCTTGACCAACTGCTTCTGGGAAAGTCAGGTCATGGACCCCCAACCCATAATCCCTTCAAGCTCCCACGCATCTCGGTGGCACCAGACTCAAGCCTTGCAAACCCACCCGAATACACAGATAGGACAGTGCTTTCCTAACAGATCATTCAGCTGTTACCAGCGCTGCTCTAGAACCAGACATGAAGCTAGCAAAGCTGGTCTCCAGAGGAGACTGAATGAGTTGGTCAGTTTATACCCCATCACAGCCATCAAAGGGCCTCTGGGGGGCATGACTAAGCTGGAAAGGCAGGAGCCGCAGCAACCCCAACCAGTCCGGCCCACAGGGCCACTCACAGGCCAGCATCCGCTCAAGAACAGCAGTGGCGATCTGTGGGGACAGAACACTGCAGTCACCTGCGTGCAAGCAAACCCGCCATCACCCCAGATCCAGTCTCCAGACCCCTCAGGGGGTCTGCCCAGGACACCCTTCCACCTGTTCCCAAGAACTGGCCCAGAGTCTGGGAGCTTCAGAAACCAGAGACGTAGGGGAGAGACCACTGTCCAGGCCCATGCCCTTGAAGCTGGACTTGGGGAGCCCCCCTATACGAGGCTGCACACCCAGGCCCCTCATCCTGCACCCGCTGCCCAGAGTCCTGCTCCACTCGCCTGGCACCCACCTGGGCCATCTGCGCCGGCACTCCATCTCCCCTCATACCCTCGCTTTTCTGGAATCCCCTCAAAACAAACATTTGCACAAGATCTGAAAAGCACAAAAGCAAAGTGTTTTCATGCACTGTGGTCTCTCGGCGGACCACCAGCTTCAGAGGGGGCTGGGAGGGCAGGGTCTGCACGAAGCTGGGACGCTGACTCCAGGCCCGGGGGGCCCACCAACCGCATCCATCAGACCCCGCCAAGCCTTCTCTAAGCCCACTGCACAGAGGGAGACAGCTGGTCAGGTTTATGGAAGGATGTTCTCACTTAAATAAATTTCAAGAGGGTTTCATATGTCCTTTCCCTCCTACACCAATCACACTTGGACGCTTTTAGGGCCTGAAAATGTTAAACTGTGGGGAGAGGGCAGGAGATGGACTCAGAGCTTCTGACAAGCTTACCATCAAGGGACTGAAATTAAACAGTTTAAGCTTCATCTGGGAGCAGACTGCAGGATAACTCACATCAGCAGAACAGTTTTAGGAAGAAGGAATGCCCCTTCCACAAAGGAAGACTGCACAAGCCCCACAGGGAACCCTCGTACTCACGGGCCGCATTCCCCAGGGAGGGTGGGCGACGGCAGACCTGCCCACCCGAGAGTCGTGGGGGTTGCGGGGGCCGGTGTCTGAGCAAAGGGCCGCAGCAGGCAGCCCTGCTCACGCAGAGTCCCCCCATTCAGAGAAGCCGAGGTTGCTGACCAGCTTCCACTCTGCTTCTCTGGGGCACCTTCTAAAATCACCACTTGGAGCCGGGCCTCAGAGAGGCATGGATGCCGCACAAGTACTAGGAGCCTACTGTCCGCCCTCTCCAGCCCGCTAGGGGCCTGGGAGGGAGGACAGGTCATCCAGAGAGCCCCTGCCTCTGTGCTCAAAGGTCACCATGTGTCCGCCCTCAATACCGCAGCCAGCCCACCCAACAGGGCAAGAGGCTGCCGGCCCAGTTTTCACACAGTTCAAGGTCAGCGCACACCCTCGAGGTACTGGATCTCCACACCCCAAGTGCAGCCCACTGTGCTTCCCTGACCATCGCCGCGGGAAGCACCCCCCGCGCTCTGCACTCACCAGCAAGCACAGCCCCGGCAACCTCAGCGTGCTGACAGGGCGCCTCTATCTGCTCACACAGCAGGCCCAGGTCCTTGCAGAGCCAGACTACCACGGCCTGGGTGTCAGCGCGGCTGAGGGCACAAGCACAGCATTCCATTGTCTTGCACACTCACTCTACCAGGGAGCCGAGGCCACAGGTGACAAGCGGCAAGCCGGCACTGCTCAGCCTCCTGCCCCCGCCACCGCGGGGCCAGCCAAGTAAAAATCATCTCTTTTCCCACATAGTGTGTTTACTTGGAGTGGTTTACTATTGTTGGGGGAAGAGAAAAATTTTAGTAACAGTAATGAGAGTAGTAATAAAGTAATGAGAGTAGTAATAATGGGCTCGGGGTCTACAGGCCAACAAGGGAGTACCTGGCAGAGCAGTGCTGGTTCGGGGGCATCGCAGTGGGTGGGCAACACTCACTTGCTGGGTCTGTATTCCCCTGGTGACTAATGATGGTGAGCATCTTTTCATGTGCTTGGCTACTGGTGGATCTTTTTAAAATTTATTTTTATTTATTTGGCTGTAGTAGGTCTTAGTTGTAGCCTGCAAACTCTTAGTTGTGGCATATGGAATCTAGTTCCCTGACTAGGGATTGAACCTGGGCCCTCTGCCTAAGGAGTGCAGAGTCTTAGCCAGTGGACCACCAGGGAAGTCCCTGTAGATCTTCTTTAGAGAAATGTCTACTGAAATCCTTTATCTGCTTTTTAACTGGATTATTCCTCCTCTTATTGCTGGAGAGGAATTATCTGACTTGTAAACAGTTTACTGTGCACTCTTTTCATTGTCCTGATAGTCTCATGAACTTTGGGTGTCACGTCTGAGAAACTCCTGCCTGGTCCAAGCTCATGAAGATTTACCCTTAAATCTTCTTCCAGGAGGTTTACGGTTTTAGCCCTTATGTTCAGGTCTCGGATGCACAGAGTTACCCGCTATCTGTAGTGGAGGTAGGGGTTCACCTCCATCCTTCTACATGTAGATATTCAGTGGTCCGAGCCCCACTGCTGAAAAGACCATTTCCCCCCCATTAAATGGTCTTGGCACTGCTTTCAAAAACAACTGACCATAAATGTATGAGTTTACGTCTGGACACTCAATCCTTCTGTTTTTCTGTATGTCAACTGTTAGGCCAGGACCCCGCTATCTTGATAATGACTCTTTTGTACTAAAAGTTCTGAAAACAAGATGTGTGGGAACTTCCCTGGTGATCCAGTAGCTATGATTATGTGCTTCCACTGCAGGGGGGATGGGTTTGACCCCTGATTGGGGAATCCCACAAGCCGCATGGCAGGCAAGCAAGCAAGCAAGAACTCAATCAATAGAGGATGCGTGACTCCAGGTTTTCTCCTCTTTCTGAACAATTTTTGGCTATTCAGGGTCCCCTGCATTTCCATATCAGCACTGGGACAAGCTTGTCAATGTCTGTGAGCAAAGCAGCTGAGACCTGAAGGACCCATACTGGATGCACGGGTCGTGCTGGTGAGCAGTGCCATCTTGATAATATTTTGTCTTCTGATCCAGGAGCCTGGAGCATCTATTTAGGTCTTAGTTTCTTTCAGTGCACTAGCCTTGTTCTTTTTCTTTTCTATGCACTATTAAATGAAATTATTTCTTAGTTTCATCTTCAGATTGTATGTTGTTATCACATAAAAACAGAGTGTGTTTGTGTATTGGTCTGGTACCCTGCAACCACACAGAAATCATTTATTCACTCCAGAACTTTTGGTGTGGATTTCTGAGGATTTTCTATATGCAAGATGATGTCATCTGCAGACAGTTCCAGTTCTTCCATTCCAATCTGGACACCTTTTTATCCCCGTTGCCTAATTCCCTGGCCAGAAAGTTTGGTGATATTGAACAGAAATGTTAAGAATGTGTGTGATCGTACAGTCCGCAGCGTCAGTATGATGTGAGCTGTGGGTTTTTCTCAGATGACTTTTATCAGGTTGACACATTCCCTCTACTCCCAGCTTGCTGAGTGTTTATCATGAAATAGTATCAGATTTTGCCAACTGCTTTCTGTTTCTATTAAGATGATCACTCTTGTCCTCTATGCTATTAATATATATGTTAATTACATTCAGATGTTAAACCAACCTTGCATTTTGGGGATAAATCTCTATTATTATGATGTTTAGACCTTTTTTGGTTGCTGGATCCAGTCTGTAAATATTTTCCTGAGTTTCTGCATCTATATTCATTACAGACGCTGGTCGGTAGTTTCTTGTCCTGTGATCTCTCTGTTCAGCTTTCCTGTCAGGGTACTACTGGCCTCATGCAGTAAGGTGGGGAGTATTCAACCTTTATTTTCTGGAAGAATTTATGAAGGGATACTGCATTTCCTCTTTAAATGCTTGGTAGAGTTCTCAAGAGGAGCCAGGGCCTGAGGGTTTCCTTGTGGGAAACCTCTGCATTATTTAATAGTGACTCAGTTTCCTTTCCTATTACAGGTCTATTCAGTGCAATCTTTTGCATCTTTCTGGAAATTCATCCATTTCATGTTTTCTAATTTATTGGCATAACACTGTTCACAGTATTATCTTACAGTGCTTTTAATTTCTGTACAGTCAGCAGTAATAACACCCCTTTCATCTTGATTTTGGCTGGCTGTGTCTTCTTTTCTGGGTAAGTCTAGCTAAAGGCTTATCAATTTTGCTAACATTTTCAAAGACATCTTCATTGATTCTCTCTATTATGTTTCTCATTTCATAGATTTCTCCTCTAACAGTTTTTATTTCCTTCCTCCTTGCTCTGGGTTTGGTTTGCTTTTCTCTCTCTAGTTTCTTAAGGCCAAACTTTAAGTCACTGACTTCAGATCATTCTTCTAATATAGGCTTTTGCAGCTGTAAGTTTCCCTCTAAGCACTACTTCAGTGGCACCCAGTATATGCTGGTACGTTATTCCCATTTCCTTTGTTGCATTATTTTCTAATTTCCCTTGTGATTTCTTTCACCAATCCATTGATTATTTAAGAGCGTGTGGCCTACTTGCCAAACACTGTGGATTTCCCAAATTGTCTTCTGTGGATTCTTTTCAGCTCCTCTGTGATTTGAGAACACACTTGTATGGATTCCACCCTTTGAAACTTATTCCCACTCTCTTTAGGGCCTAACTCACGTGGCCCCCTCCTGCAGACGGTTCCACACTTGAGAGCCAGTGTGCTGCTACCGCTGGGTGGGATGTGCTACAGGTGTCAGGTGCGCCGCTGGTCATCACCAGTCTGACCAGTGGATCAACCCATTACTGAAGGCTCCAATTATTATGGTTCAAAGACCATCTCTCCCTTCATTACTATCATGTTTTGCTTCATATATCTGGCATTCTGACATTAGGTGTGTATGTTAGGAGATAATGATTTTCATGTAGTCAAACTAACCAAACTTGCATAACTTCGGGGTGCGACCCACACATCATGAAACCACTGGCTTCAATATGGCATTTACCACTGTGCCTGACAGTCCCCCAGACTAGACACTCTGTGTTTCTTCTGACCAGAGAACAAACACCTAAACCTCCAGCCTTCTGTTGACCAGAAGGCTGCCTTGAGCAGGGACGGCCAACCACTAAGGCTCCTGACGCTTCTCACATCTGGAGAGGTGGCAGACAGTGTGCACGCCCAACTGGCTCCACCTGGGCCACCTCTCCTTCAGCCCCTCCACCTCCTGCCCGCCCACCTTGTCTCCCCTAACTATATAGGGCTGTTCCTTTTGTAAAACCCCCTTTCTGACTCTTGGTGGCATTTCGGGAGGTTAACAGGTATACACATTTTACCAGTCATATTTACCTGAAAAAAAAATTTTATCACATGTATCTTATAAAAAAAGTTACCAAGTCTATGCATGATGAAGATTTCAATTATAACAACGTTCTGTTTGGTGATTTTTGGTTTCATGCATACATGAGTCATGTTAGACTAGATTACAAAAATTAAATCATGTAATACTAACTTTATGTTACATCAAGTTTTCATTTTAGCTTATTTTAATGCTAAATAATCACCAGTTTACCTTTCCAGCAGCTCTGGGATGCTTACAACATTTTGAACATGAAGACGCCACACAGCTTCAAGCAGCAAAGAATTCTGAAGAAAGTGACAGAACTATGAGTCGTTCACCCACACATTTTCGTCCAAGATGTTCAACCTGTATGTCTGATGACGTGCTTTCCTGAAAACCAAACCTCCAACACTCACGTGTCCCCCATCCCCACGATGATCCTGCGTTCAGGCCCAGGCTCCAGCTTAACCCACCTCCAGGCCCTTCTCCACTGTGGCCAACACAAGACCCCACAGTGTAGCTGGTCATGCCAATTTCTCCTTTCTAGGACCCTTCAGTGGCTCCTCTCCACTTTCAGGACAAAGGCCCTCCGGTTGCAGCCCTGACACACACCACCCCCTCAGACATGGTGCCCTAGTCTGACTCGGGCCACACCCACTGCACCTTTCTCTTCACCCAGGAATTCTGACTCAGGCCCCACCCCTGATGAGCTTCTTCCTGGAAGCCTTTCCTAACCACCCAATCGGACACCCTCCCCACTCTTCTCTGCTGCCTGCAAACACCCGGACCATCACAACCCACATGCATTCAGCTCATTATCAGCAGGTGCTGGGACCATAGTAAAGCCTGACAATCACCTGAACTCTAGATAAACGCTGGATAAAAGTGGGGAAAAAACCATAAATGCATCACCACCCTTGGGTTTCTTCTTTGCTACATAATTGATCCCGTTTAGTAACTAAGCGATAACTTTCAACTGTAAATCAACTATGTGTGTGTTCTGTCACTCAGTTGTCTCTGACTCTTTCCGACCCCATGGAGTATAGTTTGCCAGGCTCCTCTGTCCATGGGATTTCCCAGGCAAGAATACTGGAGCAGGTTGCCATTTCCTTCTTCAGGGGTTCTTCTCAACCCAGAGATTGAACCTGTGTCTCCTATGTCAGCAGAGAAGGCACTGGCAACCCACTCCAGTACTCTTGCCTGGAAAATCCCATGGACGGAGGAGCCTGGTAGGCTGCAGTCCATGGGGTCACTAAGAGTTGGATATGACTGAGCGACTTCACTTTCACTTTTCATTTTCCTGCACTGGAGAAGGAAATGGCAACCCACTCCAGTGTTCTTGCCTGGAGAATCCCAGGGACGGCTGAGCCTGGTGGGCTGCTGTCTATGGGGTCACAAAGAGTCAGACACGACTGATGCAACTTAGCAACAACAGCAACTCCTATGTCAGCAGTGGATTCTTTACCACTGCACCACCTGGGAAGCCCTGTCAATCAACTATACTCTGTAATAAAGTCTGTTTAAAAACCTGTAGGCCTACTGAATTCATAACTTTTCAAAAAAACAACAAATAAGGGAATTCCCTGGTGGTCCATGGTTAGGACTCAGCCCTGTCACAGCCTTGGCTAGGTTCAATCCCTGCTCCAGGAACTAAGAACCCACAAGCTGTGCAGCGTGGCAAATAAAAATAACTTTAAGTTATGTTTTTCTAGTTTACTACCCTGGAAAATGGTTCATCATAATACACCTAAGAAGGTATAACATGATGTTTCTGTGTATAGTCTATTCTAATAAATATGACTAATGATGGGAGAATACTAATAAATACAGTAATTGAGGGTCCTTCTTCCCCATCCACAGAGACTCTTGCTGAAAGCTTTCTACTCCAGTCTCTGTAATTAACGAGACCCTTGCTGGAAATTCCTAACAAAACCTGGGGATTCTACTGGCTCAACCAAAATGAACAGGATACTGCCTGAAAATCCTGGAATAAGAGTTACAATCTCAACTTTACCTGTGCTTTCCATAATTCTTGACAAAAGTACAGACGGGAGAACATGCTCTGTGCTAATAAATTCTGAGCGATCTCCAACAAGGATGACAATTTCTTCTGAAAAGAGATTAAATCTTTTCTAAGAAAGCATATTAAATATCTAGTTTTCCCAGACAGCCAAAGAGCAACAAGCACAGTCCCCTCACTCACACTGTATCTTACCCTCTGCTCTGGTGTCAGCAGCACCTTGGGAGGGGGCCTTGTGTCTGCCTCACAGATCTGCATGAGGCCAGATGCCACCACCTGGCTGGACAGGATGGCCGCTGGAACGCCCAGCCGTGTGGCCTGATCCCGCAAAGCAGAGCCTTAAGGACAGGACAAAATATGGAGACACCCAACAAAATCTACTATTGAAGGAGACTGGATAAATGCCTTTTCTTAAGCTCTAGCACTACAGAAAACTGCCTTTTGAAGGGGAGAAGAGACCTGGGGGACACAACATATAAAAGTAAGGCAACTTCAGTCTGGTTGGAGCATCTCACGATGGTCTGGGTCTCCTGAAGCCCAGGGCTGCATACACATACACACACGTCTGGACGTTACGGGTGACACAAACATGGCACCTGGCAGATGGAATCTTTTTCAATTTAATTTTTGGCTGTGCTGGGTCTGTAATAAATTACAGAAATTGAAAAAAGAAGTGGAGCCTGAAGATTTGATTGATTTGCTGCAACCTCATGATAAAGTTTGAAGGATGAGGAACTGCTGCTTGTGTCTGAGCCAAGAAAGTCATTTCTTAAGATTGAATATAGTCCTTGAGAATATGCCGAGAAGACTGCTCAGATGACAACAAAGGAGTTAGACTATTACAGAAACTTAGCTGATAAAGCAGCAGCGGGGTTTGAAAAGACTGACTCCAACTTTGAAAGTTCTACTGTGGGTAAAATGCTATTACCAAGCATTGCAGGCCATGGAGAGAGTCTGTGAAAGGAAGGCACAGTGGACTTTACTATTATCTTGTCTTAAGAAATGGCCACAGCCACCCCAGCCTTCGGTAACTTCCACCTTGATCAGTCAGCAGCCTCAACAGTGAGGGAGACTCTCTACCAATAACAGAGATTATGGCTCTCTGAGGGCTTAGATGATGGTTAACATTTTTAGCAATAGAGTCTTTTTAAAATTTTAGCAATAGAGCATTTTCTAATTCAGGTATGCATGCTGTTCTTTTAGACATAATGCACACTTAGTAGATCACAGTGTCATGTAAATATAACATTTTTATTCACCAGGAAAGGAAAAAATCTGTGGGACTTGCTTGCTGCAACACTGGCTTCCCAGCAGTGGCCCAGGGCAGCCTGCATCTCCAGCTGCCTTCTGCTCTTCCTCACCCAGCACGGCCTGTTCCCGCCACTTTCAGAAACGAGGACCATATTTCTGTCCCATCTTCCCAAGGGTCTCGTAGGTTCCTACTGCGTCTGAGCCCAATGCACAGTCATTGTTTTTAAACAAAAGCCTCAAAACAAGCCCCAAGCAAGCCACAGAAACTTGTTGTTGATGACCACACATAGAAGTAGAAAATCATTATCTGGGGGAATTTAAACACATCTGCCTGTTAGAAGCACATCAAAGTGATTTTACATACAGCTCTATCATAATTCAATATATTAAGAACACTAATCTATAACTCACCTATCAATGAACTGGAAAGGTTAGTGTGGGCCTCAGGACCATCACAATCAATCAACTGGCGGAGACACAGCTGGTCACAGGGAGGAACTTCTACCTAGAAACCAAACACCAAGAACTCCACTTTACAATTCAAGCTGTGTCCTGAAGACAATCACAGTGTACTCAGTGCTTGCCTACTGTGTGATTCCCGAATAATCTGAGGTGAAAAAAAAATTTTTTAAGGTGAAACTTACTGAAACCTTTGAGAATTACCAGACTCCTCTCTGGACTGTTCTACCTCCAAACAGATAAATGCTCCTGATTACCTGTCTCACCTGCACAGCATTTAGTGGCTGCTCCTCCCGGATACTCACGAGGCTTGCCAGGTGTCTCTTCATAAAGGTGATACCTTTGAGAGGCTCAAAAACCTACAACCCAAATGTGCATACAAAGGCGAAGCCAACTGCCTCTCACCTCCAGAATGAGGTCACTCAGGTTTAGGTGGCTTCTCAGGAGGCACACAGCTGACTCTCTCACCTTCTGCTCCCCTTCGGGACTCAGTTTCTGCCTCTCGACTCTTCCCTCTAGGGAAGAAAACCAGTTTCACAAAAATTACAGCACTCCTTAAAAACTCAGGCAAAGAAACACTGTGACACGCTGTACCCCTGGAGATGATGCACCCTGGAACGTTACGTCCATAGGACTCCTGCCAAAAAACGCACAAGTTTAATCTAATGCTAGGGCATATCAGACACAGCCAACAGAGGGACATTCCTTCAAACACCCAGGTCGGGAAGACCAGGAACTGTCTCCCACGCAGGGAGTTACTGGAGTTAGGGGAGTAACTGCCACGTGGGAGCCTGGATAGAAAAAGTACTTTATGGAGAAAACTGATGAAATCTGAGCAAAGTCTGGGTTAGCTGGTTAGGATCGTACCAACGCTAGTTTCTTGGGATTGAGCCTTTCAAAGATGTTAAGGTGACTCGGGCTGAGTGGAGCTGAACAATTAGTGTCATCCAGGCTACTGGGGTGGGGGGAGGTGAATTTTACGTCTTTCCCTTCTGGAATCGCCCTTCCTGACCGCACGTAGGACAGAGTGGACAGAGGGCTGCCAGATTGGGAAGCTTGGGTGAGCGTGGGAGGATCAGGGCCCGGGGATCAGTGTGATGGGGGACTAGGATGGGCAGAATGAGGTTCAGGGGGAAGGAGTCTTGGGGCCCGCGCCCACCTACCCAGCAGCTCGGCCCACGCTCTCCTGTGGACCCCAGGGCCCCGACCCGAGGCGGCGACCCCGACCCGGGAGGATGACATGTCGCGAAGAGAGCGCAGGGCCAAGACTCAAAGGGGTCCTGCCCGCGCTGCCTTCTCATTGGCTGCGGACAGACACGAGCGCCCATTGGCTGCCAGCTGCCAGACCACACCCACCTCGGGGGCGGAGACTCGGCGGCCATCTCGTCCGGGGCTGGGCGGCCATCTTGCAGATGGCGGGAGAACTGGTACAGTGTCTGTTGCGTTTAATTAGGTCCAACTGAAGGTGGAGGTTAGCGGCGCTGAGTCAGACGGGACCACCGGGAGAAGACTGTGGCATCCCCTGTGCGTTATTCCTGTCGAGGTGACCAGAGCTGGACGTGAGGAAATAACCGACAACCCCAAATTCCGGAGACGCCAGAACCACGCCGCCTGTAGGGAACCGAGGAGAATGAGTCTGCGCGCGGGACCCCGCGGAGTCTGACGGCGGTACTGAGGCTGCTCCTCCTTCCTTCTCCCCAGACTTAAGCGACGTGTCACTGTGAGGCCGCGCACGCCGGGGTCGCACCCACAGGGGTCTCCCACGTTAAGTCCGTTTTCAGCTCCCACCCCCGCCCCTCTCGGGAAGATGTGGAGAGGAGGACTGGAAATCCGGGCTTGGTGAACAGCCCATGTCCTGGAAAGTCCTCTTGTCAGAGAGAAAGATGCTCCCAGTATTCAGCCCACTTAGGAATTTACAGGGGTTCGATAGGTATGTGCCTGGACTGGGCGAAGACACTGACGTGCACCCCAGTCTGTGTCCAGGTTTTCACGCAACGTGGTTTCCCCGGCCATGAAGACGGGGTGACCGATGCCCTCAGACAGCACTCACTGCCACCCACTGAACCTTTTCCAGGTGGCTGGAATGTGCGTGCAAGCCGTGACCACCTTGCACAACTCCTGCTCCCCTCCCCGCTATGGGGGCTGTTGAACTTGAGTAAACAAGGGTCCGAGGGAGATGGGCCTTGTGGGTTGCAAAATGTGGCCAGGAATCCTCCCCCTCTCTCTGTCCCTTCCATTTGGGCTGGTGATGACATGGGAGTGACACGATACAAACAGGAGTTTGAAAGGAGCTCATGTTGAGAGTCAGGGAACCCTCCCAGGGACTCTCAAAAGAACAGCATGAGCCAGCCCACAAGGACCAGACACACGAAAGAGAGGCAGCTGCCCAAAAGTCCCTGGCTAGCTGTCTGCCCACTGCCAGAACCTGCAAATTAGACCATCACAGGCCATACAGCTGCCAGTGACCTGTAAACGAGGGGACAAGGCTGGCTGACACCAGAACTGCCACAGGCACTAAGCACACAGCTGAGGAGGGCCCACCCACGTGGCCTTGTAAGTATTGAGAAGACCTTGCCTCCAGGCCCAGTGAGCAGAACCCTGGCAGGTAGGTGCATGTCCCAAGTTATGCAGCTGGTTGAAAAGAGACTGTGGGGAGGCAGAGGCAGGGCGCAGAGGCAGGTGAGATGGACTTAGGCCATCATTCGTGGAACAAGGGCTTGACCAGAGTGGTCGCCTTGAACTGAAGAGAAGTGATGAGATTCCTGCTTCAAAGGTTGATCCCCCCAGGTGAGGAACAAGTGCAGTTTTCTAACTCGAGCCAGTGGGAATGTACATACGTTATACATACAAACATCACATACGATGCATGTCATACTCATGTAGATCATACTATATTCTTGTATGTCATATATGTACACATATATCGTACACACATTGTATGCATGTATGCATTGACGTACCACATGCACATGTATGTGTGACATACATCATATTCATGTACACCATGTCATACTTACATACATCATACCATATACTTGTGTATCATGTATACATGTGTTGTACACACAAATACATCGTATGCATACATACATTGAGATGCCATATGCATATGTGTATACATCACACACATACATCACATATCTACCCACATACATCAACTGAGAGGTGGCAACACTGGGAGGACGGTTGAGAGACAATAATAGGACAGGCTCAGAGTTCAAGTGTGAGTGTGTCAGATTCAGGATGACAGACTGTGGGTGGGGCTGCCAGGGAAGTAGGTTGTAGGAACCTCAATACACACAAGCACACACACACACACCAGGGCTGCCTGTCACTGCCCATCATGGCAGTCCTCACCCGCCTGCTTCAAAGAACAGTGGAGAGCAGATACCCAGTCATTTGAAGCACATCAAACATGCCACTGTCATGACCCATGTGTCCTCTGTGCTGGATGGACCTTCTGTGGGGAAGGGGCTGTAACGAAGCATTTCCTAAACATCGTTGGAGCCTGTGCCTTCCCAGCGTCTGCTGATAGCCTACGTTATTTAGGGACTATTTTCCTTTAAATTTACTCCTTTTTTTCCTTCTTCCTTCCTTTTTGGCTGCCTTGAGTCCTCATTGCTGTGCACAGGCTTTCTGTAGTTGCAGTGCTTGGGCATCTCATTGCAGTGACTTCTTTTGTTGCAGAGCACAGGCTCTAGAGCATGCAGACTTCAGTAGTTGTGGTGCAAAGGCTTAGTTGCCCCAAAGCATGTGGGATCTTAGTTCCCAGACCAGGGATTGAACCTAGACCCCTTGCATTGGGAATGTGGAGTCTCAGCCACTGAACCACCAGGGAAATCCCTGACTGCATTTTATTTATTTTAAAAAATTATTTATTTATTTAATGTTTGGTTCTGGGTCTTCGTTGCTGCATGCAGACTCTCTAGTTGTGGCAAGTGTGGGCTACTCATCTTTGCAGACGTTGGGCTTCCCACTGTGGTGGCTTCTCTAGCTGTGGCGCGCAGGCCCGAGGCCCGCAGACTCAGTAGTTAAGTGCATGGGCATTAGTTGCTCCTCGCCAGGTGGAATCTTCCCAAACCAGGAATTGAACCTGTGTTCCCTCATTGGCAGGCAGATTCTTATCCACTGTACCACCAAGGAAGTCTTGACTCCATTTTAAATAAGATTTCTGTTAATTTTCACAATGTAAAGAAACTCCAAAGTTTGCAAATAACCACCAGTGTCACCAGTGGGAAGTAAACAATGTTCTTGAGTATTTTCTTAGCTGCTGATCAGGAATCCAGAGAAAGCACCTCCGTAAGTGTCCCCTCCTTGTCCCCTCCTCTGCAGAACAGCCCTGTCTGCCTCCCCTCCATCGAAGTCTTGTGGGATTTCCTCTCACCACCTTGGTTTAGCTCTGGGTCCCCACTTCCTGCTAGTACCAGCCTAGAAATCTGCAGCCACTCCCAGCCCCAGTGTCCTTCCCCTGGCCCCTGGAACTGTGTTGACTCCTTTTAGAGATCAAGCACAGCCTAGCTGAATCCAGCACCCCTGAGGATTCATGGCCTTTATCATTATCCCAAAATAAACCTAAAGCACAAACCACAGCCTCTCGAGTTTCAGCTTTTCCTCCCAGACCCCTGAGCCCTGCCTCTCTGCAAGGATGGTGACAGAGAAGGCATTCAGGGGCCTAGTTGCTCACAGCGTCCAGTGTGCACAGATCCCCTGGGAGAAGCCGACCTGTTTTTCAGGCTGAAGTGGAATTTGGTGCAAGCTGAGACTCTCTTGCTTCCCTCACAACAGATGAAGTGGCTTTGCCTGTGTCTAGAGGAGTTAACTGGCCTTTCATCTCACGTTGTCTGACGTTTAACCTAGTTGCTTATATGCGTGACTCACTCTGACCTTTGTCTCTAAACTCTGAGCATGCTCTCAGTGTGGCACCCTAGAGCCCTACACTTTCTTCCTGGAGTCACGTATATGTATTCCACATGGCACCTGGACTTCCGGCTCTAACTTAGCTTTTTGGCGTCCAGGGGCCAAACCAGGATCCTTTAGTTTCTACTCTGCTAAGATGCTCAGAGGTATAATTCCTGGAGATTTTAACCTCTGGCCAGTGGCAGTCATGAGCCACCCGCCCCTCTGATTGCTCTGCCCTGGCACGGACACGATCTGTAGTTCCCTTAGAGTGTCGGACACAGAGCATGGGAAAAGCAAACATAACCAGTGGGGTTATGTAGCCATCTGTCCATTTCCCACCTGCAGTGACAATGTTTCCCTGTGGCTGTTTGCCCCTAAGGACCTGGGGGATTCTTAGGGGGACCTGGTCAGGTTTTTCAAACTGGTCTTCCCAGTCTTAAGACATGAACACCTAGTGCTCAGCAAATATGTGTGAATGAACAGCCTACACTATAAGATGAATATCTGGGGAGTGTGTTTGCTAGTCCAAGTACTGGTGTATTAGTCACTGTGCTAAAGGTTTCAGTTCTGACCCCAAGCACAGCCCGTGGTGACTGACAACCTTCCTCATGTACTGGACATGAAGGGTGAAGGACACAGCTTCAGGAGTGGGCTATTGCTGATCCCATTATGGTAGAAATGACCTGGATCCAACGCTTTCCAGGTTGGTTTCATGACTGATCCATCAGTTTCTGTTTCTTGTTGAGACCCTGAACAGCTGGAAATATACTAAATTTTCATTTCTAAAATCCAAGGGGCAACTTCAGGTTATGGAAGAACTAACTCAGTTCTGTGTAGTTTTACTGGTGGACAGAGAGCTCCATGTTTTGACTTGAAAAGCCACTGTCTACTGGGATGAACCCCATTCCCATCTTAACCAGGCATTGTCTGCCCTCCCTCAGTGTGCAGAGTTACCCACACCAGTTATTGTTAAAGTATGGGCAGGGCTTGGCTCCCCACTCCACGAAGGAAGTGATCACCTTGACTCATAACCACTGTGTGTGCCCACCAACCAGATCAGAACCCACTGCATCTGGTTGATCAGTTTTGGCCTGGTGGTCATTTTGTTGCCCTTTACTGACTTAAAAGCCGCACTTGCACTCTGAGGTTACACCTCTGACACCCCTCTCACTGCCACCACCCGCAGGCTGCTGCTTCTTGCCTGTGTCCATTTCTAGAGCTTATTTGGGTCTTTTTTGGGAGATGTGTGGAAAGTGACCTGACAGGAAAAAAAACAAAATGGTTTCTAGGCGCATCTCAAGTAGATGACTGATGCTTCTGTTTCATAATTTGCTATGGCTAGAGGGACAAACCTTCAGATATTGAGATACGGAAATAGAACCTTAATTTTTTTTTTTTTAGTAAAACCCCAGTGTTGTAAATCTTGCTAGCTAAAGTGCACAGGGGTCCCTGAAAAAATAATTAATGACAGATCAGAAATGATCTTGTACCTTACACGGGTGATTGCAGGGCTCCTGGATCAGGTAGACATGAGTCATCACTTTGCCAAGTATAAATTGGCATAACAGGTCTTCAGGTAGTTATTTTCAGATTTTATGCGCCCAATTCTTGCATGTCCTCGTGTCTAGAGAAGCACTAAAAGCACAGTGACATCTGCTTGTGACTAGCACCAAGCCTCTAGCAAAATGTGTGCCTGACTGCACATCCCCCTTCACTAAAGTCATGTACATACTGACCTTTCCCTGCCTCCTAGGGGCAGCTCTGTACAGCTGTCTGATGCTGCCTCCGGGGTTATAGCCCTCATTATACTCCAGATAAACTTAACTCGCAGCTCTCATGGTGTGCTTTTTTTTCCCCAGTGAACAACTAGGTCCTTACCAAGGCCTGTTCTCATCAAACAAAACCCTCAGTTAGGGAAATTGAGGCCCTTTGAAGAAGTACCCAGAAAGATACTTTTGCAACAACCCAAGCACCTTCCAGTTAGAGTACTTGCCACTTTCTGCCCTGGGGCCAGGGTGCCCCTTGTGAGAGGCTTATGCCAGCAGGAGGCAGGGGGGTGGCTCTGCCTAAGGTAGGAGCAGTGACCCTAACTTCCAGTGAGTTGGTGGAGGTCTGAATGGAAGACTACCTGTGCTGAGTCTGAAAGCACCTCTTGTGTGGGGCCATGGGGAGCAGCCACGTGGGGAGGACAGCTCTGAGTCCTGTGAGTCTGGGCCTTGCCTCACCACTGTCTGGGAACTCCCCACTGTGGTAAGATACACCTGGAGGTTCTCCCTGACCTCTACTGACAACCATGGATGGGGGTTCCAGTGGGTGAAGATTAGGCAGAAGATTGGGTCTTAGCTGTCAATGCAGGATCTTTCCATGCAGTACAAGGACTCTAGTGGTGTGCAGGCTTCGTTGCTCTGCATGTGGAACCCCCTGACCAGGGATCAAACCTGTGTCCCCTGCATTGCAAAGTGGACTCTTAACCACCGGACCACCAGGGAAGTCCCTAGGCAGGAAGATTAACTGCTTGCAGTTCTTGGAGCCCTAGGCTCCACCTTCTCCGTAGTGGTGGCACTGCCTGGTTTCTGCCTGCATAAGCGCCAAGAATCAGGAATGCTGTGAAAGTGCCCAGCTATCGGATGCCAAAACTCGTATGATTGATTGATCTGTACAAACTCCTATTTTTGGAAGATGAAAATGCCAGATGGGGTTATCTGACAGTAGGGCCCTAAGGGGCTGCCTGCGCCCACCTCAAGTCTTCAATGAGGTGACATTGCAACTCTGTTGTGATTTCTGTCTTCAGCTGTTGAGAATTCCCAGGAACTTTACAAGTCCCGAGTTCCACTACAGACCTGAGAGAATCGCCAGCATGGAGGAATTCAGGAATCTGTAGGCCATGTGCTGCCCAGGGTGGGGACCGTAGCCACTCTTGCCTCACCTCCCAGTGCCATGTCAATCGGACCCAGTGCAACCAGAGCGAAGAGCCCGCGGGGGCGCCTTTGAGCAGGTACCCCCGCCGCGGACCCAGGGCTGCGCCGCGTTCCGCGGTGACGCTAGAGCTGTCAACACTGACGCGTGTCTCCGCTGGAAAAGGGACGCTTAAGTGCTTCCTACCGCGGGTCTTCCTGGCTCTCCTCACAGAGTAGTGACTCCTGAGGTGACTTGGCCAGCTGGCTCTGCAGCACCGCCTGCCCCTCCGGGAGTCACTGGCCTCCTGCTCCCCCGCAGTCACCGCGGTGGGGCTTGGGCGGGATGTTGGCCTGACACGCGTGTGAGAGCCTGGTGTGGGTTCGCGGGCCGGGCGGGGAGGACCGCGTCTCCGTAGGTGCCCCCACCCCGGGCGCCCCTCTGCGTGTCGACCCTGCGCACCCCTGCTCCCTCCCCTAGACCTCCCCGACCTCCTCCGGGCACTGCGTCCCCCCAGCACCCCGATCCCGGCCTGTCCATCCCCGCCTCAGGTCCAGCTCCGCGCCCTCTCCCGCCTGCCCACCCGCTCCGCCGGGCGCCCCTCCCTCCCCTGCCCTCCTTCCCTCCGCCCTCCTTCCCTCGTCTTCCGTCCTCCAGCCCAGCCCCTCTCCGGCCCTCCTCCCCTCCGCGGCTTCACCTGCGGCCGCTCGCGCTGGGCGGAGCCCGGCGATGACAAAGCAGCGGCCGGCGGCGCGGGATCCGCCCCCCGCGCTTCGCGGGCGCGCCGGCCCCGGCGCGGCTGTTATGGAAACCGGCCGGGCGCGCTGGCGGGGATGATGGGGCGGCCATGGCCCGGGCCGGCAGCTCCAGCGACGACGCGGCCACGGGCGAGCGGGCCGGGGGCGCGGGGCGCTCCGAGCCGTGGGAGCTGTCCCTGGAGGAGGTGCTGAAGGCGTACGAGCAGCCCATCAACGAGGAGCAGGCGTGGGCAGTGTGCTTCCAGTGCTGCCGCGGGTTGCGGGGCGCGCCGGGCGGCCGGCGGCGCATCCGGGACACGGCGGACATTCTCTTGCGCAGGGACGGCTCGGTCAGCGCGCGGCGGGAGTCCGGCGCGGCGGGTGAGGCCGGGGACTGGGGCGGGGGGGGGCGGGGGGCGGCGCCCGCGGCGGGTAGGGGCTGCGACCCTCCGTACCTCCCTCTGCCGGACCTGGCCTCGGACCCGGCTCCCCCTTTGCCGGCTCCCCCTTTGCCGCGTCTTCTCTCCGCGGCACCCGCCGACCTCTCCCACTTCCGCGCCCTCTCTGCCGCACTGGGAGCCCTCCTCCGGCTTCTCTCTCCACCGCACTGGAAGGCCCTCCTCCCCCTCTCCCTTTTCTGGGTTGGGAGCCCCCCAACTCTCCCCTGGAGCTCGGACCTCTGCCCCTCGGCCCTGCTTGTCCTCGCTCCCTCTGACATGAAAGTCAGTCTCCTGAACCCCTTCCCCCCACCCCCACACACACCCACACCTGAAACCTATCTTACCATCAGGGCCAGTGCTGGCTGGAGAGGAGAGGGGCTTTGGCTCCTTGGCTGAGGACATTCCGCAGGGAGACCGGATTCTGCGCCTCCTGCCTGCCTCTCCTGCCTGCTCTCCCTACCCGGTCTGCTTCCTTCTGCTCTGGGAGTCTGTCCCTCCCAGTGACTGGTGGTGTGGATCCTTGTTGGACTGGTATTTAGGCAAGAAAGGAAACGTGTTTTCCTTCGGCTATTTTTTGTGGGTCTGCCGATTTGAGAAAGGAAAATGTAAGATTTGGGGAACAGCTTGCTTAGTGTTTGACTCTTAACCTTAAGCAATATTCAACAATGAAGCCCTTGAAAGATATTTGAAATCTTTGGAGAATGATGAGTTTAAGTGATTTTTAGCCTCTTTAATAAAAATGTTTTCTTCCCTGGAGAACTAGAGTGCTGGTGCCGAGCCTATGATTATACTACCCCTAAAAGGGATATCCCTGGGGAAGTACAGCTGCTGGCTGCGTTGCTGGAGAGGTGGGTTTGCAGAAATCCATGCGATGGGCCAGGCCAAAGCTAGCCAGGAGAGTTCCTTTGATAACTCGGCGGTCTGCTGAATGCTTACCACTCCTGGGACCCTCAGTATTCTTCCATTTCATCTGTGTGCCCTGTTCTCATCTCCCTAACACTGCAGTTGGGTGACACTTGAGAGTTGCTCCATTTGCACAGAAAGCTCTAATATATTTGACAGGATAAAATAATAAGAACTGGACTCAAAAGGTACTGTTTCCATTCTGCACGCGGGTAATCTGAGGCTCAGGCTTCCCTGTCACACAGGAAGGGCGAGGATCTGGGCTCAGCACAGATGCTCTCAGTGCCTGTGTACACCGTCCTCACACGTGGGCTCAGAACGTGGGACAGGGTGGCCTTGTCTCACCTGTGGGCCCTGGAGTCTGTATGTTCACAAAGAGCTTTTCTCTCACGACTGTATTTCTTCCTTAAAAGACCTTCCCTGTGCCCCTGCTCATCCCTGGAGGCAACATAACCCAGGGACTGGCTTCTGCCACTGCAGAACAGGGCCTGCTTGATTTAAAAGGTAGGGCCTCTGATTTAAAAGGTAGGGAACTGCAGCATAGAGTAGTGAGTGGTCTGCTGTCAGTCCTGGCAGGTGGTTAGAACTGAGGGCCTCTCTTTGTAGAGGAGTCAGTATTGTCCACATGGACCACCATGGCCATCCTCTCTCTGGGGTGGTGGTCTTCCGGACCTGTCCACCTCTCCTGCCCACCCCCTCTTCAGCCCCTTCTTCCTGGTCCCTGCAGACCTAGAAGCACTGACCTGTACCGGGAGGTCCTAGCCTGTAACACAGGAGCCCAATTTCATTTTTCATTAGATATGATCTTTGGTTTCTCTCCATAAGCATGTCTTGTAAAGGTAGATGAGGTTTGTGACTTGCTGCCTCTTTAAAGATTGAAAAATAGGCTACCCTGAACTTTCTCTTCTGTCTTTATCGAGCTTTCGTCAATTGGCTGAAACTTTAGGCTGGCTGTCTCCTTAGGTAGCTAACCCAGCATTTCTCTGGGATTGGGTGCGTAGTGGATTCACTGAAAGAAGTGTGCTGTAATAGCCATCAAGAAAAAGGTCACGTGGGCCCTCAGTTCCCATCCCCTCTCTCGAAGTTCTGGTAAAGCTAGGCATTAAGTCAGTGTTCAAGGTAATGGTAAAGAAAGCAACAACCAGGTACTTCCCCAGCGGTCCAGGGGTTGAGACTCCAGGATTTCATTGCAGGGGGCACAGGTTTGATCCAAAAGAAAAAAAAAAGAAAAAATTCAACAACCAAACTAAACTTTTCCTGGGGAGGATGAACAGTATTATCTTAGGACATGAGCAGGACTACTCCCAACTCTCTGCTACTTTGAGAAAGCCGACTTGAGTAAACTTCCTAATCTCAACTTATTCATAACTGCTTGGAAGCCCCCCTTCTTCAAGTGGGGAAAATGGAAAAACATGTTAAGTGAAGGTATTTTTAGGTTATTATTTTTAATAATGAAAACTTCCCGATAGGCAAAGGTTTTGGTTTTTGTTTAATTAAGGCAAGAAATTCCCATCAGGCAGCACATGTGCTGACCATTCCCTGAGACAAAGCTCATTCCTTCCATGCAGTGTGGTTGTGGTCAATGACCCTGGGACAGTTTCAGTGGCATTTGTCCACCTGATGCCTGCAGGACAGGCCCCGCAGTACACTGGCTGCTCCCAAAGTGATGCTTGGCTGCCTCCTTGCTTGAGATCTGCCCACTCTGCTGACATCTGCAGGGGAAACAGACATACTTTTCTCTTCGCACAGGCTCTCCATCATGAAAGCCCTGGGCAGGCAGAGGGTGGATGCTGGGCTTTTGCAGGGCTGTCCCTCCTTTCACCTCCAGCCTTCTCTGTTCTTATATGAATCCACACACTGCCCTACTTTTCTGTGTGTGTGTGGTTTTTTTTTGGTCAGTTTTGATGCTAAAATTTTTCACAGGATCCATTCTTCGTGCCTGGGTGCCTCACATGACCCGTCCACCAGATCACACCTGCATCTGCAGCCCTCCCTCCTTTTCTGCCTGTAGTTCTGCGGCCCCTCTGCCACCCCCTCAGACACCGACCACCTGTCCCCTTGCTGCTCACTGCTACCTGGAGGCAAGACCTCTCCAGTCTACCTCCTTGGTGGCCCTGTGTCACAACCTCCATTCTTCACCTCTTTACTTCCAGCCCAGCAGCTGGAGTTAGAGTGAAGTTTAGGGGTCCCCTTTCCTCCGCCATACACTGGGGTGAGAGTGGCATGTGCCAGGGGACAGGGGAGGACTAATGAGGGGACATTAGCGTGAAGCCCATGTCCACCCTGGGCCCAAGGACCTGTGCACACAGCAGACACATGGACATGTGGGCACGTGGTGCAGTCACCGCCACCGCTGCTGCTTTTCTGTGCTGCTGGCACTGTGTAAGTGGGGCTGTCCATTCTCATGGGAGGCACCCCTCCATGTTTCTCCTGGCCCAGGATGTCCCCTCCCAGAAGCTGAAGTGGGACCCCTAGTGTTCCGGGCAGCCCTGCATGTCCTGTGGGCTCTGGGCCCTCGTGCTGGACTTGCTGGGCCTCTGGCAGTTCACCTCCTAAGTGACCAGGGTTGCCTGTATGTTTTGAACAGCCTTCTTCACAGAGGGGTGTACAGTGATGTGGGAAGAGCTTGGGATGGCTGCAGAGCTGGGATGTTCCCCCTGGGAGACAGCACACATCCTGACAGAGCAGCCGGGGCTTTCCCATGTGGCTCTTGTCTTCTACTTCTTGGCCCTCTCCGAAGCTGCTGGTGCCACCCACCCTGGCTGTCCCCCAGCTCCCCCCCGCAGGCCCTCTGCTCCTCTGAGGGTCACCCAGGAAGACATGGTGTAGGGTTGCAGCGGCTCCACCTCGCCATCGAGGGAGATGAGGGCTTGCTCCACAGCGTGCAGCCCACTGTCTCATTCACGCCTCTGACTGGGAGGCAGGGCTGTGCGCCCATCATGCAGGCAAGGAAACTTGAGGTTCAGGAAGGCAGAGCAGCCATGCAGTCACCCGTGGGGAGACGTAGAGCAGGGCTGGGGAGTGGGCTCAGCTGTCTTGCGCCCACCCCCTGCCTCACCTTGGGAAGTTACTTAGGTCTCTGGGTGCTTTAGTTTCAGTCTCTGTGAATGGGGTTTTGATAGCAGCTGCCCCAGAGGTCATGTGGGTGTCTGTGGAGTCTTGGGACATGCTGGCCCAGGGAGGCACTGTTCCCATTCCCTGTGTGCACCTCACCCAGGCATCGAGGAGGCTGTGCTGAGCCCAGGGCACCGGTGCACATCACTGCCTCAGCTCCACCAGGAATCCCCCTGTTCAGTGAATGTCAAGTTCCTGGGTGTCCAGGCGAACATTTCCCCCGAGGACTGGAGAATCCAAGCAAGTGGAATGGTTTAAAAAATTAGGGCTACCAAGGGAGCAAGTTACACAAACTTACTGCTTAATACAAATTTACCCTTGTAAAACCATGATAATCCCTTTGCTCTAAGGTCATCTGAGTAACAACTGAACCTTTGTCTGGACCCCAAGACAGAGCTCTTTCTTGGGTCTCCCTGGGGCTTGACTCGCTTCCTGGGCCTTGCTTCTGGATAGGAAACCACACACACGGTGATGTGTGAATTTATGGCAGAAACAAACTGGAGGAGGAAGGACACACCACAAACGCAGGGCACCTTTGACCCACGCGGTGAACAAACAGCTTCCGGGTTTGGAGCAGGTGTCTCCTCTTGGGTTCAGGTGGCATCATGCTTTCACCACCTCCTCTCTCGAGTGAAGAAGTGAGCAGTGGAGAGGGGAGTCCAGGGCTCCTCGCTGTGCTGACCCCAAGCCCAGAGGGTCACCAGGAGGATGTCCTCGGGCTGAGCTGTCATCAGCGAATGATCACCCCCCCCACCCCCCACATCCTAGCAGGGCACTGCATCCACATACCCCTGTTCTCTGCAGTCAGGGAGGCAGGACGCCAGGGTCCTTATTCACCACAGTGCTCCTCACCCCCAGCCCTGCAGAAGGAGGAGAGGCTGCCCAGCACCCCATCCCACCACCCCCGCTGGGCACAGGGAGGCACTTTTCCAGGGATTCCAGACTGCAGAGTCCTCACAGAGTTCTCTCCCACAAACGAAACCTGTTTCATGTACTACTACAGGGTCATCTCAAAAGAAAACGCCCTCACCTCTTGACTTGTCTTTTATTGTTTCCCAGAAGAAAACAAAACAACTTTCCACCCCAGCACATCTCAGGGAGAGTGTCCTTTTAGGTGTGGGCGGTGAGGATGCCAGAGAAACCGGGTGGCTGCGTCTTGCTCCCACCTCACCGTGCATCATTAGAGCCTTGCATCTATCTTGGTCTCTCTGTTCTTCCCCAGGGAGCAGTTGGTTTGTAAATAAGTATGAGCTAGTGTGCAGGATGCCAGGTGAGCAGCTTGTTATGTCAAGCTTATGTCAGAGTTATGTCGACTCCAGGTGTTCTGGGGGCTTGGGAGGTGCACCTGGAGTCTGGCGGTGCCTGGTGGGGCTCCCAGCGCCACCATTCCTGAACTCTGTGGTCTTGGTAAACCCTCTCTGTCCCTAAGCTCCAGCTTTCTCATCTGTGCAGAGGAAGCCATGGCCCTGAACTTTGCAGCAAAGCGCTGGGCACGGGACCACTGTGGGGCTCCTTGCTCTGCACAGCCCAAAGCTTCCCCAAGTCTGTGCAACTTTAAATACAGTTGGGTTGGTGAACACTCACCTCCACACCATGCTAGGTTTGTAGAGTTCTGAAGGGTTGGCTGCCCCCTGCCCCTTTATAGCAAGGTAACTCAGGGCCCTGGCCCCTCCCTTTCTCCCACTTTCCATGGTCTCTGTCCTTCACAGCTACAGACTTTTACTGAACTCTCAATGCAGGCAGAGGTATATGCCCAGGTGCTCACTATTCTGTCAACACCACTGATGTTGGGAGCGCAGTGTTTTAATGGGAAAGTGTTTTCATGGCTCAGCGCTATGCAAACTCCCTTTATCCCTGGCAATCTTCCTGTCTCTTGATGGCATTTGGAAAATATTTGCAGAGTTAGCAGGTTCACTCAGCGGAGAATGTCATGGTTTGTGTTTTTATCCACCTCAATTAAGGCAGCTGAAATTCATACCCTCCCACAGCTCTGTGTGCTTTATTCAAGCAAGTCTGGGGAAAGAGGTAGGTTTCCTGTCTTTCCAGCCTGGCCTCTTGGAAGGTTGGAGGGTGGCTCAGGCAGTGACTGGAGCACAGATTCTGGGGTCCCCCAGCCTGGCCACAGCCATCACCACCACTTACTAGCTGTAATACCTTGGGGCACATAAGCTCATCCACTAGACCCTCTGTTTCCTTATCTGTGAAGTGGGTACCAGGACCATCGACCTCCCAGGCTGTTCACTGGCTCTTCAAGTGCTTATAAACATGCCAGCTCAGTGCCATGTTTAATATTAAAATACCCAGAGCCAAATTCAGCACCTGGGCACTCTGTGTGTCTGGCTGAGGTGCTGACAGTCTGGGGAGAAATCCCCAATGCCAGAGGTGCAGCCAGATGGCAACTCACCCCGCATAGCTGCTGGGAACCCTAGAGCAAAGCCTGCCCTCCCCACCGCACCCGGCTTTCTCATCTGACTCTGATCTGGGGATGTGCTGTTCCCCACGGCACCCGGGTTTCTCTTCTGACTCTGAGTTGGGGGTGCATGATTCCCCACTGCACCCAGGTTTCCCATCTGACTGAGTGGGGGTATGCCGCTTCCCACCGCAAGGCCTTTTGTCAGGCCTGGCTGACCTGAGCTTCCCTCTTGACCCTTCCTCTCCCCTTTCACTCTTGCCCCCTGCCTGCTTCCCCAGGGGGCGGGATGGGCTTCGAGGCCCTGTAGGCTCCTCCTGTCTGAGTGGTCACTTCAGGGCATGACTGCTGTGCAGGGCGGGACTGTCTGCCCCAGAGCAAGGCCGCATGGCTTGTCTGGTGTCCGGCGCAGAGCTGGGTCTTACAGTGTCCATCCAGTGACTGATGGCTCGGCACCCTGGTTTCTGGTGTAGATCCTGGGAGATGGGCTGTGTGTTCCTGGGGGGTAAGTGGGGGTCCGGCCCAGGGAACGCTGAAGCTTGTCTTGACTGCTTCTTCTCTCCTCTTGCAGAGCCCACAACAATGGTGTCACCAGCCAGCTCAGAAGCCCAGGTACTTTAAAAACAAAATTTAAATGTACTTGATCCGAATTAACAGTTAGGTGTGTTGTATACTGTAAATTAGAAGCACGTACAATTGTGCTTCTAGAAGGACCGAGAGATAGTGAAGCCCAGTGTGCTGTAGTCCATGGGGTCGCAAAGAGCTGGACATGACTGAGCGACTGAATAACAACAACAGTTGTACAGTTGTTCTCTGAGGCAGGATGTGGACAAGTGCTCAGTAGCTTAGTGGAAGGGCTTGTGGGGAGACGATGCCTGAAAACAGGCAGGGCTGGGGAGCCCATACACACAGTGGGGTGGGGTGGACTCGGGGGATCTGAAATGTGGGGTCTCCCTTGTGACCCCCAGGCTCCTGGAGGTGCTTCCCACTGACCAGAGGGAAGAGGGGGCAAAGGTGATGTGGTCTCCCTGGTCAGAGCGTTGGGCAGGCATGGGGCTGGGGGACAAACAGGAAAAGCAGCCCATCCCCCGTGTCCCTGAGCTCTCCCCAGTACCTCATCCCTAGGACCTTTATCTGTGTCTCCTGTCCCATCCACCTGCCCCCAGGTGGTTTGTCCTGAATTTGATGTTTATTCCACTGCCTTATAAAAATTGATTTTGTGTAAATACGTATTTATATGTTAAACAGTGTTCTAGAAAGGGGGTAGGCACAGGTGTTGGTCTGCTGCGAAAGTGAAAGTCACACAGTCGTGTCTGATTCTTTGCAACCCCGTGGACTATAGCCCACCAGACTCCTGTCCATGGGATTTCCCAGGCAAGAATACTGGAGTTGGATGCCATGCCCCCCTCCAGGGGATCTTCCTGACCCAGGGATTGAACCCAGTCTCCTGCATTGCAGGCAGATTCTTTACTATCTGAGCCACAAGGGAAACCCATTGGTCTGTTGTGGCAGATTTTTAAAAACAATAATAAAACCATCCCAAAGTTTTCTGACTTTTTCTAGTCACCACATGCTGGCAATTCTTAATTGTGTCAGTGATAAAGTAAACCCTCTGGCTGGGCAGATGCCCTGCTGTTTACACAACACGGGTTCCCAGGGGTTGCTGTGAGCTCATGCTACACAGTGTCCTGGAACCCCAGTAAGAAAAGCCTAGCCCTGTTTTCAGGACACGTCCATCTCACTGCTGTATGTGGCTCCTGCTGCTAGGCTGCCTTGCCCCACAGCCCCAAGTGAATTTGTGTTCCCCACCCCTGTTCCACTTGTGTTCCCTACTGTCATCAGTCTTGAAAACACTTACAAAGAACTTTGTAGATAGGGGATAGACGTGGGGGCCCCAGGAAGTTGGTCAGGGTAGCCTCCTGGCCTGTGTGCTGAGATTCTCACTCCGGCCCTTCAGTGGCTTGGGCTAGTCCCGAGGCCTCCACTGCCTGGTGCCCACACTGCCAGGGGCGGGGGGCAGGAGGGTCGGGGTTCTGCCTAGACTTTCCCCTGGGGGGAAACCAGTGTTCTCTCCAGTGTCTGGGGCTGGGGCGGCTTTCAAGAGGCTTGCAGTGGAGTTAACCCTTTTACGATGTGAGGCCAGCACAGGCCAGAGACCAGAACCAGGGGAGGCAGGCCCAGCAGGGGTGCTCTGTGCTACACTGGAGCCAAGAGGCTTTGGGGCTGGGCTTTCTGCTTGCCTGGCCCTAGGGGTAGAGTGGTCTCCTTTGGAGAGAGAGAGGGTCACCCTGGGGTCAGCGGGGACTGTGGGACAAAGCTGGGGTGGGGTGGAACTCACTCTGTGTTTTTGTAAAAATGATTTTACTCATTTATTTTTGGCTGTGCTGGGTCCTTATTGATGCGTGGGCTTTTCTCTGGTTGTGGAGAATGGGAGCTGCTCTTTGTTGTGGTTCATGGGCTTCTCATGGTGGTGACTTCTCTTGATGTGGAGCCTGGGCTCGAAAGCACAGGCTCAGTAGCAATGCCACTCGGGCTTAGCTGCTCTGCAGCACACGGGATCTTCCCAGACCAGGAACCGAACCTGCCACGTCTCCTGCATTGGCAGGCAGATTCTTCACCCCTGAGCCACCAGGGAAGCTCCATCTCTGTCTTCTTCCTGCATCTACCTCTGGGCCAAGAAAGGATCCATGGGAACTTGTGTGAAGTGAGGTCATTGCCTGCTCAGCAGTCCCAAGGGGCTGTCCTAGGGACTCCACCGGCCAGAGCAGGCCCTTCACTCACCTTTCAGGCCTGGTTGGTCTTCAGGTCTTTGACTCCTGATTCTAGGGTGTGACTTGTAGCCCAGCTGGCACTCGCCTCCTGAGGCAGAGATAAGGCACCTCCAGGCTGGGAGCGTTATTGACTTTCATTGGAACTTCGCTCCCATGCGGCCTCACCCTCCCCGGCGTCCCTGAGCCAGGCAGACCCCCCTAAGTCCCTCCAGACTCAGGGCATCTTAGGAGGCGCTTCTGTGGACAGAGAAGGCCTGTTCTTGTGCCCTACCCTCTGCCCAGCTGACTGTAACACTTCCCTTCAGCTCTGCTCTGACCCCTTCCCTTGGGGTCGAGAGGTGACATCACAGGAAACAGAGGAGAGACCAGAGGGGCCCAGAGGCCTGGTGACCTGCACTTGCCTGGTGAGGGTGTGGCTCTGTCCAGGGGCACGAGGTCAGGGCACAGGCTGCAGGGCTGACCCCACCCCCAGGCCAGCATGGCCCCCCTGCCTGAGGCAGGCAGGTGACCAGTGTTTGCCCCACCTGTGAGGGTCTTGAGACTAGTGGCAAGGTTAAGTAGCAAAGAACTGTTGTCGTTTTGGTGTGTGTGTATCTCGTACTGAGTCAGGAAAGGAAACCATTAACGCCCTTTCAAACATACACACAGAGTGCTGTCAGCACTGGAAGCAGCTTCCTCATTCTTCTTGCTCTGCGCCACGAGCTGGCATCGAACTGCTTCCCCCACTGCCTCTCTCTAGCAGACCCAAGGCTGTGGGGTGCAGGCAGTACAGAACCCAGATCTGAAATGCTAATGGTGGTCCCTGAAAGCTCAATTCCCTAGGGGCTAAGTAACACCAAAAGCAGAGTTAAGAGGTCTGGAGTGCAGGACTCATCTCTGATGTGCTAATCCGATTTTTTAAAACCTTGTTGTGGAGAAAGAATTTTGAGCTTAGGCAAAGCCAGCAGAATAGCATGGTGGCCCCACACAAGTCTCCAACAGCAAAGGACTCACCTATTCCCTGCAGCACCCCTACCCCCCACCCCCTCTCCCTACACAGGTACAATTATTTTTTAGGTTTTTCAGGTTAAATTCACATACATTGAAATTTACATGCAGCTGAAAATACTTGAGGGGTCTCACTTTTTGTGAGTTCCAGTGTCAAGCTTTAAATGTGTAATTAAGCAATTACTCTAATAGCATTTATTGAATAAGCTAGTCTTTCTCCTCTGATTTAAAACATACTGTCATTGCACATGAAAAGCTAATGCTTCCTTAGGTTGCCTCTCCGTCTTTTTCTAAACACTTCTTTTGGGGGAAAATTGTACATCTGGTGAGCTCTGACTGGTGTGTAAGCAATACCACACACACCTTTCCCATCATGCTTCCCCTCCCCCACCCAACCCCTTGGGAGCCAGGGGCCTACCCTCCTGCTGTGGACTGCTTCTGTCTTATTTAAAGCTCCAGAGTCCTGGCTCTGGGCGGTGCTGGGGGTTCAGGGCTGTGCACGGCTGACTAGTATCCCTCAGATCACCGCTCCACTCCGGACCCGCACCTGACCTTTGTGGATTCACGTACAGGGATTTCCGGTTTTCCTCTCTCTCGGTGAACCCCCCGCCCCCACCGAGGAGCTGCAGTCCAGCGGTAAAGCGTGTCTTGATTATAAGAACCTGCCATGCAGTTTTCCATGGTAGCTGTGCTGTTGGGGAACATCATGTTTCCCGGGTGGGGGCGGTGGTGCACCCCTGAGGACAGCTGCTGTCCCATTTCACCAGTAGAACCACGCGATGGTAACCTTCTGCGACGGTTGGGACGCAGCCCACCCCAACCCTTGCCCTGGCCTAACAGCAGGGCCCTGTGCCGCAGGTGGTGCAGTCGCTGGGCTTCGCCATCTACCGTGCGCTGGACTGGGGGCTGGCCGAGCACGAGGAGCGCGAGCTCAGCCCGCAGCTGGAGCGGCTCATCGACCTCATGGCCAACAGCGACTGCGATGATGACGGCGGTGGCGGGGCGGCCGACGAAGGATACGGGGGCCCCGAGGAGGAGGAGGAGGCAGAGGGCGGCCCCCGCGCCGTGCGCACCTTCGCGCAGGCCATGCGCCTGTGCGCCGCGCGCCTGACCGAGCCCCGGGGCGCGCAGACCCACTACCAGGCTGTGTGCCGCGCGCTCTTCGTGGAGACGCTGGAGCTGCGTGCCTTCCTTGCCAGGGTCCGGGAGGCCAAGGAGGTGAGTCAAGGGAGCTGTCCAGGCAGGAGAATCAAGGATTTGCCCAGAGTTGAGGGTGGTGGGTGGGGCAGGCGGAGCGAGGGGTGGGGTCCGCAGAGGTGGGGCAGGTGGGCAGATGGGCAGGGCCCAGCCCTCTCCCTGCCTAGTTACTTCTGTCCCTCCTTCTGTCCACAGTGGGTGTCCACTCTGTGCCAGATAGCCCTGAACACTGTAGGTTTTAGCTTAATTCCCAGTGTCCTGCATACCTGGCTTTGCACAGGAGGGGACAGAGGCTCAGAAATTCAGACTGGTCCCTTTACCCATGACCTCACTCCTCTTGTCTCTAAGTCAGTCCTTAGCTTCCCTGGTCCTCATGTTTACATCTGCAAAAGGGACTGTGTCTCCAGGTCTCCTGCCCCAGAGCTGGTTCTTTCTGAAAACAGGGAGCAGAGGTGCCAACATGTTGGAGCTTTGGGGAGGTGGGCAGTTCAGTGAGGGGTCACTAGTCCAGGTGTTTGTCCCTGGGTGACAGTCTGACATTCCTCCACCCCTGACCACCACCCGCACACCCCCACAGTGGTTTTCACCCATTTCCCAGTTGAGCAGCTGGAGGCGCTAAGAGGTCGTGTTCTCACCCCAGGTCACAGCTAGTATGGAGCAGAAGGGCCTGACTGGCTCCCGGCTGGCATTCTCCCCACAGCTGTTCTGCTGCTTCATGATCTCAAAGTCAGGAGGTGACAGTCTTTGCTCGACTCTCACAGCCTCTCCCTTGGAGGGAACTGAGGTGTTTCGTTGAAATGGGGGTCACAGCCCACAGGGACCCCTGCCTTCCACCAGCATTTCACAGATGAGGAGAAAAAATGGAGACTTTGGAGAGGTCAGGAGGTACTTTTGGAATTAACCGATGCTGGTCCCTGATTTTACCCTGACCCTTTGTCGGTGTGTGTCTCCTTCCCGCCCAGCTTCCCTGTGCCTGGGCTTGAGCAGACTCTCAGGGTTGTTCTGACCAGGGGCCTGGGATCCAGTGCAGGACAGGTCAGATGCTGCTTGGGTCACCTGGCCTTGTCTGCCGCCCACTCGTAGCCTGAAGTGTGTGGTCCCGCTGCCCCCCAGTCCCGTCCCCCGTCTTCCCTCCCACTCCTGCTCAGCATCTCAGAGATGTCCTCCCAGTGCTTTAATTGTGGCTGCCCCTAATGCTTGTCTGTTTTTTCTTTTGTTTTGATTGGACTCAGGAGGATGGGTGGGGACTATGTCTGAAACTTATACCCCGCTAGGGAGGTGTCCATTCTGGCTTTCCTGGGACGGCCTTCAGAGCATTGTCTTCTTCTTGGAGCTGCCGCTGTTGCTGTAGCAGCCTCTTCAGGTCCACTGCCGAGTGGATCCTCCCTGGAAGACAAGTTCCTCTTTTTCTTGAGGACCTTTCTGTTTCCTGACTCTGCAGGGTCACTGTGTGGTTCCTCTTTGGGGAAATATTTCTTCCTTTTGGGAGGACCTCCACAGCCAGCTGTCTCTTCAAGATCACCACTAACCGGCTCCTCCTTGGAAAACATTTCATTTCCTTGAGTTTGAGGAGGAGACAGATGGGTCTTCCATTCCTTTCTCCTGAGGAGCCTCTTGGGCTTCTGTTTTTTTATTCATTGGGGTCTTTTACTTGTCTCCTCACGCTCCTGTGTGGCACTAAGGGTCCTAATGATTTTCAGTTGCTTGGCTGTTGCTGAGGTCAGTTTCTTGGCCAGGCAATAAAAGCTCTTTCTTTAGGCGTAAACAGCTCTGGACTTCAAGCAGTTGACCCAGGAGAAGTCAGGGGACTGGAGGAGGCAATGAGAAGTGGGCTACTGGCCGTGTGTGGCTGGGCTGGCATTGGGAGCAGAAACAGCCTGCTCAGGGGCAGTGGAGCTGCTCCAGAAAGGACGGGAGACCCACCTTCATGCCCTTTGTCCACAGAGACGCAGGTCACACCCAGCTCTATTTTTAGAACCACACACCTTGTGCTTCTCAGAGACTTGGCTGAGTTTTCTAGCGCGTCCCAGGGCAGTTTGGCAAGTGGCTTGGGAGGGAAGCCGGGGTGACCGGTTCTGTTTGACGTAGGGATGGGGTGGCAGAGGCTGTGTGCTAAAGGCAGAAGTTCCTCCAGGGTGGAGGGCCAGTGAGAGCAGAGCCCCCACTGCTGCCAAGATCAAGGGCAGTGAACCTAGCAGCCTCTTCACAAATCCTTGGCAGAGAGCGGCTCCCTGAGCATTCCCAACATCCTTCCTGGGCCCTCGTCTTGCTGGTGGCACATTTCCCAGTTTGTGAAATAGACCTTCGTGACGTTGGGGCCTGCTGAGTGACTCGCCCTCTTGCCCATCCATCCAGCTATCCACTTCATGATTCATTTATTCACTCAAATAATGCTTAAGACCTAGCATGTGTCACACAATGCTGGAAGCCAGATTTAAAACAACCCCAAAGCTGAAAACGTGGTTCTGACCTCATGGAGCCAACCATTCAGGAAACAATCAAGGAAGCAGACGACTCTAGACTCCAGATGGGATGACATGCAGAGAAGTGGCTGAGGCGTCCACAAGGCTTTCCACGAGGGTGGATGTGCCCTGTGAGCTGCAGTCTGGAGCCCTTCCTGGATGTAGCAGGGCCTCACGCCTGCATTGTGGAGGATGGGGGCCCCGTGAGGGAGTGCGGGTCAGTGTGAGGAGGCCGCGGGTTCTGCTGCAGCCGGGGTCGCTGCAAGGGTCATACTCCCCCACCCTTGCGCGGGAGGAGTGGCCACTGATAGCCAACAGGACACGAGTGTTTCCATGTGGTTCTAAGGCGGGTGGCTTGGTTCCCTCAGATACCTTTCTGTGCCCCAAAGCCTTGTCCAAAATGCCCAAGTGGTACAAAAGCATCCCCAGGGGGCAGACCAGCCGGGCGCACAGCCCCACCACTCCCATTCTCCTGTTTCTCCCGGACTTAACAGATGCTGCAGAGGCTCCGGGAGGATGAACCGCAGGCAGAGAAGCCCCTTGTGGAGCTGGATAGCCTGAGGCGCACAGACTGGGTAAGACATGTGGCCCCCACCCCCACCCCCACCAGGGCACAGACCAGGAGCCCTGCCCAGGGCTAAGGGCCATTTCCATCTTCTCGTGGGCCTAGGCCCGACTCTGGGTCCAGCTCATGCGGGAGCTCCGCCATGGGGTGAAGCTGAAGAAGGTGCAGGAGCAGGAATTCAACCCCCTGCCCACAGAGTACCAGCTCACCCCCTTCGAGATGCTCATGCAGGACATCCGTGCCAGGAACTACAAACTGCGCAAGGTCATGGTGAGCCACTCACGGTCATGGTGGGCTGGGTTAAAGAGGGCACATGTTCAGGCCCCTCTGCCTGCAGGATCCCCTGCTTGGTGCGCTGGTCACTGAACCAGGGATTCCAGTGGGAACAGGCAATGTGGCCTCAAGTCATACACCTCATGGTCCTTTCAGGGAGACAGTGTGACATTGGCAGGGAGAAGGGGACCGGGGGCAGGAGCTGAGGCTACAGGATGGTCCTACTTAACACTCAGAGGGCCTTGTGGTATGCCAGCATCGCTCTGAGAATCTAAACATGTGAGTTAAGCTCACTCTTACGAGGACCCTGTGAGGTAAAGCCACTGACCCACATTTTAACATAAAGAATCTGAGATGCAGGGAAAGCTGGTGGTCAGGTCTTGAAAGCCACAGCCACACAGCCACTGAGGGGGAGGCTGGGTGAACCCCTCTCATGGCTGCAGCCCTAGTAGATGGTCCCTTAGCCTTGCTGCCCTCCTTCTCTCCCACAGGTTGATGGGGACATCCCTCCCAGAGTGAAGAAAGATGCCCACGAACTCATCCTGGACTTCATCCGCTCCCGGCCTCCACTGAAGCAGGTACCAGCCCCTTGGGGTGTCTGGAAGGTTGGTTCTGGGACGCTGCCTGCCAGAGCACGCAGGGCCTCCAGGGAGCTGGCCCCCTACCTGGTGCTGCCACACCCCCTGCAGGTCTCAGAGAGAAGGCTTCGCCCCTTACCCCAGAAGCAGAGAACTCTGCACGAGAAGATCCTGGAGGAGATCAAGCAAGAACGCAGGCTACGCCCCGTGGAGAGCAGGCGCTGGGATGGCCGGGGCGAGCGGGGTGAGCACGGGACACCCCTTCCCTGCACCTCGTCTCCCCCAGCACTGTCTTGTCCATCCTGCCTCACCTCCTGCCTCCCCCAGGGTTCGGCTCTCTGCCCTGCATCCTCAACGCCTGCTCTGGGGACGTCAAGTCCACTTCCTGCATCAACCTGTCCATCACGGATGTCGGGGGCAGCGCCCAGCGCCCGAGGCCCCGGGTCCTGCTCAAGGCGCCTACATTGGCTGAGATGGAAGAGATGAACACCTCTGAGGTCAGAGCCCAGAGGTTCCTGAAGAGAGACCCAACGATGAGGAGGAGGAGGGGGAGGGGGGGGGGGGGGAGGGGAGGGAAGGAGCTTCTGGGGAACTGAACACAGCCCGGGTGCAGCATCCAGCTGTGGGCCCTCTGCTCTGGGTCCTGTCTGCACCCTGCTGTGAAGCTGTGTCCTGCTGTGGGGCTGGGTCTGCCCTGAGGACAAGCATGGCAGGGCTCAGGCACCCTCTCCCATCTTGGTCACTCACAAGGGGGACTGAGACAGTGGCCTTGAGCCACTGTTGCCTCGGCACATAAAAGGATGAAATGGAGAGCCATGTCCTCCTGGGCTGGGCAGCCACACTTGGAGGTGCAAAGCCTACAGGTCCCAGTGTGACTCCCCACCCTGGTCGCATTGCCCTCTGACCCTGGAGACGGGGCTAGGGGCTGTCTCCACGTGACCCCAGGCCTGTCATCTCCAGGACTTTCCAGAGACTTCAGGCCAGGGGCTGGCTTCTGAGGCATACCCCTGGCCTGGATAGTGCATAGCAGTCAGCTTGTGCACCCTGTGCCTTGGTCCAGGGACAGGCAGGAGGCACTGGGGTAGAGTGGTCACAGTGATGCTGGACTGGACTGTCCACAGGAGGGTGGACAGGGTGTTACTGGGCTGATGTGTCCACAGGAGGAAGAGTCACCATGTGGAGAGGGGACGCTGAAGCGAGATCGTTCTTTTTCTGAGCACGACCTGGCGCAGCTCCGGAGTGAGGTGACCTCTGGCCTGCAGCCGGCCTCTCAGACCCCCAGAGGCCTGGAGTTGTCCCGGCCACGAGCAGGCAGCATGCAGTCCTGGAGGCCGAGCTCCCTGGAGCCGGGTACGTGCCACCTCCCTCCCTGGACACCTTCCTGCAGGTCCCGCTGCTCCAGAGGGAGCTTGCACTGCAGGAGGGACATTTATCACCTCAGGCAGCCACACCCCACCTTTTAAAACTCTGCTAAAGTAGTAATCCATATCCAGTTTAAAACTTCAGACAAATCCCCACAATTCTTTTACCTAGAGATAATTACCTTTGCCATATCTGTCTATAGAAAGACAACTGAACCAATGGATAGATTGACAGACTGTTCTACTCTTTCTCTTTCTGTCAGTGGAAATGGGCCCAGAGAGCATGCACACCACTCTGGATCAGACTAGTCCCCTGGGGTTTGTCACAGCCCCATCCTTTGCTGACCATCAGCCGGCCACCCTAGGTTAGCTGGTCCCACGGTGCTGAGGCCTGGGGTTGCCATCCCGCCCACTGCCTCTTCGTGCCTAGCACAGCCCTGCGACACCAGAGCCGCTGCGGGTTGTCCTGACAGCCCCTGCCTCTTCCACCAGGTTCCCTCCCCGTCAGTGTTCAGTCCCAGCCTGACCCCAGCTCCCTACCACGCAGTGACGTGGGCTCAGTCGAAGACAGGCAGGGGGCCTCCGTGGCCCCGGATGCCAGTCACCTGTGGCTGGTGAGTGACAGAAGCACTGTGGCGCAGGGTGGCCAGGGTGGGGGGCAGCGAGAGGGGACGGGGAGTGCCCCTGTCAGACTCCGGAGTGGTGGGGGCCCTCCCAGTGGATGTCTGCCTAGGGAGGTTGGTCTTTGCTGCCGCCTCCTGGGCCTTCTGGGCACTGCAGCCCAGGCCAGAGAAAGACCTTGCTAAGGGCACAGCCTAGTCCCATCTGTCAGGGTCAGGGCACATGAGAAGGCAGCGTGGTGACACCAGACAGCACTTTCTTGGGTCTCAACTCTGGCTCTGGGCCCTTCCCTCTCTGTGCCGCAGTTCCCTCACCTGTGAATTTTGTCTGACTTGTAATCGTGAAGAGTCAGTAATTTCTGACATCTTGAGGCTCTACTTGGACCTGAGCTGAATGTCTGCAGGGACACAGGGCACCTTGCTGGCATGTGGACGGAGGTCCAGAGGGTGGCTGTCATTATTGCTTCATTGAGATTTTACCAAGAGGCTCAAGTGAGAACAGATGTTCAAGGTTTTGAAAAGTCAAGGTCATGTTACTGTAACACTCCCCAACTAAAAGGCATGCTTTACCCTCTGAGTCCTGTATTAGGTATCTGGCCACATAGGAAATCACGGCTCACTCAGCAGCTGCAACAGCACACAGTTACCATCTCATCATCTCTCTGGTTCCAGAGCCCAGAAGTGGCCTCGGTGGGGCTGCAGTGGCAGGGCTGCGTCTCACCTGGAGGCTTGACCTGGGCTGGAGGACCCGTTCTTAGGAAACTCCTTCCCCTGGCTGTGGGAGGGGCCCCAGCTCGTCCCAGGTGAAGCCCCCTCAGGAGGTGGCTCCCCTGAGGGAGCCATCTGAGAAGCAGAAGGAAGCCAGTGTCTTTATGACGCATTCTCGGGGCTGACACTGTCAATTCCACCTTATCCATACAAGTCAGTCACTCAGTCCTACTTAGGGAACTACATCTTACTAATTTATTTGGCTGTGTGGGGTTTTGGTTGCTGCCCTCGGGATCCTCCTTGCATTGCGCGGAATCTTTCCTTGCGGCACGTGGCCTCTCTAGTTGTGGGGCAGGGTCCAGAGCACAGTAGTGGGCCCAGTAGCCGTGATGTGAGGGCTTAGCTGCCCTGTGGCTTGTCCCCTTTTTTTTAAAGATGGATTCTTTATTAAAGATGTTCTTATTTTTTATTTTTGGCTATACTGGGTCTTCGTTGCTGCACGCCAGCTTTTTCTAGTTGCAGTGAGCAGGGGCTACTCTCTAGCTGTGGTGTAAGGCTTCTCACTGCAGTGGCTTCTCGTGCTTTACAGCATAGGCTCTAGGTGCATGGGCTTCAGTAGCTGCAGAATGCAGACTCATTAGCTGCAGCACATGGGCGCAGTGGCTCTGTGGCATGTAGGCTCTTCCTGGACCCGGGATCCTACCCTGTTCTCTGCATTGGCAGTTGCATTCTTAACCGCTGGGCCACCAGGGAAGTCCCAGAACCACCTCTTGAAGGGAGGGATATCAAGCAATCAGGGGATATGTGTTTAATAGCAAGTCTCGTGAGTTTTTCTCCAGCTCAGATCTTGAAAGCTTTCCAAGAGGCTTGGCTATCAAACCCCTGAACTGCGATGACCTTGCCTCAACTCAGTCTGCTGAGCACCCAACTTGAGATCTCTTGGCAAGGTATACAGTGAGTGTACCATCTGTAAGGTTAGAGGGGAATTGTTCACATATAAACAGCACCATCAGGCTACAGGAAACACTAATCAGAAGCCAGGAGACCTGGATGCTTCAGGTGAGAGGAGAGAACACAAGGTCCCAGACTCACCCAGTGCCAGACAGTAGCAGCTGACCGACAAGTGTAAATGGGAGAAAAATCTGACTACAAACACCATCCAACTCCCACATCCTCTGGTGCCTCCCAATGCCACCTTGTCTTGGTAGCTGACATTTTGATTCTGGTGCCAGACACTGCATCTTCTTAGTGAAGCTGAAATACCCTACTTCATAGAAGAAGAAGTGACCCTTTGAGAAGTCAAATTCTGTGCTAAGAACACAGGACAGTTCTCCTGGAGGCAGAACAGGGTATACTCACCATGGCAGCCCAAAGGGCCAGGTCAGAGAGCTACCTGTAGGAGTGTCCCAGGAGCAGTACAGCTTCACGGCATGGACGTTCTGGGGAGCTTGCCTGGACTGAGGCCAGGAAGATGCCAAGTCCTCAGGGAAGTGGGGAACTTGTGGAGATGCCCTGAGAGCCTGAGACCAATGCCTCAGGCCTCCTGCCCCAGGAGTTCAGCCACCCAGTGGAAAGCCTGGCTCTGACAGTGGAGGAGGTGATGGACGTGCGCCGTGTGCTGGTGAAGGCAGAGATGGAGAAATTCCTGCAGAACAAGGAGCTCTTCAGCAGCCTGAAGAAGGGGAAGGTGAGGAGCTGGGTGGGGGGGTAGGTGCGGGCAGGACTGGGCCTGGGAAGTTTGGGACAACACTGGGCTCCAACCAGGCTTTCCTCACAGATTTGCTGCTGCTGCCGAACCAAGTTCCCACTGTTCTCATGGCCGCCCACCTGTCTCTTTTGCAAGAGGTGAGCCTTCTGTACGCACCTTGGCTGTGAATTCACACGGGAAGGAGGTAGGAAGCCTTTTGGTTTCTGTCCGGTAGAGCTTCCTGTGATTCGGGGCATGTGGCACCAGGCACTGTGACCAGTGCAACCAAGGAACAAAATTGTTACTTTAACAACTGAGGGGCCCCCACTTTCAGCCAAGATTGGGTAACAGGAAGCAGAACAGGCATTTTCCACAGGAAATGGCCAAAAAAAAAAAAAAAAAAAGATGCAAAGGCATGAAACATTGGTTCTCAAGAACCAATCAGGTATGAAGCAAGTACCAGGAAGCAGACAGGGTAAGCTCTGTCCTACGGCTGCCTCAGCTCTGGACTCAAGCCTGTTCAGCTCCTGTGGTGGAGGAGTTAGAGCTGAGAACAGGGGCACCAGGGCAGCTAGAGTTCACAGCACAGATCTCGAGAGAGGGTTCTCCAGGAAGCAGGTCTCAGAGACCTGCACAAGGTCCCCCTTGCATATTCAGAGTTCTGATCAGCACATACATGAAGGAAATTACTGAGGGTGTGGAAACCTGGCCCTCTGCCTATTTTAGAAATAAAGTTTATTAGAACACAGTCACACCCAATTGTTTATTATTCATTTAGCCACATCTAAAATGTTGACTATCTGAGCTTTTAGAGGAAATGTTTACTGACCCTGTCCTACAGATTAAAAGGAGCAGTACTAGGAATAGTGTTTGTTCCCACCAACCAAGGTAGCAAGTTGTGACTCACGGGCTGCTGAGTGAATCACAGAAAGGTCTTGCCTCACTACCAGGAATAAGTGTCCCTAGACTGAGTGCTGCTCCAGAACTAACAAATCACAAAGTCAGACCAGAAAAGACCAAACTATTTCCAAGTATCTTAATTGCTTCCTAGAATAAAACTCAAGTCTATGTGTCTATGTATAGTCGCTCAGTCATGTCCGACTCTTTGTGACCCTATGGACTATACATGGAATTCTCCAGGCCAGAATACTGGAGTGGGTAGCCTTTTCCTTCTCCAGGGGATCTTCCCAATCCAGGGTTTGAACCCAGCTCTCCCGCATTGCAGGTGGATTCTTCACCAGCTGAGCCACAAGGGAAGCCCAAGAATCCTGGAGTGGGTAGCCCATCCCTTCTCCCGCAGATCTTCCTGACCCAGGAATTGAACTGGGGTCTCCTGCATTGCAGGTGGATTCTCTACCAACTGAGCTATCAGGGAAGCCCATAAAACTCAAAAATAGGAGTAAAAAAAAGTACCCAGCATCCAGCCAGAGAAAACGTGTTGTCATCCAATTGCAGATTATTAGGCATGTCAAGCAGCAGGAAAACATGACCCATGGTGAGAAAAATCAATCAAATCATGGAGAACTGACCCAGATTATAGGATTAGCAAATAAGGACATTAAAAATTTTGAACTGCATCTTATACCTTGAAAAAGTTAAAGACAAGGAAGACATAAAGAAGTGACAAGTCAAACCTCTAGACATGAAATGTATGGGATGAAAAAAATTACACTGGATGATATATAGCAGATTAGACATTCAGAGTAATGTGCAGAAGAAAAGATTAGTTAACTTGAAGACACAGCAGTAGAAACTGTCTGAAACAAAACACACAGAAAAAAAGAATTAAACATGAAATTGGCATTGGCAAGATGTGGGGTAACATTAAGAAGCCTAATACAGCTGTAAATAAAGTCCCTCGAGATGTGGGGGCAGGAAAAGTATTTGAAGAAATAATGGCTAAAAAGGTTTTCCAATTTGATGAAAAGTATAAACCCACAAGAAACTCAGTGAACCCCAAGCACAAGAAACATGAATAAAATCACACCAAGACACACAATCAAATTGATCAATGATAAAGAAAAATTCCTAAAAAAAACCCAGAGAAATTCCTAACATCAGTCAGCAAATAAAAGACATGTTATATACAGAGAAAGATAAAGATTATTGCAGATTTCTCATCAAAACACTACAAGCAGGATGTCTGTGAAACAACATCTTTAAAGTATTGAAAGAAGAAAAAAGTGGTCAATCTAGAATTCTGTACAAGAATATTTGTGTCAAAAACAAAGGCAAAAAAAAGCAAAAAAAAAAGAAGGCAAAAGTGAAGACACTTAGAGAAATACGAAAGCCACTAGCAGACCCCTACTGGAACAAATGGTAAACGAAGCCTGCTGCATAAAATTAAAATGATGCCAGATGGAGATCTGAATGTACACAAAGGAATAAGAGCACCAGGAACAGTGGCTACTAAGATGTAACTCTCCTAACATAAAAGATTCCCTTCTTATGCCTCTAAAAGGTAAACCAGTGCTTCCCTCATGACTTAGTGGTAAAGGATCTTCCTGCCAACGCAGGAGACATGGGTTTGATCCCTGATCTGGGAGGTCCCACTTGCCACACAGCAGCTAAGCCCATGTGCCACAGCTGTTGAACCTGCACTCTAGAGCCTGGGAGATGCAACTACTGAAGCCCATGTGCCCTAGAGCCTGGGCTCCGCAAGAACAGAAGCCACTGCAATGAAAAGCCTGTGCACTGAAACTAGAGTGAGCCCCCACTCTCTGCACTAGAGAAAAGCCCATGCAACAATGAAGACCCAGCACAGCCAAAAAATAAATGAGGAGAAAAAAAAACCAGTAAGCCAATATCTAGCACCCAGCAAGGTAAAATTCAGTCTGCCATCCAAACAAACATTATTAGGAATGCAAAAAAGTAATAAAAAATGTATTTTGGAGCTTCTAACAGATGGAAGAAAAGTTATGACCAACCTAGACAGCATATTAAAAAGCAGAGAGATTACTTTGCCAACAAAGGTCCGTCTAGTCAAGGCTATGGTTTTTCCAGTGGTCATGTACGGATGTGAGAGTTGGACTATAAAGAAAGCTGAACACAGAAGAATTGATGCTTTTGAACTGTGGTGTTGGAGAAGACTCTTGAGAGTCCCTTGGACTGCAAGGAGATCCAACCAGTCCATCCTAAAGGAGATCTGTCCTGGGTGTTCATTGGAAGGACTGATGTTGAAGCTGAAACTCCAATACTTTGGCCACCTGATGAGAAGAGCTGACTCATTTGAAAAGACCTTGATGCTGGGAAGGATTGAGGGCAGGAGGAGAAGGGGAGGACAGAGGATGAGATGCTTGGATGGCATCACTGACTTGATGGACATGGGTTTTGATAGACTCCAGGAGTTGGTGATGGACAGGGAGGCCTGGCGTGCTGTGGTCCATGGAGTCACAAAGAGTCAGACACTACTGAGCAATTGAACTGAATAGAAGTATAAGTAAAAATATCCTAACAATATCATTAAGACTGAAGGTGAGGATCAGAAATATGCTGTTATAAGTTTTTTATACTGTACATTAGATGATAAAATATTACTTGAAGGAAAACTGTGATAAGTTAAAGATGATCCTGTGAGCCCAAACACAACCATTGGATTAGCCTGTAAGTCAAATAGAATATACTGGATTGGCTGAAAAGTTCATTTGGGTTTTTCCAAACAAACTTTTGGCCAACCCAATAAAATGGAATCATAAAAACATACTCAATACAGAGAGCAGAAAAAAGGAAAAAAGAACAAACATAACAAAAAGAAAAAAAAAATCCCAAGATGATAGACTTAAACCCAACTGTATCAACAATTACATTAAACATAAATGGCTTACACAATCCAATTAAAAGACAGAGTTTCCCATATTGATTAAAGAAGTTAAGACAATCTGCTGTCTATAAGTCATGTATTTTATTTTTTATTTTTGGCTGTGCCATGCAGCTTGTGGGATCTTAGTTCCCCTACCAGGGATCAAAGGCACACCCCCTGCATTGGAAGTGTGGAATCTTAACTTCTGGGCCACCATAGAATTCCCATGACTTGTAGTTTAAATAAAAGACACAAACTGGTTGGAAGGAGAAGGATGGAGAAAGATACCCCAGGCCAATAGTAGTCTAGAGAAAACCTGAGTTGATATGTTCACACCATACAAAGTAGACTATGGAGCAAAGAATAGTACCAGAGTTAAAGGAGTTCATTTCATGGTGATAAAGGGAGGAAATAATTCTGAACACTTTCTGTACCTATCAAGAGAAGATACATAGAACAAAATGTTGACAGAACAGCAAGGAAAAATAGCTAAATCCATGGTTATAATTAGAGAAATGAAAAACTAAGGGTATAGGAGATTCAAATGACACCATCACCAACTTGATTTACATGTTTACAGAAACTAGTCCTTACAATGAGGTGTACATTCTTGTCAAGTGCACGTGGAACATTCACCAACATGACTGTATTCTGGGTCATAAAACAGGTCTCAGAAATGTGGAAGGATTCATATCATACAGAGTATGTTCCCTGACCACAATGAAATCAGATCAAATGAATACAGAAGTTTGTCGATGACAGATTAAGTATGGGACATCCCTCTAGAAGTATATGGTCCCTTGTTTTAAAAAATTAATTTGGACAGATGTGGAGAGTAACCCTGATGTATCATTATAGGATAGTACACAGGATACCCCATTCCATATATTTTACTCTTATTTTAAATGTGTGTTTTTATTCGTTTATGCTTTGATCTGGAGCATGGAAAGTGTGCTAGTAGGGAGCATCTCCAGAACGGGCTATACAGGAGAGGACTCATGACTGAATTAAAATTCTCTAGTGTTTGAATTTTTACAACAAAAAGGCGTGTACTTTTGAAATCACATATGCATATGAAATAAACATTACTCACTGCTTAGCGCTGGGCATGTCACCTGCTGGCCCTCTGGCTGCGGTAGTGCTTGTGTGTGGGGGAAATCAGGCACCCTCCACTGCAGATCACATGCTCCCCAGAAAGAGCCTGGAAGGAAGGATTATTTTGGGTGTGGAGCTAAGTAAAAAGAAAAGCAAGATTTGGGAGTAAAATGATAGTAAAACACTGATGTGGCCAGGAGGCAAGCAGAAGGCGGCAACAGTCTGGCCTGACCTGCGTGCTAAACCCCTCGAGCTGACCCTACTAACCCTCTTGTTTCCTCTCCAGAGCCGTCTGCAACTCCTGTAGCATAAAGGTGAGGACCACCTGGGGTCACAGCGAGGCCCCGTGTCCTGAGCGTCCTGCAGCCTGGCTGGGTTGTCCGGGAATGAGGTGGGGGGTTGATAGAGCCTCTGCTATCTCAAGTCTGATGACCCCCCTCACTAGTCACTTCTTTCATCTTCTCCTTCCAGGAAGAACCCACTCCTACACTGCCCAATACTGCAGTGTAAAGACCCTGTGGATGGTTCTTTTTTTAAAAAAGTATTCTGTTTTAGTAGGCCAGTGCCAAGAAACCCTTCTCTAAAGTCTCCTTCCAACACCACAATCCTTGAGTGTTTTTGGAAGGGCTCATTTTATATATAGCAGCTGTGGTGTCTGTGTACACCTGGGGTGCAATTTGGGTGTCACTCCTTTACCTTTCCTTTATCCCAGAGATAGTCATCTGTTTGAGGGGTTTTTACCACCACGATTTTCAAACCCTTGCCTTTTATGACCCCTCTTCAATGTTAAGTGATGGTTACATACAGGCCACTGGGCTACACCTGGCATGTTAAAAAGGCACACTTTGCTCTACAAAGCAAGGGAACCATGCCTTCAGATGCCAGGTGTGAAGGGGTGTCCAGTGAGCATGTGGGAGCAAGTGACCTCAGGCAGGGTCCTCTGCTGGCCGGGCAGGTGGCCTTTTGGGAGGAGTGGGGTGCCTGGAGTGTTTCTCTGTATTGCAGATGAAGATGCCGTCTAAGAAGTTTGCTCACATCCCCGTCTACACACTGGGCTTTGAGAGTCCTCAGAGGGTATCAACTGCCAAAACCACGCCAACACAGAGAAGAGACACCTTCCAGTGCGTGCCGCCTTTGGTGATGTTCCTGGTGGGCTGGGAGCTGGGTGGGGTTTCTCCACTGAGGAAGGCAGTGGGGGCAGGACACTGAGTGGTCAGAGCTCAGAGTCCCAGTTCTTCCTGAGGAAGGGCTTTTGTGGGGTGGACTTTGCTCTGCCTGGCGTGGGTATGGGGGATAAGAGGCTCCGGCAGGGCCCCCTGACGGCCCTGTCCTGCCCTAGATCCCTTCAAGGGCTGCAGTGGCGGAGCGTGGAGGAGGAGTTCCCACACATGTACACCCACGGCTGTGTCATGAAGGATGTGTGCAGTGATTGTACCAGCTTTGTGGCGGATGTGGTGCACTCCAGCCGCAGGAGCGTGGATGCCCTCAACACCACACCACGCCGCGCCCGCCAGACCCAGTCCCTGTATGTCCCGAACACCTGGACACTCAACCTCAAGTGATGACCCGTAGCCCCCAGGCTGCCTGGCAGACGCTTCTCAAGGTGCCCCCAGATGGCCATGCTTCCAGGGAGGAGCCAGGCTAGGCCTGGACAGGCTGATGAGTCTCCATCCTGGGACACAACAACCCCCGCCCTCCCGATGTGCATGTACATATATACATACGTTTATATAATATATACAACACAGCCTATATATTTATATTCACATCCCCTGGCCCCCAGAGCTCACTCCAGAACCCTCCCTGGGGAGACTGTTCCTCTCAGGATTCCTTGGGCAGGGTGGCGGGGTGGGAGCAGGTCTCCTCAGTGAGACAAGGAGGGGCAGGTGGGTGTAAGTGGAGCACACTCAGAGGTGCCAGGGTGGTGCTGGTCCAGGGGCCCTGGTGATGCTGGAGGCCCTGGTACGGGAAGGCACTCCATAGATTATACCCATGGCCACCCCTGGCCTAATAAAGGTGGTCTCACAGTCTCCGGTGTGGGGTGTGAACTGAGCTCTCTAGTTGCAGCGGTGGGCCTGTGCTCCAAGGGCGGAGGCTGGGCTCTGAGGGGCGGGGACCGTCATGACACGAGGGTGCTCAGGCTCACTCCATGACCTGGCCATCTTGGTCTTACGGCCAGCAGGGCTGCACATGTGACAGCCGCTCAGCCTGCTTTCTATCACCTGCCAGCCTGGGGGATCCTTCGGCCTCGTCCCTCAGATCTGTACTGCTGTTCTCTAGGCAGAGGGTTTGCTCAGGGCCAGCAGAGCTGGAGGGAATGTGTGAGTGGGCACCCAGGTGCTCTGCAGTGGGCTTCTGTGGTCACCCCATCTTACAATGAGGAAGCTGAGGCTCCAAGAGGTGAGAGGACGGACCAAGATGAATAGCCAGGCCTGCTGGATGCCAGGCTCTAAGGCCCGAGGAGGCCCCAAGGGACAGAACATGCAGCAGATGGGCCTTCGGGTGAAGCGCTTTCTTTCCTCATCTGGGATCCAGGGACACTGAATGACACAGAGAGAGCAGCCAATAACAACATCCAGTTCCCAGACTTGTTCTAAGCACTTCCTTTGCAGGGAGTACTGATCCCATTTTAAACTGAGAAAACTGGCACAGAGAGGGTAAGGAACTGCCCCCAGCCACACAGCCAGCAAGGAGAAAGCAACTCCAAGGGGATAGATAACATCCCCAAGGGCAGGTGAGGAAGCAGGCAGCAGACACATGCAGGTCTGTGCTCCCAATAAGGACAGACTTGGGTTCTCATCCTCACAGGGATACCGTGAAATGAAAGCCACCTTGAGACAGCTGGGCTAAGCCAGGAGGGCCCACATGGCTCCAAGGTGAGGTCAGGAGGGAGGGTCTAGGGTTCCCAGTGCTCCTACAGCCTGGCTGCTGTGGATTCACCTCCAGCTGAACCCAGGGGAAGAAAGCTGTGGAGTCCACCCAACAAACCTGCCCCACCTCCGCTCACCTAATTGTACCTCCTGACAGAGGGAGGGTGCTCGCTCTAGAACTGTTCACAACCCAGCTTCCAGCTCAAGCCAGGCCTTTGGGAATACTGAGAGAGACTCACGTTCAGAGTTGCCTGTTCAGGGAGGGCACCCCTCACAGTTCCCAGATGGTGGGCTTAGGAACAGCAGAGCAGGAAGCAGCTTTAGGGGGCACCCACACGTTTCCATCCACAGGTGAGATGATAAGCCTGCATAAGCTAGTCACATCTGGGACTAGCCTGGCCCTACACACTCAGAATTTTCCTGAGGAGCGTGGCCGGAGGTCCTGTCTGTGTGAGCTTAACTCTTAGTGGCTGGATTGGGGCCGGGGTGGTGGTTGAGGCAGCAGCCATGTGCCAGCCATGGTGAAGAAGTTCCAGATCCCAGGGACTAGCATAGATGTTAGGCCAGCTGTGCAGGCAGTGGCACACACACCTGCCTCCCTTCTGAGTCCCCGCCAGCAGCCTTCCTCATCTGAACTCGAACCCTGGGCAAGAAGGAAGAAAGACTACATTCTACATGGACCAGTCCCCTTATCTTTAAATGGATGGACATCGACCTTCTAGGGCAACGTAAGAACTCAGTACAGGGATTGGTGCTGCAGTTGGAGTCGTCTGACTGACCACGGCCCTTTGCTCTCCTCCGTCAGGGTTCAGTTCAGTCGCTCAGTCGTGTCCAACTCTTTGCTACCCCATGAATTGCAGCACGCCAGGCCTCCCTGTCATCACCAACTCCCAGAGTCTACCCAAACCCATGTCCATCGAGTCGGTAATGCTATTCAGCCACCTCATCCTCTGTCGTCTCCTTTTTCTCCAGCCCCCAATCCTTCCCAGCATCAGGGTCTTTTCCAATGAGTCAACTCTTCGCATGAGGTGGCCAAAGTACTGGAGCTTCAGCTTCAACATCAATCCTTCCAATGAATACCCAGGACTGATCTCCTTTAGGATGGACTGGTTGGATCTCCTTGCAGTCCAAGGGACTCTCAAGAGTCTTCTCCAACACCACAGTTCAAAAGCATCAATTCTTCAGTGCTCAGCTTTTTTCACCGTCCAACTCTCACATCCATACATGACCACTGGAAAAACCATAGCCTTGACTAGACAGACCTTTGTTGGCAAAGTAATGTCTCTGCTTTTAAATATGCTATCTAGGTTGGCCATAACTTTCCGTCCAAGGAGTAACTATCTTTTAATTTCATGGCTGCAGTCACCATCTGCAGTGATTTTGGAGCCCCCCAAATAAAGTGTTTCCACTGTTTTCTCCATCTATTTCCCATGAAGTGATGGGACCAGATGCCATGATCTTAGTTTCCTGAATGTGGAACTTCAAGCCAACTTTTTCACTCTCCTCTTTCACTCTCATCAAGAGGCTTTGTAGTTCCTCTTCACTTTCTGCCATAAGGGTGGTGTTATCTGCATATCTGAGGCTATTGATATTTCTCCCGGCAATCTGGATTCCAGCTTGTGCTTCTTCCAGCCCAGCGTTTCTCATGATGTACTCTGCATACAAGTTAAATAAGCAGGGTGACAATATACAGCCTTGACGTACTCCTTTTCCTATTTGGAACCAGTCTGTTGTTCCATGTCCAGTTCTAACTGTTGCTTCCTGACTTGCATATAGATTTCTCAAGAGACAGGTCAGATGGTCTGGTATTCCCATCTCTTTCAGAATTTTCCACAGTTTATTGTGATCCACAAAGTCAAAGGCTTTGGCATAGTCAATAAAGCAGAAGTAGATGTTTTTCTGGAACTCTCTTGCTTTTTTGATGATCCAACGGATGTTGGCAATTTGATCTCTGGTTCCTCTGCCTTTTCTAAAACCAGCTTTAACATCTGGAAGCCTGGCTTGCTGAAGCCTGACTTGGGGGGGAGGACCCATTTCCACGACAGATCAAGATTATCTTGCCCTGCTCTGAAGGACAGGTGTTCTCAAATCTGCCTGCATATTCTAGCCCCCTAAAGAGCCCACGTTGGTATTTCTAGGGGTGAGTCGTCGACCTTCACTGAAAACCGCACCCCGCACCCCTGCCCCGGGAGGTTATGACACACGGCAGAGTGGCGAGCCTCCACGTTAGACCACAGATTCCCCCATCCAGACGTGAGGAAGAATCACCAGGGACTCACTAATGACAAGGGCAAATTCCCAGGGCGGACCCTAAGGGTCGGTTTCAGCCTGTCCGGGGACGGGAGTCCAGAGGACCTTCATCTTCAGCCTGTCCAGTCCGCAGCTTTGGGAAGCTCCTCAGCTAGGAGGTGCCTACTTTCAAGGAGGACAGAACTGTCTAGCGGGAAGCCTCAGAGGCGGCCCGCACAGGAGGGCCCCGCCCCCGGCCAGCCCAGCCGACCAGCACTCGGGGCTGCAGGCTCAGAGCCCCACCCCGCCCACAAGACGTGGAGACTCGGGCTCGTGGAGGCTCCCAAGTCGCGCGAGAACTCGCCCGGAAGTGTCAGAGCCTTTTCTAATACTATCGACAACAGAGAGGAAGTTCCGCAAGGCAGCAGCGCGCAGACGCGACACGCCAGCCTCGCGCCACCGCGCATTAAATGCGCAGGCGCGCCGGCCGCTCTTTTTTCTGCTCTTCCTTCTGCCTGTCTCCAGACGTCAGCGGCTGTTGGGTCCTATGTCGCGCCGAGCCCTCCGGAGGCTGAGGGGGGAACAGCGCGGCCAGGAGCCCCTCGGGCCCGGCGCCCTGCAGTTTGTCCTTCATGATGACGATGATGTGGAAGAAGAATGCCCAAAGCGGGGTCCAGGTGGCCGGCGCCCCCGGGGCGCAGGGAAGGAGGGAGTCCGAGTCAACAACCGGTTCGAGCTGGTGAGACGTGGGGCTACCTGGGGTGGGGGCAGCAGGTGGGGGCGGTGTGCGAGGCGGGTCCGTGACGTCACGGGGCGGGCGATGAGGGTATGGGCTGCAGTGGGGAGGGCGTGGCGAAAGCAGTGGGCGGTGACCTGAGGCCACTGGGCGGAGCTACGTTGGATTTGTATCTCCCCCAGTGGTGCCGTCGCAGGGCCTTCGGAAATGTTTTCAGAACCCAGGACTCTGTGCCTCTCCCTTGCTCTTGGCTTCATCTCCTACAGCAGGTGCCAGGCACCGAGGAATAACGCCCGCTCCCTGGGTTCTCCAAAGCTCTCGCTTCAGACTGTAATTTTATTTTTTTCTTTTGGCTGCGTGGCTAGTGATATCTTAGTTCCCTGACCAGGGATTGAACCTGGGCACTTGGCACTGAGAGCTTAGAATCCTAACCACTGGACTGCCAGGGAAGACCCAACTGGGTCTGTAGTTTTGCATGTGCTGGTTCTGGCTCCACCGACTGCCCTGTGTGGCAGGTAGCGTGTCTGCTTCCTGTGCCCAGCACACACCTGGGGCTCCACACTACTGTCGAGCAATTGGAGGAGTAGCAAGAGGTCTGAAGATCTGGGAGAAAACACCTCTCTCTTGGCCTGGCTCCCAACTTCCCAGGAAGGCAGCATGTTAGGACCTATTCTAAGACAATGGGGAGTGTAGCCTGCCTGTCCCACACGGGGAGTTTGGTTTACAGGTTGTCCATGTCTCTCTAAGGTGGGAAAGCCTCACTCCAGTTCTGCTGGGGGTGGCATGAAACCTGTCTTCAAAATCTCTGGACTCTGTCCACTTCTGAGCCTCCCTGCACCCTTGTTTCTTGTCATTTCTTTCTTTGTTACTTTTTATCATGGAAGATTTCCAACATATGCAAAAACAGTGTTACAAGTAACCTTCATGTTCCCCCTACCAAGCTTCCCTGGCTCCTCACACACAGCCACTTCTGGTTATTTTACCCCAAGGTAAAACACATCATTTATCCCTAAATTTTGTAGTTACTTTTTGATTTGTCCCAAAACTCTCAGGGCTTCTTTCCATCCCAGTGTTCATAGTCTGAAATGGGTTTGTGCTGGAGTTGGCCATTTTCAGATATTCCGTCAGGGAACTTTGTCCTTATTCTGACATCCTCCAGGTTTAGTCTCTTGTTTCTTTTTTTTTTTAAGTCAAGCAACAATAAGTTATTTGGAGAACATTCACACATCCCAGGCACTGCTGTGATGTTGTGTGCCTTACTGTCTGCCCAGGTCATGTTGTCCCCATTGTACAAAGGAGGTAGTAAGTGACCCTCACTGTGTAAATCCAGGCTTGATGACTTACAGTTGTACTCTTAACCATGCCCTGGTATTTGTCTCTGAGGCATAGTTAGTGTCCCTTCTGAAGAAGAATGGAGAGTAGATGGGCAGTAGGCCAGGGTATGTGAGATAAATGAGAGGAAAGGCAGGTTCTTCTCTATGTGAACAGAGGGAAAGGATTCTTACATGGAACCCCATGAACTCAGGTCAGGGGACCAGTGGCTGCACCTACCTGTCTGTGCTGTGTGTTCCCTTGTGCTTTCTGGTAGGACACTGATGTGGCCGGCACAGACCTCCGTCGTGGTCTCTGGATTCACACCTCACCTCCCATCATCCCCTTTAGATGTTCTGCAGACATCTCAGACTTGGTGTGTCCAAGCTTCAGCTGCCTTCTGCCTCCTCCAGCCCTACCTGACTGTTCAGGGAGCTCCACTCTCCTGTCACTAAGGCCAGCGGCCTGGAAGCACCCAGGACCTTTCTCTCTCACACACCACATGCAGAGCCTGGTAAGGCCTGGATGGCTCCAGGCGCAGCGCCTGCGGGGTGGCCATCACCTCTGCCCGAATCATTCTGACCACTCCCGCTCATCCTCTTGTCCTTTACAGCCTGTCTGAACGCAGTAGCCACAGGGATCCTGTCAGGCCCACGTCTGCTGTCAACCCTGCTTCCTTACACCCCCGAGGGCCTATGTCATGTTGCTCATCTGCTGGAGCCACAGGCCTGAAACACAGGTCTCTCGCCATCCCCTCTGCCTAGACACGCTCTGTTCTCCCCTTGCTCGCTTCTCAGGCTTTGCTCAGATGTTGCCTTCTGAGTCTTGCTCATCCTTCCCAATTTAAAATTGCACCCCCCTCCCACTCCATCCCCATTCTTCTGGTCTTTGTCCTTTTTTCCCATGCAGCTTTATCACAGAGCAAACTAGCCAAGTTACCTCCATGTTCTTTTTATCTCGTGCTGCTTGCCTCCCTCTGCCTTGTGAGAATGGAGACTTCATTGTTCCCTGGTGTGTCCCCCCGCCCACCCAGAGTGGCATCTGCCCCTGTGAGTGTGCAGGGAGGTCCTCTGAGGCCAGCCTGTGAGAGCTTGCACCTAGCTTTGCAATCAGAAGGACCCAGATTTGCATCATGGCTCCACCTGTCCTTACCTGTGAGAACTCGGATGGCATTCCTAAAATATGTGAACATGCATGTCGGCTCCCCTGCTTCCTGCCCCATGGGGTTGTCACAAGGGGTCAGTGAGCTCCATGCCAGGCACACAGCACTCAGCAAATGTTGGTATTAAATGATGTTAAAAACCAAGAAAGGGTGTAATAGAACTTAAGTGGTTCCCCCACCATCCTTGGGAGTGGGAAGATCTCTAGGGTATCTATGACTGAGGCTGTCTTCTTTTCTGACTCTTGAGTGAGTTTCCTTGGCCTTAGATTAGAAATCATCTGTCCTACCTCATTCTGAGTGGTTTTTGAAAATCCATCTTCTTGAAATCTAATTTATATGATAAACATGCCTGTTTTTAGAGTATAGTTTGAATTTTCCAGTATAACGTACTGTGCAACTGTTAAATAGTGTTATGAAATAGAACTTATTAGTGTTTTGGGGTCAGGGACCACTTTGACAATCTGATTAAAACTACAGAATCTTTTGAAAACTCAAGTTTTACTCTGTATCATTGAAAAGTTTTAGCAAGAAGACCATTTTGTTCCAGAGAATTGCATGAGCCTGTCTCTCTGTTTTCATGTACAATGCAGTGACCAGTCTCTGAAAGAAACCTCAATTATAAAGAAAATCTAAATTATTTAATTAAATAAAAACAAACTTCTTTCAAAATAAGCATCATTGTTTAGGTTGCTGTTGTTTGAGTGGATTAAGAACTTGTCGTTGTTCAGTGACCGCCAACTTGCCGTTATGTGTCATCTTCATCTTTGATGTCCAGTTAAGGAGCAAAACACCTGGCTTCATATTCACAAATGCTTTTAATATCAGATGGTGTTAGAACCTCTGTAGCTTTTTTCACTGGTCAAGGGCACATTTGGTTGAGGATTACCATAGTTTTCTAAGATTCTTTGTGTTAACGTCATGTCATATCAATTGTTTTATCCTCAAGTCTGTGAGAAGACCTTAGCAGAGATGGCCTCACTGATGCCAGTGTCTACCTACAGTAGACAGTAGGTGTATCTACAACAGACAGTAGATGAGGCTTTGTCCTCCTTGACTACATACCATAGGAGTACTCTGTCAGTATTGCAGAGGTTTAATGTTTTCTCTCTTTAAATGGGAATAAGAAATAAAATGAAAGGCTTTTTGTTTTTTCAACCTACAGGATCTTAGTTCCCTGATCAGTAATCAAACCCAGGCCCCTGCAGTGAAAGCACTGAACCCTAACCATTGGACCGCCAGGAATTCCCCAAAAGGCTTATTTTTGTAGAGCCAAAAATAATCTGTCAATAAACCAAGCAGTGCATTAATAGAAACAAAAGTAAGGTTTCTACTTCCAGCCCTGGCAGAATAACTGGTACTGAAATAGCCCTCTTGCCCTAAACAACTGTATAACTGCATAACTGACCAGCAGAATATTGAACTAATTGTGTTCACACATTGGACAACAAACGTTGCAGGTCTCAGGTCTCCAGGTCCCCCGTGCCAGCTTTCTGCTTGGAGACACTCTCCAGAGATTAGTACAGGGAGGCTGTCCCAGCAGATCGTGGTGCTGTTGGTGAGTTGGGGGTTAGGGGATAGACTAGCTTTGCGATCTGCAGAGGTAGCTTGAGTTAAGGGAGAGGGAGCTGGAAAGAGGGAGTTCTAGAAGCCTGCTTGGCATCTTGGGCTCGATACCTGGCAGTCTGGGCATAGAACAGCCAGTGAAGAAGGGACAAAACCAGAGATAGGCCACCGCTTGAGATCACGGGCTTGGGAAGACATTCAGCTCTGACCGACCAGAGCAGAGAGGCCTCATAGAGAAGCCTGGTGATGAGTGGAGGCTTCCAAAAGGCCTTGCCATAGGAGTAGGGCACAGTTACCCTCCAGTGAAGAATACCCTATGCCCATCCTAAGTTAGTCTAAAAATAAAGTTCGGAGGAGTTGTGCTAATCTGCAAGTAAACTTACTGCCTGCCTAAACAAATGTCAACACTTTGTTAAACAAAACTACAAAATTCAGCCACTCGGCAGTGTCACATCATGACAGTCAGTGCCCACTAAAACATTCCAAGCACATGAAGAAGCCAGAAGATGTGATTTGTAATCAGGAGAAAAAGCATTCAGTAGAAACAAACATGCTGAAGACAGGTGGTAAAATCATATACAAGCCTAAGACAAGATATAAATATGTTCAAGGATTTAAAGGAAATCATGAACATAATAAGGGGTAGAAATAGGGAATCTCATTATAGAAGTAGAAACTGTAAAAGAGCAAATTCTATATGGGAAAATATTTACTATCTGGAATGAATAACTCAATGATCTGAATAGCAGATTAGATAATTGAGAAGAAAAGATCAGTGATCTTGAAGTAAAGGCAAAAAAAACCCATTCAATGATCCAGAAAGGGGGAACGTGCTGGGAAAAATTAGTCTCAGTATTTTGTAGAGCAGTATCAGGTTGTTTAATATCTGTAATTGGAGGAGCAGAATAGGAGGGGTTCTGCAGAAAAAGCCGTTGATGAAATTGTGATATAAAAAGTCTCAAATTTGACACAGAAGAAGACCCCATAGATCCAAAAAGTTAACATTGTTGACTCCAAGTGGAATACGGTTTAGCAACAATTTAAATCATAATTGCTGAAAACCCATGGTGAAGAAAAGTCTTATAAAAGAAGCTGAAGGTAAGATGTTGTCTACAGGAAAGCAATTACTGACTCTGGCTCAGAGTGGGTCAGCATCCTTAAAGTGCATTCTATATCCAGTGAAATGTTTATCGCAAATGATTGTGAAATAAAGATATTTTCATAAAAACAAAAGCTGAGAAAAATCACTGCCATAAGGCCTACACTAAAAGAAATGCTAAAGGAAACTTCATTTTGATGGTAAATGATACCAACTGGTAATGTGGATGTATGTGGCGGAGTAAGGAGTGCTGGATATGGTAAATATTAGGGTAAATACACAATGTTTTTTAGTGTTAAAATCACTTAAAAGTAATTGGCTATTTGCCTCTTCTTGCTCTTTATTTACCTAATGGGGTTTTGATATTCTTTTATTTTCCTTTCTATGAATGTTGTCATAAAGTTCTTTGTGCATTGAGCACGAGGGCATGGGTTCGCTCCCTGGTCTAGGAAGATGCCGCGTGCCAAGGGCCATGTAAGCCCAGGCACCACAACTGCAGAAGCTCACTCGCTGTAGAGCCCATTCTCCACAACAAGAGAAGTCCCAGCAATGAGAAGCTCAAGCACCATAACTAGAGAAAGCCCACGTGTAGCAATGAAGAGCCAGTGCAGCCAAAAGTAAATAAATATTTTAGAGAAAGAATGAGACGACCCTCAGAAGCCATACAATGTGGGATTAGACACAAGAAGACACTGGCCTGTGGGTGCAGTGTCCTGGGACAGGCAGAGTCAGAGTGGTGAAAAGCCTAGGACTCGGCGGCCTGAGCAGGAGGGCAAGCCGCCAGCTGGGGTGGCCCATGGCCTGTGTTTCTGGGGTCACAGAAGGGCCTTGTCTCTCGACCAGAGTTTGGGTCACACACCTCCTCCAAAACTTGTCCTGTACATTCAATTCAAGAGTTTGAATTAAAAGCTTCCTACCCCCACCCCTCCTCCAGCCCCTCCCGCGTCCTCCCTATTACTGTGCTCCGTGCCCTGTCGTACTGTGCATCCCAGAGTGCACGCCAGCAGCGGGCAAGAGCCTCTGGAAGTTGGCATCCATTTGGGACCTTGAAGCTGATGACCAACCCGGAGGCTTCCAGATGGCGAGTCAGACACGTCAGGGTGCTAGACAGAGGTGTTGGGCCGGCACCAACCGGTGTGGGTAGCAGCGAAGCTGCCGGCGTGCAGAGCCCTTGCATCCTGCATGCACAGTCAGAGATTTTCTTTCCAGGGAAATTGACCTTGGCATGGAGCTTGTTGTTAATTGAAATTTCTCAAAACTTTCTCAGAGGTTCCAAAGGGGGCTCAAAAATTAGACTTTGTTTGAAGGAAGTGAGCTGGACTTAAAAGAGAACCAGTCCCTAACTTCCTGGAGGTGCAGAATCCTGGAGAAAGTGTGCGGGCCGTTCCTCCAGGACCCCTGCCGCAGAGAAGAAACATCACAAGACCCTTCCTGTACTTCCTCCCTTTGTAGCGCTGTTGTGGGGAGCAGCCCCCCCCGCCCCCACCCTACCCCACCCCCGTTTCCAGTTGTTACAGAAGAAGAGCTGTGAATTTGAGGGACAGGCAGCCGTCACACAGCCTCATGCTTTGTCCCTGCCCCATGGGAACCTCTACTGGTGAAGACAGGAAACCAGGACACCCAGACAGGCGTGTGTCCCTCCCTGAGGCCTTCCGTGGGAGCCCGGGCCTGTGGGAGCAGGCAGTGCACGGTCGCTAAGGACATTGTCCCAGTTTTGTTTTGAAATCATCTTAGGGCTCTGGAGTTAAGAGTTGATTTTATTTTTTAGTGTTTGAGCTCTATGTTTTTCTGATGTTCTGAATCGATTGTGGTTTCATTTCTCTACTTTCGGACCTCAGCAAAGCAGCGTGGGCCCCTCAGATCTGGCTTGTGGAGCCCAGTGGTTGCTGCCGCGTTGCCTCTGGCTTGCTGGTTTGTTTACTGGCAGGAGGGCCAGAACTTGTCCCGTGACTTGTCCCCGCCCCTCTCGAGATTGAGGGGACCTACCATCCAGCATCGGGTCCCTGAGGTTTGCGTGCATGCATGCGTGTGGCTTATCCCTGTTCACCACCACCTGAGGTCCCGTCCTTAACTTGCGTGTGTCGCCCACCTTCTCCCCAGTGCTGGTCCTGTCTGCTGATGTAGAACTGGCTAGCTGGAGTCCAGATGGGAAAAGGGAGCAGTGAGGCATTAGCTGAGCGACTATAATTGCAAACCGTCGCTCCGGAGTGGTGCTCGGAGGGGGAGCACTTGTCACTGCTGAGCACAGATGACTTGGCCTCACGGTGCCCTTGCATTCCCTCGGGACCCTAGACTGGTGGTGTTCATGGTCCTCCCCTTTGCCACCTCAGTGACCTGACATGCACCTGCCCACCCCCAAGACACGTGTGTCTCCAATTCACCTTTGTAATTGGTGACTAGGACGCAGCCCTAACGCCCTTGCTTACCCATCTGTGTTTCCAGATAAACATCGAAGACTTTGACGAGGCACCAGGGCTGAATGGGGAGAGGACGGACTGTCTGCTTGTGGATGCTGTGGTGTCAGGGAACAAGAGGAGGGCCCAGAGCAGGCACTCAGAGTCCACCAGGGGTGGCGAAGCGGCAGACACAGCGGTTCCCTCTGAGCAGGTGTGGCCCACCCTCCATCCCGCCAGTGTGCTCTGAGGGCTGTTCTGTGACTTGCCCAGCTGCCCGGATTGCTTTGGGAGCCATGATCAGACTTGCATGGACTCCTTGAGACTAGTGGTGGCCGGGGAGGACCCATAAGCAGGAACCCCTAGACACATCTCCCTGGCACAGGGCCTGCCTCCCACATTCTGGGTGTGTTGTTTGCAAATGGGTGGATGCTCCTAGGCTAGGTTAGGGTTGGATGAGAAGGGGGTCCCGGAGGAGGCTCCTCATCATTCACCCAGCAAGGCTCACTGCAGGCCCATCTGTGCCCTCCAGGGACCTCTGGTGCATCTGGGCACCCGACTGGTCTTGGGGTGTTGGGGGGCTTCCCTGAGGACCTTCGCACTGATGGAAGGAGGTGGCTGGGTGAAGGCACTAGAGATCTTGAAGCAGGGAGGACTGCAAGTGGGGGGAGCCTGCTGAATGCGGTGGGGAGTGGCTGACATGGTGAGGCATGGCAGCAGAGGGCAGGTAGGTGTATGGTCCAGAGCCCATGAGTTGTCAGAGACACCTAAGAAAGGTGGGGTGAGACCACAGTCAGGGAGACTGGGGGAGGGTCAGCTGCTGGAGAGAAGTGGGTGGCTTCCTAGGGGATTCAGAAGGTGGGCAGCTGGACAACAGGCCTGCTGCCATGTCCCCCTCAGCTGACTCCCCCTCCTCAGCTAGTTCTTGGGTTTAAGATGTCCTTGTCTCCCTCCATTGAGTGAAATGTGCTTCTTTTGTTAGTCCAATGCAAGTAGCAAACTCCGCAAGAAGAAAAGAAAACAGAAAAATAAGAAAAACGCAGGAGAAACCTCGGTATGTACAGCTGGCAGATTTCCTCTTTTTTCTTTTCTGTTTCTTGAGGTGGTGTTGAAAACAGGCCAGTGTTACTTGATATTTTGTTGACTATTCAGAGGTTGGGGGAGATTAGTGAACTTGTTCACTTAGATCCCAGAGGCTTGGAGCTGTCTGTGCTGTTTGTTTTCTGGCAAACATCTGAAACAATGCAGACGCTGAGTCCCTTCCTGGTCCGTGGCTCTGACTGCCCATCTTACGACACACCTCTCCTTTTTTCTCACTGTACCTGCACTACAGTTGTTTGGATTGGACTGTCTTTCAGGAAGGAGACATGATATAATACTTGCTTTTAGTGGAAGTAGATTTTGCTGTTGATTGCTCCATGTGGTGATGTGTGTCATTTGGGACTCTCAGGAGAATGGCCTGGAGGACATTGACCGCATCCTGGAGAGGATTGAGGATGCCAGCGGTGCCAGCCGCCCGGGCCCACCCCCTCTGAGCACCAAGAAACACGTCCTGTATGTGGAACACAGGTGCGGACTCGCCGAGTGAGGAAAGGGGATGGACGGGGCTGAACTGTCAGGACCCTTCGCTAGCTCTGTGTGCCTGGGAACATTCGGAGTATATGACCTCCTCTTCCCCGTCCCTACCACCGACTGTGGCCTCCTTCCTTCCTAAGGCAGGGAAGACTCATGCTCAGCAAGTGGTGGCCAGCTTGACCACGGGCTGTGTGGTTGCAAAGAAGGCCAGCTGGCAGGAGAGTGATTTTTCCTGTTGGGTTCTCATGTGATTTTCTGACATTCCCAGGATTGTTGTCAGAGCACTCACCTTCGTATTTTTCTCTAAAATTTTCGATTCTCTAGACACTTGAATCCAGACACAGAGCTGAAAAGATATTTTGGTGCCAGAGCCGTTCTTGGGGAGCAGAGGTAAGGCCACTGCTCTGTTCTTGCTGAGCAGGGAGGAGAGGGGCTTTAGAGCCACAGTGACAAGCGGAGTCCCAGGGCCTGAGGGGAGTTGGGGAGAAGTCATGCGGCCTTGCCTGTGGGAGTCGGGCTCCATCCCTCACCGCCACTGCCCACCAGGGTCCTAGTTTTACACAGCCTTGAAATCTCAGCCAGATGCACTTTTGCTTTTCAGTCGAGAGCAACTCTGACCTAGAATTCGGGTTCTGATAGAAGTCTGATCTTTGTGACATGGGTTCTGTGGCTGCAGCCATGTGTTCAAGGCCATGGGAGCGCACAGAGCCCTGCGATCCCAGGCTCCCGTGGGAGGGGCTGTTCTACCTAGCGCTCCCTTGCAGGCACAGCCCCAACTGAGGGAGTTTTCCCTCGGCCCAGGCTTTATCTTTTCTTTTTTATTTATCTATTTATTTTAATTGGAGACTAATTACTTTACAGTATTGTAGTGGTTTTTGCCATACATTGACATGAATCAGCCATTGGGTGTACATGTGTTCCCCATCCTGAACCCCCCTCCCACCTCCCTCCCCATCCCATCCCTCTGGATCATCCCAGTGCACCAGCCCTGAGCACCCTAGGCTTTATCTTTTCAAGTGTATGTGTTTCTGATTGTAGGACTCAGTGCTTCTATAAAAAACACCCGCTTATTCCAGCAGCTCCAGGCCAGCTGTCTGCTGTGCATCCTGGGCCCGCGGGTCCTGCTGTCTTTCACGTGTGTGGTTTGCATGGCTGAGCCCTGGGCACCATATACTAGGGCATGGGTGCTAGGGTATGTTTGACAGCAGCCCCTGCTGAACTTGGTGTAGGGGTGCCATCCGCTGCCCTCTTGAGAGTTGAACCCCCGCCCCCCATCTGGGTGTGGCTTCCTGCTTAGATCCATGGCAGGCGTGGGAGGCCTTAAAACCTGTAGTGATAACAAGATGAAAAATAGTCTTGTGTTGAATTTTGTTAGTTTGGTTTTTCTTGGCCTTGTTGCTCACCATGAGGGATCTTGGTTCCCCAGCCAAGGGTCGAACCCATGACCCCTGCAGTGGAAGCACAGAATCTGAGCCATTGAGTTTCTCATTGTGTTTTCTTCTTTATAGTTTGTTTTTATTTTTGGTGTTCAGTTATTCAGGACACAGTGATCTCTGACTTTGTGTTCTTTTTTGGAATATTAAGGAAGAATGTTTCAAACTCAAAATGTTCGTCTTTTTCACCTAGGCTCCCTTGGACTCGATCTTCCATCTTGCTTCCTTGTGTCCTCTGTTTGCCATCTGCCTGGTCATTCTGTACCACATCTTTACATGTTTGCCTGATCGTATTTCTGTGCAAATTATAGTTGTTAGTATACTAGTATTTAATAGCTCTGCATTTATGTTTTCAGTGGTAAACTGTACTTTTTATCCCATTTACTCCTTTGAACATTTAAGTCCTGTGTACAGGCTCCCCTGAGAAGCTGTGGTCTCTCCTGGGCCTCTGGCCATCTCGGGACCTCCAGGTGCCCTGTGTGCCTCACCTTCTTGGTTGCTGGTGTCTGCCCCCCCACCCACCCCGTCTTGGCGCACCACCTCCCAGGGCAGCCTCTCCTGCCTGCCTGGACCCTCCCTCGGATTCCTAGACAGGACAGTTCTGAGCATATGGTTAGTTCTCCTTTGTACACCTTACCAGTCACCCAGAACCATCCCACATTTCAGTTTCCTCCAGGTTTTGACCACTGTTTTCTTGAAGAGTTGTGTTTTCTCCTGTAGTTTTTTACTTTTTTTTTTTTTTTGGAGTAAGTGGGATTTTTAAAAATTTATTTGGCCTTGTTGGGTCTTAGTTGTGTCATGTAGGATCTTCACTGTGTAATGCTGGATCTTTGATTGTGGCCCATGGGCTCCAGAGTGGGGAAGCTCAGCAGTTGTGACGTGCAGGCCGGATTGTCCTGCGACATGTGGGATCTTAGTTCCCCAACCAGGGATCAGAAGCATCCCCTGCATTGGAAGGCAGATCCTGAACTGCTGGACCACAAGAGAAGTCCCAGTTTTTTACTTCTCTGTTGGAAGAAGGGACATACTTTTTCATCCCATTCCTCACCCAATCCAGATTCTTACTCATTTTTTTTCTTATGGAATAATTCAGATAATCAAAGAATTATACAGAGAAATATAGACGAGTCCACTAGGCCACTGCTGCTCAGTTCAGCCATGGAAAAGAAAGCCTTGGTGTGGCCATGGCTGAGGGGAGGGGCTGGTGCCTGCAGCAGAGAACACCTCTGTAAGAGGTTGGGGAGGGCTGGGGGAGGGAGCTGGGCCACGGCCCACGTGTGTGTGTGTGTGTGTGTGTGTGTGTGTGTGTGTGTGTGTGTGTGTGTGTGTGTGTGTGGGCTGGGGGAGGGAGCTGGGCCACGGCCCACTCGTGTGTGTGTGTGTGTGTGTGTGTGTGTGTGTGTGTGTGTGTGTGT